>CM052713.1:23400152-23464067 GCA_028551405.1 Uromys caudimaculatus
TTCCTTTGTCTGTTTGATTATGTTTTCCTGTAATTCTGCCTCTTTGATTGTGTTTTCCTATAATTCTTTAATGATTTTTTGTGTTTCCTCTTTAAGGGCTTCTACTTGTTTACCTCTGTTCTCTTGTATTTCTTTAAGGGCGTTATTTATTTATTTCTTAAAGTTTTCTATCATCATCATGAGAAATGATTTTAAATCTGAGTCTTGCTTTTCTGGTGTGTTGGGGTATCCAGGGTTTGCTGTGGTGGGAGAGCTGGGTTTTGATGATGCCAAGTAGCCTTGGTTTCTGTTCCTTATGTTCTTGCCCTTGCCTTTTGCCATCTTGTTAACTCTGATGTTTGATGGGCTTTCTTTGTCTGACTGTGGCTTGTCCCTCCTGCAGGCCTCTGTATCAATACTTCTTGAAGACCAGCTCTCTCTGAAAAGTATTTGGTTTTGGAGAGCTGTGGCACAGGGTCAGCTCTGGGGTGCAGACAGAAACCAGAAGAATCTTGTCCCCAGCTGTCCCTTGGTTCTTGTGTCCTGATGGCTCTGCAAGGGTCCCTCTTGATCCAGTGAGTTTGAACTGAAGTGGTGGTTTTGCCTGTGCTCGAAGGTGTGTCAGCACTCCTGGGATACCAGCTCTCTCCTGGAGCCCTGTGGCCCAGGCTGAAGTCCTCAGGTCCCAGTGAGCAGTGGTGCTTGTCTTACACCCACTCACAGCTTTTCCATGCTCCTGGGAGGGTAGCTTTCTCCTGGTGCTTCTTGGCTATGGAACCCTGGTGGCCCAGGCAGAGGTCTCCCGCCACAGATGGAAACCGGAAGGTTCTTGTCCCTGACTTTTCCTCCTCAGTCTCTGTGTCCTGAGGGCCTAGGAGGTTAATTTCTCCCGGCACTAATTGACTATGGAGCCCTGAGGCACAAGCTGAGGTCCCCAGCCGCAGATGGAAACCGGAAGGCTCCTATGCCGACTTTACCTCAATCCCTGTGTCCCGAGGGTTCCAGGCGGGTCCCGGTGAGCAGTGGTGCTTGTCTTAACCCCACTCATGGCTTTTCCACGCTCCTGGGAGGGTAGCTTTCTCCTGGCGCTACTTGGCTACTATGGAACCCTGGTGGCCCAGGCAGAGGTCTCCCACCTCAGATGGAAACCGCCTTTCCCTGTATATCCTTTGTCTTTAACCTTTCTCAAGCTGGTCCCTCATTTCAGAGAGCATTTCCAGGTGTGAAAGTTGCAACCTAGGTCAAAAGTGTCTTCCCTCCTTAGAAAGTTCTCCAGAGAGCGAGGCGTCAGCCTCACTCCTGGGTCCCCTAGAACTGCTGGTGACTTCCAGGATGATGACCTGTTTCAGAGCCACTTGTCGCTCAGTCCCACCCCTAAAGGCCTGTCCTCCTTAAGAAAGGGCCACAGAACTGAAAGCAGTGTCTTCCAACTTTAATCTACTCTGAAAGAATTGCCGTCCTGTGTGGCACATGCATGTGTGCACGTGTGTGTATTTGAAGCAAATCCATGCTATGTAGCCCAGGTTGGCTTTGAATCCATAGTCTGCCAGCATAGCCTTAGTGTTAAGATGACTTACTGGCAGTACACTACTCCTGCCTCAACTTTGTTCATTTGTTTGTTAATGGGCTTGCCCTGTGGAATCAGTCTCATTACTACAGTACTCAAGGTTTATTGTAACTGTAGACTATTGTAAGGCTGTTTAATGAACATTATAGGAAGCTGTTGCTAACTGCAGGCTAAGAGCAGGCTAAATATCAAAAGGGAATCATTCAATGATGAAGTTGAAACTAAGCTTTTTATCTGACCTGAGAAATCAAGATTGGACACACCACGCTCAAACGTCCTGTACAAGCCAGTTGTAAGTACTGTGAAATTAAGCAGCCCGTGCCTTAATCCTTCCGAGGGTCGCTAAAGAGCCACTCATCAATCGAGTGCCTTTCTATCTTTCTGTCTGTCCCCACTGCATAAAAAACACAACTTGGAAATGACCTATACTTTGGGGGTTGTTTTGTTCTCCTCAGCTATTTTGTGTCTATGAAACCAACCCTCTCAGCCTGGCTTATTGGAATACTTACTCTCATCCAATAAAAATATTGCCAGATTCTAAAATTGAAAATAAAGCCAGTTAAGATTGTTACCTTGCGATTTTGACAAAGCAAAACCAAATTCCTCCCATCTCGTCCTCATCATCTTGGTTTCCGTTTTGGTTTTGTTTGATGTTTTTTTTTGACAGGGTTTTACTGGGTAGCCCTGGCTGGAATTAGCTCTTGGCGATCCTCCTGTTTTGACCTCTTGCATTCTGGGATTACAAGCATGAATCACTACACTTGGTATATTTGTTCTCATCTTAATTGAGTGTTCACCATGCAACTCACACAAGCACTGTGTGTGACAGACCTTGGGCAGGTACTGAGCACCGGACGAGGAGTCTCTAGCCCTGCCCATTCCCAGAGCTGCTGCTATCCAGCTTGTGTATACTGTCGCTCCTCTCCAAGGAGCCAAAGACAAGCCACAAGGAGGGGCACCAGCATATTCCATCCTGCCTATGGGCCTGCTTATTGACGCCATTGGGAAGTCATTTTAATCTGGTTTCTAAGATTTTAAACAAATTTGTAATACCAAGAGTTTACCTGAATGTTCGCTCCCTAGTGAGTTGCTTTGGTGTTAGAGATTTCCTTCTGCTGTGAGTTCAGCCCTGGTGTCCTGGAACTTATGGCCCTGGAGCCATCTCACTGTATGGTTTGTTCCTATTGAACATGTCTGTCTCTTCCCAGAAAGTTGCTTAAGCATATAGCTTGACTCTCAAATGTCTCCCATTGGCTCCTGCTTTGAAAGTGTAGTCTTTAGCTTGTAGGGCTATTGTGAAAGCTGTGACACCTTTAGGAGGGACCTCACTGGCAGAAGTTGGAGATTAGGATGGGCCTTCCAAAGTTACATCTGAAAAACACAGACCATGAAACCGGGAGGGATAGGTGTCTGTTGAGAGGGGATGAGAGTGTGAGCACGCACTACGGTGCGTGTGTATGCATGAGATCAGAGAAGATCCAATACAACTTTAAATCCTAAAACTGCACAAGGCTTGGTAGTTATAGCATGTGTTATTCAGGAATTATGATTGACAGTGGCTGAAAATGAGCTGTTAAGAAAAAAAAAAAAAAAAGAGGATTGAATATAGTCTTGGTCCCTGGGTAGTGGAGATGGTTTCTTGACATAGGAGATTAGAGAACAGTCTTTAAGGAAATAGAAGCTGAGAGTTCAAAGGTCAAAGGTCAGCTCTCATGGGGTTAGACCCTAAACTTGAGCCAATAATGGCTCCCTGTCTCCATTTTAGATGCCACGAACCAGTGCTACTCCATTTTCATTGTCTTCCTTGGTAGCAAGTAGGGTCTTGGCAAATGAAATCAAATTAAGATGAGGTCACACTGGAGTAGGGTGGGCTCTACTATTGCATGGTTGTTTTTCATCATAAGAAGGGGGCTGGAGGTGCAGCTCAGGAGTAAAGTATTTGTCTAGCGTGTCCTAAGTTCAGTCTCTAGGACCATACACAAGAAGAAGGGAGATATAACTCATGGATGAGTACTTGCCTAGCATGAATGAAGGCCCGGCCTAGAGAGATAGATACACAGAGAGCGGTGGGGGAGGGGGTGGGGAGAGAGGGGTTGGGGAATGAACATAGACAGGAGACTGTCTCCACCACCATGCTCTGCGTTCTGACTTCAAACCTCAAAACCTGTAAGAGAATAAATATTTGTTGTCTGGAGCCACCCAGTTTTCAGGCACTACGTTACAAGAGCCCTGAGAAGTACAGAGAGGAGATGTGGCCTGCCCTCATGGAACTCATATATTCTGTGGGGGCAGGACAGTCCCGAATGAATAGAGAAGATGACAGACTCTGGATAAGTGTACTGAAGGAATTAAATGGAGTTAGCTTCAGCTTTGACTAGAACAGTTCTCAGTGGCAGGAGGGGAGGGGCTCTCTAGATTATGAAGGAAGGGCCATCAGAGAAAAGGTCACAGAGTCAGGATAATTGTAGACAGACCTACCTAGGTGGTTCTAGGAGATGCTGGTGGCTTGAAGAGGGGAACTGGGATTCAGATGTTGGGTGACAGACAGCAGGGTCCTGCTGGTGGGCTGGGTGAGGAGATATAAGGACGAGAGTAGATGACTTAAGTCAAAGCCACTTATTTTGGAGTAGACTGTAAGGATGTCAATTGAAATCAGAAAGGCTTGAGGAGGCGTATGTTAAGGGAGGGGAGTTGAGGTGAGAGTAACTGATAATTCTGTTAGGTCTGAAGCATCTTCGTGAAAAGGCCAGCAAACCATATGTGATTGGAATGGCTAGACAGTCCTCAAGTTTAGCATCCTTCACCCCGTCCGTGGAAGGGACCTTCCAAATATGAAAGCCTGCAGTGAGAGTTTCTTTCTTCCTATTAGAAGTCTCCTCTTTCTCCAGGGTTGTGTTGTGCTTGTGCCCTGGTCACTCTGATAACCGCTAATACTTAGAGACTTGCTAAGCAACACTGGCATTGTCAAATCCTTCACAAAGTGCACGGAGCTTCAAAAGCTTCCGAGACACTCAGGGCAAATCCAGCTTCTTCAGCAGGGTGGGGGCTCTGGGACAAGCTGGGTGGAAGGCTTGGGGGAGGCTGTAGGTGACCTTGGACAGTGTCCCAAGGGCTCGAGGCTCCCTGCTGTCAGCCAATTAAAGGAGAAACCTTTTGTTTCACAAGATCTCACTCCCTGTACAAAGATCTTGAGAAAAAAAAGCCTGCACGGTGGCAGGCAAGCCTCGCTCTTCACTGCTGACTCAGAAATAGCAGCTACGTGCCCTGGGAGCCGGCAGCTGTTGGCACAATCAGAGATCAATTAAAACATGCCAGTCTGGTTTGCCCTTCGTCCACTAGGCGCTCCAGGGCTTGTCCTCTCTCTTTCAGGGTCCTCCAAGAGTTTTTTGCTGCCTAATTAACCTGAAGCCTCGCAGCCTGAGGAGGATAACACATCGTGAATAGGAAGGAGCACTGTACAGGGAGCCTAAGACCCGTGACTTGTTCAGGCTCTGCTAGAACTATTCCCCAGGCTATAAGCAAGTCATTGTCTCACTGGCCTCAGACAAACCAGGTAGTGATTGTCTGCTTTTCTATCCAGGTACTTGGGGGAATCATCGCGGAATAAAGACAATACACATGACCATGCCTTTTCATACAGCATATACAATACAAATGTGTATATGTGTATACAATATATATAATTTATATATATGTATATATACATATATTTATATATACGTGTGTGTATGTGTAATTTTTTGAGACAGGATTTCAATATGTAGTTGGAACTCTCTATGAATAGACCAAGCTGGCCCTGAATTGGCATTGATCTTATAGTCCACCTAAAAGCAATCTTTAAATAAATGTTGCTAAGCCAGGCTGCATAGGTCTTGCACTCAGGAGGCTGAGGCAGGAGGATCACAAGTTCACACTCGTCCATGAAGATACATTAAGATTGTCACAAATTTAAAAACGAATACAAAGCTTTCTCTCGTTTCAAAGGCATTTGAGGGAAGAAATGATGATTCTTAAATCCCCAGAGCTCTCAAACCTCAAGCAGCTTCTCCTGGGCCTCAGTGGTCCTTGCAGGGGCTGTAATTGGATTCCCTAAAATAACTGCAACAGGGGGTTCTGGGAGAATTGTCAGATTTGGCAAATATAAATATAGGACATTCAGTTAAATCTGAATTTTAGATAAACAGTGAATATTTTTAGTGAGTATCTTCCAAGTTCAGCATGGGATATAATCATACAGACTTCATTGTTTATCTGAATTTAAATGTAAGCAGACACCTTCTGTTTTATCTAGCTCTGCACGGTGTGTGGAGGCATCAAGTGGGGTTCAGCAAGGTACTCAGAGCCCAAAACTCCTCACCTATGTCTGCAGGAGAGGGCTCTGGTTCAGAGTAGGGTTGCCTTGTTTCTGAGTCTCTGGGTAAGGAAACGGTCTGCCTTCCCTAACTGGGTGCACAGTTCCGAGGGTACCTGTATGTCATTGTCTAAACGTGTACTGCAATAATTCTAGTTGGCATGGACTATAGCCTCAGAAGACTTGAAAGAGCAGGTCTTTACCTAAAGAAAGGGAGATTGTACTCAGAGTGGACAAGAAAAGGTCAGGAGTTTGCTAGTTAGTAGGAGGTCCAGAAAGAAAACATAGTTTGGGGTACCTCCCAGCACAGGCTTCTGACCGGGGACCACGTCACACTTGCATGAGTGTCCCCATGTCATTCTTTACTGAAGAAGGCTCTGGAGCCAGTGATGAGCGTTGGACAGAAGTGAAGGGAAACCTCAGAGAGAACACACTCCAGCAACACCTCCCTGGCAGCAGCGTCTGAGCCTCTCCTCTGAGACGGCCACTTGTAGCATCGGCAGTGCCCATTAAGGAGACAGCAGAACTGGCTGCTGATCCCGCTGTATCCCAGGTTCAGGAGACACTTGACAGTTCATCTTCTCCATCTTTTCTCTTCTATGATAGTCCACTTTGTGCCGCTGTAATCAATAGCACCAGCCGGGCAACTCACACACAGTGGAGGTTTATCTGGCTCATGGTTCTGCAGGCTGGAAGTTGAAGACTGAGAGGCCATGTCTGGTGAGGAGCTTCATGCTGCTGCCTTATTATGTGGGATGGAGTGGGGGACACGGATAGGTGGACAGACGGACCAGGAGACTGAATCCATCAGGAGCCCACCCCTTCTACAGCGGCACTAATCCACACCTTTATGACCTCTCTGCCTCTCAGTACTGTTGCAGAGGGGACTAAGTTTTAATCACAGGAACTATGGGGGCGCCCATAAACTCACAGCACCTTCCTTCTTGCCTTTCCTCACTACTTCTGATCAACGACGGTGAACGGGGCCTTTCATCTGATCTTCAGAAGGGACTCGGCCATAGTCCACTCCTAGGATGCTTTCACCCTGAGCATAAGGGAAAGGACTGATGACCGGGAGACTGGGTCCAGCTGGGGAAGGCAGAGGGGGCAGGGAGGTGGGAGCTTCAAGAAACATCCCTGTGTTTCAAGATGAAGAAGGCAGAACCTTTGGACTGTGGAAGGAGAGAAGGAGGGCATAGCTGACAAAAGGGAGTGGCGGAGGGGACAGGTGGAGATAGGTACACCTTCAGATTATCCTGAAGCAGGCTTGGGCTTCAGACTAGGGCCCAAGGGGAAGCAGCTTTGCAGCGTTCTAGGACGCTCAGGGCAACAGACCGGCTGCCTGTTTACCCGGTTTGCCTTTTCTCTTGTGTGGAGCATATCTTTACCTGTCAGAGGCTCATTTATAACTCAGGCAACCTCCTTCGGGGGAGCAGGTGTTTTCTGGGATGAAGCACCTTGGGAAGCAGAATGCACGAGTGAGAAAAAAGCATGTCACAGCACAGCCAAGCAGATGTTTGTGTGGAGGCAAGGACGGAAGGAAGAGGAGGGAAGTCGGGGAGTGAACACAAGGGGGAGAAGGGGAAAGAAGGATCCCTTGTCACCTCCTTTACCTTCCTTCCACCTCAGTGAGCAGTAGTTCATTGTTGGGATGCTTTTGAGTCTGAATAGCTCCTCTCCCTCTTCCTCCTCCTCTTCTTCCTCCTCCTCTTCCTTCTCTTCCTCCTCCTCCTCCTCTTCCTCCTCCTATTCTTCTTCCTCCTCCTCTTCCTTCTCCTCCTCCTCTTCCTCCTCCTCCTCCTCCTCCTCCTCCTCCTCCTCCTCCTCCTCCTCTTCCTCCTCCTCTTCCTTTCATAGTGCTTTTAACAAGGACTGACTCTGTAGCCCAGGCTTACCTTGAACCTCTCAGTCATCTTCTGGCCACAGCCTCCCTAGAGCTGGGATTGAAGACATAGTATCACCGTGGTGGGCAATGGCCTCTCCTTCAAGACTGCCCTTTCAAATGGCTAAGATTCTCGTGACAGACCTTCTACGCTGGGATCCCCAGAGAGCAAAGCTCAAACTTACCTGCTTTCCTAGGTGGAAGAGAGACAGTCACTGGAAGGGCACACTTCCATCACTCAGTGCTGCCTGCCGCTGGAGACCATCGGAGCATCACACCGAACATGGCTGCTCAGTCTGAAGGATCAGAAAAGCGCTGTTCCAGCTCTCCTCTTCTGGTGGACACATTGATCTACACTCTCACAGACCACATATGAGAGAGCACTGGCCAGGCCAAAGAGGTGTCAGGGTCATCAGAGAAGCCAGTGACTCATGGTGGATGGTGTGAGACACTGTCACATTACTGCCAGGGGCCAGTATCTTGGAACCCATGCAGAGGGCATCACCACAGTGAAATCCGGGGCTGGAACAAGAGGCCTTGAGAGAAGCCAAAGAGTATCTGGAACTGCCCAAAGAATGTGCGGGTAGCAATGTGTCTCATTAACAGCTCTCGTCTTCATCACCACTTTGTTCTTTGGCAGGTGTCTGCCCCTGCTGAACTGAGGGCAGGAGCCTGGGCACAGCGCAGATTGGCTGTGGGTGGAGGTGCTTGGAGCATACAGTGGGGACAGGCTGGTTTCCAGCGAGCTTGTTTGCCCACACTGACCCAGACTGGGGTGCGGCTGTGATTCCAATCTCCCTGGGAACTGGTTTGAGCTTTGAGGAAGGCAGATTCCCTCAGAGAACCCCAGGGAGCAAGTCCAACCCAAGCAAAGCTGGAGGCATTAAAGGGACTCCTGAGTGCTTGGCGTTATTAATGGGCTCTTGGAGCCGGGAAATCAATGGCTGTTTAGAAAGGGCTTTGAGGAAGAAACCAGTTCAGAGTAAGAAAAAGGAAAAACAAATACTTGGCTCTTTAGGAGGCCTCCAGGGTGAGGCAGGGTTTCCCCTAGCTTCATGGTTTTGATTGGCAGATGCCAAAGAAGGTCTGTGTGTTAAGTAGAAATTAATGTCTGATTTTTTTCATCAGCTTCTCCTCACCTGGCTGAAAAGCCCAGATTCCAAAAGAGAAAATCCATTGTTTTCCTAAAACCTTCTTCCCCAGAGAACCTGGGATACATACCAAAAAGGTGTGTAAAGCTTTAGGCACAACACTGAAATGCTGGTGCTTTCCGGTTTGGCAGGGGAAGTCAAGGTGGCTTTGATCCGGTTTGAATGATCTGCTGTGCTCATGGAACATTCTTCCCCAGGCCCAGAGCTCCTTTCTGCCTCTCCCCCACCTCCCTTCTCACCCTCCCCAGGGAAGTAGGGCGTCATCGCTACTGGTTCTGATTGGCAGCTTGGAAGGCAGAGCATGTGATAGGGTCATGATCTGTCCACAAGGGCACTGTAAGGGCAAGCTCTCTCTGTCTCTCTGTCTCTCTCCTCTTGATTAAGTTGCCATTTCAGAACCGAAGCTATTGGAAAGACCCTGGATTAAGGAGGGGGACAGAAGGTCAGTGTTGGTCACCAATGGCTACTCCTTTAGTGTCTGGAAATCTGGTTTCATCCTTTGTCCCCCTCACCCTGCAGGACTGAAGCTGAGTGCACATGGCAGCCATCCACGGGTTCAGTGAGGGCTCCCTAAGGGACCTCCAGAATAAGGGTGATGACATTCACCCCATGACCTGGTATGGCTTGTGTCATGACCTTATGATACTTGAGTTCCATTCTCCTTTGTTGATAGCTAAGTCCTGAGCAGGGCTCTGAGTGGTGGTGTGAGGTCACATCAACTTGGCAGAAGCTGAAGACCACCAGGTAGTTGCAGATCGCAGTGCCAGTGGCCATTCTAGGCCTAAGGCCAGGAGGCAGGCAGCACCAGACTGAGAGAGAGGGCCTGGCTTTGTTTTGGCTCAAACTCCGACTCTGTCCCTATGGCTCTTGATCTTGGAGAAGGAAGCAGGTGGTTAATCTTGCTGTCCTTGGCGTTCTCATCCATAAGATGACGGTAATGATCTGTGTCCGGGGCAAGGAGCATTATCCTGCTATATGCCTAAAGTCCTGGCATGTATTAGGCACTCAAAAATTCTGAGTCTTGCATGGTGGGTGCCTCTGGGTGACCTGATTCATCTCTAGAAGCTGTGCTGGCACCTTTTGTTTCTCAGTGTCACTCCTGTTTGGTCTTGTAGCTGTCGGGGGACTTCCCAGGTGGAAGGTTACAGACATTCCAGAACATGCCATGAAGTACACCCACTCTCCCCACAGGGACATCAGGAATTCCCCAGCTACAGTGTGTACAGAACAGGATAGGTGGGTTTGGGGAACTTTGCTTTTGCAGGTCTCTGGAAATCTGGAAGGGGTGAGCTTCTCACTAAGCACGCCTGTTTTCTGTCTTGGTCATCTCTATCACATCTGTCCGTTGGGCCTGGGGCAGGGGAAAGGACTGGGAGTCCAGAGGCTCTGGACCTGCTCGGTCATTTCCTAACTAGCCAGGAAGAATTGCTTTAGTGGAGGAAAAACATCGGCTGGAGAAGAGCAGACATGGCTCCCGGGAAAGCTGCCTGCTGGATTCCACGGGTGCCACCACTCCTCACTGGTCCCCACCTCTCTCCGTCTCTCTGTGCCCCCGTCACAGTTCCCCCACCTCCGTAACACTCCCATACCTCCCCATCTCTCCCCACGCCTCCTCACCCCCTCTCCACCATTCCCCCCTGCTCTGCAGCTGCTGTTCAGATGACCTTCCTTTGACTGAAAGGTACAGACTTATGTCACTTGTGCCTATTTGGTTTGGGCAAGATACAAATCATAGATGTGTGTGATTTGTGCAAAAGTGTGTCCTACTGCCTTGGCTGGAGTTGTAGGTCATTCCTGTGAGCATCTTGCTTTTTCAGAATTGTCAGCCTACATTGTATCTCCCTGAAAACTCATACACTGAAGCCCTTGACGCTCCCATATCTCAGCATGTCACCATATCTGCAGACAGGGTTCTTGAAGAAGCCATCCATGAAAACGGATGAAGTTAGGACAGAGCCTAATCCATGTGACTGGTGTCTTTGTGAGAACAGGGAAGGGGTACACAGGAAGGCTCCAGGGGTGCACGTGAGGACAGAGCAAGGAGGTGACTTGTCTGCTGGCCAAGAAAAAGAAACCAGCCCTGCTGACAACTGGACTTCAGATTTCCAGCCCAGTGGGAAAACTCACTCTGTTATTTAAGCCATTCCATCTGCAATGGTTGGCTATGGCAGCCCTAAAAAATGAGCACATTTTCAGTCTTTGCACTGTAAAGGTTTTTTTTTTATTTTTTTATTTTTATTGATTGTCTCTTTTCTTGGGTTTAAGGAATATCTTCAAAAACAGTTTGTTTTATTGATGAGCTAGGTATATTAGAAACCACCTCAGAAAGCTCTGGGCAAGCACAGAAGGGAATGAACGAGAGCTCATGCCCACCCACCATACAGATCCCAACTGTAGAGATAATTGGAGAAGATGGATCTTTCTGCAAAGACACAAAAGGTCGAGAGTTTATGCAAGTCATCCCCCCAGACGGCGCCAGGGGAAATGAGTGATTGTGGTAGCAGCTATTCATCTTATGATTGATTTAGACGCATCACTGGAGAACTTGATATTTGTCTCACTGGAAGACTTTCTTTTTTAATTTAATAAGAACCATGTTTCTGCCTTTTGTAATTCTAGTTGTCCTAATGCAACGTGTTCAGGCCTCACATTTCTCCTTTACTTGTTGATAAGTCCACAAACCTTGATTGAATCTGTAGTCTTTCTTGGGGTTAGAAGATTTTAGAATTTTTGATGGTAACTTTCTTTCCCCTTGTATCAGGGTCTCATTACATAACCCCGGCTAGCCTGGAACTCAAGATGTAGGCCAGGCTGGCCTCAAAGTCACAGATCAGCCTACCTCTGCCTCCTGGGTGCTGGATTAGTGGTGTGCACCATCTCATAATTTTTATTGTAGAGCTGGTACTAGAACCAAAGTCAGAGCTTTCCCATGATACCCCAGGACAAAATGGTGCACACCTTTGATGCCAGCACATGGGCAGCAGAGGCAGGTGGATCTCTGTGAGTTTGAGCCTAGCCTGATCTACAGAGTGAGACCCTGTCCCAGAGAGACAGAGACAGAGACAGACAGATAGACAGACAGGAATGCAAATATGATCTATATGAGCTTTGCTGAGGTTTGATTTTTAATAAGATCATAACTCCTTTTTAAAGGAAGCCTATGCTACTTGCAGCTAGGAAGCTTTTCTGTATCTGTGTTCTTGTTTAATTTTTTAAGATAGATTTATTTTATTTTATGTGTATGAGTGTTTTGCTTACATGTTTGTAGGTTTATCCTGTGAGTGCCTGGTGCCTACAGAGGCCAGAAGAGGACACTGGATCCCCTGTAACTGGAGTTTTGAGTGCTTATGAGTCACCACGTCAATTTTGAAAATGGAACCCAGGTTCTCTTCAAGAACAAGTACACTTAACCATTGAGACCCCACTGACGTGTGTGTATGTGTGTGTGTGTGTGTGTGTGTGTGTGTGTGTGTGTGTAGGTCAGAGCTCAACATCAGGTGTCTCCTTCAGTTGCTCTCTGCTTTATTTTTCGAGGTAAGGTCTCATATTGAACCTGGAGCTGGCTGTTTAGGCTAAACTGTGCCTACAAACCCTAGGGAGTCTTCTGCCTCTGCCTGCGCTCCAACACCGCTTGCCCAACACTGGGCAAACTAAGGCTGCCTTGCCGTGCCTGGCTCTCTGACTGAGTGTTAAGGATGCCAGTGAAGATCCTTGTGCACGCAGCACGCACTTGTGTTCTGACCTCCAAGTTTACTTTCCATATGTTGGAGGAACATTCATCTTTGTGGTAGTTTCTTTCATGTATTTTCATTAATTTTAAAAGATTTATTTATGTATTTTATAGATGTAAGTATGCTGTTGCTGTCTTCAGACACACCAGGAGAGGGCACTGGTTCCCATTACAGATGGTTGTGAGCCACCATGTGGGTGCTAGGAATTGAACTCGGGGCCTCTGGAAAAGCAGCCAGTGCTCTTAACCACTGAGCCATCTCTCCAGCCCTCATGTATTTTTTTAAAAGGCAAATTTCTGGAATGGAACGCTAGCGAGCCACTGCGAAGACCCCAGGGGAATAAGATACAGTTAAATCACCTGGATGCATAGAAGTTTCTGGATCCTGACTCTACCTCTCATCTCTTCTAGAAGGTGCCGACTGGTGACTATGCTTGCTCTGGAGCCTTTGCATAGCCTCTGGGGCTGTCAGTGAGGCCATAGGATTACTGCCGGCCACAGTCCAGCTTTACCCCAAAAGACAGCCTAGAACCAGAGCATTTCCCACAGCAGTCCTAGAAACTACTCATGCACATCGCTCAGAAACCCAAATCCTATCCTTTTGTAAATATCCGCTGTGCAGATATGTCTCTTAAACTTATCTTTTTAGATTGTCTGTTGGAAAATATAACTGGATACTAGAAGTGTCAGAAACCTGGTTCTTACCTCTCCTCACAGGAAGAGGCCTGCAAAAACACGAGCAGGAATCACCCACTGCTCCCCCCATGGCCCAGTCAGACTCGGTCTTAATTCTTGCCCAGGACTTGCTCTCTAAAGCCCTGCTGGCTCTGCCTCCATTTCCCACTTCGTCCAGGGCAAACGTGGTTTCCCATGCTTGTCTTGGTATCCCAACGCCATATTGTTCCCCCAGCCCACTTCAAGATAAAGGAGCCAGCTGACAAAGAAAGGTTAGGCCGGCTTTGCATCAAGACCAACAAGGACTAGATTGCAAGGGTCTCGTTTGTATGTTGAGGACATGAAACTGTAAGTCCTGGGTTTATTTTGTCCCCGTCGGTGTTGATTTGAAAATGGCCCCATAGGCTCACAGGGAGTGGCACTATTACAAGGTGTGGCCTTGTTGGAGGAAGTGGTCACTGGGTGGGACTTGGGGAGGGGGCGCTTTGAGGTGTCAGAAGCTCGAGTCAGGCCTAGGATCACTCTTTCTTTCTGCTTCCTGCCAATCCTGATGTAGAACTCTCAGCTACTCTCCAGTACTGTGCCTACCTGCATGCTGCTGTGTTTCCTGCCATAACCGTGGACTAAACCTCTGAACTGTAAGCCAACCCCAATTAAATGCTTTCCTTTATAAGAGTTCCTGTGGTCATGGTGTCTCTTCACAGCAGCAGAAACCCTGATATACCATCCTCCCAGGCCATTTCCAACACTGCCGATTCGGTGCTGCTTCTGATGTCATGACCTCCCTCAGCTCTCCCTCTAGCTGTAACTGTAGAGCATATTCTCAAGTCCTTCCTCAGCCCCCCGCCCCCCCCCCCCCAGCTTACCTTTGGTATCTCTGTGGCTATGCCATCATTCTCAGGGGCCTGAGAGGAGGACAGCCAATCCCAGTGTTCGGACACCAGTGCTTTGTGCATGTCGAGGGCATGAAATTCCATTTAAGAGTTCACATGACTTAGATGTCAGGTTCAGAAGCCATTCTGCAGTCTAGCAGGTGTCTGCCAGTTCCCTAAAGCAGACCCTCACCTACAGACTCCTCACCTACAGGACTGCAGGTTTTTCTGCTGGAAAGGTCCTTAGTCCAAACCACGGCACCTACACGGACGGACGCCATCTTCACTCTACTCCTCAACTGCCTTTACTTTATTGACTTTGTTCTTTTGCCTTTTCCCTGGGATAGGTTTTGTGATTCGAATCATCCATCCAACTTCCTGTACCCTATCCTCCTGGCCCTGATCCAAAGATCCTGTAGTAAATTCTAAAACAAAGTAGCCTTCAAAAGATGGCCTCTCCTTGACTTTTATCCCCCTGAGGGACTCACCATGGAGCCAAGGACAACACAAGCTTGGCTGGACCAGGGTCTGTCTATTAGTGATGTTTGCCATTATTTTGTTTGTTTCAAGACAGGGTTTCTCTTTGTAGCCGTGGCTGTCCTGGAATTCACTCTGTAGACCAGGCTGGCCTTGAATTCAGAGACCTGCCTGCCTCTGCCTCCAGAGTGCTGGAATTAAAGGCATGTGCCACCACTGCCCAAGTAATATTTGCCATTATTAACAGTCCAATTAGTGTTACAACAGATAGGAAAAGATATTCTCCACCCGTAATTTTCAGGATGGTGAAAGAGAGTTTAGGATGACCCGTTTCAGCTGCTAAACCTTATCTGTCCAGATAGACAAGTGCTGCAAGAGATTTCGCTAAAGTCTCTGTGAAGCTGCTAGACAAACCAGTAGTGGACCATGCTCTGAAATGCTAACACCGCCTCTCCTGGGACCCAGCTCCCCCACCGGTCTGATCTCAGAGTCCCTCCCTCACCTCTGCCCACCAATATTCTGAACTCTCCATATCATCTTTGAAGGAAGTCTTTTCCTAATCTGTAGGTTTGGTTGTTGGCTCCTGGCACCGAGGCTGACAGAAGGCTGGGCACCATCTTCCTCTGGCAAGTCTCTGAGAGCAGAGAGTGATCTTTTTTGAGGCTTGAGAATATCAATAAGCACTGTTTTGCTAAAGCACTTTCCGTCTCTCACAGTCAGAGCAATCTGCCTGCCTGGAGCTAGCCTACAGTTCCTTGTTAGCAGCTAATTTGGGTGCTGTTAGTATATGGTTCTGTTGCAAATCTGACATTCACATCAGCGGCTTGATGAGTGTAACAAAGGAAGGCAAGCCTCTTACCCCTCTGCAGCAGTGCAGGCCCATATGGTGTCATTTTTCAAGGAACAGATTTTTGTCTTTCATGCCATTTCAGAGCTGTTTCCCTCTGAAAGAAATTACCAGCTCTAATTTAATGCAGAACATGCCTGGATGTCACTGCAGAACGCTAGCTAAACTGAGCACTGGCAGGTCCCATGAGCTTGCAGAGACAGTGCTCAATTGCACTGTCTTGTCTCCCAAGCCTGTGTGGGTGAGCTGAGAGCCACGCAGGACCCCCTTCTCTGATTCCATGTGATTCCGAATTCCAGTCTGGGGTTGTTAAGGAGAAACTGCCCCCCTCCCTTACAATGGAGTCTGTGAAATGGTCCTGTCTCTGGGTTGGGCCTTGATTTCCTTGAAACTCCTTGGGAACCTTCAGGGCAGTGCTGTCACCCCATAGGCTAACTGCCCATGCTTGGGGACAGATGGTTTCAACTGAGACTGTGGTTCCAATTCTCACTGCTTTGGGGAGGACCTGAGACCTGCTCTATCAGAGCTCTATCTGTAGCTAGTTCTGGGAGCCTGCCCCCTGAGCCCACACTTCTTCCCTTTAAAAAGAGCAAACTTGGAATGTCTGTCCTGTCTCACCCCAGTGGCCCTAACAGTTTACATCTTTCAGAAAACCCCTATGCCCTGAAAGAACCTCTGTGTATGTCCTGTGAACATCACAGAGTTCTGTGGGGCAGGCACTCCTAGCTGATGTCGGAAGTTATGACTCAGAACGGCCAGTGAGGAAACTTGCTTAGGGTCAAGGGGCTGATCTGAGAGAGGGATAGAGAGAGTCCAGCTGGCTTCACCCCCACTGCAAGGCTCTCAGAAGCCAGCAGACTGAATCAGAGGCCAGGCTCCCAATACCACATCTCACCACAGGATGCCATCTTGGAGAGCAACAGGACTACACTGTCAGACTTCCCCAAAGTGAGAAAGTTGCTGAAGAATCCTCACTCTGCGATGTGTGATCTCACGAGGAACATTCCAGAAGAAGCTGAGATACAATAGAAATGGCACCAAAATTTAAGTCAGCTCTTACTTCAGTCACTGCGTGACTTTGAATAAGTCACATGGCCTTGTTTTCTCAGCCTTGCTAGCTAAACGAGCAAGTAGATCCACTGCCCTAAGTAACTTTGGCCCTGTGGTAATAGGTTCCGTGCCAGAGCCACACAACATGGTAGCATGTATAAGATGCTGAGGAAACTATCATGTCTAAGACGTTCAAATGCTGACAAGGCAAAATGCTCCAGGAAGAGAAGAGTTAAGTCAAATGTAAATAGTAACGCAGCAGGTCACTCCAAGTGACTTAGGTGAATGCTTAAATGGTCACAACAGAAATCCTAGCCAGGCCGGTTAATAATGGAGAGATGAAGACAGTGTAGGGACAGAGACTTGGGGTGACTGCAGTAAAGCAGTAATCACTGCTTGAGTGGAATGGACTGTCATCACTCAGTCCCAGGGAAGTGATGTCACACAGGAATGTCAGTGCTGTGCCGGTGAAATTCCAACTTTCCATGACACTTGGAAATCTGGATATTTATATGAAAATACTCCAATTATTCAAAATTAAAAACAAATCTGAGGACTTCAAACCCCTTTCATGCCAAGCAAATTGCATCTGCTGGCCATATGGTACCTAGGATCCCCAGCTCACAGTTCTGTGCTAACAATCTTCTGGATTGGTTTGTGTCTAGCTTTGCCTTAAACAATTCCAGAGGCCTCTTTTCTTGGCCTTCCTTGGGGGTACCGCACAGCTGTGACATGTTTCTACCATTTCAATTCAATAATGCATTGCACTGCACAATCTCATTTTCCTGTTCAGAGCCTCTGAGGCTGGATCCCTGACAGGGGCCAGCATGCATGCCCAGTTCCCCTCTCCCTGCCTGAAAATAACCATCTCAGAGAGACACACAACGGCATCACAGACACAGAGTGATTTGACCTGGCTAGCAGGGTGGAACAGACATGGTTATTTTTTTTTTCCTGCAGTCATTTCTACTTTATTAGATCACATAACCATTTTTATTGTTAACTTAGGAACAAATTAATTGCTGTACAAATGGACGAAAGCGCAGATGAATGCCTTCGCCATTACTTGAATCTTAAATGGCAATTACTCGGCTTTGTAATCCAATAGAGGCAACAGGAGTGCAGCTGCGGTGCCTGCTCTGGCCCAGTTTGCTGCTAATGGGAAGAGTGGATGTCCCTGGAGACCTCCTAACAGCCTGCTCAGTCCTGGGGTAGGCGCTGAAGCCCCACAATCTCCTGCCTGCCCCTGTCCTCATTCTAAATGTGGTGGGGCGCAGGGTGAAGGGAGAGACATTGTTTCCTCTTGGGACGATTCCTTATCACACACCCTTGTGCGCCTCTCTCTCTCTGTCTCTCTCTGTCTCTCTCTGTGTCTCTGTCTCTCTCTCTCTGTGTCTCTGTCTCTGTCTCTCTCTGTGTCTCTGTCTCTGTCTCTCTCTGTGTCTCTGTCTCTCTGTCTCTGTCTGTCTGTCTCTTTCTCTCTCTCTCTCTGTGTCTCTGTCTCTGTCTCTGTCTCTCTCTCTCTCTCTCTTTCGGCAAATTTCCAGAACCACATGTAAAACAATAGCCCTCCAAGGCTCTGTCCAAGCTGGCTAGAACGGTCGCTGAGTCTCCGCTAGAGGAAATATAACGGACTCCAAAGCAGGGGCAGTGCCTTTGGCATCTTGATGCCTTTGATGAAGGCACGGCACCGGCAGCCATCTCCAGCGGATGTAGACATCACTTCCTCTGTCAGGTAGATTCGATTCGCCTCCTCACCGAACCTTCCACACGGACATCTAGTGAGTAATAGTCTCCTCTGTGCCACTTTTATAATTTCCCGCCTAATACTGTCCTCTGCCGTCTAGCAGGGAATGCCAGAGCGTCTACCTAGAGATGTTTCCTCCGTTTCCACTCCCCAGATCAACCTTGTGTCTCCTTTGCAAATGATATGTTGTTACTTTTTGATTGTGCTCTCAGATACAGATCTCACTGCTCAGATGTGGTGTAAATCACAGAATTGTACCACATACAACTTTTTTTTTTTTTTTTTTTTTTCTGGAAGAAAGAACATTCCTTCGTGAATTGTGGCTAATGCTAGACTCTAGATGCGAGCTGATTTTTTTTCTTTAATGTCCCTGAGATGGTTGCACTGAAGCCTGTTTGGAAGTTTCTAAAATGAGCTTTTAGATTTTGATCCCAGAGGTCTGAAGGCAGAGTGTTCCCTCACTAGCTTTCACTCAGCACTGTAGGCATCAGAGAGGGCCTGTTCAGAATTCAGAGACTCACTACCAGGATGTCCTAGTATTCTGGGAGTTTTACATTCTGATAGAAGATGGTGTCATCAAAGGTGGCTTTAAACTCGTGAGGCTACCATAATGACTTCCTTCCCTTATAAAGGGCAGCTATACGGAATTGTTCCAGTGTGCTGTTGTCTTGTTTATAAGCCTGGCACAATGTCTTACACTCAGTGTTGAGGAAATAAATGAGTGGGTGGACAGCTCTTGAAACAAGGTAAGGAAACCGCTCACTTATTCTACAAGGTTTTCCTTCCTTGGATGCAGCAGACAGAACCTACAGATGTAGACTGATATCAAAGGTAAATTACCTAAAAACATATAATCCCGTTTAACATGTTTTACTTTTCAGATTTAGAAATCTAAGATCCTCAGGGGGGAATTTTTGGAATTTTTGTACAGAATATGAACCCTAAGATAAGTATAGGTTTCTATGGCAACTGAGCACAAACTTGTTCATTACTTTCTATATTTTACCTCTGTGAGATTCTCATGAGTGAACTGGGACTTGGGAATAGATAAAGTGACTAGTTTATCAGGTACACTCTGCTTGATGACTTCATTCACTTGTTTTGGTGAGAGTTTGTTATTCAGTGTCTCAGAGATCTCCTGTGGGATCCATCACCAAAGCAAGGGAAGTGGAAAGAGCCCTGGGTCCACAGTTCCAGGGTGGGGCCCCGGCCCTAGTTCTACTGGCTCTAGATCCTGAGTTTAAATCAGGTCTCCTAGCCCTGTCTTTACCCATAGAGTAAAAGTGGTTTTCCTTCCCTTCAGTACTCACTGGAAGGTAGAAGTGTTTGTCAGTGAGATGAGGGATATGAAAATGTTCTAGAAATTCCAAAGCAGTCAGATGATGAGGGCAGTTACTGTCCCCAAAGTGTGTCCCTGGGTGCAGAATGAACAAGAACACTCCACAACTCCAGAGTGCTGTGCCTCCCAGCTCAAGAGCTAATAAAGTTGGGAGGCAGAGGCAGGTGGATTTCTGAGTTTGAGGCCAGCCTGGTCTACAGAGTGAGTTCCAGGACAGCCAGGGCTACACAGAGAAACCCTGTCTCGGAAAAAAAAAAAAAAAAAGCTAATAAGGAAAGTAGCAGCCCCCGGGGGGGTCAAACCCATGGTTCTTAACTGCTTCCAATAGAAGTCCTCCTTTGCAGCCTCAAACAGTCCCCAGCTCTATTCCTACGTGATGCTATTTGTACTTCCAGTGACTATTCATTGGGAAAGTTCAGACTGACAAAAGCTATCTGAATTATGACCGTTCTTTATGTTATGTGTATTCTACTAATTGTTACATCACATTGTTACCTGAGAAAGACTAGCACTAGGTTAGAGTAAATCATGCTAGTCATTCAACCCCCAGACCAGTGGGTCTCAACTTTCCCAATGCTGCGACCCTTTTATAAAGCTCCACATGTTGTGGTGACCACCCCAACCATAACATTATTTCGGTTGCTACTTCATAATTGCAATTTTGCTACTGTTATGAATTGTAAGGTAAATAGTTTGGAGATAGAGGGTTGCCAAAGGGGTCGCAGCCCACAGGTTGAGAACCGCTGTTCTGGATACACACAGGTTACCCCATTTCTTAAATGACCCTCTGCACTCAGATCACCCTGCACACTATAAAGAGCAAGCTTATGAAGGAATGAGGGCCAAGAAGTGAAACCATTTTAGGTGACCTCTGGCCCTACACGGAAGACACAGATAACTGATAACCCTGACATAGAAACATAGCTGGTCACCAGGGAACTTGGTTGCCAGGGGAAGCCTAAGGAGGAACTCCACTCAGGTGGAGGTTAGGCTTGCACTGTGCTCTGCTCTTGATCCACTTGGGTGCACTGGGCAGCACGCAATTCACCCAACTACTAGTTCTCTAGGCTCAGTGGTGCTTCTCGTTGTCAGCATAGAGCAGTCAGGCATCCTGATCTGTGCCCTTCCCCCAGTCTTGAGCAGGCTGAATAGACCTTGAGCGTTTGCCACAGTTGGACCTTAAAGACCCAGGTGGGACCCAGGTGGAGTCACCTGCCGTGCTGCACGGGCAGCTTCCTATGGGAGCTTAGAAGAACAGACTGTGATCTGAGCTTGCTTTGCAGCATAATCCAGCTGAAACAAAGGATGGGGTCTGTGGGCTCTCCTTGTATAACCGAGGTCCTAAATATTAAACTTCGAGCCTTGATCAGAAACTTTTGTCTTGTTCTCACAGTTCGTCCATTTTTCATTTCCAGCTCCCCTTTCAGGTAGACCCAGTTCATCCATAGCTGCTGAACAGCTACACTGGTCAACGATGCATTTTATTATGCTGACTCTGGAACCATCCTGAGAGATTGCTAAACTGACACCAGTCTCAAATGATGGGAGACAGAGCAGGCCTCTGAGCATGACCCTGAGGCATGTGAGCAGCCCTTCTGGCCCTCACCTGACCCTGAGGTGTGTGAGCTGCCCTTCCGGCCCTCACCTGACCCTGAGGTGTGTGAGCTGCCCTTCCGGCCCTCACCTGACTGCACTCCTTGGTCTGTAATCCCCTAACATGGACACTGATCAGATGTTAGATCATTCTTTGCCATTGGGGGGTGTATTGTACATGATAGGATATTGACCTTTGACCTCTACCCTCTAGACACCAATAGCGTCCTACTCTCTACCCGGTTCCATTTATAACAGTCAAACATATCTCCAGGCATTACAAATAGTCTTTGGAGAGAGGATGTCCCAGCCCCACCCAGGTAAGAACCATTAAGAAGACCCATTCCCTGATGAATGCATTAAAGGGAGATATGTATCACCTCTGTCCAAAGGATTTAGGACTCTTGAAAAATCCCTTTAAGAAGCTTGTGGTCAATTGTGAAATACAGCCAAGCTCTGTTTTACTGTAATGCAAAGGGATGCTGATGGCTGGGAGAACAGAAATGTTTGTTCAGCAATCTTTCTTGGGACGGTGGGGCAGCGCGGCAGCAGGAGTGTGGCTGGCTGGCCACATTCACCTACGTGGAAGCTGAGGGAGGAATGCCGGTGTTGCGCCTTCTACTGTGTTTTCAGTCCAAGATCCTAGTACTTGGGACAGCGCCACTCACATACGGAATGGGTCTTCCCACTGCAAACCCCCTAACAGACAGACCCAGAGTTTATCTCCAAGGCCATTCAAAATCACCTCAAGGTGTTTAACTACAACCAGCTGCTAGCTGGACATGCGGCTAGGTTGTCAAATTCCTTGCCTAGCATGCTGGAAACCCTGGATTCAATCTTATGCTGGCTAGTTTTATGTCAACTTGACACAAGACAGAGCCATCAAAGAGGAGGGAGCCCAAGGTGAGAAAATGCCTCCATAAGATCAGGCTGTAGGCAAGAATGTATGACATCTTAATTAGTGATGGATGGGGAGGGCCCAATACATTGTGGGTGGTTCCCCTCTGGGCTGGTGGTCCTGAGCTCTATAAGAAAGCAGGCTGAGCAAGCTATGGGGAGCAAGCCAGTAAGCAGCACCCCTCCATGACTTCTGCATCAGCTCCTGCCTCCAGGTTTCTGCCCTGCTTGAGTTCCTGTCCTGACTTACTTTGACAATGAACTCTGATATTGTGGTTTTTTTTTTTTTTCTTTCGAGACAGGGTTTCTCTGTGTAGCCCTGGCTGTCCTGGAACTCACTCTGTAGATCAGGCTGGCCTCGAACTCAGAAATCCGCCTGCCTCTGCCTCCCAAGTGCTGGGATTAAAGGCGTGAGCCACCACTGCCCAGCGAACTCTGATACTGTTTTGTTTGTTTGTCTTTTAAAAAAGAACCAACCAACCATCATAAAGACCTAGTAAACAGTCACTCTCTGACAATTGCTCCAGGGGCAAAAGTGTCACCTATAAAATAGACAAATTTTGCATTGCCCACTGTGGGCTCCAGAGGAGTCACTAGAAGCTGTAGAAACTTTGTTGCTTTAATGATTTATTTATTTATTTCCTTTTATGTGTATGTGTGTGGGTTTGAGTGTATGTATGTACACCACAGGCATGCAAGTGACTGAGGAGGCCAAAAGAGGGCATTGGATTCCCCGGAGCCGGAGTCACAGACGATTGTGAGGCACCACGTGGGTACTGGAAATCCAACCCAGGTCTTCTGCAGGAGCAGCAAGTGCTCTTGACTGCTGAGTCATCTCTCTGGCACCCAAACAAAACACATTGTTGTTGTTGCTTTAAATCCTTGGTTTGCTTTTTGGTCCTTTATTATTTACCTCTTCCTCCTAAAATTAGTGTAAAAAGATATTTTAGTTACCTGGGAAACTCAATTCGTTTCTGTGCAGATGAGTTCAGGCCTTTTTGGTTTGTTTGTTGGTTGGTTGGCTTGTTTGTCTCGTTTTTTCAAAAGGACCCTTCCCACGGACTCCCTTCATCTGAGGAGAGCATCCCGATCACTGCCTTCAGCAGTATGGAGTCCCTCGTGGCTCAAGTTGGAAAGACTGATATGCTTGCTTCTGTTTAGAGGTAAGGTTTCCCTTGTGGCTCTCCCCCTACTCACTTCTAAAGCCACTACTTTCTGTTCCAGGTCTCTGGGGCCCCGGCACTGTTGGAGGGCAAGAAGACACACTGAATAACTCAGGAGCTTTTGACCACTCTGTTCCGACCCAGCTTCCTCTTCCAGCTTGTTCAAACCCGGTATTTTCTAGCCTTCGGAAGAAGAAAATCTGGTTTTGCAAGCACATGCCTAGCCCTGCTTCTATCTGGCTCTGGTTTCTGTGAGCGCTTGTTCTCAGTAGGTGAGGATTGCTTGTCCTTGGGTGCAGTGAGAGAGCAGAGTCAAAGGGCAACACCCTGACTCACTCCCAGAGACACACTCCTGCTTGCGGCTTTGTAATGCAAGACTGAAATGGAGGCAGAACAGGACCAGTTCCAAGCCGACCAATGAGGAAGCTTCTTTACAATGAACGTCACCGCCCTAGGATAGCAGGACTCCCATTATTTTTTTTCCCTGCTTGGTTTTGTCTGTAGTATTAGAGGGGCCTCTTTGGGGGGTCCTGGGGCATGAAGGTAGAGAGTCTGCGTATGAGGCTCTACAGAATGTCCCGATGAGGCCTGCTGGGTGGAAGAGTAGGTATCAGAGTCAGTGTGTAGACGGGCTAGCCCGGCCCAGGGAGCCCCAGATGGGAAAGACTCAGGATGGTTCCACTTCACCAAGGTGTCGAATGACAAGCAGAAGAGGGGAACCTGGCCTCACTGTGGGGAAGGAGGTGAACCCCATGTTTCCTGGGCAGAGCAGGCTAGGCGCTGGCATAGACACTCAGCAGTTACTACCGCTCACCCTTCTGGTGCCTTTGTGTAGAGAAGACAAGCTGCTTTGCAGAGAAGCCCCACCCAGGTGCTAGACGGAGCTCGGGAAGCAGCATGTCATCAAAACCTCCACTCAGCTGCTGCTCTTGGTGCCTGCACTCCGTGGTGGCAGACTGCACAGCCTTCTGCCTTGGGCACTGCTCTTCCAAGTTTATAGACCTATTTATTGCCTGAGAGATACAATTAGCCCTGTGTATCCACGGGCTCTAAATGTTCATATTTAACCAGCTGTGGTTCAAAGAACTCTGAAAAAAAAAATTGCATCTGTAGTGAACATATATAGACCGTGTGTGTGTGTGTGTGTGTGTGTGTGTGTGTGTGTGTATGTGTGTGTTCTAGAGATGCAATACTAAATATATAGGGAGCTGCAGAGGTGGCTCAGCTGTTAAGAGCACTGGCTGTGCTTTCAAAGGACCTGAACTCCATTCCCAAAACACACATGACGGCTCACAACCATCTGCAATTCAAGTCCCAAGGGTACCAGACACGGATGTAATGCAGGCAAAGCATTCATACACATAAAATTTAAAAACCAATAAAAAATAATGCACATGGGATTGCGTGTATAGATATGTGCAAACTCTACTTACTGAAGGGGTTGAACATCTGCAGATTTTGTCCCTTGTCAGGACTCCTGGGGCCAAACTCCATAGATCTCAAGGGGCTACTGTGCTTATATGTATCTCATTTCACTACCCCAATAGTCAGGCAGGGCACGTTATCCCCATTTTACATATGGTTACATTAAGGTTAAGGGTTGTCTGGCAACCACTGGGACCTTGTGAGTCTTCACAGAAAGGGGAGCAGCCTGAGGTCTACACAGCCTCCTGGTTCATGTCTACACTCTACCTGGGAAGCTGTAGAAGAGCCTTGATCTAGACAAAGATTAAGGATCACTGCTGAAGACCCAAGGGACTTCAATCACTTCCTCAGATACAGATGCAGAAATGGACTCCCCAGAACTGCCTGGACAGCAGTTCTTAAGAAGAGACCAGGTTAGCCATGCAAGCTGTCCTGAGAAAAGCCCCAGTCTCTTAAGAAACACACCTTTTGAAATTGAAAAAAAATCGGTAATCTGCTTATCTGTAATGCTTATTATCACTTTGATGACTTCCTAGTTAGTATTGGCAATCATTAGATGGCTTGAGGTTCAGTCAGGGGCATTCATTAAGAGAGAGATTCCTGGGACTGGAGAGATGGCTCAGGGGTTAACAGCATGTGTTCTTGCATTAGACCTAGGTTCAGTTCTCAACACCCTCAATCATCTGTAACTTCAGTTCCAGGGTATCTGATGGCTTCTGATCTAATAAGGGCATTGTATAAACATGGCACACATACACACATGCGGGCAAAACACATGAGAGAGAGAGAGAGAGAGAGAGAGAGAGAGAGAGAGAGAGAGAGAGAGAGAGAGAGATTCCTGCTTCTCTACTAAGTACAGCCATCAGAGGTTGAAAGCATCTTCAGGAGTGAGGTTTGGTAGAAAGATTATGTTCTGGGGTCTGTAGAAAGCAAGCCGTGGTGATCCCTAAAGAGAGATGAAGGCGGTCTGGCAGCGTGCACTGCTGCCTGCAGGAGGCCCGTGTGCAGGGCTGCGAATCCGGTTCAAAGTACAAGCGTGCAGCTCCTGGCTCAGGCTGGCTCCAGACGTGCAGCTGTTCTGGGGATCGGCACAATTAACATTCTCCCAGTGCCCAGCGCCTGCCGGAATTCATCCAGTCACGTGGTGGAGGTGCTGCCTGGGAAGACGGTGGCTGAGAGCTCCGTAGGGGGACTTCTTGCTCTGTGGTGGACTGCTGGGCTCTTGCTCATTGTCAACCTTACCCTGCCACAAAAGCAGTCTGTAAACCGACCCCTCTCAGGTGTGTGGGTGATTGAATATGGGGCACAGGGGACCACTGCTCCCATGGATTGGGGTTTGGCCGGCCTACTGTTTCTATGGGAGGATTATTAATACTACCCGCTCCCTTGGTTCATTTTCCTCTACCCCCAAGGCTGACTTGCCTCTAGCGTGCTATGGGTTACGAGATAATGTTGGGGATACAGCTTTAAAGACATCACTTTATTCTTTGTTGCCTTCCTTCTAAGAACACTTTGTGAACTGAGAGGACAAAAGCTTCCATTGGAATTTCCTGAATGAAGACCCGCACATTGGGGAAGGACCAGGCTTCCTTCGCTCCTTCCTCCAAGTCTCTGGATGGGTGCCCAGTCTCTTACTGTCGTATCTACTGTGAATATATACACCCCAGCCCATCTAGACCTCCTCCGACCCTTACTAGATGGGCGCCCATGATGCTGGGTGGGAACCTCTCCTGGACACTCCAATTTTAGAACTGACGAGCCTCCCTCCATCCACGAACCTCCTGCCCAGTGGATATTTGTTCCTCCTTTTTTTCCTCCAGTTTGTTGTGTTTCTGCCTTTGCCTCTCTTAACAGAAACCCACATTTCCGCCAAAATCTTGTCAAAAATGACTATGCAATATTTTGTCAGAAGACAGTACTCTCTTGAAAGTCACTGCCTAGAAAAAAAATCACTACTCTCTTTTAAAAAAATCTATCTATCTATCTATCTATCTATCTATCTATCTATCTATCTATCTATCTAAATTAGAAATCCCTTTAATGTCAAGATGTCAGAGAGCCCCATTTCCTGTCAGACGTCATAATCTTCCCATAGGACACCTGTTTTGCTTTTTATCTGGAAGTTCAGTCAGAGGTCCAGATGTAGCCTGGGGCTGCGGTTCCAGCATGCCATCCGCACTGCTTGGCCTGCACCATTGCTCACCCTGCACCATCCCAGTCCTCTCAGCCATGACTGCGGATGAGCTGTGTTTTATGCACTAGCATAAAACTAGAAAAGTGCTTCCTTGCTTGACCAACAACAAATTTATTTTCCTGTAAGTTGTGTTGCCCCACAGAGGAAGACTAACAGTTCTCCCACACCGGAGCCCATAACTTTACCCTGAGCCTTCTCACGCTCAGTGGAGACAAGAGCTCACTGGGTCTGAGGCTCTTCCTGCTCTGACACAGATATCCAGCCTGCTAATGCATGAAGGGATTTCCAGACCTATTGCTGACCTCAACACCCTACTTCCCCCAAATCTAGTTTGCTCAGGTTTTCCTTACTGGTGTGAGCCAAGCCGCCACCTCCCTTCTAATGGCAAATCAAGCATGTTTGCCACGCCAAGTTTTCCTAAACAAAGGCTCTTTTTATTTATCTTGTATTATTTGTCTAGAAGTCTGTGACTTTTCACACATATCCCCCTCAAGTTGTGGTGCCAGGAATTGAGGCCAGGGAAGCTCTCTACATTTTTTTCTCCCTATAGTGCTAGAGACTCAACCCTAATTTTCTTTGACTAAGTTTTAAATGTCCTTTTATGCTAATTTCAAGATTACACAAGGCCTGCAGTCTTAGGCATGAGTGTTAATCAACACTGATTTGCCTTTTGTCTTAGGATCTGTGGTATTGATAGGCTGATTTGCTAATTTCCATAGAATACTCCATATCTCAGGAAGGATTCCTATTGCTGTGAAAAGACGCCATGACCACAGCAACTCTTATGAAGGAAAAGATTTAATTTGGACTGGCCTGCAGATCAGAGATTTAGTCTACTATTGTCATGGCAGGAAACCTAGCAGTATGCGTGGTGCTGAGAGGAGCTGAGCGTTCTACATCCTGGTCAGAAGGCAGCAGGAAGGGAACTTTGAGCCACTAGGCCTGGTTTGAGCTTCTGAGACCTCAAAGCCTACTCCTTGGTGACACACTTCCCCCAACAAGCCACGCCCACTCCAAAACCTAATTGTGCCACTCCCTGTGGATCTATGGGGGACATTTTCATTCAAATTACCACACCCCATATCTTTCTTGGGGTGCGTGTCTACTTTGTCATACAACAGGCATAGCTTTCTGGCAAGCTGTAGCATGCGCCACCACTTTTTCTCAGAAACACTCAAATAGGTGACAACATCCTTTACACAAGACTTGGCCACCCCTAAGAGAGTTCATCCAGCTGTAAGAAAAGGACTGACATTAAAGGGGTAGTCATTTATTAATTCTGATTTCTAATGTTCTCACTCAGGGTAAGTATTTGATGTACAAGGTGTTGGGGGGTTACTTTTAATTGTTAATTTGACACCATTTAGAGTCACCTGGGAACAGTTTCGATTGATTGTCTAGATAAAGTTGGTCCTTGGGCTTGCTTATTTATTTTGATTGTGTTAATTGAGGTGGGAAGACCTGCCCACTGTGGGTGGTAACATTCCCTAGGAAGGGGACTGTATGAAAGTGGAGAAAATTAACTGGTCCGAAGCATGTATGAATTACTCCACTGTGCTCTGCTCATGACTATGAATATAATGTGACCAGTTCATTCAAACTCCTGCTGCTGTGACTTCCCTGCTGTGCCTTACTGTACCATGGAATTGTGAGCTAAAATAAAGCCTTTCTTCCCTTAAATTACTTTTGCCAGGGTATTTTATCACAGCAAAATAAAAGAAGACCAATATACATGTGTTAATTCAGTTGACCTTGTTATTCTACACTAATTTTTACAAATCATTACACTACTTTGAATTCTACAAATTCACACAAATGTAGACTGTGATGATTTGTATATGCTTGACCCAGGGGGTGGGACTATTAGGTGGTGTGGCCTTGTTAGAGTAGGTGTGGCCTTGCTGGAGTAGGTATGTCACTGCTGGCGTGGGCTTTAAGACCCTCTTCCTAGCTGCCTGGAAATCAGTCTTCTCCTGTTTGCCTTTGGATGAAGATGTAGAGCTCTCAGCATCTCCAGCCCCACATCTGCCTGGATGCTGCCAAGCTCCCGCCTTGATGGTAGTGAACTGAACCTCTGAACTTGTAAGCCAGCCCCAATTAATGTTCTTTATAGTAATTGCCTTGGTCATGGCATCTGTTCACAGCAGTAAAGCTGAAACTAAGACACTGTCAATTTATAATAAAAATAAAAGAAAAATCACCCATCAACCTTGGTAACACAAGTTGCTTACCACGTATTTTGTTTTTTAAATTTTTTACAGTTATCTTTTATTTTTATTACATGTATGTTGATGTATTATGTGCCTGAAGAGGCCAGAGAAGGAGCTGCAGTTTACGTAACTCACAGCTGCCTGATGTGTGTGCTAAGAACCCAACTCGGATCCTCTGGAAGAACGGTATAAGTTCTTAGCTACTGAGCCATCTCTCCAGCCCCATTACCACATACTTTAAAAGCGAGTGCTGGCATGCTGAAGTTGTGAAAGGCTAAGGGGATATTTCACTGAACTGTATGCTTTTTCTTTTTTCTTTTTTTTTTTTTTTTTTTTTTTTTTTGAGACCTGGCCTCATGAATCCTTGGTTGGTCTTGAACTTGCTATGTAGACAAGGATGCCCTTGAAACTTCTGATCCTCCTTGCTCTGCCTTCTGAGGGCTGTTCCAGATGAGCACCACTGCATTTTGTTTATACAACGATGGGTATTGAACCCAGGGCTTTGTGCACGCTAGGCAAACACCCTACCCACTGAGCTACACCCCCAGCTCCGAACTGTACACTTTCAAATTTTATGGTATGTGAATTACCCCTGCCCACTCTCCCCTCAGAAATCCCACATTTGTTTGTTTTATTTACTTTATTTATTTTTACTTATTCAATTTTAAAATTATTTTATTATTTATTTTTACTATTATTTATTTAGCTTATTTAGTTTATTTGCTTGGAGGCAAATAGTTTAAATTTCATTCAGGTCTGTCCTTAACAGGTCCTCTGCTGTGAGCAGTTACCTAATCCTTAAGAGAGTCTCTTTTCATCCTGGATCCAGTGAGATTTTAAATTATCCCTCCGTCTTTGCCCTGATAAAAGACCCACCCTGCCTCTGTTGGAGTGGCCTTCCTTGCTTTGTATGATGGTGTGCTCTGTATAGTCATTGTTGAGAGTGTCGTTTCTATGGCTCATCACCAGGTTTTCTACTTGTAAACCACACCAGCCCAAAAACAAGAAGGTCAGGCAGTCTTCACCTGTCTTGCTGCTGATTGGTTGTAATAAAGAGCTGACAGCCAATAGCTAAGACAGGAAGTACACAGGTGGAACTTCCGGGCAGGGAGTGAGATGCAGGCAGAGATAAGAAATCAGCCAAGTGGGAGGCTTGATGACACAAAAGGGAACAGTAACAGACTGGAGCAGGGCAGAGAGGTACAAAACGAGCCATGTAGTGGGTTGTAGACTAGAATAGTCGGGTTAAGTTTAAACGGTAGCTGGGAGACTGCCCCAGCAAAAGGCCTAAGCTTTAAACTATGTTAGAAGTCTCCGTATCATTATTTATATCTCAGGGGGGGTCCAGGAAAAGCCCCGGAACACGCCACCACCGTGTAGAGTGGCCAATCAAGATAACCCATCCTTTTAGAATCAATGATCAGTACAGACATGCTCACATGACCCACAGTGACTTCGTCAAGGTTCTTGAAGAGAGCAAATGTGGGTATTGGGCCAGTACAGGGCTACTTATTCTAAACTTGAAAACCGAAGGCTCAGGAAGCCAGGGCTCCTGGGGCCATCACATGGAAAGAACACACGAGAGTTAACATAGAAGAAATAAAGGAACCAAGAGATCTCTGACATAGTCTGAGCCTGGATCCAGTGTAGCCTGAAGCCAAACAACTGCCACTGTTTTTATTTATGTGTACCAATTCTCCTCCTTCTTCTTAAGCTTGTTTGAGTCAGAGCTCTGTGTAAATGGTATTTTAAAATATTATTTAATAACTCTACTAGTTATTAATATGACCCGGGCCGCCCCCCCCCCCATAATCAAGGCAAAGTCCTATGGATTTTTAAATCAGCACTGGGCGAATTAACCCATCTATTTCTCTGTATGCTAGACTGTTCATTTCCCCCAGCTGTGCTCCCCAAGTGCTTGCTGTTTGAATCTTGCCGGGGTTCGTTCTGCTCCATCAGTGTGCCCTCATCTAATGGAGACCCTCTGTTCTCTCTGTCTTTCTCCTTCTCTTTCTCCTCCTTCTCCTCTCTCCTCTCTTCTTTCTCCCATTCTCTCATGGTTCCCTACCTGGGAACCTGCCCACCTCTCTTCTCCCCAGTAATTGACTGTAGCCACTTTTATTTAACTGTCAGAGAAGACTGGTAAGCGAAGTTTAGATAACATCATTTGATGTACATTAGAATGTGCTTGTGGGATTGCAACCAAAACTTGGGGGCCAGGATTTAGCATTTGAATACACAGGAGCATCAGACCAACCCCCAACAGTTCTGTGATAGGCACCTCAAACAGGATTAACAAAGAACTCTATTTTATAAGGCTGTTATGAGAATTACAAGTGTTGATAGACAGGTACTCAAAAATGGAAATACTGTAACTGCCAATAGCATCATGTGATGCACAAGATAGCTCTGTGTTTGCTTTATATTATTACCTTATAGTAGCAAGGATAGTATAAGTATAAAGTAGGAGCTCAGGAGACATTCTTTATTGCCACTTCCCCACCCCTGCCTTGGTCGAGAATTTAGCATAAGTGGACAAGGTGTGTGCTTACTGCACAGGATGGGGACCTGAGTTCAAATCCCACATAAGATGTTGCATGTGACCTCTCATATACTTGTAGTCCCAGTGCTTTCGGAGGCTCCAACCTAGCTCTAGGCTCAATGACAGACCCTGTCTCAAGGAAGTAAGGTACACAGTAAGAAAGCAGAACACCCACTGTGGCCTGCATGTGTGCACAGATGTGCACACTCACATAGCCCCCACCATGTGCACCTTCGCTCGCGCACGTACACACACACACACACACACACACACACACACGTACAAATAGTTTAAACATGAATTAACCAGAATTGTTCTACTCACAGGAGATAAAGATGACTGTGCCTAATAGAAACATGATTTGAATCTGAAACATCCTCTAACCCCCCTCCAGTCTGCTGCTATGAAAAAGATATTTAGGAACTTTTTTTTTTTTTTTTTTTTTTAAGAAAAGACATGATCTTACTATGTAGCCCTATCTGGCCTGGAACTCCCTATGTAGACCAGTCTGGCCTTGAACTCACAGAAGTCTGTCTGCCTCCAACTTCCAAGTGTGGTGTTAAGGTTGTGTGGCACCATGACTGGAAAGAGATTTTTAAAAGGTATCTTTTAAAATTGTTAGTATTTCTTTAATTCTATGTATATGGGTGTTTTGCCTGCATGAATATCTGCATACCAGGTGCATGCACTGCTCAAAGAGACTAGAAGAGAGTGCCAGGTGCCCTGAGACTGGAGCTATAGACAGTTGTGAGTTGCCATGTGGGTGCTGAGAGGCAAACCTGGGTCCTCTGGAAGAACAGCCAGTGCTCTTAGCTGTTGAGCTCTCTCTCTAGTCCCCAGGAATAATTCAATGCCCTTTATCATCTGTGATTAAAATCAATCTACTATTCTACTCCTTTTGCCTCTTGTCTGCAGCCTCCCACCATGTCACAGGTAAGTATGGTGCTGACCATGACTGCATTTGAGATACTATACACCCATAGGAGGGTATACAAAGAAGTTCAGTATTCAAGTTACTGTATAAAAATGGTGCCAAATACATTTTAGGATGACTTTCAGCCATAAAGCCTGAAATATAATTTAATATCTTGAGAAATCAATGGAAGCCAATTCTGTATTGCTTATGCATCAGTCTCAGCTGGGAACTTCTACACTGTGTCAAGCAGTAGTGAAAGAGCATCTAAGGCTAGCTTCCCAGGCCAAGGGCGGCTCTGCCAGGCGGGGGCTGTCCCAGAATACCTTCCTCATCGTAACTGTACTGGAGGTGGATTCTAAGAGGGATCATCCAATCCCTGCTGGGCTCCTACTGTATACCATGCTCTGGGCAGGCAGACAAGTTCTCTGACATTGTTTTGACACTGGCTGTAACTTCGCTGTAGAAGTACCCGTGTGGCCGAGGCACAGAGGGACAAGAGCCCTTCCACCCCTGGTTCTCAGCCACTTCCTCTCTCCTCCTGGCTGCTGAATCCTGAGGCTCATTCTGTGGAAGAGCCCCGAGCTGTGGTTTGTGCAGGGATCTGAAGGCCACGACACTTTGTGGAAGACCTGAGCACTGACTTTTAAGGAAAATCATTTTTATTTTAATATCAGTGTTGATAGAACATAGAGCAAAACATAAAGTTTAAGTTTGGAATGAATTTAAGACTCATTTTCTTTAAATAAAGTATTGGTTGCTTACTGGATGTTCTGGTTTGAAGGTAAGATGCTCCCTCAGGCCATGTGTTCGGGCATTTGGTCCCAGCTGGTGAAGCTGTTTTGAGTGGCTGTGGAATTTTAAGAGATGACTTTGAAGGTCACAGCCTGATCCCATTCCTGTCCCAGGTGCAATGCTTCAATTCTTCCTGATGCACTGAGATGTGACAAGCCACACCATGTGGTCTTCACCACTATGGACGGAGTCACCCCAGCTACCATGCCTTTCTCGCCATGATGGACCCGAAGCCCTTTGAACCATGAGCCAAAATAAATCCTCCATCCTTTAAACCCCTTTCGTCAAGTATCTTACTACAGGGATGAGAAGAGTAACTAGCGCACTATAGCAGGCATCGTCCTGGGGTCTTAGGGACTAGACAGTGAAGAATGCTGGAGAAAGACCTTCTAACAGAAGGAACTGCAAAATACAGTGTTCCTGAGAAGGGTGCTGCAGAGAAATGGCCACCATGCAAACGATCGCTTCAGGTTTCAGATCCCTGGTCTTCTCACTTCCTGCCTCTGCATGGGACCTTGGGGGTGTGGGGTATCATCCAGGAAAGGGCCTGGTCTGAGGGATACACCTTGAGCAGGCTGACCCAGGGGGCTAATGCTGAGGAAAGGGAGCCCAGGGCTTTGAGCCCCTGCCGTTTTACGCTCTTTAGCAAGCTTGTGTCTTTCCATTCTGCTCAGTCTTCCTTGAGCATCTCAGATGCCCACATGGCTGCCCTGGGAAACTTGATCAGCAGTTTACCTGTGGTGGTTTGAATATGCTTGGCCTAGAGAGTGGCACTATTTGGAGGTGTGGCCTTGTTGGAGTAGGGGGAAGTGTGTCACTGTGGGCTTGGGCTTCAAGACCCTCATCCTAGCTGCCTGGAAGCCAGTCTTCTTCTGGCTGCCTTTGGAACAAGAAGTGAAACTCTTAGCTCCTCTAGCCCCATGTCTGCCTGGACACTGCCATGCTTCTACCTTGATGATAATGAACTGAACCTCTGAACCTGTAAGCCAGCCCCGATGAAATGTTGTCCTTATAAGAGTTGCCTTGGTCATGGTGTCTATTTACAGCAGTAAAACCCTAATTAAGACATCACCAACTCCACTCCCAAGTTTTTGCCCATTTGGCAGAGGGCAGCCCTATTCTATGCTCCCATCTCTTTGCCACCGGAGCTATGAGTTTGCTGGATAGTCTTCTAGCCACATCCCACGGTGGTTTCTCATGGCTTCCTCTTAAAGAACCGAGGACTGTAGGACAAATCAGCAGAGAGCCTGATCAGGTGATGGCCACCAGCTGACAGGCTATAAGCCATGGATCATTCACCTTCAGGGCTTTTAAAACAGAGATTTCTATGGCCCACCCCTGGAGCTTCTGATTAATTGAGTCTGGGATGGAGTCCTAGCATGTGCAAGCCTAACTGGATCGCAGAGAATGTTGGGGCTTCACACTAGGACCTCCTGCTCCAGGTTAACTATGAGGCAGGCAGGGTCTGGCTTCCATATCCCCAGTCTCTCCCTAGACTCCTCCCGGAGTTCCCTTCAATCTACAGACTCTTCTTTTCTTTCTTTCTTTTCTTTTCTTTTTTTTGGGGGAGGGGGTTTCAAGACAGGGTTTCTCTGTATAGCCCTGGCTGTCCTGGAACTCACTCTGTAGACCAGGCTGGCCTCGAACTCAGAAATCCACCTGCCTCTGCTTCCCAAGTGCTGGGATTAAAGGCCTGCGCCACCACTGCCTGGCCCTGGCCCTTCTTTTCTTTCTTCTCTGCCTTAGTCATCTGATTTTCTTTCTCTTCTTTTAAAGAGGAAAATGCGCTAGAAAATAATTACAATGTTTCAATATCTAATCATCTCTCAGGGATATTTAAATTGGAATTTAGTTTTCCAATAAACTCCAAAACTCAAGAAAGAGAACTCTGTCAACAGACTTCACGGGTCGGTGAATGGTGGTTGTGTAAAGGGTGTGGGCAACCATTTATCTCACCCCCTCAGTGTGCCAGCAGGGAATGTCTTCCACCCTGTTTGTGGAAGGATTAATTCTATGCCCGTCTTCTCCTGAAGCAGTGAGGCAAAGACACACTAAGAAGGAAACAACTCCTCTTAATGTCTGTGATTAAATCCCCCAGAGAGACAGGCTGTGCAGCATCTTTTGTGTTCTGGGACCTTCTTTGCCTTGTGGGATGATGAGCTTGGTCCTCCTGCTGAGGGACAGACACCCTGTGGTGGTTGCAGCGGGCGGGTCTCTCACAGCAGAATAAGCTGACCAGAATTTTGAAGCGTAGGAGGGTGAGGGATACAGAATATGCTTACCCTTCAGCTCTAGGAGGCATCTCTTGCCCTCCTTGCCTCTCATCTCCTTCTGAGAATCAATTGTTGCCCAGAAAGAATAGAAATGTGGCCAGGGGAGAAACCAGAAGGAGCCAGGTCTGGAGGGAAGACCAGGCAGCATACATTTAAGCACGGATGTGTGGGGCCTTCACTAGCTTTGGAGTCAGCAGAGATGACCTGGTGTGGCCTGGTGGCCTTTGTGCTGACCTGGAGAAGTCAGTGGACATGACCCCTAGGTGCCCTCTAGCTCTTGAGATGCTTCGGCTCCTGTATCATGGTGGGCTGCACGAGAGGGGCTGTGAGTACAGTTAGCACAGCAGGATGTTCTGTGGCCTCACTTCTCGAGTCTAATGAAACTACACACGAGGCCATGCCTGCTGGAGACATGTTTCCCCAAGCCTGCCTTCAGCTGCCGTTTCTGAAGCCACATTACATACTTTCAGTGTAGTTACAAGCTCCCATTCTCTCTACCCTGCAACGCCTTTCCCATCTCCTCCTGTCCAATACTTGGTTTTACCCCCACGAACCCCGCAGCAGTGCCAGCTGCCCCCTCTTCTCCCCAAATCTGCTCTCAGTGGGATTCTCAACAGGAAGAATTGTCTTACAGGACAGATAGTGGTGGAAGGGTGTGCATAGCAAATGTCGTATGCATATGTGTGACACCAAGGCTGATCCTGGCATTAAAAATGACACTTCAGTGTGTAAAGGCACGGACCTGAGTGTTACCCTGGGGATACCCATGGAGGACAGAATCGACCCTGAGAGTTGTCCTTTGTCTGATCTCCACTTGTATTCGGTGGTGAGCATGTCTACACACACACACTCACATGCATACACACTTACACACACTCACACACAAACACAGATACTCATACATACTCTCACACATTCACACACATGCAAACACACACACTCACACACATGCATACACACACTCACATACTCACACACACACACTCCAAAAAAATTTTAAGTATATTTTTAATGGTGGCTATGAGCTGGAAGTACAACTCAGAAGTAGAAAGCAGTAGCTGTTCTTCCAGTGGCTCCAGGTTCAGTTCTCAGCACCCACATGATGGCCCACAACTGTCTGTAACTCTAGTTTCAAGGGATTCGACTCCCTCTTCTGGCCTCCTCAGGCATTGCATGCATGTGCACAGATATACACGCACAGCGGAGAGTTCGGGTTTGTCTTGCCATACATGGACTCGTGTAGTCCAGACTGGTTCAGACTTGTAGCACCTGTGCCAGCCTCCCGAGTACTGGAGTTACAGATGCGCGCCCGGCGACACTTAGATCTAAATCTTCATCTGCCTCTTAGTAACTCTACGATCTTGGACAAATAGTGTGGCCTCTGTGTGTCAGTTCATTTATCTAGAATTGATAAATGAGAGTTTGCTGGGGAGTCACCTCCCCTTCGAGAGGATGACGTTCCTTTCTGCATGAGAAGAGGCCACAGCCTTGGCTGGTGTCCTGTCTCTGGACAGTAACTCAGTTCTCCCCTCCCCTCCCCTCCCCTCCCCTCCCCTCCCTTCCCTTTTCTCTTTTTGATTGTTCCTAGTTCATTGCGAACCACACTCCTAAACTACATCTCCCCAAATCCCTGGAGTTCTGAACTAAGTTTCCTGAAAAACCATGGCTCCGTGAGGCACCTGAGCCCACTTCCCTTCACCCACCATGCACACACATCAGGCTTGTACAGACTTCTTTCCTCAAGGATTGGGGGATTCGAGAGAGTAGAGCAAACCCTGGAGCATTAACCTCACTGGGCCTTTTCTTGAATCTCGGGGCCTGGGTGCCACACCCACACCTCTGCTTTCCAACCCCTTTGGTCTCTGAGGTTGTATTCTTTGTCCACTTGCTTTTTCCTCACAGACCCCTACCATGTCCTTTCCCCACGCCTCTGGGCAATCACTCAGTGAATGGTTATCTTTTTCTGTATTTCCTGCACACCACATGGTGATATTTTCCTGCAGCGCGTTTTTATTTTCTGCAAGTGATATTGTGCCCTCTAGAACAGTCTGCTCCTCCCTCTCCTCCCAGGGATACTATTGCAACCATTTTACTGCGGTGCCCCAGCCTGCCCCGCCCTACCCAATGCCAACCACAGCACATTCTGGGTGACCTGCGCCTCCCCTGCCCCAGGCAGCTGTGCTCCAGTGCATTCCTTCCCCAGCATTTCCACGCTCACCCACCCACCTTGCTTGCTCTGTTTTGCTCCTGCAGGTCTAATCTGTGCTCAGTTCTGCCTCTGAAGATGGCGTCAAAAACCCATAAAGTGTTCTTCCCTGGGCCTTTCTTTCAAAGACACTGGTAACACCCAGGTAGCAGAGAAATGAACGCTGATGTTTGTGCTGCTCTGTCTGAATGACTTCAGGTAAGCTGCCTGCAGACTGGTGGTCCCAGACAACAAGAAACCTCGTAACTAAGGTTTCACACCATGCCTGCTACTTTCTTCCATTGGCTGACTGATTAAAATAAGCTCATCTCCCAAAGGAAAATGCATTTCTCCCTCCAGAGGCTGTGCAACAGAACCCTCTAGTGAGTATCTCTTCAATCTCCTCATGTGCGTGCATGTGTGTGCGTGTGTGTGTGTGTGTGTGTGTGTGTGTGTGTGTGTGTGTTGGTGTGTGTTGGTGTTGGGATATCGCTGCTGGCCTTTCAAAAGTGCACACTATGATCGAGGCTTTCCAAGACCCCTAAAGAGACCTCAATTCAATTCTTCCCTCAGTAATCCCCCTGTCACTAGAAGAGTTGGCCTAAGCTAGCTCCACTCCACAGAAATGTCCAGGGGAGGGCACACTGTTGGAAGAGCATGGCCACATTACTGGGTAAAGTACTATAGCGTTCCTGACAAACATCATGCTCTGTCACGAGGCTTCCCCTCAGCTTCCTGTCCTATGGTCTCTTCTTGGTTATTCAGTGACTACACAGGTGCATGGAGTCTCCCACAGGGAGCCAGGAGCCCTGGTCTTCATGCCCTAATGACTCCCCACCCCCACCCCGGGCTGTGGTATATGTGACCCTGGACCTCTGACCTCTGTAGGCTTCAGCTCTCTGGTGGAGGGCTGTTGAGAATTTGAGTTCTTTCATATTGTATTTTCACAAAGGTTTCCATCCTTGTTGATATGTCTGTAAAGGAGCCCCTCCTGCCTTCTCCCTTCCTACCTCAGCTCCCCACCAGCTCCAGCTGCCCGCCTAGGCTCTGAGGACTTTCATGCGTTCTGCCGCTCCCTTCAGTCTATTCTCAGATATGCCTCCCTCTTGGACATGACTGCTCTAGCTCTAGTCTCATAGGATCTCTGCCTCTGCCTCCCCCCAATTCTTCCTTCAGGTTCACAATCCTCTGGAGGTGTTTATCAGTTAAGTGGAAGCTATGCATACTTCGATGGCTCTTGTCTTGCCCTAGATTCTTGGGGCTCCTCATGATTGGGAGTAATTCTGGGCTGCCCTGGAGTCTGCAGTTGTGCGAGATCCCAGTCTATCTCAGCATCCTCTAGGTCGCCCTAGACCTGTTTCTTAGACTAGCAGACAGAAAGCAATGAGTCTCTGCAGTACAGAATGCTAGGCCTTTAACCTTTCCATGATCACATTTACAATGCTGTAGAGGCCACAGGCACCACCTCTGTCTGGCCTCATCCATGCATCCGTTTCTTATTCCTCATGAAGGAAAGAGCTCAAGTATGCGAGACAAGTATCCTGTGAAGGCCAAGGCTCAGGGTCTGAGGGGTTATGGGTAATAATGACTATAGAACTAGACAGAGCCATCTACTTCAATACGCACAGTGCTAGGAAAATGGGGACTAGAGGACAGAGTGATGTAGCAGGAGGGTCTGACTGGAAGTCACTCACTGAAAACCATTCACGAGTGCACTCGCTACTTTGGACACAGAGGCACATACAGCAGAGGAAAATCAATAGGACGGAGGCAGAGGACTGTAGGTGATAAATAGGTATGTTTATCAAACTGCTCTTCCTTCTATCCAAGCACTCCCCTTCCCCATGTCCTTCGGCTTCCTTTTGTTCTCCCATCTTGCCATTCACAGGCAATGGCGAGAGGCTGGAAGAGAGAGCCCTGAAGGGCTATAGCATAGCACAGGTGAGGACACTGCACAGGCCAGGTAGACAGACGCTCTGGCTTCTTAGTATAACGGGATGTGCTGAATCACTCTCTCAGATGTGGGGTTGTCTTGGAACAAGATTCATTTGCTAGATAACACCCCCCATTTTTATATGTGCCTCTGTGTGTGTGTGCGTGTGTGTGTGTGTGTGTGTGTGTGTGTGTGTGTGTGTGTGTGTGCATATGTGGGAGTGCATTGTGTGGTGTGTATGTACATAGGCGCTTCTGTGTGTGTACATGTGTGTGTACATGTATGTGTGGTGTGTGCATTTGTGTGCACACACGTGTGTGGTATGTGTGTATGTACACACTTGTGTATGTGCGTGTGTGTGTGTGTGTGCGTGTGTGTGTATGTATAGGAGATATGCATGTGCACACGTAGAAGGAGACCCAAGGTTAATACAGGAATCATCCACCATCAGTCTTTACCTTTTCCTTAAGTCAGTTTCTCTTAATCAAACACAGAGCTCACTGATAAGGCTAGTATTGCCGGTCAAGTTTCTCTAGCACTCTCCTGTCTCTGCTTCCCAAGCCTGGAGAGTTACTGGCAGGCTACCATACTCACCCAGTTTTTATGTGGGTTCTAGAGATCTGATTAGATCAGAGGCTTGTGGAGCAAGCACTTTAAGTGTTGAGCCATCTCACTAGACCCACAGATACCAATTTTAAAAAATTATAATGCACTCTAAAGATATACCATTGCCATTGGTAGCTAACATATTTTAAGGAAACTCTAGATAAGAAAGTAAATAAATATGTATACCTTGAAAATATGTATAATTCAGTTGCAAGTGTATATACAAGTACTCAGAGGCACTGCTGGGGGTTAATTGAGCCAGGCTTTCTGTAAGTCCTGCTTCTTCTGTAACAGGAGTAAAGATGACATTGCTTTCATGACTGTTAGTTATGTTAACATCACCGTGACCAAGTGCCCGACAGAAGCAATGCAAGGGCAGAACAGTTTCCTTGGCTCATGAGTCATAGGACTTTAGTTCATGTCACAACAGGAGTGTAACAGACTCCTCTTAAAGATGCGGACTAGAAGCAAACACCGTGATAGAACCAGGGAAGAGTTTAAACTTCCAAAGCCCATAATCCTGACAGCTAGGCCCCGCCCAGGGGCGAGCTTAAACTTCCAATGCCTAATCCTGAAGCTAGGCCCCACCTCCTAAAGGCCTTACAGCCTTCAAAATAGTACCACAGGCTGGAGTCTGAGCCTCAAACAGGAGGCAATGTGACCACTCCATGCTCAAATCTCAACCGTATCCCTCACGAGTTCAGTCAGTTCCGGTATGGAGCATCTCCCTGGGGTCAGCACTCAAGAGTCCTTTTCTCTCCTTTCAACCTGCTCTAGCCCAGGATGGTGGCTGCACATATGAGAACTCTTGTTTGTCCTGTGAGGGCCTCTGAGGACAGATGGCTCTGTTTTCTGTCTTCCACGCGGACTTTCAATTCAGGCTGGGCCCAAGGACCTCCTTGCTAGCCCCCAATACCCCAGTCTCAACTACATTTCCCTTATTGTAGGGCCACTCTGTCCTTCACTGTGGGGTTCCAATGTTGGGCTTGCTAGTTTACACTTTAACTTCCATCTATATTTCCTAAGGGGCTTACTAAGACCGGAGCCCCCTACTCAGCACCAACAGGGAAGAGAACAAGCAAGTACCAAAAGGATCTCCTGACTTTAGGTGACCATTTAGCTTTTAGTGTGGCTATTTCCTGTCTGTGACAGAGCCTGCACGCTGATCTCCTTACGGAGAGCCGTCCTGCGATAGAAGGTATGTATAAAATCCTTACCTCTGGCTGTCTCTGATGCAGCTAGGCCTCCCCCACCCACCACGATTTCACACCGGAGGAATAGTGCCTACAGACACACCAGGTCTGCTGATTCTCTTCCCCTGTTTTTAATTTCCTTTCTAAATGCCCACTGGGGCAAAAGGGAGAAAGCTCCTTATTTCTTCCTCATCTTCCTTTAAGTGGTGACCTCCATGGCCAAGCACCAGGAGACGGCCAGGTCTTCTCTGTGGTAGGAATGACCATCTGTCTCCCCAGACTTGGCTTTTAATTAGGAGAGATGGGGAACAATCTCAAAATAAGGACCCCAAAGCACTGCTTGCCACTCCCCACGTATCTCCACTACATTCAGGATTTATGTGTGACAGCTCGGCTGTCTTTCTCTAGATGAGCACAGTCGCTAGGAAGACGTAAAGGTCAGACATATATGTTTTAATTCAGTTACACAGAGAAGTCACTACGCTGGAAGAAGAGAGAATAAAAAGTAAAACATGGTCTCCGACCCACGAAATGAATATTCTGTGAGTGAGGATAAATTTAAACAGGCAACCGAGCTGTAGTGGAGTTTATAAATGCTCGGGAGATAAGTGGTGGCGCATCCCAGCACTTGGGAGGCAGAGGCAGGCGGATTTCTGAGTTCGAGGCCAGCCTGGTCTACAGAGTGAGTTCTAGGACAGCCAGGGCTACCCAGAGAAACCCTGTCTCGAAACACCCCCCCCCCCCAAAAAAAAAGAAAGAAGGCAAGGAAAGGAGGCAGTAGGGGACATGTCCTGCTTCAGATGGGATGCAAGTGTGAGAGCTGAAGACATAAGCGATAGTTAAGATGCCCACGGTTCAAAGTCAGGCTGTCTGAAACACCGTGGCTTGGAGAATCTCTACTTGAGCTTCTCTTCTCCGATGCTAACCTGTGGCTCAACTGCTCACCATGCACCATGCCTGGCATCCGGGTGCTTGCTGGGTTCCCTTCCTTCCTTCCTTTTTCTCTTTCTTTTTCTTTTTGTTATTCTGTTTGTTTTTTAGCTGCTGTGTGAATTTACAGCCCACCTGCCTGCTGCAAGTCTGTAGCAAAACTGGACTTCTTCAAGATCTACTCAAAGTGGGTGTCTCACTTTGCTCTCTATTGCTGTGATGAACACCATGACGAAAAGCCACTTGGGAAGGAAAAGGTTGATTGGGCTTACACGTCCACATCACAGTCTCTCATCAAGGGAAATCAGGGCAAGTGTTCAAGGCAGGAACCTGGAGGCAGGAACTGAAACTGAGCCACGGCGGGGCGCTGCTCCCTGGCCTGCTCCTCATGGCTTGCTCAGCCTGCTTTTTATACATCCAGGACCACCTGCCCAGGTGTGGCACCACCCACAATGGGCTGGTCCCCACTATATCAGTTGTTAATCAAGAAAATTCATTACAGACTAGCCTACAGCCAGCACTATAGAGGCTGAAGTTCCCTCTTCCCAAATGACTTGAGCTTGTATTAGTTGACAAATGAAAAAACAAAACAAAACAAAAAAACCCTAGCAAGACATTCAGGGAAAGGGCTTTAGAAAATGGGATTATTCTGTGGAACAGTTCCTGGAGGTTGCCTCCCCTTTCCCAGCAAATGGATCACCTAGAAAATCTCATTAACAGCTACAGCTGCACCCGGCGTGTTCTTCCATGGGTACCTGTTTCAGCACAAGTCATGTGTTCAGGAAAGCCAGCAGGGTCCCACGCTGTGGAGGACTCAGGAAAGTAGACCGCATACTTGTAAGGAGCAGTTCGGGAGACTGAGACCCAAGCACTTGAATGTCCATTCATAATGGAGTACTCACTATGTGTAAGATTTTAGTCTAGACCTTGGAACTACAGAGGTGAAGGAGAGCTGGGAAGGGCGTCTTCTGTGTTTCAGTAGAGAATGTAACTGGGAAGTGAGAGCCACGGACAAGAGTCACACAAGTCTCAGAGCAGTGGCGCTAGGGAAGTAGCTCACATAGAGCATGCTTATTCGTGGAGCCCTGGGTTCTGTGCCCAGCACAACACACACTGGATGCGGTGAGGCAAGTCTGCTATCCTAGCACTGTATGGGTAGAGAAAGGACTATCGGGAGTTCAAGGTCAACCTCAGGTACTTAGTGAATTTGAGGCCAGCCTAGGTTACAGGAAACCCTATCTCAGAATCAGAATCTAACCAACAAACTCCAAGGAGTATGGTGAGCACTGTGCTAAAACCTGAAACAAGGTGACGGGCTAAAGGGGGGGGGGGGGCTGCCATCTTCTGGACCTGGTCAGGGGAGTTAGTGAAAAATACAATGATTCCTCTTGTGGGCTTCGTACTGAGCGTAAGCAGGCCTGTAATTGCTAGAGTACATTGTGTTAATACATACCTCGAAGAATGTAGATGTATTGTTTCTACCATCTATAGTTTATTACGTTTTTGGCAGTAATTTAATAATGGCCGGGCTTCCTTGTTTCATCCTAAGGTCCTTTCTATTCGACTACTTTAAAGTAGTTCTGAGACTTGAGGATGAATCAGATAGAGAGAGAGCATCTGATTCTCAAGTTGCAGTAAGTGAGGTAGCGCATAGAGAGCAGTGTCCATGGAAAAGTGAAAGAAACACTCAGTTCACTAAAGGATGAATCAGGGGGCAGGAAATGGGGGCTCAGGCCATAGGAAGCAGGAGTCATCGAAGCAATCTTGTCTTTTATAATGTCAGAACAGTCTATGGCCTTTCTTGTATGTTGCTTAACAGGGCTAATACTCAACCTTCAGTCATTTCCCCTAAAAACAACCTCTTCTTTCCCTGGAAAGGATCCTTTTAAAATTACCCAATGCCTTGCTCAGACACTCAGAAAGTCAGTCTAATAATGACACTCTAAGCCACCGAGAATATGAGCATCACGACCTACGCTTTCTGAGATTTTATAGGAAGAGTCATGAGCAGGAGAATACTGCCAGGAAAAGGTCTCACGCCAGTTTGGAGGCTGGCCTGGTACCAACTGGGAAATTGCAGCCTACCCCTCCCCCAGGGAGGACAACTAACTAGCACCTCTCTGTGATTTAAAGAGACAGCAACCTGTCCACGCCATTCAAGTATTTCTGAAGAACAGGGTTCGAAACCATGCTGGTTCGTTGTAGAGCACCCTAAGTGACCAAATCAAACAGAAAGTGAAATAATGCACAGGCAGGAAATGGTCCTTAACTCTGACAGTATTTCCTTCAACCTCATTATCCTTTACTTAAATCAATTAGCGTTCTGTCCAGCAGTCTGTGTCATGTTTTTCTCCTCCATGGTGAAATCAATAAGTTTAATATTGTTTCTCAAGTTTCTATTACCATGGGGGAACCTCAACAAGTAAACAGTCACCATGTTTAAATAAATCAGTAGATTAACTTTGCAATACCAGATGGGAGGGAGGGAAAGTGACTTTTCCTTCCAGGTGCCTCTATGACATGGGACTTCACAATGACAACTCTTCCGGGGCTCATGCAGGTAACAGTTTGTAATGGCCATCCTGTAGCACTAAAGACTTTGCTCTCTGGGAACTAGAGCCCCAAGTGCCAGCTAAAGGAGGAGAGATGGGTTCTGTAGAAAGAGGGGAGTACTTGTCAGTCAAGGAAGCCATCTTCACAACATTTGAGCCGTGAACTTCTTGCTGGCCATGGTGCTAAAGGCAAGGCTAAAGTGCCAGGACCACCATATGGGGGGTAGGTGGTACCCATATGGGAGGACTGATCCTTAGCCCTCTGCTCCTACAGGATCTGCTCATCCTCCTTACCTTGTGCTACAGCCCACTGGACCACAGAGAGACATGTGATCCTCATTGGTCTAATATAATTCTCTCCCCTAGGAAAGTAGAAGTAGGGTCTAAGAGTCACATGGTAGATTGCTGTTAGGGATGCAGGCAAACCTGTCAATCATCAGGCACTATCCAGAGACCTTTATGGCTTGAACCCCATCTTACAACAGTCTAGGAGGTAGGTAAGTACTGTAGATATCTTTGTCTCTCCTTTACAAGAGAAAATTGAAGGTAAGGATTTCAGATGTGCTCATGATCACTATTGACTTTGGGCGGGGGGGGGGTAGAGAAAGAGAGAGAGAAAGAGGGAGTGAGGGAGGGAGGAAGGGAGAGAGGAAGAGGGAGAGAGAGAGAGAGAGAGAGAGAGAGAGAGAGAGAGAGAGAGACTATAAGACTCAGAAATAAGTACCAGAGAAAGAGTCACAGAGACAGCCGCTGCTTAGCTCCTGTGTGTTGGCAATGTCTGGCGCCATTCTACATGCCTTGCTTCCTCCCTGTGAGATGTACCAACCCCCCCCCCCCTGTTTCTAACCAATTTTCATTTTGCTCAAGTCGGCTTGACTGAGTTCTGCTCATTGCCTCTAAATGGTCTCAGACTCAATTCACTGGAATAGGAGGGAACACTTTCCAGCAGGGGTTTGCTAGAATTGTGTTATGTTAATCAGCTTGAGAAGTATGTGAGAGATGTTTTAATTTTGTTCTTTCTTGAATTCACACAGTAAACCAAGCAGGGGTCATATAATTCCCTTAATAGCTGAGATTAAATTTCACACAGAAATATGATTTAGGAAAGAGGCTTCCATTTCAGCCCAGGGACTGGGGACTCATGCGATCATGGCTTTACTTCCACCTGTGAGCTAAGCCTCTAGAGGGGGGGAAAGTATGCACTCATCAGTCAAAGAAGGGTAGAGATGACGCATTCATAATTAGTCTTCATTTCTGCTTTCCCGGTTAATGTGTTTTTAATTACTGAGTGAGTTTTTCTGTTGCTACATCACAAACCATCCCCAACACTCTGTAGCTTACAGAGATCAATAATCACCGTATTCTTGCTCATGGGCCAGGAATTTAGATAGGGCAAAACAGAGATGGCTCATTTCAGTTCCATGATGTCTGGGACCTCAGTTAGAAAGATGTCAAGTCAAAGCTTGGTGAAGTGCCTTCCCCTGTGTACCTGGCTATTACTGCTGGCCTTTGGCTAGTGCTTCCCCTGGGCTGCCATCCAGAAACTCCACGTGGCTTCTCCACGTGACTCCTCTGCGTGACCCAGTTTGTTCTTGCTCACAGAACTGCTGCTGTGTTCTGAGAGTCAGATCCTTGGAGACAGCTGGGTAGAAGCAGCCCCTTCACGGTCTAGCCTCGGAAGTCACATAGCACCCCTTCTTCCAGAGCCACAAACCCATCTGCCTTTGAGAGGTGGGAACCTTTGATGGAAGGAACTGTAAAGGCTGCAGTGAGGACTGGATTGGATGTTATTGCCACAGATACAGTTGGGAGGAAGCGGAGAGGCCAAAACAGCGAGGCAAATGTTGGCTTCTGAAAGAGTAGATGTGTTGCCAGGCGGTGGTGGCGCACGCCTTTAATCCCAGCACTTGGGAGGCAGAGGCAGGCGGATTTCTGAGTTTGAGGCCAGCCTGGTCTACATAGTGAGTTCCAGGACAGCCAGGGCTACACAGAGAAACCCTGTCTCGAAACCCCCCCCCCCAAAAAAAAAGAGTAGATGTGTTGAAGTCTCTCATCCTGTATATCTTTAAACTTTTAATTTAACCCCATCTCGAGTGGCCCAATGGAAATCTTCGTCCATTGAAAGGAAGGGATACAATGGGATTTGACTCCTGGCTTTAGTCTGACCAGCAGAGGCTGACTGCTGGCTAACAGTGATGACAGCCAGGGGAAGAACGGCCGTCCTATCAGAGCAGGGTGGAGTCTTCAGACGTATAGACTGCGGAGATATATTTCCAACAGTTCAGAATAGATGCAGCCATCGTGAGATGCTCTGAAAGGGAGAAGGACTATAATGGGATTGCCCTAAAAATAAAAGCCAGAACCTAAAATTGCAAATGATGAGGAAGAAAAGAGACTAATCCAAAGAAAACAGCCTTCCTGCTGATGAGCAGGGTAAGACGCAAGGCTGGAAGGAGGGGCACACGGTCGAGGTGTGGATAGAGAATGTCACCAGCCCCAAAAGCAAAAAACAGAGTCTTGCTCCGTATCCTAGGTTTGCCTTGAACTTTCCTTGTCCCCACCCCCACTTTAGGACTGCTGAGACTACAAACATGTCAACAAGCCTGGGTGTTATCAACTTTTAAGAAAATTGTGGGGTCCGCAAGAGCCCAGAAAAAGTTGGGGTTTTAAAGGTTGGAAGAGAGCTAAAAATAAATAACTCAACAGACTGGCTTGACGCTGTGTAAAATAAAAATGGGCGATGGGGAGGAGGACTGGGTGGGTGTGCTTGCACATGCCTCCTGACCTGAACCCAAACAAGCTCCATGTAAAGGTGGAAGCTGTCCTCTGCGTGTGTGCTGTGGCACGTCACCCCAACATGCAATAATAAAAAGTACATTTTTTAAAAAAGAAGAAGAAAGAAAGGGGAGAAAGGAGACACCGCTTGCAAGCCGCTGGTCTAATCTGTTAAGACAGCCAGAGTGAGCTTCCTGCTTTCCACAGTGTGCACTGACAGAGAAACACTCGCAACACGTAAGCTCTGAAATTCTTCCTCGGAGTGAAAGCCGAGTAGGTTCGTCCCTATCACAGGCTATTCCTCGCCATTACGGACTGTCAGAATTGGATGACCACTGTCCAAGGCTTCGTAAGACAGGCTCGGTTTGTACCTATGGCCCAAGTGTGATGAACAGTGCCTCATGCTTCCTGCCATCCGCAGAAGTCACTTGGTATGAATGCCAGACAAAATGAGGCAGAGAGAGCCATGTCATTTGATGGATCTGGTGCAGAATTCAAATGCAGCAAGTCCTTGCTTAAATTAGCAAGGTGAAAGTGCTATCGAAGACATTAAGATAAAAAGAGTTGGTTTTCAGTTCTCTTGTAGTCTCAGTGAGTTTTCACTGTTTGTGTGTTCTGTTTTGCTTGTTTGTTTGTTTCCAAGACAGGGTTTCTCTGGGTAGCCTTGACTTGTAGACCAGTCTGGTCTGGAACTCAAAGTTCCAACTACTTCTGCCTCCAGAGTTCTGGGACTAAAGGCGTGTGCCACAACACCCTTCGGTGGTTTGTTTGTCTATCTAGCATTTGCTGGTCTAAGTAAACAAAAAAAGCTTGAATTGCTAACATGAATTTACCTTTTCTTCTGGTGTGCAATGGCACTTTTAAATGCAGATACTAGAATATTTACTCGTAAGTAGGATCATTAAAGTGACAATTCAGACATACATACTTATTTTGCTCTCTTCAAAACAGGGAAAGCCCAGCATGGGATTGGCTCACTTATTTTTATTTTACTCTCTGACATGTGCACATCCTGGCAACATTCTCTGACCTCCAACTCCCCACACCAAGGAAGACTGAGAGATCGACCCCTGTTGTCTTTCTGCCCCTTTCTTTCTGTGTCACAATTCCCAGGAGGAGTGACTGGCTGAGGCAGTGAACCAGAACACATGTAAAATGGGATATGATAATGTCCCTTGGCCATTTGTATGTCTTAAAATACCACCTCCACGTCTGTGCACAAGGCAGGTGTGGCCCCGTGTGGCTATCTTCCTGTCGCTAAAGTGTGAGGATAAAAACTGTCGCTTCTGCAGCTTCAGCGGGCTGGGCCAGCCCCCAGTCCCGATACACGCACCCATGAAAGAGAGGGGTGATGGTGAAAAGCAGAGGGGACCCTTAAAGAGCACACATTGGAAAAGGAGGCCCAAGACTGGTTTTATAACACTGACAAGCTTCTGGTTTAAACAGAAGAAGGTGGCAAGAGCCCAGGTACAGATTCTTAATCCAATAGTCCCCGTTAGGCCGGCTGTCATTGTCTCGGGCCTGGTCTGGAAACGTGGTTTGGACAAGTCCTTGTTGTTTGGAGGAACACACGGCTTCACTGGAGATGGTCACTGCCACTTCAGGGTGCAGCCTCCCGGCATGGAGAAGGGCTTCCATCTAGATGTTGGTCTGTCCTTCCAGGCTCTGCTGTACCTGGAATGATCCATGCACCCAAGATGACTGCTGGTTTAGCCAGAGACCTTCAGGCACCCTTTGGCAGCTGACAGATGCCTCTGTTGCTCGGACCTTTGGTTTTCCTCCTTGCAGTGGATAAGATCTATTCAGGGTCACTGGTTCTTTGAGTGATTGTCATGCCTACGAGCAGAGGTGAGCAGGTCACCAGAGGCAAAGTGAAGGCAGAGCTGCCAGGCTTCTGTCCTGTTCTTAGTTTCCTTGAGGGCTCAAGGGAAGAGTCAATGCTTTTCAGCAAATGGGACTTCACAGGACTCTTCTCTTACAACCTCCGGCTCAGTGCTAGCTGTAGCTCCCTTAGCCTGTGGCCACTTTGAGTCTGTCTGACATCTCACACATTGTGGGTCCGCCAGAACTCCGTGTTCAGTGAGCGAGAGGGCTGCTCTGGATGGTGAGGCAAGGAGGATGCTGGTCCCACACACTGTGCGTTGTATCTGCTGATAATTACCTCTGCTGTCCTCTGATCCGGTTCAAAGGCCCCATCAGGACAGCACCAAAGAGCACATCATTCCCTGGCTGCATGCCCACAGAGCTGGTTCTATGAGAGGACAGGAATCTGGTGTGGTCTTTACACTTGATTTTGTATTAGAATCATGCAGAGGGCTTCCCTTCTGGAGTTTGTAGGCCAGTAAGCCTGAGGGTGGAGTCTGAGAATTTGCTTTTCTAACAAATATCTGGGTAATGTTGATGTAGTGGGTCCTGGGAACACACTTCAGGTATGAATGCAGCCCTGTGCACACATAGGACCCACTTATCATCTTAGAACGTAAATCTAGGTAAGTTGCCCTAAGGTGGGGCCATCCTGCCAGTCTTATCAAAATGCCAGCGTGCAGAACAGGTGACAAAACCTATGGAAAGAAGAGAGGTGGGACTGGAAACCAGCCTAAAAGCCTGAGAAGGAGGAGGAAGCGGAGGCTGGGATGCATGGGGGGTGGGGGGGAGAAGAGCAGGGAGGCTGGAATTGATAGCAGCAGAGGCTCCTTTTAGAAACTGAGGTGTTGGGGATTGGGGGACCCACTGGGCCAGAATGCACAGGAAGGAGGAGGCAAGGCACTCAAGTGGCCCTAAAGCTTGGGGTGGTATGCCTGGGACAAGGTCTCCCAAAGCAACTCTCCAAATCTATTGTCGTTTAAACCCCATCAAGTCCATGTTAGGTTAGCAGTCCAAGAGGGAACAAAGGCTCCAGGAGCTGACTCCTCTCTAACAGCCTTTCTGAGTGCCCTAAGGCAGCCCCATAGAGCAGAAGGCATTTTTGTTGTTGCTGAGACATGTTGTAGCAAAGCTTAACTTGCTTCAAACTCACTGTGTACCAAAGATGATCTTGAACCTTTTATTTTATTTTTCTGGTTCCCTTCTGAGTGCTGGAGTTGCAGGTATGTGCCACCATGCCTAGTTTATGTGGTACTGTGGGTCAGACTCAGGGCTTTGTGTGTGTTAGGTAAACACTTTACCATGTAAGTCACATGCCCAGCCTATTCTTGATTTTTTATTTTGTTTAACTTATCTATTTTATTTTATTTGTGTGTGTGTGTGTGTGTGTGTGTGTGTGTGTGTGTGTGTGTGTGTACAGAATCTCACTATGTAGCCAGATTGGTCCCAGACTCAAGATCCTCCTACTTTATGTTTCTTGGAGTAGCTGAGATCACATGATGGTCCCTGAACCTCGAACAGGCCTCCTTGTTTGGGAGGTGACTCTGGGGAACAAAGTTTGTCTTGCTTTTCTATAGATTCTTCTATACTATGACAGATATGTCTTTAGGTGATCTCCAAGTTTTTTTCAAATAATATTTCATGACTTGGGGAACGTGTGTGCTCTGCCTCTGTCAACACCCCTACCCTGAGAATATGCTGTTCTGAGTTGGCCTGAGCGTGGATCAGGGAGCAACCGTCCCAGAATACCCTTCGTTTCCACTTCTGTTCTCAGGTATTTCCTATCAAAGGTGTTCACAGAGCATCCCAGGATGAAGGCAGTTCCAGTCCTCAGGAAGCACATCCAGGAAACTTCCTTGACATGCCAACAGGACCTAAGTTTGGTTGTGCCGAGGAAAGGAAGGTGGAGATGGTAGTGAAAGAGTTAATGAGTAAGCCGGGCCATGACCTGAATCCTGCAGCTCCCACCTAGAGCTCAGAACTCTGAGGCCTCACTCTTGGGGTCTAGAGGAAGCTTCCAGTGTCCTGTAGCTTAGCATTCTCATGGCTGGGATAGACAGGGAAGTTTATAAACGTAGCAGTTTGTCGATGTTAATTGACATTGTGTGCACAAGTTCAGAGAATTTCTGTTCGCAAGCTAGGGATGAGGAGGAGTGGGGGAGGAGAGACCAGGCAGGGTCGAAGGAGGGTGGCAAGCTGCAGGGACAAAGAGAAAGGTCAGTCCAGAATTTAACCCCTGTCCTTGTCTTGCCTGCTTCTGTGAGCCCAAAAGAGTTTGGTCTCTTCCCTCTGCCCCACTCCCAGGGAGGTGGGTAAACCCACTTTACTTAAGATTTTAATTCAGGGGTAATTCCTTCCTTCTCTGACAAGCAGGGGTTGAGGAGACCCTTGCATCCAAGTCTTTGATCCAGATGAAGCTGAGAAGAAAGACTTCTATAAAACTGTCAGGGAGAGGGGAAAGGGCCTGAAGAGGAGGTCATAAACCGACAGATCTCCTTTGATCAGTTCTCCAGATCCTTTTTAAGGCTCAGGATTATGGGTTTGGAAGTGCCCTTAGTGTGTCCTCACAGGGACCATGAGACCAGAATAGAGTGCTCTAAACATTTAGAGAGATTGTGCACAAAGGGCTTATTCTTCTTTTCACTAAAAAGAAGAAGAGAAAACATCAGTCCAAATTACCAAGTTGTCAGTTGCAAACTGGAAACCCAGGCAGCTTCCTTCTGTGTGTTGGGATATTCCCTGACCTGGCAATTACTCAAACATCTATTCAACTCTAGACGGTTTGAGATAAACTTTTATTTCCACTTTCTAACCCCTAGACAGGGAAAAGCATTTGCTGTCTCTCACTGTTTTATTTCATGCTATTACAAAGTGAGAGGAACAGAAATCTAGTCCTTTCAACCTGTGTGTAAACAGATATTGGAGATGAGTGGTGACTTCTAACAAATTTGGCCTTTGAGGAGGTCATACTCCACACAGACTCATTCATCCTAGTTCTGTCTGAGCCTGTGTCCCCTCTTGCCCTAGTAACCATGGAAAGAGATAAAGTTTATAATCCGATGTTCTGCTTTGACACCCTCTTGTCACCCCCTGGGGCCTCTCATCTCAGTCAGCAGACCTGTGAGCCACCTCTGTCTGCCAAGTCACACATCAGGAACACCTCATTTCCTGCTGTACATCAGCTGGGAGGCAGGAGCAGCATCTCTGCGAAGAGGGTTTGCTTGCCTGGCATTCATACCTATGCTCTACCCACGTCCATGCCAAGTCCACTGGAAACACAGAACAATCAACTCTGAGTAAGCAACCTTGTTAGATGGCCCCGAGACTTACGTCTGTCGCTGACTAAACTCTTCCTGAGGAGATGCAACACACATCTGCTCACCCCAGATAGGGATCCCATGACAAATATAGATACCACCAAAGTCCAACTTGGTTAACCAATGATTTTATTGGGGTTACTTACTGGAAGATGAGTGAGGGATTGCTCACAGGAACAGAAATAGCTCAAAGACAGCTGCATTACCAAAGCCCACCCCAGCATGACTGATGGCTTACAAAGCTGGGACCCTGGAGCTCACTGTAAAGCCTGCAGGCAGCTCAACAGGTGGGCGAGTGTCCTTTTTAAGTGACTCAGTTGGTCTAAACCTCTTCCAGGCAGACCCGCTGGTTTCTGCTTCTTCCAGGCAGCTGGTCTGGCTTTAGAGTCTTTGTACCTTGGCTTGTCTGAAAGTGTTTTGTTTGTTCATCTGTTTGCTTGTTGTTTGTTTTTGCAGCTTTGATTGCTAACTCTAAAAGGGGGAGGGGCAGTGAATCTGGTCAGTTTCAGGGACTTCCTGAAACTATTCTGAGTTGTTTACCTATCTGCTTAAAGAAAGGTTCCTTGAAGGATGGGATGTTCCTTATCTGGAACCTTTAGAATCCCGCTGCAAGAAGAAAAAGGTCACTCTGATCCCCTTATGCTGGCCTGGAGAGACTTAGCCCTATGTGTAGAATTATACAATTGTATCATCTTGCCCTAAGTGTTACCATTCCTTCTAGGCTCCGCCCCACAGTTACTTGGCAACAGCCAGGTATACCTGGCTTATTATAAAGGGGACTGTTTGCTTCCTCCTCCCTCTCTTACTCTCTTACTCTCCTTACTGTCTCTGCCCCTTCTCTCCCTGACCCCTTTCTCCCTCTCCTTATCCCCATCCCTTCTCCACATGTTCCTGGCCACCCTCTCTCCTCCCCCCCCCCCCCCATCCGTCTCAGAGACAAGCTTTTCCTTGTTGTAAGACAGCCACTGTCACTGTTCTTGCACCAGGCCCTGATGTGTTTAAGTGTTTAAGGCAGGCTCCTGGGCTGGGGGGTGGGTGGGTGGTGGAAAGTAACCTGTGAGGAACCAACTCTTAGGACTCTTCCAACTCACAGCAGACTGGGGAAGCCTCTCTTGTGGTAATGGGACAGCACCCGTGGGTTGGCTTCAGCTGAGCAGAGAGGGAAACATCAGGACAAATATTTACAACCCTGGTCTCACTATCCCATCAACCTCTGGCAGTTTGAGACAACGTAGTCTAAGTACTCTTTCGTCGCGGGTGTAGGCACAGTGTCTGGTACAGGTGGGGAGAACCAGGGAGAGCACAGGAGACATAGAAGACAACACAAATCCCAGGGACATCAGACAAACCCATAATAGGCCAACCAGACTTTTGCATTCTTGCTGTTGATTTGCCTTTTTGTTTGTTTGTTTTCTGTTTGGTTGTTATTTTCCTCCGTGGTAAGAATTGAACCCAGGGCCTCCTAGGCCCTGCTTTTACTTCATGTGTGTATGTGTCCCATGTATATACATATTGGGGGTGGGGCAAAGGCCAATGTAAGGCATCTTCTATCACTCTCTATCTTATTTCCTGAGACGGTCTCTCACCAAATTTGGACCTTGCTGATTGGCTAGACTGGCTGGCCAGGGAATCCAGGGATCTGCCTGTCCCTGTCCTCTTCCCTGACGTTCCAGGGAAGTCAACAGTGTCTGGCATTTATATGAGTGCTCGGTATCCGAACTCAGGTCCTTATGCTTGCTCGGCAAGCACTTCACGAGCTGAACCTGTGTCTCTTCCTGTGTCCTTGGGTGTGTCTCAGCCATCTTCTGTTAGGCCCACAGAAAGTTCAGGTTGCTTGTAACCTGTGGGAACAAACCTGGCACTGTGGAAAGAAGCCCCACGTGTCTGTCCAGGGCACTGCTGCTCTGGGTGGGACAGGAGACAGGCAAGAAGTGGCTGCTCATCTTCCCACACAGTCCGACGGGCAGGCGGGGGTGGGGTGGGGTGGGAAGCCTTTGCAGGTCCTGCCCTGGGTGGGGGAGGGGGCCATTCCTGGGGAACGTGAGGCAGCCATCTCCGTGGGTTCTCTAGCCTGGGGACACGGCAGTCGCCGCAGGGTGCCACAGACGGGCTAGCAGGAGCGCAGCTGGGATTCCCTCCTAGACCGAGTTTCGGTGGCTTGGGGCACTGGGCTAGCTGCTTAGGCTTGTGTGAATGGGTACCGTCTGGGAGTACTGGGAAGCTCTCAGTGAGAGATTTCATGTGGCTCCTTAATCGAGGGCTGGATCCCTCACTTCCCACAGAGGGTCCAGATGAAGAGACAGTCCATAATTCTAAGATGTTTATTTTCATTGTGGAGAGTGACGTGGATGGAATTGTACACCAAGACCTCTGGGAGATTCAAGGCAGCTATAGTAACTGGGAAGGGGTGTGGCTAAACCTCTAGGTGTCTCATTAACATGGGGATGGCTTGGGGCTGTGTGGCCATGCCTCTACCTGAGGAGGGATGGTACGTGACCATGACGGGAGCTTTGGCATAATGTTTCCCGGTTCCATTCGGATTCGGCTGGGTCGCCCACAATTTACGCCTGTGCTCGACTGGGTGCCAGATTGCCTGTCACAGATCACTGCCCCACAGTAACAGGGGCATTCTTTCCGTGTTCTGCCATTGAGACAGTATCTGTGGGCATGCTGTCCTTGTATATTCTTTCTGCTAGAGGTTACTGTGCCAGGAGAGCATCCTTAATAACAGGATCTCAGGGCCCCAGTAGTAGTTGGCAGTGGGGAGACCAGAGGGCTCCATTTCATGGGGATGAGCTAGAAAATAGGGGGTGAGTGTCTTTTAAGAGTTTACTGTGCTATATCCAGATGCCCCTGGGCACGCCAGTGGTTGAAGCTGGATATCACCAGTCAGTTCTACTGTAGGAGAAAGTATTTGGCTGGAAATTGGATAATCGAGGGTTTGGGAATGGGTGGAGCATGGAGTCCTATCCCAGGGAAGCAGCTTCCAAAGGGCAAGAGGCAAAGCCCAGGCTGCACTGTAGGGTGAGGTCAGGCGGAAACAAGCCAAGGCCTCCAGGCCAGTGGCTCCATGGGACCGGCACTCCAGGCTCTCACCCAGAAGCACATCAGAGGCTCTGAGCTGCCCTTGGCAGTCTCTGTCACCTTGGCAAGGAGACTTGGGATCCCGACCCAAGGATCTTTCCACAGATATCAATTCCTCATGAAGGTCAGCTCTATCTTCCTCGGGAAACACCGACTGAGACAGTATTCCCAGAATGGAAGGTTTTTTGGTTGCTCTTTTGTTTTTTGTTTGTGGGTTGTGTGTGTGCTTGTTTTTTCTTTCCTTCCTTCCTTCCTTCCTTCCTTCCTTCCTTCCTTCCTTCCTTCCTTCCTTCCTTCCTTCCTTTGACTAGATCTCACTATGCAGCCCTGGCCTAGAGTGAGAAACATAGACCAGGCTGGCTTCAAACTCACAGAAATCTGCCTGACTCTGCCTGCCAAGTGCTGGGATCAAAAGTGTATGCCACCACACCCAGCTGAAAAGAGTGAATTGGCCTGAGTGAGGCTGACTCCATGACAGGCTGCAAACTAGCCACTCAGGAGCCCAGGCCTGAGTTCCTACTTCCCAGAATTGGGAAGTCAGTTACTGGAACAACCTCAGGCTTATGTGAAAGGGACTTCCCAGCTTGTAAGAGAACAGTTAACCAAGCTTCTGGCCACGAGGCAAATAGCTACTGTTCCTTGGCAATGACCCAAGAATAGTCTGACCATAGCATCATCCAGACCCTAGAGAGAACCCACCAATCAAGACTCAGATCGCCTACACCCCCCTAATGTTCCTCTTTTTGGTTTTAAACTGAATCTTGGAATTCAGCCGGGGTCCTTCCATCCCGATGGAATTGGGGCCCTGCATGCAGGAATAAACATTCTTCGCTTTTGCATATTATCTGAGCCTTGGGCACCGTTCCTCAGCTGTTCTTGGGCCCTAACACAGCTAAGATTAGTATCTCTTTATACTAATTTACATATTCTGTTCTTACTGAAGGGATGCTAGTCAAGGTATGTTTGCCAAGCAGGTATGACAGTGCATACCTGAAGTCCTAGCACTTGGGAGACTGAAGCAGGAAAATCATAGGCCAACCTGGGCTTCAAAGGAAAGAGAGGAGGGGCTGGGGAGGAAGGAGGAGGTGGGGAGAAGTAAAAGACAGACGTATGGGAGGGAAGAAGAAATAGATTTGTTGAATTCTGTTACTGGCCTTGTGGAATGTTATGGCTTGAATATAAATAACCCTGCAGGCTCATTTGGACGTATGTCCCCAGCTGTTGGCATTATTTTGGGAAGTTCTAGAAACTTTTAGGAAGTGGGCCCTGGTTGGAGGAAGGGGTCACTGAAGTGGGCCCTTGAAGGTTCTGTATGTCCCTGTGTGTTCTCTCTCTCCCTCTCTCCCTCTCTCCCTCTCTCTCTTCCTCTGCCTCCTGTCCTCTATGAGATGACGAGTCTCCTCACAGTTGCTGTGTTCTACCCAAGGACATGGAGTCAGGGAATCATGACTGAACTCAGAAACCAAGAGTGAACAAATCCCTCTTCCTTTCATTTGTGTCTTCTGGGTATTTTGGCATGGTGACAAGAAAGGTGACTAGCAGGGAGTTCCGATCTCCTCCTTGGGCCTTTCTCTCAGCCCTCCACTGAGACCAGTCTCCTCTCTTCCTCTCCATCCTCACTCACTCTCCTCAGCTCCGCCCCTTCACAGCCCTTACCTGCATTAGAGACTTAGCGATGTGCCTACTGGTTTGCCCAGGTACTTGGCTATTAAATCCTCCATGGTTCAAACCTTTTTTTTTTTTTTTTTTTTTTTTTGGTTTTTTTGAGACAGAGTTTCTCTGTGTAGCCCTGGCTGTCCTGGAAGTCACTCTGTAGATTGGGCTGGCCTTGAACTCAGAAATCCACCTGCCTCTGCCTCCCAAGTGCTGGGATTGAAGGCGTGCGCTACCACTGCCCGGCTAGTTCAAACCTTGATATCACCATGCCCAGCTTTCTTGGTGCCTAACACTGTGCTGGCATAGAGCAGGGGGCTCGATATCGGTCTGTCCCACAAAGGAATGAATAAAGGAGCACAGAGGTGTTTCTGGTGCATGGTATGGTCCGGTGACAGGGCAGACACTAATAGCCAGATGACCTCGTAGGGTCATTGCCCATTTGGTGTCGGTCACAGTACTGGAAGGATTTCTGTTGTGCTCCCTTGCCCTTGGCTCCGGAAAGACACAGTCCCTCTGCATTTCTAGAGCCTCAACAAAGACACAATGCATGCTCCTTCAGACAGCCTCTTCAGCTGCTTGTATTCAAACAGGCTTCTCCCTAGATTCTAAGCAACCTTTTCTCTCAGCGGTATAATAAAAATAAAATAAAATAAAATAAAATAAAATAAAATAAAATAGAACATAAAAGGCGACTGCATCCTGTCCTGTAATATGGCTTTCTGTGATCACCACCTCCCCCTCACAGTGCTCTCTCTTACTCTCCTTTTTCCTTGTCAAGTAGCTTGGCCTATGTCTGAGCACTGGTCCTCCAGCTGGCTCTGAAAGACTGGATTCTGTGGGACCCCAGCACCCCTTGGCCTTGCGTGTAGGTATGGAGGGAGAGAAGTACAACCTCTTTCCTCATGCACAACCTTCTCCCTGCTGTTGCTCAGACCCTCAGCTCTGGCGTGTTTAACCTGGGTACTTCCTGAATTTTCTAGTAAGACTGAACTAGACCACTGAAAATCCATTTAAGGGGAGAGTGTTCATCTCAGAGGGATTTCCTCAGACTGGACACCATAGCCCAGGGATCACCACAAGTGCCCTCCTTAGGGCTCCAACAGCCCCCACAAGGACACCAGACACTTGGGACTGGCCAGCAAGAACGGTGCTCAGAGAGGCCAGGCAGAGGAACAGGGTGAGATAAAGAAGACACAGGGGTTGGTGAGAATGAGCACAAGATTCAAAGGAAGCAGTCTGATCACGTGGTGGACCAGCTCTGCAAGACCAGAGGCACAGAAGCCATGGGGTGGAGCCTCGGGGCTGGTAAGAAAGGAGCTGGACTTGAGAGTACCATCCATGTACACACACACACATACACAGCACACAGCAACAAACGGAGTCTCCGAATCTCCCCCAGGCCAGAAACCCAGACAGGGCTGAGGGATTGAGGCTGGCATCCTATAAACTGTGCCCACACAGCCCCTGCAAGACAGGACTGTTGGTAACTGAAAACATCAGTGTGTTGATAAAGTGCAGCCACCTTTGCCTCTGTGCATGTTCCCTGGTCCCACCCTGCCTTCTGCTTTGATGAGAACAGCAGCAGCAGGACCCCTGGGGTCTTGGGAGAGCCTCATCAGTAAGGAGGAAGGAGGGAAGATGCTTGAGTTTACTTCCCTAGCTCCACCCCTGTGATGTCACCTTAGTCAGATTGTTCCCTTCCTCCAGAGCATCCTGGCCCTGCACAGCTCTCTCCTTCCTGGTTCTGGCAAGCGATCTTTCCCCTGCTCCCCACTGTCACTAGCCCTGGGGTCCCGAGCTCTGCTTTGGGCTATCCTATACTCTATATTCTAACCTGTCCTTGTTACAAGTCAGCCATGACCAAAGGTGAACCTCAGAGATAGAGTCCTTGCCTTACATGTGCAAGACCATGGGACTGAGCCCTAACACACACAACACACACACACACACACACACACACACACACACAGAGAGAGAGAGAGAGAGAGAGAGAGAGAGAGAGAGAGAGAGAGAGAGAGAACACTCCAGAATCACCCTGATTACAGGGGCATTTCTCTCCTGTGGAGTCCCTTACTGACAGGATTGCCCCTTGCAATGGACTCACATGGTGTTGACGCCATTGTTATACTAGGTTGGAAATATTCTAAGATGAAAGTGCATTGGGTACCCACCAAATGCCTTTGCTTAAACCACCCTGTCTTAAACAGGCTCTGAACATTCCCGGTAGCTGACAGTGGAGGAAACCACCAAATACTGAACCCATCTTGTTACAGAGTATCGTATACTCTGTTAATCAGCTTCCTGTCCCTGACAAATACCTGAGATGACCAGCTTACCAAGAAAAGCGGTTATCTGGGGGTCACCACTTGAGAGGTTCCAGTCCAGGATCAATTGGCCTGTTGCCCTTGTGCCTGTGGTGTAGGATAAGCCACCTCATTCATCCTGCAAAGAGCAAAAGAGAGAGAGACGAAGGGGCGGGGTCTCACTGCACCCCTAACTAGATCCCAACTCATAATGGTTCTGTGACCTTCCGATAACATCATGGGTTAAGGCTAAGCCTTAAACACATGGTTCTTTGGGGACAATCCAAATACCAAATACCAGTAATTAACTGAATGCTTCTTGAGAGGAAGAGACAGGATGGTTGAGTGGGCATGCTTTTTGCTTTTACACCATCATAAAGTTGACTAATTCTAAGTCAAAACACCATCAGCGAGACAGACGGTGTAAACCGGGTGTCAGTGTGACTCTCGCTTTGTCTTTTAAAAATACTGTCTGTGTTTCAGCTGAGCTGGAATGGAAGAGACCATTGAGATGCGGAGGTCAGAGTAGTGAATGATGGCAATCATGAGCTCAAATGAAAATGGTGGTGATGCCCACAGCGATGCCCACAGCGATGCCTTCAGCGATGCCCTCGGTGCCTTACTGTGGGGTACCAGCAGGAAGGAGTGTGGAGGAGACACACATTCCTCTTTTTCCTCTATGCTATGGCGCATCACTGAGCGGCAGGTGGGTCAGAATAGACACTAGGGACATCTCACCACTAAGGGAGTCCCTAACCAAAGGCTCTGGCAGGACGCTGGAGTAAGGATAAAAGAGCCCTCCATCCTTAACTCTTTCCAGAGATGACTGTGCCCTGCCTGAGTCCCAAAGACTGGGTGGAGAGCCACATCCCACATTGCCTGCCCTATCAGTCTTTGTAATTGTCTATGGTAGCCCTGAAGAGTCACACTTAGGCTTTTAATCTGAAGCTGAACTCCTCAAATCTATACAAACAAATGGGGTGAGGACACTAAAATGCTAACTCAGTTTCTCGAGATTAGGACTGTCCAATAGGGATATGATCTGTGCCACCCCAGGAATTATAACCTTTTCATAGCTGCCTTAAAGACTGGGGGAGGGGGATGGAAGTAACTCTAATAGTGCATTTATTTACTCCCAAACATAATCTCAGTCATGCAATACTATTATGATGTCATAGAGGACTTTTAAGAACTGATTGTGTTTTGCAGTGTGTGTGTGTGTGTATGTGTGTGTGTGTGTGTGTGTGTGTCTGTGTGTGTCTGTGTGTGTGCCACAGACCGAGTGTGATAGGACAGCTTGTGGGAATCAGTTCTTTCCTTCCACCGTGTGGGTCCTGGGAATTGAACCCAGGCTGTTAAGCTCCGTGGTGCCTTTTCCTGCTGAGGCATCTGGCCGGTCCCCTCTTCCCCATTCATTTGTAGTAGATCTTTAAAGTCCAGTGTGCAGTTTATCTTTGCAGAACCTCAGGTCATATTAACCTCACCTCAGATGCTGAAGAAGAGGCTGGCGGCTGCCCCTCACAGAGCACAGCGCTAAGGCTTACGGAGCCTTGAAACACATGTGTTCGTCTTTCTACACATGTTTTACATCTTATTTAAAAATCCATACACTACAAGTTCTGTCCTCTCTAAGTTTTGTTTATTTTCTACTTTATTTTAGTGAAATTTCCTATGGAAAATCCAGCTAGGTGTGGTGAGTGCTCCGAGCCTTTAATACAACTGCCTCAGGTTGGGCGCTACACAGTGAGCTCCTGTCGCCAAAACTCAATCACTCAATCAGCTCAGCCTTCTCTGTAGTGGCCTCTGAAGGGGAAAAAGTTATTTCCAATCTAGTGAGTGAGCCATCATTAAGCTGGAAAATTTACACTTGGTCTAGCCTGGGGTGCTCAGGGAGGCAGGCTGTGCTGCTGCAGGCAAAGCTTTGAACAATCAGGCAGAAGCATCAGGGTTGGGGGGGGTACAGGAGGGCAGATGGGAGAGGCTGTTGTGAGATCAGGGATGAGGTGAGAGGGGAGGAGGCAGAGGAATGAGGGGCAGGGTTGGGACTCTGACAAGGCACTCTCAGGACTTCACTCAGACACATGCAGCCCTTTCTCAGCAACACTAAATATTGCTCAAGGAGTAAATGTGACACTAAGTCTCCGGTTTCCAACAGTGAGGAACTCCAGGAAGCTGGCCAGTTCGGCTCTGCCCCCAAAGAGATCAGGGCTTTCTGTTGTTCTTTGAAATAGTAAAATTAAATAAATAAAAATAAAACAATGTAGCAATCCATTCTCAGTCCTGGGCTTCTAGTGGGTATCTGGAGGTCATTGGCTGGCAGGCTGGCTGGCTGCGGTGGAACCGCAAGAGAGTAGCAGAAATTTTACTCTAACTGGCAACCTTTAGGACAGCAGGATGACCTCCCCTTGACCTCTCTGCAACCCTACCTGGCATATTCTGCCCCTGGACACATAGGGGATCCAACGAGAACCGGAGAACCCCGCTGATCTTTAAGACTAAGTGCAGAGACAGCATCTTATGAGCTTTTGTCTCTGGAGGAAGCATTTAAAAGTCAGACAGTCCACAGATGAACTTGGAAGTGATTCCTAAGACTGGTTTCTGGGGCAGCTGGGGCCAGAAGACTCAGACAACCTACATTCATCATCAAGACCAACATCGAGTGGAAAAGAACTGCCCTGAGCCAAGGATCTGAGTAGGCAGGATTCATCCAGGACCATCTGGACAGACAGCACCAGCAAACACAATACTGCTGATTTCTGTGCCCACTGGAAAAGTCCTTTTCGTCTGAGGCAATGCTTTCCTCGGCTCCAGGGGAGCTTTGTCCATTTCCTAAGAAGAGTTTCCTATTTGGTGCAGCTGCAGTCTGGTACTTAAGATGCTAAATGTTTTAAAGATGAAACTCCTGAAAGATCTCCAAGGCCGGTGTGTAAACTTAGGAGCATCGCATGCCGTGTGCTCTGCCCAACAAACCGTGGGAACTGCGCCCTTCTCCAATATGTGATAGCTGTATGAAATGCATCAAATTACAAAGTGCTAGAGTTGGAAGGTAGCCAGACATCCTGCCTACTTTTTCCACTCAATGGCAGGGGAAACAGAGGCTGAGGAGAGGAGAAGGAATGGCCACAAGCCACAGAGCCAATTAAAGACCCCTCTCCTGCTTTTTGACACAAATCCTTTGCCCCGCCCCCTCACCCCCGCCCCTTCACCCCCTCATCCCTCCTCCCCAGTGGCTACCCACTTTGAGGAGGTGGAAAGTCAGGAGACCCCGGGAGGCAAAGGAACTCTCATGAATGTTTTAACAGGTTTCAACTTTACTCTCCTACCTCACGGTTCCCTGACACCTTTCCTGGAGACTTCAGCCTGGAGTATTTGCTTTCAGTGCTTCCTAGAGAGGGAACACACAGATATGACAGAAGTCGGCAAGAGCTTTCCACAGGGAGTGTGAGCAATGGGCGAGTGTGGTAGGCTGCAGGGGAGCCCCACTCTCATCCCAGTCCAAGGCAGCAAGGCAAGTAACATTCATGGAGGGCGCAGCTCATGGACCACAGCAGGAGTGCCATCTGAATGGGAGGGGGCATGTTGGACGTGGAAGGAGATGATTGGTGATAGCATTTTTGTCTACGCTCCGCTCCACAGTTACCTTGCAACAGCCAGGTATGCTCCGCCCTACAGTTACCTGGCAACAGCCAGGTATGCCTGACTCACTGTAAAAGGGAGCTTACAGCCCTCCCTCTCCACGTGCTCATGTCTGGCCTCTACTTCTCTCCCCTCCCCCTCCCCTCCCCTCCCCCTCCCCCTCCCCTCCCCTCCCCTCCCCTCCCCTCCCCTCTCTTCTCTTCTCTTCTC
>CM052713.1:23464167-23542145 GCA_028551405.1 Uromys caudimaculatus
TCTCTTTATCTTTTTATAAACACATCAGTCGGCAGGTAGAGATCTACCTCTGCAAAATCAACACTTGTATTTGTCTAATTGGGTAAAAATTAAAATCAGTCTTTAGCATACAGTTAGCTGTTTGCACTTAACCTCTGTACAACAAGGACTGTTGGGTGTGGGCACAGCTCCAGCCATGCTGGTGCCTTTTCTAGAACACAGAGTATCCTGCCTGCTAGATTCTCCTGGCTTCCAGCACAAAAGCTTCCGCCCTGTCTGTTCTCATCTCACAGACCCTGGAGAGGGAGCGCAGGCATGACCGAGCATCCGGGCTCTTACTTCTGTCACACCAGGGAACCATGACAAGTCCAGGGATTCCCTTTCCACCAGGAAGCTAGGACGGAGCTTGGTAAAGGTCAAAGTCAATCTTCTAGGTGTCTTTGTAAAGAAGGTCCTCCAGAAAATATCAAGAGCCTCGCTAGGTCAGTTCGGCCTCTCCTCACCCTGGCATTTGGTTGTAAAGGAGGCTCTGTTTAACCCTTAAATGTCAGTTTCTAGAAACCGTAGGAACAGGTGACACCCTGTGCCTGGCAGTACTTCCTGGAGACAGGCAGATGCTCTTCCGGGGGTTTTGGCCCCAGGGAAATGTCCACTGGATTCAGAAGAATGATTAAATTCAGTCTATGAGTTTACTGCCTCTCATTCCTCCAGGAAATCCCGGACTCCTCACTCTGATGTAGTCAAAAGACGACCGTTCTTTAAACCCATCATTAGAGCTGAGCTCGATTCCCAAGCACCAACGCCTTTCTCTGGCAGCACATTCCAGATCCATTCCGTTGCCTTCTCTTCTGCCAGCTAATCCCTCCTCAGGGCTCCTGTCACTTAATGGCTGCCTCATCCCCTGAGGCACCATATGCTTAATGACATCCTCTAAAGAGGCGGAATCTCCCTTAGCTGTCCTCTAAGTTTTGAAAAGTGTTTGTCTCCTTAATGTTGGGGGGGAAAACCCTCCACAACTTAAGCTCTAATGCAGCCAGTGAGCTAATGGGTCAGTCTTTCCTAGGGAAGAGAAAACAAAGGTTCTAGCCATTTGTAGAGGCTGGAAATCCTGCTGAGCAGTGATCAGTCCCAGCTTCAGCTAACTATAAAGGAGCTCAGAGTTGCCTGCTCAGTGGTCGTCCTTTGTTCTGTCTCCGGTGCTACCTGAATTGTCTTCCCCACTCCGCCTCAGACTCCCTGAGCCAGAAATTCCTCTCCCGGGGTGGGGTGGGGAGAGGGGGAGGAGAGATGGATTTGCCTCTCTAAGTCATCATAATAATTCACTGGAGTGATGCCTTCAAGGCAACATAAATCTGCGTTATGGGGCTTATTAGGAGCTGGTGTTCCAGAGGCATGAAGGCATTTTCAGTGCAGGTTAGTTTAAGTGTGAGAATTCTTCTATTTTTTTTTTTTTTTTTTTTAATATTGTCTCCTACTTGTTTTGCCCACAGGCTGGTTATTTCCTAATATCATTGTACTTTATAGTTAAAAAGCAACGTATTAGTTCCCCCGCCCAGTACTTCTACATCGCTGCTTTCACTTGCCCTGGATGAAATAGACATGCAGTTTGAGAAGTGACTTGCCCCCCACACCTTACGTAACTGCACTGTGATTTTGGCTTTTGTTCCACTCCAGATCTGGGGCTGGGAGCTGACAAAAGAAGCCAGGCAATTCCGACTGTCTTCCTCTCAACCAAATTAACACACTCCTCGGGCATCTTTCAGAACAATGCTTCTGGATCCTGACTGCAATTAGAATCAGCAGGGAGCTTTAAAAAAAAAAAAAAAAATCAATGCTTAGGCCCCACTCCAAATCAATTAAAATAGATTTTTGAGGCGTGGGCCTCCAGCAGGGGTATTTCTATAAAGCTTCTGTGATTTTTATCAATGTGCAGACATAGATGGAATTCACTGTTTTAAACATGACCCAAATTAATGATTATAGGTTTTGCTTGCATAGGGAATGTTAATTTAATATTCATATAAAACTTAAGATAGTCATGCTTTAAGTTCAATAAAGCCAACAGGAAGCTAGAATTGTGTAGGGTAACTAAGCTGCACACAGGAAGAACAAGTGTAGAGAGATTTACTCCAGTGCTGCCTGGGTTAGAAGACCTTTGGAAGTCTGAAAGAAATAAGATAGACAATGAAATTAGAGCAAGTCAGTTGAAACACTCTGTTTCCTATTCAACAAATGTCTAACCAAACCAAAGCCCATGTATACAGAAGATGACCCCACTCCTTCTTCAGCCTCTCCATGGTTGGAGCCAGTAGTCTAACTGCTGGAAAGAGCAGACAAATGAGATTAGACACAAGGGCATAGCCTAGGGACCACCAGAGCCTGCAGCAGCATCTCAGGAACTGCATGACAACTGGAAGAGCCCATCTCAAGGATGCTGTCCCTCACACCATCCCTCCCAGTGCACCCCGGGCTGGTCCTGTAAGCAATGTTTATTGGCCATAACTATGTTCCAGGAAAGATACCCTTACTGCCAGGGGTCTACAGCTTCCTGGTAAGGCAGAATGTGCTTTTCTGAATTTAGTTGCCAAGTCCATGTGTCCCCAAATGACGTTTTTCACAGAAAAGGTGGAATTTACAAGTCTTTAAAACATCTTTATTGTTATAAAGAAGGGGGGAAATATTAGCTTCAAATGATTACATTTATAGAAAATAGATCCAGTGCCTTTGAAAACTTAATGCTTTACATTGTCTGGGAAATGGGTTTCTCTGCGGGATTTTGAAAAGCTGAAGTTACTGACACATGGCTGCTGGGTGACAGTTGATAAATGTTCTAAACCCAGCCACATCTTTCTGGAAGGCAATGGTGGGAACAGGAAGCAAAGAACCTCATGAAAAACTGCCCTATGGGTCATGTCTATAAAGACCTTCATGAGAAGAACTGAACAAAGGGTATGGTGGTCTATCTGGAACCTTCTTACTAACTGACACAGTCTCTTGTCAGCTTCCTGTCTTCCTCTAAGAATAAAGTGGGCACACAGAGAAGGGTGAACAAACAAGGAGAATTTGTATTACGTTATTTATTTAGTGTGTGTATGTATATGTGTATGTATGTATATGTGTGTAAGTATGTATGCATGTGTATATGTATGTGTGTGTGTACATACCATGGCATCCATGTGGAGGTCAAAGGACAATTTATAGGATTCAGTTCTCTCCACCTTGTAAGTCCCAGGGCTTGACCTCAGTTCAGGAACCTAGCCACATGTGCTTTTACCCAGTAAGCCATCTCCTTGTCTCATGGAGGACTTTTATATACCATGTGAGCATGGCAGCATGGATGGAAAAATTAAAATTTAAAAAATGCTCAGTAGCAGCAGGATGCTAACAAGGAGGGGTTGTCAGCAGGTATTCCAGCTGTGAGCTCTCAGTGTACCTGGGATGCCAACCAAAGGCAGCCTCCAAAGGAGCCCATAAATAACAGGTCACCCAAGAGAGTGAGAGTAACAGAAGCAGAAGTGGTGGACCAGGTGGGCTTTCTCAGTGGGCTTGCCCTGGAGGATGGATCAAGTGTTCCTGCTGGAGTCAAGTCTGTTCAATCTTCCTCTGATGAGTGGAAGTGAATCTGCTGGAGAGCTCTAGTCCAAGGGCCAGAGTGATGACAATGCTGTGGCCAGGGGTTTATACTGACCCAATTGGGATCTGATTGGCTGGGTATATGCATGTAAATGAGCTGAAGAATAAAGACCAGTCAATAGAGAGCCTGCTAAACTCAGGAGAGTTACTGCTCAATCAGGCTTACTGCTCCATTCCCCTCTCCCCGCTCCCTCATTGATGCAGAGAAGTGGAAAAGGTGGAACAAGACAGGTAAAGCTGTAGAGTACTTACATCCATCCCTTCTTCTAGCCCTGATTACAGTGGGGGTGGGGGTGTCTCCTACCTGTATCCTCACCCTGATCTAGCATAAGATAGCAAGACTGCCTCTTTTAGGAGTAGAAATGCAATAACCTAGATGCCAGCCTTCCAAACTGGCAGTCAAATCTAGTCCTACTTTCTTTTGAAATCCCACCATCTATAGACCAAGCCAGATCCACTCTGGACTAACTAGCTGCTGAAATCAGATGTCTGAGACTGTGTCCAGTATCAGAACCACCCTAGTCCCTTGTCAGATCTTCCTCTGTGCATATTCAAGGTCATCAGATGTGGGAAGTGACAAGATGCCACTCAAACTGATAGACCACGAGTCCGTTTATGGTAGACTCCAGTATCAGCACTAGACAGAACATTCAGCCTTACATAGAAATGACTGTCTCCAGATCATGAATGACGAGAAAAGAGAGCTCAGAAACCCCAACTCCCAAATCAGTATTGCTTATCTCCCATGCGCCACTCCTTGTTGCCATAATTTGGTGAGGACTAGAACGTACTTATAATGTGGTCAACATATTCTTTGAGGAGGGTACTCAAGGAAGTTTGCATTAGTCAGGGTTCTCTAAAGGACCAGAACTGACAGGATGAAGACATACATCAAAAAGGGATTTATTAGCTTGGCTTACAGGATTCAGTTCAGTCCAGGGGTGGCTGACACAAACTGAAAGAGGTCAAAAATCTTGTAGTTTCTCAGTCCACTGGATGTCTCAGCAGTTTCAATATGGCACTGAAGGTCTGGGGAATCTCTTGGAGCACTGCCTGGGGGACTCCTGGAGCACTGCTTGTCTTCAATCTAGGTTGGAATCCCGAAGAAGTGGTTCTAACACTGGTGAGGGAATGCCACAGCAACAGAATCGGGAGACTTGCCACTGAGGGTGAAGGCAAGCAGGCAAAAGGCGAAGTTTCCTTTTTCTGTGTCCTATCAGGGCTGCCACAGACGGTGCCATGGAGATTTAGGATGGGACTTCTTGTTTCAAATGATCTAATCAAGAAAATCTCTCACAGAGCGCCCAGTAGCTTGGGTGTCAGTTGATTCCAGATGCAGTCAGGTTGACAAGTACAATTAGCTATCACAAAGTGATATCGTTGTTAAATAAGAGCAAGTAGACAATCTAGGGTTTATATTGGATGGAAATAAAGCAAAGAATCAGGGGTCCAGAGACGCTATGCTCTGGACAGTGGGAGCAGCCAGTCATCCCACGGTGACATGGAGAGTCTACAAAGAACCAGAAGAGAGGCAGCACTTCAAAAGAAATCCACGGCCCAGAGTTTGTAGTGAAACTATTCTGAGAAAGAAGAGAGCCTGCCGATAAACTGAATTAACCGGTCAGCTTCTTAACTGCTCTTTGTTTCAGACACAGAGAGAAGCAAAGAAGAGGACATTCTAGTCCAGAACCCCTAGTGAGAAAAATCTACTCAAGTTGATTCATTTAGCCTAATGCCAACCAGAGCGACCTGCAGGCCATGAAGGGTCACTGTTGCTCACCAAGGGAAGAAACTATTCCACAGCAGTCAGAATGAAACTACAGTTGTCGTCATTCCCAGGTCAATCCAGTGCCAGAGCAGAAGAAATGGCTTCCCAGGTGCCAAGCACGGGCACAATTCCCATGGGCCATTGGCAGGATATGGCTGCTCTCTCCTCCCCCACCTTCAGGGAAAATATAAGAGAGGAAATCTGAACTTGGCCTTTGAATGGGCTCCTTTTGTTTACCATTGTAACCTGAGCACCTCACAAGCCCCAGGGTTTGCTGTCTGGTGACTGGTCCTGGCTTTGGAGGCTGCCAAAAAAGAGCTGGCTGCTCACAGCTCAGGCCTGGTTTCCCTCCAGTACAAAATCAAAGGAAAACCAGAGTGGGTTGCAGATGTGAGGGCTTAGAGGTCAAGTGGAGGCCACAGCCCTCCATTCACCATAGGAACTGGAGTCCTGTTTAAGGGAAGGAGACTGATTATGTCAAAACAGAAATGAGCTGGGGGTCCCAGATGTGGAGCACCAGGGAGAATTCATGCAGCAAATAGCAGTCCCACCTGGGCACAGACTCTGTCACTGCTACAGGTCAGTCTCCCCAGAGATGTCCTCCAGCCAGGTTCTTCCCCCACCACTCACAAGCAGGCAATAGCCCTATTGACAGCTTTACAGAGACCAGGACAGAAAACCAGGCCTCTGGTTGCATCTGTAGGGCTGTCACAGTCCTGGGAAAGCCCTTCTCCCCACACTCACTGTATGTCCTAGTTCTGGAGCACACATTACCATGAAAGAGCAGCTTCCTGCTCCAGAACTTTCTGATGCAGGCTCATACCATGCTAAGAGCCCACAGGAGCTCCGAGGACCAGAGAAGCACACAGCACACACAGAGCACGGACCCCAGGTGATAGCAGACACTTGGAAATTGCTTTTCCTAGGATGTGTTGAATGCTCACGTGGGCCCACGAGGTGACTGAACACAGAATAAAAAGGCTACCATCTCCCCGTCATTATGTATCTGTCCCCAACTTTTGAGTTGATAGATTCCCATTTAGCTCTACACAGTCATATTAATCACTTAATGAGTGTCTAAAACCTTATAATACAAGGTTGGTTAGCGCTAAATGTACCTGGCCTATCTTATCCCCCTTGCAAAGGCGCAGTTTTGTGAGTAACTAAGCTATTCTACTGTTGGATACTCACCACATTCTGTTTCAGGCCCCTGAAAAGGCACCTGCGAGTCTCTAGTCATTGTCCTAAACCTTGGATTTAACAGAGCACCCCGTGATGATGTCACCTCCCAAACAGGAGCAATTACTCCTCTGATTGAAATTTCCCTGCTTTCCACCACCAATCAGGAGCAACCATGAGACTGAGATAATGGCCATCCAAATCTGAATTTGGCCAAGACTACTTTGCCCCCTCCCCCAGCCTTTTCTCTATTTAAGACTGACACTCTTGTCAGCACCCCAGATGATAGGCTGAGATTCTTGGTTTCTATCTTTGGGACATGGCCATGCTGATTAAAATCCCATTATATATATTTTTTGGTTTGGCTCTTAGAGCAAGTAGTGAGAGCTAATTTGTTAGACTTGACCCATCCTCTACCCATTCCCCCATCCCACACCCAACCCTTCCACCCCCATGCTCGCCCATCCTCCCCATCCCCCATCCCCTCTGTGGCCTGGGACACTGGTTAAGTTCTCAGAAAGAAACACCCTCCTCCTCATGACCAAATGTTGAGAGCAGCCTGTACCGTGCTCTAAACTCCTCCATATTGTATAAAGCAATGTTTTTTCAAATTATGCCTTGCCCTGAGCGACTCCATCTTCAAGCAGTATTTTGACTGCATTGAGTTTGGAGGTGACTCAGCACCTTGGTGGTTATAAACAACACCATCTCTCTGGTACCACCCTCAAGGCACAAGCTGATAATTACTTATTCCTGAAAGTAGAAAGGGTAGCACCCTATAAATTTATTAAGATAAATTAGGTCTATAGGGGCACTTGGTTTATTAACAATCAAATCAGGAAAACAGGGCCCAAGAATTATCAAACAATCCATACTGAGAAAAGAGTGCAGCTCCCTCTCCTAAACCCCATAAGAGGAAGACACCTAACATTCCACTGCCAATAGCCCAAAGGGCTCACAGGCAGAAAACTCCTGCCTGTCCCAGGAGCTTCTCTGTGGATCAGTCCCTGAGGCTGATGTGGCACACACAAATCGCTGTCCATGCACCCGTATATCTGCTTGCTTGCATGTGGTTCTGTCCTTCAGCTCTCTACTGCACTTGCTGCAGCTCATCCAGGCATCAGCAGTAGCAGCAACCCCAACCTGGGTTTGTTATCTTACTCTCCCCAACTCTCTCTGCATCCCTGTGGTTTCTGCTTCTCAGACAGCTTTTAACTCCTAGAATGCTCTTGGGGCCTTTTAACCCTTTGTGGCCAGCAGGATGGCTCAACAGACCAAGGAATTTGCTACGCAGACTGATGTCCTGAGTTCAAACCCCACATGGTAGAAAGAGAGAACCAACTCCTGCAAGTTGTCCTCTGATGTCTACATGTGCCCCCCCAAACATGCATACAAAGGCACATACACACATGTGTGCATATGTGTTCAAGACATACATATGAACAAAAAATAAACACATAAGTTTGGTTTTTTTAAAGATTGGAATAAAAGACCTGCCCTCAACCAGGGCAACAGGCTACTGGGCAATTGCTGACAAAAAATTTCCATATCTCATGAATTTATGGTTATTTACTAAATTCTGACTTTATGGAAAAATCCAAGCATGTTCATCTGTGTTTCTGACAGCACACTCGCAGCATCAGAAGAGACTCATTCTATTCCTAACACACCCTGGCGTGAAAAGGACTCATTCACTTCAAGCTGCATCCCTCCCTCTGTCCCTCCCTCCACCCTTCCTTCTTTCCTTTATTATTGTTGGTTTCTATGTGTAGCCATGGCTGTCCCGGCACTCGTTCTTTGGACCAGGCTGGCCTCTGCCTCCCAAGTGCTATGATTAAAGGCATGCACCACCTACCACATGGCTTAGCCACAGGATTTTAAAGTGAGTTCTTGGCCAACAGGAAGTGAGAGGAGGTAGTGTATAAACATTTGGATTATGGAGACAATCTTGCCATTCCTTGACCCTCTGCTAGCTAGAGTGTTGTGATGGAAAGCCATCAGATTGTGAGCTGCTCTGCTGTGTCAGGCCACAAGAGAACTGAGTTGTCTGAAACCGTAAGCCAAAGTAAACCGGTCTCTTTTAAGTTCTTGTTGTCAAATAATTTGTCACAGTGTGGTAATTTGAATATGCTTGGCCCAGGGAGTGGCACTATTAGGAGGTGTGGCCTTGTTGGAGTGGGTGTGGCCTTGTTGGAGTAGGTGTATCACTGTGGGCGTGAGCTTTAAGACCCTCACCCTAGCTGCCTGTAAGCCAGTGTTCTCCTAGCGGCTTTCAGATAAAGATGAAAACTCTCAGTTCCTCCTGCACCATGCCTGCCTGGTTGCTGCCATGCTCCCACCTTGATGATAATGAACTGAACCTCTGAACCTGTAAGCCAGCCCCAATTAAATGTTGTCCTTTATAAGAGTTGTCTTGGTCATGGTGCCTATTCACAGCAGTAAACCCTAACTAAGACACACAGAAAAGCAAAAGCCTGACTAAGAATCCAACTAGGTTCAAGGGATACCCACGAGCTTCCATTCCGCCCTCTGTCTACATCATTTTTATTATTTCTTCCATTTAGGTGAGTTTTCACCAAATCACCCACACTCCCGACTGTGTTGCCAGCTCCCAGGCCAGTCCTTCCACTGATTCTTGGTCTTGGTGATGTATTCCCTGAGCAACCCTAGTAGTAGGTTATATATCTACACAAAGTCTAGGGTCAAAGATGTAGACAACATCCTCTTTCCTCAAAGATCTTTCATTGTGTTCTAAAATGGAGCATTTGAATGATCCTTTTACCCCACCACCAACTCAACGTGACTCTCCCATGTACAAAGAGTCTAGGAATTCTTGACAGCACCAGCACTTGGAGAGCCCAGAGGACCCTCAGCTCTGTCATTAGTGCTGTCTAGACATCTTTGCAGCCCGGCTCCCTTGGGCTCTCCCTGGGATCCTGCATCAGAATGATGTTGCTATTTCATCTTTTCTCAGCCCTTTGACTGACTGCTTGGGGAACTGTGAGCTGAGCCCTGCTTACAGACCCTGCAGTCACCATTCTCCCACCAGGCCCCCTCTTTGGGTTATGAATCGCTTCTGGGGTACAGCATTTGAATAATTCAGATCTAAAATATTGATTTTTATTCCTCACAGACAGGGGACAGCTTTACACATGCCTCTGGATTTAGTGAGCATTGTGTGGCCCTGATGATTGAAACACAGAAGTACCTTTTGTCTGCAGATGACTGAAGCCCACAGGGAGACAAGGATGCTGGTACAGAAGGTTCCTATGGCATCCTACAGCTTTGTGCTAGACCTGGGAAATAGAGGCAAGGTAAAAAGCAGTCGTGCACAGACATCATCTCAAATGATCAAGTCATAGAACTCAGGCAAGTCTCACCAAAGCCTTCCTCTTTCATCCAGGAATCTCTGCTGGCAGCCTTGTTGCTACCGAAGGCATGCCTGACTCTGAGGCAGCCCTTCCTCTTTCTTATCCTATATTCTCTTGGTGGGTGGTTCACACGCTTGCTTAGTTCTGCCTTCTACCTGTGTCCCTTTACTGGATCTTAGCCAAGTCCTGTTCATTGAGCTTCTGGCCCACTTGTCCATCTTGCTTGTGGATCTCTAAGCCTAGATGTCTCCCACTCTCCATGACCCCCCCCCATTCACTCATTCCTAATTATAGTGGGACTTTTGGACACACTAGTGATGTAAATAATGACACAGACTTCTTAATATTTTAAAGCTTGGGCCTTTTAGCTAGGGAAGCTTCCCAGCCAGTTATCTAGCTTACCCTGATGAGTCCTGACACTACTTCCTGCTACATGATCAGCTCTAGCTTTCTGATCTGCTCTGTTCAGTCCGTCCACCTCCCTGTCCTCTGGCAAATCTCTTGCATCTCATTTTTTCTCCCAGTCTCTCTCTCTCTCTCTCTCTCTCTCTCTCTCTCTCTCTCTCTCTCTCTCTAAGTTCTGCCCTCCATTCCCTCCCCAGCTATTGGTCATCAGATCTTTATTATAACTAATCATATTCAATTCTAAATTGTCTCTAGGCTAGTGAGGAAGGATGGATATTTATAAAATATGAGACCAGTGATGGATGGGCCACAGAAATAACAATACCAAGATCTTGAAGCTTTTAGCTCTCTGCAGATACAGAATTAACAATTGAGTACACAGAGACACACCTTCACACAATGTACCCCAACACCCAGTCTACATCTTATCTCCCTTGCTGACATCTCCTCCACCCCCATCTGAAGCTGAGAGTCGGTATATTGTGATGCACTGTCCAGTGATCTGTAAGTCATTCTTCCCTCCATTTACTGTCTAAGTATGTTCCAAATAGTTCCTAGCAGAGCTGTTCTCCAGCATTCTTGCTCCTCTAACTCACTTCCTGCACAGCTACAAAAGTAATTGTTACAGTTTAGATCTGGACTGTTCTGCAAAGACCACATATTAAAGGCTTAGTCCCCAGCTTGGCCCTGTTAAGTGACAGAAACCTTAGGGGGAGGGGCCTAATGGGAGGTTTTAGGTCATTGGGAATGAGCACGAGCCCTCAAATGGGCTAATGGGACCCTTGTCCCTCCTTTTTTCTTTTTGTTTCTGTGTCATACACTGGCACTGTCATGTGATGCCTTAACATGTTGGCATGGGGCAAGTGGACCGTGCCACCAGACAGAAGATCTGGTTAGGTTAAAGCAGGTTTAAAAACTTCAGGAAATTTTTATAATCGAGAATGGCAGGCATTGGAACCAGCTCTCTGCCAGGGTCTATCTGTCCTTCAACACCCCATTGAGAGGGCCATGACAACCAGTCACTAGGGACAGCATCTGGAGTCCTTCCCCATGCAAATAAAGCATTCCTACTCAGACTGAGCCAATGGGAAGCTTCTACCCCTGGGTCCTACCCTACCCCCAAAGTGTTTGTAAGGTTCCTGTCCACATGAAATAAAGTGCACAAGGTATTTCACCACGAACTTTCTGAGGGTGGCTGTCTTACTGAGCTGTGACACTCCAGGGAAGTTTTCTCTCCCGAAGCTTTCATCGCTGGATCTTGGCCTGCCAGGCTCCCGCTTTTGCCACATCTGCTGGCCGCCACATCTCACCACTCGCCCAGTGGTTCTGTCTGCAGCTTCTGGCTGCCCACCACAGTTAGTTGCTGCAGCTAGCGATGGAGCTGCAACAGTAACAGAAGAGATGCTGCCAACTGCTCAGCCCTTGGAGAGCTGTAACACTTGGGCCATTCCAGCCAGGCCAGAGCCCCTTGGATCCTTTTGTTCTGGCCAGACTAGGGGTCCTCATAGTGCATCTCCCCGGAGGGGCTCTCCAGCATCCCAGCGGTAAGGCGGACACAGCCCAACATGTTGGCATAATGTTATTGTGTACTGTGTGAAGATTATTCTTGTTTTATTCAAATGCTGATTTCTGTGTCCCCCATGTCTGGTTGCAATCTGGACATGGCATTGTAATGTTTACTCTAAGAATCTCCTGTCTCAAAGTTGTATAAACCTTATTCCCAATTATTCTCTGATTGGTCAATAAAGAGCTGATCAGCCAGTGACTGACCAAAGGAAAGAATAGGGCTGGACTTCTGATCCCAGTGAGAGGAGGGAGAGAAAGAGAGGAGGAGAAGATTGGCAATGAGGAGAGAGTCCATGAGCCACCATGAGAACATGCCTGGAACAGAGAGAGCCAGATCAACACTGAAGTGCAAGTATCTCAGGGATTTTGGCTGGGGGTAGCCAGATCATTTTAGAGGATTAGAATAGATTAATAACTGCTCAGTCATCATACCGTAAATCTTATTAAATAAGTCTAATAGTCTCTGTCTCATTTATTTGAGAACTAGCCAGGATAAAGAAAGAATGCCACTTTTAAAATTGTACCAACACTATCACATGCTCAAAAACATGGGCTGGAGACTTTGTTTAAAGCTTTAAGCCCGAATAAAAACTCTTCTCTTTATAAGTGGACTCTCTCGGGTCTTTGTTATAGGTACAGAAGGCTGACTGACTGACGCAGTAATCTTTTAAAATATAAATCTAATCATTTTGAGATTTCATAATCTTTTCAATGGATCACTCATGCTTAAAGTCTAAATTCATTGGCAGGCGTGTAAAGCCCTTACTGGTCTTGCTCTGGCTATACTGTGGCCCCCATTCCACTTCTTTTATTTTCCAGATGTTATACATCTGGATCAATATCAAGGGCCCTTTTGGGAAACAGAGTTCTCAGATTCTCAAGTCCCTATATAAAATGGGGAAATATATATATATAGAATATATATATTCTACACACACCCTCACTTATTTATTTACTTAATTTTCTTTTTAAAGATTTATTTATTTCATGTATGTGAGTACATTGTACACTGTTGCTACCTTCGGACAGACCAGAAGAAGGCATTGGATCCCATTACAGATGGTTGTGAGCCTCCGTGTGGTTGCTAGGAATTGAACTCAGGACCTCTAGAAGAGCAGTCAGTGCTCTTAACCACTGAGCCATTTCTCCAGTATCCTATTTACTTATTTTTCAATGTCTAACTATATTACTAATTTGGCTTTGAGCTCCCAAACTCAAGAGACCCTCTTGCCTCAGCTCCTCACGTAGTTAAGACTACAGGGACATTCCATTGCAGCCTGCTCTGTGGTAAGCCATGTCTAACTTATTTATAATACCTATTACACTGTGTCTTGCACATAACTGTTCTATTGAATTAATTAGAGAATAGTTATGAGAAAAAGGCCTGCACACATTCATTTACAGATCAAGACTTCTTCCTGAATCTCTTGAATGTGCAGTTCTTGGCACCTTTGTATACAAGGATAACCCCCAAACAGGACTGACTGTGTTCTCAGCGTCTGTGTCCCCATGCCCCTGGGCCTTGCCACATTGCTCCTTCTTCCTAGAACACCCTAACCTGCACAGTTCCCTGTCCTCCTCCAGGAAGTTTTGCTGACCTTCTTGTTCTTCACAGCACCCAAAAGACACTGGCACCTATAAAGTCTCTGCTGGCCTAAACAGGATAAACTGCATCCTGTTTGTCTTGCTGTACTGTCTGGCTGTCTGGCAGCACACCGGACACAGCACAAGTGCTCAGTAAGTGCATGTGGAAGGCGTTTCATAGAGTGTTCAGGCTTCGTGGAACGCTAGGATGTCTTCCTCCCAGCACTGGCTCTGACCCTTCTATTTTGTCAAGGTTCTGTATTGGTAAAGCCGAGGGTAAGAACAATTTTAAGTCAAGAAGTGAGGGTATAAGTTAAGAAGGACACATTCTTAGCTCTCTGTTCAAGAAAGAAACAAGTAGTTTATATCAATAAAAGCAGTTTTCTTTATTAAAAAACAAAGTATTTTGTTTTTTAAATTATGTATAGGGGGATTTAAAATGATATGTTGTGGGATTACTATATGTACATGAGTGCTGGTGCCCTGGGAGGTCAGAGGGGACGGATCCCAGGGCCAGAGGGGATGGATCCCCGGGGCCAGAGGGGACGGATCCCCAGGGCCAGAGGGGACGGATCCCCGGGGCCAGAGGGCATGGATCCCCGGGGCCAGAGGGGACGGATCCCCGGGGCCAGAGGGGACGGATCCCCGGGGCCAGAGGGACGGATTCCGGGGCCAGAGGGGACGGATCCCCGGGGCCAGAGGGGACGGATTCCCGGGGCCAGAGGGGACGGATTCCCGGGGCCAGAGGGGACGGATTCCGGGGCCAGAGTTAGAGATAACTGTGAGCTGTGTAATGTGTGTGCTAGGAGCCAAACTCAGGTCCTCTGGAAGAGCAATTCCAGTTCATAACTGCTGAGCCATGTCTCCAGCTGTCTCCTATGATTTTTCCATGTGGAAATATTCCTTCATCGGTTCACTGAACTGTCCATGAACCACAGCAACTGTAAAACCCCTCCTCCAGGTCAGGGCCTATTAGGGATACACAGCTGAGAAAGAGCTAAGTATACAGGAGGAGAGGCAGGCAGACAGGTCCTGACAAGATGATGTGCTAGGAGCTCCAGATGAGAAGGCATGAGAAGCACTGCCGAGTGAGGAGCACCCCCTTTTCTCCGGCCGCTAGTCTCTCATTACTCCTAGATTGTAATTAGCTTTGACTGTGTTCCCTACACCCACTATAGTATAGTCAGGCTTCCTTGAGCACAGAGACCATATTTGTCCGTGCATTCATTCAGCATCATTTATTAAGTGCCTAGTGTATGCAAAGCCCTTTTAGGTTCTATGGTAACTGCAAATAATGATGAATGACTCGACACGAGCCTTTGTGGGGTACATAATGTGGTTCATTCAAAGTTTGGAACATAGTGGGAAAGGGAAGCACTTTTTTTATTTTAATTTTTAAAATGTATATGTGTGTGGGCAGATGTGTAGAAGCATGCATGTAGAACCTAGAGGACAACGATCTAGATGAATTGTCCCACCTTGTTTCTTAAAGCAGGGTTTCTGACTGGCCTGGAACTCACCAATTAAACTAAGTTCGTTGTTCAATGAGACCCAACGATACCCCTTCTGGTCTCCACCTCCCTAGCACGAGGTTCACAAGAATTTACGTCTAGCTTTATCTTGGAACTCATTCTATAGACTAGGCTGGCCTCGAACTCACAGAGATCCTCCTGCCTCCACTTCCCAAGTGCTGGGATTAAAGGTGTGCATTACCGCCAACCAGCTCCTTCCTTTCTTCTTAACACAGCTTCTGGCTGTTGAGCTCTGGTCATCCTTGTTTCAAGGCAAGCACTTTACCCCCTCAGTAGTAGGCTTAAATAATAAAGCAAGTTATAGGGAGGCCCTGCATTCAGATGTCTGGAGAGCAGCCAGGGGAAGAGTTTAAGGGCAGAGCTAAGACCAAGGCAGAGCTATAAGAACTGATCAGGAGAAATGCTGGAGAGAGGAGGGCGGGTGCCTCTCCACCTAACTGGCTTCGGGCAGTCACAGAACCCTCCCCAAGATCTTGAAAGTGATGAGGACTCTTATGAAGTATTGGTCTAACTGAGGATGCAAGAAGACAAAACAGGTGGAATCCAGTTTGGGCCAGACTTCTAGACCTATGGTAGAGAAATGCTTGCCATCTCCCCAGACTGTAATGGGTGGCATGGCTGGCTGATGCACAGGACCTTAATTCCCGAAGCCTGGAAAACTTGAAGCAACTGTAGTAGGTGGTGGCTTTCTCCGTCTACAGGCTGCCGGTCACTGGCCATGTGTAGCTCGACATGAAGGAAAAAATGTAAACAAGGCAAAAGGACAGATTAAAATAGCCAGGCAGTGGTGGCGCACGCCTTTAATCCCAGCACTTGGGAGGCAGAGGCAGGTGGATTTCTGAGTTCAAGGCCAGCCTGGTCTACAGAGTGAGTTCCAGGACAGCCAGGGCTACATAGAGAAACCCTGTCTCGAAAAAAAAAAAAAAAAGAAGAAGATGAAGTAAGGAAATAAAGCTGTGTCTGAATTAACAAAGTTTATTGAGCAGAACATTGGTCATCCTTCAGCTTCCTGGTTAACTTCTGTCAGGCCTCCCACTTTAAGGACACAAAGGCTCTATCTTAGTGGATCCAGCTGTGAGAAGAGAAAGAACAGCAGGAGGATGACTTCTCAATGGCACCTGCCTCCAGAGCCTGCAGCAAGAGGAACAGCCAACCAGACTATAACAATAGTTCAGAATTTTTACCATCTGAAACTCAGCACGCTTGTATCTGCTGTAAGACATCCAGTGTGGTATCCGAGCAGTTGTATTCTTGAGCAAATCATGGCTTGCAGTTAAAAATGTTTTGTATCTGTTTAGAAGCTGTGTGTCTATCATATCACCATTGGATATAAACAGGGACTAAAGCTGCTGTGCGCACCGCCCAGTGAAATGTCATCCTGTTTGTGTTTAAAAGCTTCACTGTGCTTTACTGTATGGTGCTGTAGTGGCTATTCCTGATTGTCAACTTGACTATATCTGGAGTGAATTACAATCCAGAATTAGAAGGCTCACCTGTGATCTAGATCTTGCATCTGGAAGACACAAATTTCAGGTGTGGTGGTGCGCACACCTCTGATATGGGCCACGCCTGCGGCTGGAGCTCTACATAAGGACACTGGAAGGAGGAAGATTCACTCTTCTTCTCCTGCAAGCCTTGTGGGACTAAGCGACTGCTAGATCTTCAGGTTTTCATTCACAGCTACTGCTGACCATTTTTGGGGAGTTTGACTACACAATTGTAAGTCATTAACAAATTCCCTTACTGTATAGAGACTACCTATAAGTTCTGTGACTCTAGAGAACCCTGACTAATACAAGTGCCAATAATTTAAACAATTGTCTGTTAGCTTCAGCATTAGGATGGACTTTTTACAAGATGTGTTTGTAGTGGCGTGAAGAATCACAGTGCCCTTGTAAGGAAATACAACGTGCCTAAAGCTAGTCTCCCTTTCTAACCCCTACAGTCTTAAAATGTCTTCTTGGTTATTAGCTTCTAGGTTGGGTTGTTTGCTTGTTTGTTTGTTTTTAGTTTGGTTTGATTTACTAATCCAGATAGCTTGGGCAGGACTGATTATTTTGGGAATTGATACATTTTATTGACTTTGAATACTTCTTCCTTTTTAAATGTCTAAAATCCTAATTATTTTTGGCCTCTTCACCAAAAAGGCACAAATTTCTTTAAAATACTTAAGCATATAATATTAATTTACTGCCTGAAGAACTGTGATTTTCTGTGTAATCATAAAATTATTGCTTTAATAGAATTGTCCCCTTGGTTGCGTGTGTGATTTGACCACTCAGGTGTCAGTAACATTGTGTTGCTTGGAAATGCGGCCTGTTTGTTTTCCACTTCTCTCAGGCCCAGAGCCTCCCTTGTCCAAAGCCCTGTGAGTGTTACCTGTGGAGATCTTGGTTAGCCCTGGGAGAAAAACCCAGTGTAGACTGGAGTCTTCAGACAGGAAAGATCACTGCTATTCAGACTATGTCCCTCAGACAGGAAGCTCCCAAACTATATTGCGTGTATTATAAATATAGCATTTCATATTTCCTATATTAGTTATAAGTTGTGTGCTTTTACTGTCCCGAAATTCATTAAAACTCTTCACTACAAACACATCTTTTAAGAAACCCATCCTAATGCTGAAGCTAACAATCTTTTAAATTATTGGCACCATACAGTAAAGCACAGTGAACCATTTAAACACAAGCAGAGTGACATTTCACTGGGCCGTGTGCACAACAGCTTTATTTTTTTCTTTATATCTATATCCAATGGTTTAAAGTGGGATTAATCTTTAATTTCTTCTTTTATTCTCATTAGTGCCTCAAATATAATGCTAAATAAAGCTCAGAGCTTCTTAATACGAAGGAAAAAAGGAAAAGAACCAGTGTGGGGAAACAGAGAGTTTTCCATTATTGAAAACTCTTCCACGTTGTGAAATGGTAAAAATAAATAACGCAAAAGCCTGTAGGAGGAATTCCTAAGTGGGTCCAAAGCAAATGACCTTCGAGTCCTCTTTAAATCTAGAATTTTATCTCTGGAAATGTGGAGGTTTGTCAAGAATGTTCAGCCATCAACAGAAGTGGTGAACTGGCCATGGACTATGGAAATCTTTTCCAAAAATGGAAACGAGTAAATACATTTCTTGTGACAGTTTCATAATGACCTGGCCTGAACATTTGGTGGTTTGGGGACTTCTCTGCCTGGTTGGCACCTGAATTGAAGCTCTTGGCCAAGCTTGGCTCTCAGGAGGAATTCCGGGGCAAGAGAACACGTTAGTGTTCATAAAAGAAGAAAAAAATGCAAAACCGTCTGGCCTGAATTATAAGTCCATGCAATGAACTATCATTTAGCTGTTAAATGAATTAAGTGGATTTATATGCACATATTTATGTACAATATTAAGTTTAAAAAGGAAAATTCAAGAATACCATTTATAGCACAACTGCTTCTGCATATTTTCAAAAGGCTACATATAAATCTGTTTGCATACTTTCCCTACATAGGATTTTTATATTTTTTTGTTTCTTGTATCTTTTAAGATTTCAACAATTATATCAACCCCCCTTTCTTTTCCTTCCCCCAATCCCTTCGTATACCCCCTTGCTCTTTTTCAAAATCGTGGTCTCTTTTTTAATTAATTGTTGTTACACAGATGTATGTATGTACATACATTCCCCAATAGATAAGTACAACCTACTCAGACTGTAAACTGTTCCTGGTGTGTATGTTTTCAGGGCTGACCTTTTGGTATTGGATAACCAGTTGGTGTGCTCTTCCCTGGGAAAGACTTTCTCCTGCTCTCAGCATTGCTTAGTTGCCTGTGGCTCTCTGTGTGGGGTTGAGGCTGCAAGGCTTCTTCCTGTCCACTCTAGCATGTCTATGGGTGTCCCTCTTGTTCAGGTCATGTTTGGGCACCCATGTTGGTGAGACTTTATAGGCATGGCCTCTGAGGTTCCTAGGCGACACGGTCTCACTTTGAGAAGCTGTTTATTAGCTGGGTGGTGGTAGCTGAACACCTTTAATCCCAGCAGAGATTTAATCCCAGATGAGAGGCAGAGGCAGGTGGACCTCTGAGTTCAAGTTCGAGGCCAGCCTTGTCTATAGAGTGAGTTCCAGGACAGCCACAGAGAAACCCCATCTCAAAAAAAAAGTTGCCAGGCAGTGGTGGTGCATGCCTTTAATCCCAGCACTTGGGAGGCAGAGGCAGAGGCAGGTGGATTTCTGAGTTCGAGGCCAGCCTGGTCTACAGAGTGAGTTCCAGGACAGTCAGGGCTACACAGAGAAACCCTGTCTCAAAAAAACCAAAAAAAAAAAAAAAAAAGAAAAGAAAAAAGAAAAAAGAAAAGAAAAAAAGTCGTTTACTTTGGTAAGTTCTTACTACAGAAAGAGGCAATGGAAGAGATGAATTTCCTTTTTCATTTGATATGTTTACATATCGATTCTATCATCTAATTATGTGCCTATACCCTTGTCTGTTTAATGCTGACAGATTTTACCTGGATCATGAGATAAACCAAGTTTTTATTTCTTATAATTTTCTATTTAAAAATGGCTTTTATTCCCCCAAAGGCAAGAGAAAAGGGAGTGAAGGCTGATCCGGGCACTTCCAAGACAGATTTTACAGCTTCATTTCTAAGCATGCAGAGCTACAGACAAAGCAGCAGAGGACTGGGAGAAGGGCTTCTTATTTAAGACTCAATAAAAACAAGTCTGAGCGGGAGCAGAGGCCAGATCCCCTGGGTCTAGCATGATCCACAACTACACTGGTAAGACAGAAAGAAAAGGGTGGTAGGGAGGGGAATCAACCCTTGCAGAGACATGTCCATTTGTCAGCTGACTGGCGGACCTACAAGGCTTTAAGTGACAAGATTCATCCACATACGTTGCTCTTCTTTACCACTGGGTCAAGATCCAAACAATGTAATGGAGGAAGGTCTATTTTGGCTCACAGTTTCAGAGACACCAGTTCTTCATGGTGTGAGGATGCAGTACGGCAGAACCTTTATATCATAGTGGCTAGGAAATAGTGAATATAGGATTCAGGGCAAGAGGCAGCTGTAAGGACTCACCGCCAGTGACCTACCTCCTGTAGCTAGGTATTGCCTCCTAAGGCTTCCAGCACCTTCCAATACTACCTGGGCAGCAAGCTCCCAACACAAGAGCCTCTTGGGAGGACATTTCATATCTGAACTATAATATCATCTTGCCTTGAGATCTCCAGGATCAGTCCTAAAGCAGCCATGGGAAGTTTACTTTCTTGACCCAAAAAGCAAAACACAGTAAAACATGGTACTCGCACAGACCTCCTTACTATGTGTCTCAGGATTCTCATTTTTTTTCTCACATATTACTTACAGAATTCAGTGCTGGCGATAACTGATTAAGGGTACGGGTCACCTGGGACTAAAGGTTTAGTGCAGCCCATGAGAGTCAAAGCAGTATGAATGTGTAACCAGGTTGACTTTTTGGTTCCTCCACTAGCCCTTCCAGATCAGCCCTCCTCTGTTTCTCTGGGCTTTAATCTATATTCCACACTTTGGACTGCAATCTGACTTTGAATAGGGGTCAGGGATGTCAAGGTCACCTTGGGGCTTGCAACAGGCACTGGGAAGAATGTGGACTTGGCCAGTCTCATTACACTGAGGGCTCTCAAAAGCTCCAATGTTTCTGTAACTAGTGTTATCAATTCAGAAGTAGAGAATGTGCCTCATTCATTCTCCATCAGTGTAAGACCAGTGAGGGAACCTGTCAGTGAGTCCCTTTCGATCAGATACCACCCACCTTCTCTCTTGGGTGGGCAAGATCTAAGGCATTGCTCTGAGTTGGCTGTGTTTCTTCTGTCAAACTGACTTTGATCCAAGGGGCATTGGAGGTTATGCATTTCTTTTTTTTTTTTTTTTTTTTTTTTTTGGTTTTTTGAGACAGGGTTTCTCTGTGTAGCCCTGGCTGTCCTGGAACTCACTCTGTAGACCAGGCTGGCCTCGAACTCAGAAATCCGCCTGCCTCTGCCTCCCAAGTGCTGGGATTAAAGGTATGTGCCACCAATGCCCAGCGAGGTTATGCATATCAGTGAAGGTGGTGTGGCCCCTGTGGGAACAAAAGGCAGGCCTATTCTTAGGGTAGAGATTGAGAAGCACCCTTTCCCTGAAGGAAAGCCACCTGTCAGCAGAGGCACGAACCTTTGTGCAGGTGCCAAACTTTTCACCCCCTGGACTTTGGCGGTGGGTGCCATTCATTTCCTTCGCAGGGAAGACCAAGATGTGGTGCATGGCAGGGCCCTGTGATTTTCGGGTGACTCAGTCTGTGACCTTTCAGGAGACATCTCAGAGAGTGAAGGTGGGGAGTCTGAATTTGCTCTGTTGGAGCTTATGAGGTAGCTGTTGTCATTGCTTCTTTTCAACTCAGAAGATGAGACTTCAGCAGATTCTACCTCCTAGCTCAAGGATATAAACATCATTGGTCCTGTGAAAACCTTTTGAAAATGTAGTTACTTCCATATTTCTGTTTCTCCCTAATCTTAAATTCGATTTTCCTGCCCAAGCTACAATAATTCTTAGGTGTGTAGTATGCTTCCTTTTATTTGCATACTTTATTGCAAAAGTTATTTCTTTGCAGTATTAATTTATATATGTGTCCCATCTCATTGTTTCTGCTGCCTCCCTTGTTTATTTATTTTCTACTCTTCCTAAAATCCACTCGTGTTGCTATGCAGACCTCTGTTCTGCTGTGTAGTGTTCCCTGGGATGCCTAAGTGATAAGGCAGTGGGTGCCACATTTAATCCTCAGTTTCAGTGAGGGGAGCTAAGATAGCCTTTAAGTCTCACCATAAGTAACTGCGGATGTCTCCAGAGGAACCGAATAAGGATTTGGGGAATATAGCCAGCTAAGGGACTTTCTCTGTGCTCTACTGAATGTAAATCAGGAGGCCAGCCTGCTCCCCAAGGTGACTCACGGCTGGCTGAGAGCTCCGCAGGATGCTTGCCAGTGCACCCTAGAGTCCACCCTCTCTGCAGTATACAAGAACAGTCACATCTCACATCTGCCACCCTTGGCATCCAACTTCTCTCCATATTTTATCCATAAAAAGAGCTATGCAGGAGCATCTCGCTGCTGTTTTAATCTGCATTTTTTCATGTGGCTTGTCTGCTGTGGTGGATGTGAGGTGTGCTGCTCAGGCTCCTGCTTAAAATTAGATACCCCATTCCAGCTACTCAGAGTGTCGGCCTTGACTGCATATGAGATCCCTCATGGAGATTTCCTTTCAGTAAAGGAACCTGCTTCACCCCAGTTCACGACCCACTGATGGGGTAGCATCCACCCAGTGACTAGTCATGAAGGTGTGCAAAGTCTCAAGGTCTTGGCCCAAGTCCAGGATGTAGCTGAAGAGACTAGCCCACAGCAGCAACAACCCATGGCATTGGTAGACGCCTGGGCTACCAAACTCTTAATCTGCCCTGTCTTGTTTATCTCCCTTGGTCACTGCTACCCATAAGGCCACCTCCAAGACTACACAGCTAACTAAGCATCTCTGGGCCTGAAACCCAGGAAAATGGACCTATGTGGGGAATTTTATTTATGTAACACTCGTCTGTTTCTTTCCTCTTTCCTGTTGCAGTCCTAAGTGTCTAAGAGCCTTCACCTATGTGGGGAATTTTACTTATGTAACACCAATCTGTTTCTTTCCTCTTTCCTATTGCAGTCTTAAGTGTCCAGGAGCCTTCTCTATTCTTCACATCAAATCCTCATTCATAAAGATATTACAGGCATAGCGGCTGGTGGCACGGCTCAGCTGGGAAAGGCACTTGCTGCATCAACCTGGTGACTTGAGTTCCATCCTGAGGACCCATTTAAAGGTGGAAGGAGGGAACAAATTCCCAAGGGCTGTCCTTAGACCTCTCCCAGCACACACATGTCCACACTCACACATACTCACTTCAAACACATATACACATGTGCACACATACCACACACATAAATGATAACAATAAATTCTTAGAAGATATTACAAAGATCTACACCTATTCTGCCACCAGCCTGTTAGCTTAGTCAGTGACGTATTTTTATTAGACATTTCCTAATTTTGATATAATCAAATTTATAAAGTTTGCTCAGTGCTTTTTGCCTTTGAAGCTTTGTTTTCATATGAGTTTCCTAGATCTTAAAGATAGCTCTCGGCACTCTGCTCTGCAGATTTATTTCTGCTATTTTTCTTTAATATTTGATACTGAGTTTGAGCCATGAGTGTCCTCTTTTGTAGATGGTATCATGTTGAGTCCAGATTTATTTTTAATTTTCATCACTTATGTTTATATTTTATGTTTGCTTGTTTGTTTCTTTAGACAGGGCCTCAGATAGCTAAGGCTGGCCTCTAACTGTCAACATGGCTTGGTGTACGTGGTGCTGGTGAGCAGACCCAGGGCTTCATACCAGGCACGCCCTGCACCACCCGAGCTATAGCCCCAACCACAGACTCATATTTCTCCTACAGTGAACCAGTTTCCTAAATGCCACTTGATAGCTCTTCTCCCACTGGGTGACACCCCTTTCATCCTTTAGCTTCTGACACAGACATGGCTCTGCATCTGAACCCTCTGCTCTGCTCCACTGATCTATTTGTATGTTGTTTTGGTTACTGTCGATATTTTTAGGTTCTAATATGCCTTACTATCAGAGAGGGTAAGAGACTCCCCTGCTTTCTCCTTTGTAAGCCATCTTAGTTCTTTTTCTCTAGGTTCAATCTAAGTGTCTTTCCTGCTCTGGCTCTCCCTAGTTTTAGAGTAAATTCGGCTCAAATGTTTTGAACCTTTATTCTGGTTTTGTTTGGGCTAGAAATCCTTGGCTGGACTGACATGGAAGGCCTGCCAGTCGGCATACCTGACCGATGGCTTGCATCATTGGCAATGCAAAAATACACACACACACACACACACACACACACACACACACACACACACACACGGGCAAGACACGGGATACTCATAAGAGGTCAAGCCAAGAGATAGTATCTAACTTGCACTGGCCACTCTAAAGCCCTGACTATTCTCAGCAAAGTAGATCCCATCTGATCCAAGAGAAACTGTCAAAAGCACACAGATTTTAATGAACCCTGGAACCTAATCAGAGGCAGTAATGAATGGCGTCAACAACATAGTCCGACGGAGGAGAGCACCCTGTCAGGACCTGTGGTGACTTGGTTCTGGCTTCTGAGGATTGCTTTTGAGGGTTAGTCATTACCACCCAGCATCTTGATTGCCTCTGTTACTTCCTCCTTGCTGTACCCCAAACCTCTGCTTGTAGATAGGTAGCGGTTTCATCTTGTGTTAATTAGGAGCCTGGGAGCAGGCCACAGTTAGTCATCCTTGGTGTGAAGATGACAAGCGCTTCAGCTCTGGGGGTGTGGACGGGTTTAGACACATCAGAGCTAGGGGTGAAAAGAGAAGCTGGTACAGGGAATGGGGTGACTCATTCCAGAAACCTTGAGCACCAAGGTCAAGGAGAGGGCAAAGACTTTCCTAACACAGTCTGTTTTGTGATCCGGTGAGACTTCTGCTAACTTCTATTTTCTTTTTCTTCACCAAAGACCACAGAGCCAAGAGATGAACTCTGGTGCGGTACAAATAGCTCTTCTGGCATTAACTTGGTTTTGCTACCCCTCTTCTGGGTGTCTGTCTCTGACAGGTCCCAACATACTCTTTATTTTTATTTGTTTATTTTGCTATTAGGATTCAAACCCAGGGCTTTGTGTGTGCTAAACTTATGTTCTCCCACTAAGCTACACTACCACCCCCTCCATAATTTTGAGAGTAGGTTCAGCTCAAGGGATTTCATCTGTCAGCTTTGTTCAAGCCCAGCTCAGCTGACAGCAGCAGCGGCTGGACCCTTCTCTCATTCTGTTGTGTTATGCTCCTGTTCCATCTCTTTCCCCAGTGCTCTTACTTCCAAGTCCAGCGCCTCAGAGAACAGATATTTTCAAGTGACTGGTTGGGTTCTACACTGCACAGTCTCCACAAAGCTGGCTGCTGGCTTCCTATGTTTACGCCAGTGGAAGATGAGTGTGATTGCTTAGTCCTGTGGCTCTTTCTGACTGACCCAAGTCTATCCCCATCCGGCCCTCATGCTGGGGTACAGGGAAGCCCATGGCCACCTGTTCCCTTTGGGAAAGGTTAATATACTGTGCCAGTTTCATTCTGTGGCTATGACAAAACACTCCAACCAAAACCAACTGTGATGGTTTGTATATGCTTGGCCCAGGGAGTGGCACTATTAGAAGGTGTGACCCTGTTAGAGTAGGTGTGTCACTATGGATGTGGGTTGAAAGTTTCTCATTCTAGCTGCCTGGAAGTCAGTCTTCTGCTAGCAGCCATCAGATGAAGATGTAGAACTCTCAGCTCTGCCTGCACCATGCCTGCCTGGATGCTGCCATGCTCCCACCTTGATGATAATAGACTGAACCTCTGAACCTGTAAGCCAGCCCCAATTAAATGTTGTCCTTAATAAGACTTGCCTTGGTCATGGTGTCTGTTCACAGCAGTAAACCCAAACTAAGACAACAACTTAGGGAAGGAGACGCTTATATTTCCAGGTGGTAATCCATCATGGAAGGAAGTCAGGGCAGGAACTCAAAGCAGGAGCTTGAAGCAGAGGCCATGGAGGTTTCTACAAAGGGATCAGGTGATTGTGGGCTTCCCTGTGCCCCAGCATGAGGGTGGGATGGGGATAGACTCGGGTCAGACAGAAAGAGCCACAGGACTAAACGATCACACTGTTTTCCACTGGGGTAAACATTAAAGCAGCAGCTAGCACTGTGTAGACTGTGCAGTGTAGAATGCATAGAATGTTTGTTGGCTCACTCCCTGTGTTAGTTAAGGTTTTATGGTGTGAACAGACACTGTGACCAAGGCAACAGTGCATAAAGGAACACATTTAATTGGGGCTGGCATACAGGTTCAGGGGTACAGTCCATTATCATCACGGCAGTAAGCATGGTAACATGCAGGCAAATATGGTGCTGGAGGAACTGGGCGTTCTAATTGGAAGGCAGCCAGCAGAGACTGTGTCCTGGAGGGGGCGGAGCTTGAGCAGTAGGAGCCCTCGAAGCTTACCCCACAGTGATGTACTCCCTCCAACAAGGCCATATCATCATTTCCCATGGGCCAAGCGTATTCAACCCACCACACTGCCTGACCTAAGCTCTGTTTCCTAGCAGCTCACCTGCCTTGGGATGGTACAATCCACAGTGGTCCAGGTCCCCCTCATCAATCATCAATGAAGACAATGCCCTGCCAGTGTGTCCTCTCCAGGTATCTCTTAGTTTGTATCAAAATGACAGCTGAAGCTAAGTAGGTGTGCTGGCTAGAGCCTCATTTGAGAAGATGCCTCCATTAAGTTTATAGACAAGCCTATAGGCATTTTCTTAATTAGTGATTGGGTGAGAGGGCCCAGCCCATTGTGGGTGGGGCCACCGCTGGGCTGGTGGTCCTGAGTTCTGTAAGAAGGCAGTCTAAGAAAGCCCTGGGGAACAGGCCAGTGAGCAGCGCCCCTCCATGGCTTGTGTGCACCAGCTCCTGCCTCCAGGTTCACTTCTGTTTGAGTTCCTGTCCTGAGTTCCTTCAGTGATGATGGACAATATGGAATTTTGAGCAAAATAAACTGTTTCCTCCACAGGTTGCTTTTGGGTATGGTGTTTCTTCACAGCAATGATACCGCCGACTAAGACAGTAGGTAGGACACATACTGATGGGGGCCAAAAAGGCCTGGAAAGTACCTTTGTTTGATCTAGATAGATCTTTGTTTGATCTAGAACAGAACACCTAAAGGCCAGAGTACAACGAGCTTGTTGCCTTGTCTCTCTGAGCCTGACAACCACTTCAAAAGAGGCCTCCTCAGCACTTCTTCCTTCTCTCCTTCTTTTGCTCTGGGAATATTTTGGGAACTTAATTATCTTCCAGCTCCCCTTAAATGTAACAACCCACATTTGGAGTGTCTGCAGGCCACATTGGAGACCAGGTCTTCTTATACAAAGTCAAGCATGGCCGAAGAATCCATAGTGGACTTTTGGGGACTTCACTCTGAGACATATAGAAGCACTCTATCTAGTGTTAGCCTCTGTGGAGTGGGAGGAAGTGAGCAAGAGATAAGCCACTTCTCTTTTCAGAACCAGCTAGGCAAGGAAGCAGGCTATGCTACATGTTAAGAGGTCAAGAGGTCGCGATGAGGGCTGGAGAGATGGGTAGAGTGTTTGCTACATAAGCATAAGGACCTGAGTTCAGATCCCCAGCACCAACATAGAAAAACAAGACAAACATAGCAGTGTGTGCTTGTAACCCCAGCACTGTAGGAGTGGAGGCACGCAGATCCCAGGAGCCTGGGCCTGCTAGTCTAACCAATTGTTTAGATTCAGGTTCAAGGAGAAACACTGTTTCAAAGACACCTGACATTAACATTTGGGGTCTACATGTATATGCCCAGGTGCGCATGCGCCTGGGAGCGTACAACCCCCCCCCCCATGCACATGCCTGAGCATGTGCGCACGCACACACACACACACGCACACACACACACACACACCCCACATGCACATTCCCAGGCACACACACTCCACACTGTTAGAGGCTTGGTCGGTTGCTAGGCATTGACTAAATACTGGCCCCCAAGATCTTTTGGGGTTTTTTTGTTTGTTTGTTTGTTTCTTTGTTTCTTTTTGGTTTTTTCGAGACAGGGTTTCTCTGTGTAGTCCTGGCTGTCCTGGAACTCACTCTGTAGACCAGGCTGGCCTCGAACTCAGAAATCCACCTGCCTCTGCCTCCCAAGTGCTGGGATTAAAGGTGTGCGCCCTCACTGCCCAGCGGCCCCCAAGATCTTGTTGCTCCCTGACGAGGAGATCCTCAGGGATGAGGGAATCCTCACATACACCAAGTGATGCTCTGAAACCTTGCTCCTTAATTTAAAACTATTGGCTAAATAAAGATGCCAACAGCCTGTAGTGGGGCTGAAGAGAGGTAGGCGGGACTTTGGTTTCTGGGCTTGAGGTCTGAGGCAAAGACTATGAGGAAGAGAGCAGAAGGGGAAGAGAGAAGAAGCCATAGGGTAGGTAGATTGTGAGAGCATGAGGGCTGCTCCATTGGAGTAGGAGTGGCCCAAGCAGAACATGGCAAGTTACAAGTCTGAGTTATTGATAGGGAAGTAGACAAGACAGCATGGAAGGTTGATATCTGCCCAGCTCTAATGCTTTAAGGCTTATTATAAATATAAAGGTTTTGTGTCTTTTATTTGGGAACTAAGTAATCAAAGGTGGGGTAGAAACCCCCAATTAATTTTAACTATAATACCACACACCATGTGTACATGCCCAGGCATACACCCACACAACCATGCACCCCCATAGACACTTGGACATACAAGTACTACACTCACAAAAAGACAAAACAGGCAAGATGCTAGTTGTCTTGGAAGGGCCCATTTTGAAGCCTAGAGACCCAGGATGTAGGTAAGTAAAATATTCTCAAAAGGAGATACCTCAGTGGTGGGGACCAAGCTGCTGGCTAGACCAGTACTCCCCTGGAAAATCAGATCATCCTTCTCTACTCCCCCCCATTTCCCCATCAATTTCAGACACTCAGGGACAAAAGAGGGTTGCACATGCAGCCGTTGGGAGGGCTTGGGGCAGGATGCTGGCCTTGCTGGGAGATCCAACAGCAGCATTACCAGCCAGACGCTGGGCACAGCTGGTAGAAAGGTGAGAACTCCGAGGCTGGTGAGGATCTGGAATTCCTGAACCTCTTAAACCCTCTGGGTGTTTACACATCTAAGTAAGACTCAAGAATCCACAGGCTCTGTTCTCAGGGCTGAGAGTCTCTCAAACACTCAAAGATTCTCTGTGTAAGAAGAGCTATTCCATCTTACAATCAGGCTTTTGTAGGTTCGGCTTCCCCAAGGGAAATTAACAATAACTTTTCACATGTCACAGACTTCTGGGCAGTGCTTGTGGCCAAGAGATTTCTTGGTGCAGGATTCAGACTTGTCCTGGCAACCATGAAGGAGACCCCTAAAACTTAAGCTGTACCAAGCTACCTCCCAAAATGTTGCATGTGAGTAAAGAAACGAGGAAAAAACAGAAATGGGTTGGCAAAGTTAGACAGCAAGATCTTCTCTCTGGGCCACTGTTTCTGCTCTCTGGACCACCACAGTTCCCAGAAGCTTCTGAATTGTTCCATCTAGCTATTGACAGCTTGGTACATCAAACAAACCAGAAAGGGAAGTTCGCCCAGTAATGAACTGCTCTCTTTGGTACCTTCTTGAGTCTTGAGGTCTGCGGGTAAGAAGTTTGAGTAGAAAGGTTCTTAGACTTCCATGTGACTGACACAAATAGGTGTATTAGTCTTTTCATTACTAAACTTAAATAGCCAAGTCTGTATACTTAAAAAGAAAAGAAGTTTGTCTGGCCAAAGTCCAAATAGCATAGAACCCTTGTACAAGGGTCCTTTTGGTGATGTCATCTCACAGCAGATGGCACCTATCCTAGTGTGCTTTCTGTTGTGATTAAACACTGAGTAGACCAACTTGAGGGAGGAAAGGGTTTATTTGGCTTATATTTCTAAGTCACAGCCTATCGCTGAGAGAGAGATCATGATAGGAACCTGAAGGCAGAAACCACAGAGGGACATTGCTTACTGGCTTGCTCAGCTTCCTTTCTCATCCGACTCAGGACTGCCCACCCAGGGACAAAGAACAACCACACCACAGCAGCAAGAAAAGACTGGGCAAGGAGTCACAACAGGCCTGCAGACAGTCGACTACCTAGGAAAGGCTATGTACCCTGGCTAAAGGAGAAAGAAATGCCAAACTAGGTTTAGTTGATGGGCTCTCTTGCCCATTTGCTTTCGTGATTTTCCACACTGACTGACCCTGAACTTTCAACCTAGGGCACAGCCCACTTACTACATGCCCTATATAGTAAACAAGCCTCGCTCAACTAGCTTAAAGAGGGAGGGGCTTTTGTTTTAATCAGTGCCCAGTTCTGCTTCTTGGATTCATCTTTCAAATCATCTCCTTTGGTACATTTTCTGTATTCCTGACTATTTCACCTCCCCCCAGTTTGACAGGCTAAAATGAATATAAATGACAAAAGACAGTGATAGCTCTACTCCGTGCCAGGATAAAGCACATTTAACTGGAGCTGGAAGCCCTGTGGGCTGATTGTCTCTTTCTGGAAAGTAACCTTGCACTAGCCAGAGCTGAGCCCTGGAGCGATCAAATCCCTCCATGTAGGGGAGCACAGCCTGAATACATGAGCCCCAAGGGACAAAAGAGCTACTGATGGAAAAATAACCATACTGGGGTTATTAACTCTGCTAAATTATAAATATTATAAATATCCAACTGGAGACAAATTGGAAAACAACTTACATCCTGGCTACAGAATTCTAATTTAAACAGACAAACATGAAGACTATTGACACAAGAAAATCTGAATATGAAATAATCTTTTAACTTTTTTTTTTTCTCTGTGTAGCCCTGGCTGTCCTGGAACTCACTCTGTAGACCAGGCTGCCCTCCAACTCAGAAATCCACCTGCCTCTGCCTCCCAAGCGCTGGAACTAAAGGCGTGCACCACCACCGCCCAACTGAAATAATCTTTTAAAAAGATAGATTTTAAAAAAGAGATAAAAATATGTATTCATAGTGCAACAGGAAAACTGGACAAGCATCAGAAGAAAATAACCAGAAAAGAGATTCCGTAAGCCATGGAGTTTTCCTCTGGTGTTATTTAGAGAATGATGAAGGAGCCTCTCTGAGATTGCTCCCCTTGAGGATGGATGATACTCTGCATTTGCCATAACTGCTGCCCAAGTGTCTACAGAAGCCCTCACTTCCTCTAACCCATTTTTTAAAAAACCCAGTCAAAGTCTACAGGCTTTTGGGAAGTAGTGGCAGACAGCTGCTGTTGGACGGCTGAGATGCTTCTTGTCAGGTATTTGGGGACAGCAATGTGGAAAGTCACCAACACTGCGTCACACTACAGTCAGAGGATCATCGTCTTAGCCGTGACTGCTGTGGTGGGTTGAATATGCTTGGCCCGTGGGAAGTGGCACTATTAGGAGGTGTGGCCTTGCTGGAGGAAGTGCGTCACTGTGTAGGCGGGCTTTGAGGTCTCCGAGTGCTCAAGCTCCACCCAGTGTGGAAGAGAGCCTCATGCCTGCAGAGGCCGGTCCCCTTCTGCTGCCTGTGGATCAAGATGTAGAACTCTCAGCTCCTCCAGCACATCTGCTTCCATGATGTCATGCTCCCCACCATGGTGATAATGGACTGAACCTCTGAACCTGTGAGTCAGCCCCGGCTAAATATTTGCCTTTATAAGAGTTGGCTTGGTCATGGCGTCTCTTCACAGCAATGAAACCTTACAAAGACAGCTGTGAGCCACTTTGCTCAGTAACCTGGAGCAGATCCCTTTCAGACCTTGGGGCAACTGCAGGTTCAGTTCCTTTTGCATTAAGTAATGCACTAGACCCATTGATCTCTAAGGGTCTTTACTGAGATTCTGGCATTGCAGTGACTCTGGGTTTAGCAACTCATGGCTAAGAAAAGAGCCCCAAATAGAATTCCCATCACACGGAGGCTGAGAATCCATTCAGCCATCCAAAGCTCTGGAGACCAGGGCAGCCCTGCCTGTGAACATCCTGCAAGGGCAGGGTCCCACCAAGGGTTAATTGGAAGGGAAACAACAAACACAAACGAACAAACCAAAAACATTCTGCATGGTTTGGGACACCAGACGATTGTTTCCCAAAGAAGTGAAGAGCCCGGAAGTCCAAGTAAGAAACACACTGACTTTAAAAGACTCCCTGGCATCCTGACCTTGAGTAATTCTGAGGACAGGCCCTGAACAGCTCTGGGACAGACAGGAGATGCAGTGAGAAGAGTCCACTGTCGGAACAGATAGTTTCCATCACAGCTGCCCAGAGAAGCAATCAAGCACAACGGGAGTGGCCTCAGCCAACTCGAGAAAGAGCTTTGATGATCAGCAAGAAATAACGCGATCCTGGAAGAGGACAGGATTGGATATGGAGGGGACCCTTCCTGCCACCTCGGCCTCTAAATCTAATGAGCATATCTCTTTTTGGGCAGTGACATGTGGAAGAAGCAGGGCAGACTACCGATGGAATGAAGAGAACGCATTTGTCTGTTTTGGGCAGAGACAGTGATGGCCATTTGGTGAAGCTCTTCCCACTAAGAATAATTGAATAGAGACAGTGGGGGTGAGGGCCAGGGCGTCCTCTCTACCTCAAAGATCTACAGAAATGTCCATACCCTCTTTTCTGTGGAGCCATAGGGGATGGGTTTCATTTGAATAACAAATCATTTATAATTTTAGTGGCTTAAAATGATTGTCATTTATTTGGATACCAGGCTGTAGGCTGGCTGGGCAGTTCTAGTCTGGGCCAGTTGGGCTGAGCTCTTTTGGGCTCTTATGTATCTGTGGAAAGCTGGCATATCTGACCCTGTCCTCATGCCTGGCAGCTGACTGGGCCTCATGTCTCTCAGGATCTGCTAGCATAAGTTTGTTTGTGAAGCCCAGATTTTCAGGAGTAGAAAAGAGGGGGCTTTAGAATCCTTTGGAGGCTAGGCTTGGAGCCTGCATCTTGTTACTTTTAAAGATTTTAAAGGCCTTTATTTTATGTGCATAAATTTTTTGCATGCAGGAATGTATGTGTACACACACAGGCCTGGTGCCCATGGAGGCCAGAAGAGGCCACCAGATTTCCTGGAACTAGAGTGACTGATGGTTGTGATACATTAAGTAGGTGCTGGGACTGCAACAAGCACCCGATGGCTGAGCCATCTCTCCAGCCCCAGCCTTGTCATATTTTCTGCACTGTGCCCTTCAAAGCAAGCCAAAAGCCACCTAGGGTGGCCAGTTGTCTCATTTTGCCTGGAATTGAGGGCTTTCCTAGAATGTCAGATCTTTTTCACTGTGAAAATAGGAAAATTGAACAAATAGGGAAAGTTGATCATCCCAGACTCAAGGGGTGGGAAACTTGCTAGACATCACTCCAAAGATTTACAAGAGACCAGTAAACACATGGAAAGGTGAGCACCATTAATAATCATTAGAGCGATGCAACCTAAAGCCACAGGAGATACTCCTTCATACCTAATAGGGTAGTTCTTTTCAAAAACAAACATTAAAAACAAACAAAAAAAAAAACCCCACAACAAACATAAAATAACAAATGACAGCAAGGATATTGAAAACGTGAAGGCTTGTGCTTCAGCTGTGGGAATGTCACATGGGTATAGCCACTGTGGAAAACACACGGCAACCCCTCTAAATTAAACAGAAATACTGTCTGAATCAGAAATCCCAATGCTGGGTATATGCTTAAAAGAATTAAAGTCAGGGATCCAAACAGATGTTTGTATGCTCACTAACTGTGCACTGGCGGTATCTCCATACTTGCAAATGGTTGAGGCAATCCAGGTGTCAATCAACAGATGCCCGAATACACAAAGCATTCCTTCTCTAAGAAGAAGGCGATCCCGGCACAGCTGTGGTTAGGGCTAACCTGAAGGAGGCTGTGCCGAGTAAAATAAGCCGGGTATGAAAGGACAGGAGCCATAGGATTCTGCTTACCTCCATCAGCAAGTTCTCACTTCCCGGAGATAGAAAGCACCATAGCTGTTGCTGAGGGCTGTGTGTAGGCTCAACGTGAAGTTAGTCTTTGGTATAAACAGAGTTTCTGTTTTACAAGAAGAAAAAGGTTCTGGAGATGAACAAAGATGATGGTGTCACAACAGTGTAATGTCACAATGGATGTAATGCCACAGACGTTCACACTTGAAAGAAACTACAATGTTAAAATATATGCTTATATATCTTATTGTAATTTCTTTAAAAGAAGAAGGAAGGTGGGGCCCCCTCTCTTCATGGAAACCATTGTGGCTACCCACCGCACAGTCTGCCACAGGAATGAAGAACTTAACTAAATGGAATTGAGCTGCTGGACCAGTTCATAATATTTGAGGAGATACTCCGGAAGACAGCACGCAGAATCCAAGCATTGCCCGCTCAGACACAATTTCCTTCAGGAGCCAGTGGTAGCTGATGATTATTTACTCAAGTTGGGAAAGAAGTAAAATTCTAGAAGGCCTGTGTTGCTGGGTGAATGAGATGGTAAGGGTGGCTAGTAAGCCTTTAGCACTGTCCAGAAAACTAGGATCAAACAAAAATAACTCAGAGTCCTAGAATAATCACTAAGATACTCTAAAGGATTGGAGCCACTATTTCCAGCTCCCTGTACAGCCCTGGCAAAGAGCTGGGCACAGAGTGGGAACCGATGACGGACATAGCTGTTTCCTCATCCTTTGGTGGAGCTCTGTGTTTAGAGAAAGGCTTGCTGGCAGGAAGAACAGGCTGGAAGGAGGGCGTCAGAGGAGTGGGTTGGAAGGCCTGGCAGACTGAGGGTTGCTAGAGGAAGCCAGGGCATAGGACCACTAGCAACTGCCAGACTCCTGGAATACTGCGCTAGAAGGAACTGGGGGACATCTTGTCCACACTTTCCATGGGAAAGAGCACATCCAAGGCTTGCTTAGCACCACCTTGGAAGCAGACTAGCCTAGTAGTAGGACCACAGTTTCCTCGTTATAGTTACAGCTGATAGTCTCCAAATTCCCTGGACTCTTCTCCATGCGGATACTGAGAGAGTATATTGGTTAAGCACTCACCTGATACTGACAACCCATCTCCTTGGATACCATGTCTGCAAGTGAAATGGTGCCCTCCCACCTCTGAGGAACAAGCCTCCTGACTTGGCTTTTTGTCCCACCCAGGTGTTTTGCCTGCAGGTTTGTCTGTGTACCACATGGGTATATTTGCCCATGGAATTGAGAAGAGGGCATCAGAGCCCCTGAAACTAGAGTTACCAATGGTTGTGGGCCATAGTGTGGGTGCTGGGAACAGAACCCCAGACCTCTGGAAGAGTAGTCAATGCTCTTAACTGCTGAGCCATCTCTCCAGCTCTGTATCTGCCCTCTTATTAGCTACTTCATTGAGAGCTTCTAGGGTATCTCCCGATCAATATTCCTTTTACAGGTATTACAGAAAAATCCATTCTTTGATCTCACAGCTAACACTCACCTGTTCTGGGTTTAATCCTGACACTCACAGGTCAGCCATAGGTGGACACAGTTGTCTCAGGCAGGCTGGAGTGCCAGGGCATTGAATAGGGCTGCCTGCTATAAGCCCGTCCTTCTTGGTGAAGAGGAAAACTTGGAAGAACCCCAAGGAGAATGCATCTGGCAATTGATTTATTGTTCCAACTGCCGTTTCCAGCTGGGAAGATTGCCATAACTAAGAAGAATCAGCTACAGTACTCAGCACCATCCAGCACTGTGACACTCTAGGAATCCCAAGATATGAATCTGTCCATTGATTAAGGATCTGCTTGACCAGTGGACAAGACAGGACACAAGAGGACTGATGGTACCCAAGCCTGACACCCAAGCCTCAGGAGTTAGAACCAAGCAAACCGTGTAAGTGCTGGTTTGATCTCCACTACCCCATCCCTACCTATTAAAGACAGTGCTGAAGAAATAATCCAAGGCTACCTCCAGAAGTCATGTCAGGCCAAGTAAGAAGGGACAAGATAAGGTAGAGGAGATGGCTCAGCACTTAAGAGCAATGGATGCTCTCCCAGAAGACCAGGATCTATTCTTAGCACCCACATGGTGGCTCATCATGTTGTATGTTATAAAATTATATGTTATAGATATGTAACTCTAGTCTTAGAATCCAGAGCTCTCTTCTTCCTTCCATAGGCACTGCACACTTGTGGCACACAGACATACATGTGAGCAAAACAACCATATACATAAAAATAGCAAATAAATAAAAATTTAAAGATAACATAGAGTAAGGTCCACCTGAGGCAAATCCAGTACCAGGAAAGAGGGAGCTTACTGAGGAGCTAGCTCTAGAGGTGGGGTGGGCCACCTTCCACCCCATTTCAGACCTAACTGTGTTTGTCTCAAAGTAGTTTTTCAAAACTCTCTGACATGGGCAGGCTGGCCGCATGACTCTGTGGCAGGGAGAAAGTAAACAGCTAAGGATATTAAAACCATTGTGTCCTTGAGAGAAAAAAAAATGCCTGTGGTGGGGACAAGAAGCCAGGAACTCGGGGGGGGGGGGGAAGGAGAGAGAGAGACAGAGAGACAGACAGACAGAGACACATACAGAGAAAGACAGAGCATGCTCCAGCTGGCTGCCTCAAAGAGACCTCCTCAGTCAGGTTCCTATGGACACCTTTAGACTCCAGTCTGAGGATGCTACCTTCGTTCTCAGTCAGGCTATTCCGGTCACCTCTGTGGGATGTTGTAAGTACCTGATTTGATGCTCTGCTATTTATTTACTGCTCCTATTGATGTTACCTGCTAATTGTTCTTTTACTTCTGCATGCTACATGCTTAATATGACCAGGCATTTGAAATGGAAACTATGGCTCTTGTAGATGAGTCTCCAGACTCTACAGAACATAGCTGGCATCTTCAGCAAAACCAACAAGCCGCTGTTTCAGAAACAGAAAAAATGTTTCTGTTTCAAAGGAGTGACTTACAGAAAGTCAAAGGGGAAACAAGTCTCAAGGAAAAAAAAAGTTAGCACTATAGGGACAAATTGGGCCCCTGACACCTGGGAGGGCAAGGAGAAGGGTGAGGAATGGTAATTTAATAACCTCCTGGCATAGAAACCTGGCATCCCACACCTGCACGGCTGGGCCAACACACAAATGCCTTCTGTGGCTAAAACCACAAATGCAGGCCTAAAATGCAAAGGATTTTGACCTTCTGTGTATTTTCTTTTCTTCTCTCTGTTGTTTTCAAAGATTATTCACTGCCCAAAGTCACTTGGGAACTCATTTATCTTGGCAGACACTTAATGGAATGTAACTTTCTCTAGCTCTCAGACCTTTTCACAGAAAAAAAAAATGCAAAAGAGCCCTTGAAGAAATCCAAGTGACTATTACGATCTTACAGTGGACCAAGCAGCACAGTTTAACCTGCCCATTAGTGTGTACAGGGAGTCTTCATTTGTTACAGTACGCCATGAATGTGATTTGGATTCACTCCCTTAATAGGCTGACAAACTTACAGTGTTGTGTCTCATGATATTTAAAAAGAAAGTAAAATTAAAAAGGGAACAGTAATATGAGAGGGGAGAGGGAAGAGGGGTATGAGACGTATGAGTTATACTCTTGATAAGAAAGGTAAAAAGAAAAGAGCATTTCCTATAAGAAAGGGGAGATTTGGATGACAAAATATGATTTTGGTCCTAAGATGAAATAATTAGAATTTTCTAAAATGGGAAAATAGAGATAAAGATAAAACTAGAAGGCTTAGACAAGTCACAGAAGGTCACACTTGCTTCAGTGGAGATGGCGTATGGATGGTTACATACGCAGATGATGATTAAAGGTCATTAATTCCTGAGGTCAAAGTTCAGTACACTGAATTATCAATAAAGACTTTTATATCAATAGAGCCCTTATTTAAATCAGTAAGGTTCTCTTAAGTTACTGACCTACTCTTAATTATATATATGTGTGTGTGGCTGGGTGGGGGTATGTTCCCACACGAGTACAGTGCCTGTGGAGTCCAGAAGAGGGTGCTTGATCCCTCATGCTGGAGTTACAGACAGTTGGAAGCTGCCTACAGTAGGAACTGGGAACCAAACTCGGGTCCCTGGCAAAAGAGTACACACTTTTGACCAATGAGCCATCTTTCATAGCCTATGTCGATACACTCTCAGTGGTATTTACCAGAGCTGGCTTGTAAAAAAGTTATGTTTATTTAAGATCATTATGTGTGATTTTCTTTTTCTTTTTCTTTGTTCGTTTTTAACCACTGGGGAGGAGAAGGGGATGAGTCTTAAAAGAAAAAAACAATTAGGATTTATTTACAATTTTTTCCAATAAACGTTATCTAAATGTTAGAAGTCAGATGCATAAGACTAAGTTCAATGACTAAAGCTCTGAGGCCTATGCTAATGAAAATAAAAGAGTCAAACAGGAGAACCGATGTCTGGCTCTGCCCTCCAAGATCAGCCAGAACCCAGGAGATGATGAAGCCCCTCTACTTTAATAAAGCCCCTGTCCTCTTGAACCCACAGGCTATAGAGTCTCTAGAGATTGGACTCTCTCTCTCCTAACCAGGACATAGCTACAGGGGGGAGAGTCAATGGGAAGAGTCATGTTCCCTTTGCTTCCAGAGGAAGCTACATGGTGAACAAGATAGGTACCTCTAGATAGCCCAGCTGACATCGCAAAAAGCTAGGACTCCTTCTAAGTCCCTAAGTGTCACCCTATGAGTCTCAACTGACTTGATGATGAGGATGAGGATGAGGATGATGAGGATGATGATGATGGAGGAGGAGGAAAGAGGAGGAGGAGGAGGAGGAGGAGGAGGGGGAGGAGGAGGAGGGGGAGGAGGAGGAGGAGAAGGATGCTGTTAATCTGTGACCACGTACATGGTCTTAAAACACCCATCGGAAAAGTATATGACACTCAACCATCCATCCAACTTCAGAAATTACTAACTAGACTCATTTGCTCACGATTTTTAGAAGACATTCACAATGAGAAGCAGTAAAAACCCAATAGAGCAATAAACCAACTGCAAAGTTAGATTTTTCGCTTCAAATGAGACCCAAAGGTCAACCTCAGAGAAGTAAATGTATAGCTCACGAGTTACAGCTCCTACTATTAAAATATTATCCTCATAGGAAGTGTCTCCATAACACTGATAGCTCTCACCTGTGCCCAATAGACAAAGCCTTGAGACTCTTCATTTCACTTAATGACTAATCAAATTTGTGTCTTCTAAATTCAACAAATTGTTTTTGATACATCATACCCTGACTGGACATTACTATTTCAATTTTAACTTGTGTCTTTGGTTTTTATTCATGTACATCTGATGTCTTCCACATACCAGACACTAAGCCTTTACATAATACTGTTTAAGGTCTTTGGCCACCTCCTTCTACCAAGAGCTTTTGTATCACCTGAAGTTCCTGACCCAGGGCAACAGACTTCCTTAGCATGAACCCCGACGAAGGACCATCCATCCAGATGAAAGCAGCCAGAATGTTCATTGCCTCATCCCCTAAAGGACTGTGTCCCAAGTTCAATTCACAGCCCACACATGACTGCTTACAACGATCTGGAACTCCTGTCTCAGGGGATCTGACGTCTGCTTCTGACCTCAGTCAGAATGTCACAAGCATGCATGTGGTACACAGAAATATCTGCAGGCAAAACATTTATCCTAAATAAGACGAGAAGGAGTGTAAAGGCTAGGCTGACTCCATCACAGGCTTCAAATTGGCAGTTCAGGAGACTATGCCTAAGAACTGGGCGAGTTCAGGAAAGCCCAGTCAAGTCAGTTACTAGAAAAAAAACCAGGCTTCAGGCACCTAGTCAGAAACTGCCGTGCCATCAGAAGCTGCCCCGCCACCTGGCCTGAGGCAAGGACACTGGGTCAGTCAGCAGCAGTTTCCAGGCTTCCCCAGCAATGCTTTCCAGTCTCCACACCCTTGTAATGGTTCTGAAATGTCCTTAGAGATGGACTCATCAGATTAAGATAGAGGTCACCTAACCCGAAATTTTCCTAATGTGCTTTAAATCAATCCTTTGAGCTCACTTTGGGGTCTCCATCTTGAAATGAGAGACCCCAGCATGCTGGACTTCTGCAGAGTAAAATGCTCTTTGCATTTACATATGATTTGAGTCAGGGATGTCATTCTTTGGTGAATCATGAACTCCTACAGGAAGAGGAGGAGAAGAGGAGGAGGAGGTGGTAGAGGAAGAGGAGGAGGAAGTGAAGGAAAACAAATAGAACTGGGTTCAAAGAGTCCTTGAGGAGGGAATATTATGATCAAAACAAAAGTATGAGTTAAAATAAATGTTAAGATGATAGCATTAATGGTTTGTTCCCGTACCTCTACATGAAAGGGCAAAGAAGACAAAATGGCAAACTTTAAAACACTGAAAAACATAAATAAAAGATCTTGTAGCTAAGTACGAAATAACCAAGCTAGCAAGACAAGAGAAAGGTCAGAGATCCAAAAACCTGCAAAGCCTTCCCAGGTAACTAATTTTTGGTTGTATTTGGTTCAAACTGTATTAAGTCAATCCTCCTGTATTTACACTAATTATGTTCCCAAAAGTTGTTAGACAATAACAGAGTTGAGAATGCCCTATAACTAACACACACAATTCAGACCCAGTCATGTTTGTCTCACTCAAAGTGTGCTCTAGAATTGGCTGTCCTGGGGCAGGCTGGTCCCATAACTCTGTGACAAGGAGAAAGGAAAACAACAAACATATAAGGGCTGTTAAACAAACAAACAAAACCCATTGTGTCCTTGAGAACAGCCGAAGGTAAATGGTTTTCAACAGAAGTTACTATTGTTTATCCCATGATGTAAAAATGCCCGTAGTGGGAACAGGAAGCTGGAAGCTCATCCACAGAAAGAAAGCTCTCAATCAGGAACCCCAGCTGGCTGCCTCGATATGGTTTCCTCATTTGATTTTGGATTTGATGTTGTCTGTTTGCTCTTTCAATCAGGCTATTCCTGTTGTCTCTGTTGGGTGTTGTGCCTGGTTTGTCGTTTTGCTGTCTCTCTTGCTGCTGCCCGTCTATCTGATATGTGCTATTTGTTCCTTTGTGTTTTCCTTTACATTTATTTGTTCCATGCATGATAAGTAATAACACCTAAAATCATCCTCTGCCTTCTACCTACATGTGTGCCCATGTGTGCGTGCGCGCACGAGCGAACACACACACACACACACACACTCCACAATTATGTCCAGGGAGTGACAAGTGTCCACATAACATGAACCCCTGAAGTTATCTGAACAAACTTAGAGTATGAAGCAGAAAGAGAGAGAGAGAGAGAGAGAGAGAGAGAGAGAGAGAGAGAAGAGACTCTGCTTCCCTAACCTCTCAGGGGCCAGTAGAAGCAAGTCAGAGAGTCAGGAGCCAACTGAAGCTGGGCTCTACAATGAATTTATCCCTGTGTGGGTGGATTCAGTGTCAATGGCTTTACATTGATACTGGCTGGCTTCCTGCACTCTCCAGACTGCAAGCAATGTCTTCCCATTTATTTGGGGATGAGATGACTCTACCCTAGATAACTTTCCCCAAAAGGATCCCACGGTGCCCTGAGCCCTGAGCTCAGATGCCTGACTGAGCTTTAACCTGATGCTATGGCTCCCAGCAGGCATCTCTCCAGGGACCTGGGAGAGGAGGAGCCATGTGGGCATTGCTTTGCGCCTGTAATAGAGCTGGAAGAGTTGTGAAACCCAGGAGATTCTACTAGGCTCTTCTGCAGTAAATACTTGTTATAAAAATAAACTCAGTCTGTGATTCCACCATGAGCAATCCCCCAGAGCTGCCAGTACTGGAAGTATCGGACTTCTCTGGGCACAGGGCTAAGGACACAGGCCAAGCCACAAAGCATGGCACGCATTTGAGCTCCCACTCATGATTCTAGGTCTCACTGAAGACTCAGACCTCCTTCACAGTTTCAAAGGAGGCACACTCTCTTACCTGCAGCTGGGTGTAGAGAAATACAAGGCCCCAAGTTTGAGTTAAATAAATAAAACAATAATCACCAATAGGGACCAGTGAGGTTAGTTATAGTGAGAGTGACAACAGACTCCATCCATGTTTAATGTGAACCAATGGTATAGAGATATGAAAGTAACAGTGTGGCCCTAACTCCAGAGCCGAGTGACCTAGGAAGTACAGCCAGAGAAATGACTTGGAATGGTGTGAGAACTCAAAACCAGAAAGAGAAAATCCATGGAATTTGAAACTCCAGAGCCTGGAGAAGACCCAGAGGTTCAGGACCACCCCTCCACATACCTGCCTGGGAGTAATCTTGCAGGCATACTGAAGCCAACAAGGTCTTGTCCATGCTCGCAAGGAACTACGTGTGTAAAGGAGAAAATTCGCAAAGTAATACGTGGTATGATTCCATTTCAACTGGGTTAGAACAAGTACTCTGGGTGAGCAGAAGACAGAGAGATACCCGAAGGAGCTTCCCAGAGGAGGCAGCACTGAACTGACCTCGAAGGAGGAGTGCAAACCCTAAGGACAGAAATAGTAACTCCATTGAGGCCCGATGGTTATCGGAGCTCGTTAACAGCTAGAAGGGACGTCTCTCTTCGAATGACTTTATTGCAGATCCACATAAAATTTTGCTGTGGCAAATTTTTTTTTTTTACTTAGCTATCTTCTTCTCTACAGTGGACAAAGCCACCTCTGCCTTGATTCAGAGCATCTGTAATTAGCCACAGGAGACCCTTGTGACATCTGGCCTATTATCATCCCATCCTGGGATCCTCATGAGGCCCTGCCTCTCCAGGTAAGCAGTGGGTCTTCGTGATGTAGCTTCTAGGTTTGTCATGTTCTGGGTGGGATTCTTGAGTGGTGTGGCTCCCCTGGAGTCACTCATGGTCCTGTAAATAACCCCAACAACTCCCTCAGTTCACCAAGCTGGTCTTCAGTGAAATCTTTAGTTTGTTGGTACCCTTTCCATCTGAGGTTAGCAGGTACTCCAGATAGCTCTTTATACCTCCTGAGAGAAAGTCCTTCCAGAGTAGGTGTTAACATCTGCGGGATGCATGTGTGAATGAAGACACGGGCAGTGTGCAGCCTGTGCTGCCCTGGTCCTGTCCTTCCCCACAGAAGAGCGTGCAGGCGTGTGGCAATGGTTTGATGTGGGTGCCTGCAGAAGGCCCTTGTGGTTTTGAATGCTATTGAACATGTGACGCTCATTAAGGCTGAGGTCACAGGTGCCCCACAACCCCTGAGAGGCAAGTTAAATTTGCTCTCCTCTGAGGCTACAGGTCCTAAAACCTACCTGATATGTACCACTGTTCAAAAGAGCCTCTTAATCCAGTCCATCTTTTCCTTAAGTGTTGTGATGAGCCTGCAGAGCAAGCATCTACTTACCTTTCCCCTTGCTTAACCACCCTAATTCACCTCAAGTTTTGTGGTGTAGGAAGGGATCTCATTCCCTAGAAGGAAAAAGTAAATAAAAATTACAAGGCTTCTGCGGTGGGAAGGCAGGGCGTAGAAACTGAGAACGCAGGAGGCCCCGCCTCCTTATTTTATGGACTAGAAAATGAAGGGGTGTGTCCTGGCCGCCTGGCTCCAGTTATGACGCTCCCTCCCAGGCATCTGGCTGCTTCCTTCTCCAGCAAAGCCAGCTCCTCTCAAACCTCTTACTCCTGGCCAAGTGCCAAGAGCTTCTAAGCCCTGCGACAGCATGGCATAGGAGCAGGGGGCCGGCGGTTTTCCTTATGTACAAAAGCATTCAAGAGATCAAAGCATTCACAGTTTGCCGATGTTCCTAAATGCGAACTCAAATTGCTGAGTTAAACAGCCAGCAATTTTTTTTTTTTTTTTCCGGAGGCTTTCCGGAACAATTACTCAAGAGGGAATTCAACTGTGTTTGCCTTTGGCTCCCTCTCATCCTTTTCCACTGCCTGAAAGGGGAGGAGGAGGGAGTGGCTCAACAAAGAAAATCTTAAGAGATTATTGCTAATTACAGATTTTTACCTACCCCGCGTGTTTTCGCTTCTCGAGTTAATTAAATCAAGACCAGGTGTCTGCCAGATGGGTTAGCTGCTGGCTATTGTAAGAGATTAATAGATCTCAGCAAATGAGGTAGGGACGATGCTCTTGGGTTTTGGGATCATTGCTGCTGCTGCTGCTGCTGCTGCTGCTGCTGCTGCTGCTGCTGCTGCCATCTTTGCTGTTTCAGCAGAAATTGGGAGAGAGAAAGGACTCTGTTTCTTCAGGATCTTAGCCAGAGCTGAGACAGCAGGCAGGTCCTCTGTGCCAGCCTGGCCAGGGCATGAGAGCTGAAGGAAGTCAGACCTCCAGTTACTATTTTAACAGCAACTGGTTCAGGTTTGGGGATGTGTAACTTAGGACGCTGGGTAACAATCAGGGGTCAGTGTCCTCCTGCTCTTCTCTGATGGACTCTAGCAACTGTCCCCACCACCATTTAAGATGACAAAAATAAAAAGACAAAAGCAGAACCAGACCTTAAACGTTATTCTGACACAGTGCAGAACAGCATTTGCAAAGGCTGTGGGCCTTCTCCAGTCTCCTATCCCAGACCTGCTATGGGGGAGAGATGTCCAATCCCATTGGCAAGTCCAGGCAGGAGCACCCAGGATCCTGGCTGAGGCCAGCATGAAGGAAGGAGGGGCTGGGGGGAGACCAGGCAGAAGGAAACAAAGGTCAGTTATTATTCACAAAAGACCCATTTGTTCTAGCGTGTGAAACCGAACTTCTGTACAGCACTGGGCCATTCACAGAAGCCCCAAGCTCACACCCACCAACTAATCAGTTCCCAGTGCTCCCCAGAGTCTGTCTTCCATGGAGTAGCTTCTGAGTCACCAGCACCGAGCCTGTCTCTGGGTGAGACGGGTGATGAGCAGCCAGGAGCGAGGCCCCAGAGCTGGAAGCCCCATTTGGAAGCAGGCACACACTCGCTTTCTTTGTAACTGAAACAGAGCAACAGAGCATGAACACACATCGGCTTGTGTAAATTGAATTCCTTTCTGAAGAACCAGATCTACTTCACCTCCCCCACAGTGAATTTCAACCAAAGTGTCCTGGCTTTGGAGAGCTGGAAAGAATGACTCAGCTGTATTTGGCAGCTGATAGTCATGGCAATGCTACTCTCTGGGGAACAGAAACACACTATAGGTAACAATTTGGTCTATTCAATTAAAACCAAAAACCAAACCAAAACAACAACGACAACAAAACCAGCTCTGCCATCTCAAACCCATTCACTCCCCCATGATGTCTTGGTCCTGTAACTTTACTACAAGCGTTGGGTCCCTTCCATTGTCCAGGGTTACCTCTTCAGAGTGGGTCAGGGAAAGAACTGCCCAGAAAGGGGAGTGTGGCAGGTAGCAGGACACTCAGCAGGCAAGCGCGCAGGTTGTGTGTGTGTAGCAATGCGTGATTCTCCAATCAGTATTACCTGGGAACCCTAATACTGCCCTGAGACAAAGGACATTTCTGTCCCCAAAGAAAGTAACTATCTTCCTGGGTTCATAAACCAGAGGAACATTTTTAAAATACACCAAAACAAGGGGGTGGGGAGATAATTTGTAAAATGTTGCTACATAAACATGAAGCTCTGAGTTTGATCCAACACATGCCTAAAAAGCCAGGTGTGATGGCATGCTTATAATCCCAAGGAAGCAGAGGCAACAGGATTCCTGGGATTCTCTACGTAGCCAGCCTAGCCTAACTGGCGAGCCCCAGACCAGTGAGAGACTCTCTCTCACAACAGCGATGAATCCTGAGGAGCAACCCTGGAGGTTGACTCCTGACCCTCACACGCATGTGAGCTTGTGTGTACACAACAACACACATACATGTGCACAGAGAGAGAGAGACAAATGTTGCAAAGAGAGTCTGAAGCATGAAGCATGGGTATAGGAAACTTATCTACAGGCTAGACTTCTGTGCAGCCACAGCTAAGAATTGCTGACCCGGAGGAGGCGCGCACAGGTCCAGGGTGAGTGGATGTCTGGCTCAGTTGCCTCTGACATGGCCCCTCCAAGATTTCGTCTGCGTCCTCCAAGTCCCAGAGGTATGGCAGCTCTGCCAAGCAGCCTTAGCCACACTCTTGGCCCTGCCCTACTCTAGGCTCCCTGGCTGGATTTTTAACAAACTCCGTATCAGCTCCTTGGAGCATGCAGAGATAGTCTCTGCCATGTCACTGACACTAAGTCGGTGGCCAGACCCTGAAATTGAACAAGGCACTCAAGAATCCTGACCTGTGGGACACATCTCCCCCACCAGACTGAAGCCCTGGGTGGGAAGAGGAAGGTTTGTGTCTCGGTAAGCTGATGCATCTCTTCCCTCTACCGCTTCTCCTGGGATCAAGAGAAATAAAGCATGGGGTTTCTCATGCTCACCCTCTTCCTGCCTTGTAGAGATCACTTACACATAAACCATGATCTGATCTCCGTCCTTTTGAAAATCCTATCTCTTTAGCAGCTGGCTTTTGAGCTTGTCACTTTGGGGACTCGAAAAACTCTAATTTGACAGCGAGATCTGAGCAATGGCAACTATGAATCCTTCCCCCCCTAAGCACTGAACTTCCTCCTGCACACACACACACACACACACACACACACACACACACACACACACACACACACACCAGCTCACGTACAGTGAATGGGAGGCCCCATAGAAACAGGATTTACAGACTACAAAAACACTCCTGAGAATGTTTTAAGCATTACTTGTACTGAGACTCAGCATTTTACCTGGAGCCATGAGATGCACAGCCACGGTCTGCGTCACAGCCAAGGCAGGTAGAAAGTGGCTGCTGTTACTGTTACCTCATATTTGTGTAATGAGATAAAGCAGACGATTAGGTGGCTTCCCTTGTGATGCCGAGGAAGCTGAAAGTGGGGTTCAAGGGTTCTGAATGTGGATCTTGAGTTTTTATATATGAGCTCATCTTATTTGCTTTAAAAACTCTCTAGCCAGTCTGTTAAGAGTCTATGGAGAAACCAGAAATCTTTAACCCAGTTATGGGATTTAAGAGATGTGTGGCCCACTGCTTTCTGGAGCAAGCATGCAGGACTTAGTCCCGGCTTGTCCAACGCCCACCTCGCTCAGACTATCTGTCCTACCAGTCCTCTGCAAGCATGAAGAGTGGGGGCTTATCTCCTCTCATTCTCTCTCCAACTCTGGTCTTCTCCCCTGCCCAACTGTCTGTACCCCAGCAGGCCTTTATCTCAGCCCACCGGCCCTGGTCTGTAGTGGTACCAACACTACTAAGTTGTCAGGGCTTCCCAGAGCTAGGCCTGCTCTCCACAGGCAATTAAGAGCCCACAGTGATTCAGCAGTCTGGCCCAGCCTGAAGCCGAGACTCTTGGCTAGACCAGATGGGGCATTCCCATCCTCCCAGCCCTAAGGCATCATCTGCCCCCACATTGAGCACTCAGGACTCTGGTGTGTCTCCCTACTCCCATTGCAGCTCTGAAGTTGTCCCAACAAATACCCTTGCCTTGGAGGGTTGGCAACGGGAGCCAAACTTGTAGTTGCAAGGAAAGTGGCATTCTGGAAGCCTGAAGTGGCATTCCGGAAGTCTGAGGGTGTGAAGTGTGGGTACCTCCTCTCCTGGCTGTGACCCTCTGGGTTCTAGGAGGGGGGAACTGAACAGCCTCCAAGAAGCAACCACACACCCTGGGTGCCCACACTTTTGTGAATCACAGCTACTGTATGGGGTGCTGAGTCACTCTGGGGAGACAATATAGGGCCTATTTTAAGAGATTTTAAAAGCCCTAAGTGCTTAGTAATTTAACTGCCAAAAATAGGTATTGGTTTAGGTCTCAGTGCAGGCCAGGCTGCTCCTTTAATGGTTGTCATGGTACATACAGTCCCAAGCTTGTACAGAGGGGTCTGGCACACACAGGGCAGCTTGCAGCCACCACTGCCAGAGTGTGAGCCATACCTTTGCCTCAAGAAGGGTGGAAGGGGAACTTCAGAAGAGGCCAAGTCCGAACAACAGATATTGAATCTTGGCGCCATCTACTCTGAGTCACTACTGTTCCCATTCACAGGGAGAAAAATCTGGTGCCTACGACTAACTGATTTGAATTTCTAACTTCTTAGCAATCCAAAAAACTTGAAGTTTCTCTTTAGTGGATCAGATCTCCTTCTAACCCTGCATTCACTCACTCAGTGAGCTTGAGCTCAGAGCCATCTTAGAGATCCATTTGTCCAACCTATACCAATGATGAGCAAACACACAGCTAGAACAGGGTGGAACTTGTTCAGGCCACAGAGCTTAATCCCAGTAGCCATCCCTGGAGTGAAGGGTGCAGAGAGGGACATAGATTAGACACTGGCCCCCAACCAGGAGGCTAGCCTTTACTCCAATAGCAGTTATACACACTAAAGGGTCAAGAGGGCCATAAGAAGTTGAACAGAAGTCCCAGGAAGGCAAAGACGCAGATCACTCCTGTACAAGGACTCAGGACAGCTGTCAGGGGAAAAACACTAGAACCAGTTCTCCAAAGCTGGGCTGGGTGTAGATCCTTAGAGGCAGGATGAAGGGAAGAGGGCTGTCTTCATAAAAGCAGAGGCTTAAGTCATGGCGATGGGACGCCTGGGGAATGTCAGCTAGCTGGACGATTACGTAGGATGTTAAAACAGAATAATGGGCATGGGAAGGAAACAGGTCACGGGCCTGATGGTGGGAAGTCTGGAGTGCCACAGTGAGGAGCCTGAGCTTGATCATCACCATTACCATCTAAAGGCACCAGGTGGTAAGGGGCCAGACACTTCACTGAGAAAGACTCTCAGTTTCTGCACAGTCTGCAGTTTCCGGGAGCTTGGAATTGAGGAGAAAGAATAAAATTATGGGCAGATGTTAAAGACATGTATTAAACACACACATAAATCAAAATCTCTTTAACACATGAGTGTCTAAGTGTGAAGAGAGAATAAGTCTATTTAATGGACTTGTGGAGGAAGAGGACATTTGGACAATTGTTCCGGGGACGATCTCAGCCTTCCCTGTGCCCTGCAGCTCTGAGAAAGATTCCTGTATTAGTCAGGGTACTGTAGAGTCACAGAACTTCTGGAATGTCTCGGTATAGTAAGGGAAATTATTGGAATCACTTAGAGTCTGCAGTCCAACTAACCCAGCAATAGGCAGCTGTGAATGGGAAGTCAAAGAATCTAGTGGTTGCTCAGTCCCATGAGGCTAGGTATTTTACCTGGTCTTCTGTATAAGCTGGAATTCTGAAGAAGTAGGTTCCAATAGACGTGCTGGCAAGTAAGTGCAAGCAGGTGAAGAAGAGTGAGCCTTCCTTCTCTCAATGTCCTAATGTAGGCCTCCGGCAGCAGGTGTGGCCCAGATTAAAGGTATGTATCACCGTGCCTGGAGCTAAGCTTTTCTTTACTTGGAATTGCTCTGTCCCAGGCTGGCCTTGAACTCAGAGACCTGCTTGCCTCTGTCTCCTGGGATTAAAGGCATGTACCTCTTTGCCTGGGCCTTATATTTTCATGTCCATTATACGTCAAGATCTGGATCACAGGTATTCCCTCCACTTCTGGACTGTAGTTCATTCCCGATATAGTCAAGTTGACAACCAGGAACAGCCATCACAGTTCCTAAGAGTGAAGACTTCAGTCTTAGTATTAGACACTTGGCTTAGTGTGGGTTTGACTGTTAAATGGCTGGCTTCTGAGACTGAACGATTCTGTAGTCTCCCATCCATTCTCTTTCATGTCAGTCCTCCTGTGTGTTCAGCCCTGAGTCCATTGTTTGCAGCTTGGAGAGGAAATGGAAAAGGAGGCCACTGGTTACAGTTGTGCGGGTTACCCCACTGAGCGGGTTGGAGCTGAGCTCTAGACCTTCTGCTGTCAAGCCGAAAAGAGGGATGTCCACACAGGGAGAGGTGCTTTTTCTAATTCACGCAAAGATCTTTAACAAGCTTGTGGCCTGATGGTTAAGGAGCCAAGCAGCTGCTCTGGGAAGATGTACTCCAGCTTCCCACCCTGCCCTGCCTCCCTCCATGGGACATCGGAAACACTCTATCCAGGTGTCAACACGACAGTGACAGTGACAGACCCAGTTTCCTTCTGCTTCCCTCTCTCACTTATGCACCATTAGGCCAGAGATCTGAGGGAAAACAGAAGCAATTTTGCCAAAGCCCATCACCGAGCCACACATACTGTGAACACTCACTGGGTCGTGTCCTGGCTTCAAACGCACTTCTTTCTGTCTTCCCTGGCACACTGTCGAGCACCGTGCTCCATGCTTCCACACAGTGTGAGAGTTGGAAGCCCCTGGGGTCAGCAGGAATTTCCTCCCTACCCTGTCAAGACTGACAGGAGCTACCAGACAGGTCCAGCTTTTAAAGGACAGCCCCTCAGCCCCCAAGCAGCCCTCTTCACTGCAGTAGGCCTTGGTCAGGCTAGCAATGACCTGTTCTTGTTGAGTAGAGTTGCATAGTGTGATATCAGTGTTGGTTCCGGTTCTGTGCCCTATTGCACTGTAGATCTATAGGCCAGAAGGAAAAAGAGAAAAGGAACACCAACAGTGAGCTACTTCTTTTACCCCTCACTCATCTGCCTACACCAGGAAGATAAGCCCCAGTGGAGAAACCCTGCAGCTGGGCATTAGCCTGTGCCTCACACCCTCAGGTTCTGACTCCTGGACTAGCTTCCTGATAATGGGCTAGCGAGGGTCTTTTGAATGATGTTCCTTGAGCTCCTGACTGTCCTCCTCAAAGCCCACCACTTTAGATTCTAGAGAACTAGTGCTAAGCACCCTTCCTGGATAAGTCCAGGGCCTCCGATGCTGCGCATTGCCCTGAACTTCTTCCCCAGAGCCCTGACTCGGTTCTCTGATTGCTGGTTTTGTCAGTCAGTGTCCCAAATAAGTTCCTGGCCTCCCTTTGAACAGGTAAGATGGAGGCACAAAAATAAGGAGCCTCCCGTCTCTGGTATGGCTTGGTCTTATAAATGCTTGCTTTGTCTTAGTGGATTATTTGCATTCAGGGGGCAGAGCATACGTCTTTTTCATCTCTGGATATGGTATCCCAGAGTCCAATTCAGGGCCCTCAGCAAGGTAGAGGCTTAGGGATGAATGATGAGTGATCAGTAAGAGAGCCCTCAGCAAGGCAGGATGAATGAATGAATGAATGAATGAATGGGGCTCTTAGCAAGATAGAATGATGAGTGAATGAATGAATGGGGCTCTCAGCAAGGCAGAATGATGAATGAATGAATGAATGAATGAATGAGGTTCAGCAGGGTAGAATGATGAATGTATGCATGAATGAATGAATGGGGCTCTCAGCAAGGTAGAAGAATGAATGAATGGATGAATGAATGAATGGGCCCTCAGCTTGGTGGAGGCTTGGGAATGAGTGATGAGTGAATGTATAAGAGGTAGAAGAGTAGAGTTTGGTTGTTACAGATGAGATGGAACAGCAAGAAGGGTTGAGAAGGTTCTTGGGGTGAAGGTGGAGCTCACCTGTCCCTGGCACTTGTGCTCAGAAAACTTCTTCTACAAACTGATCAGGTCACCTTTCCTTGAAGACTCTGCATTTCTGCCTGCCTTGATCAGTCCTTTGCATACTCCGTTGCTGCTCCTCAACCAATCAGGTTAGAGCGCTTGAACACCCGAGCGGGGAGGAGACAAGATGTTGGCACCGGGAAGCAGGGGTGTAGAAAATGATCTGAATTGAAGGCTTAATTAAGAGAATTTGACCTGGGTGGGTGGTCAGTGGAAATGCAGGGGGAGGGAGGAACAAAACCAGACAGAGGCTTCTGAGAAAAGGCGACAGAGCCGCGAACAATCACTGTTGGGGACGGGCAATGGGACTGAGTTTGGTTCTGGACCTTTTTGAAGTGTCAGCTGTATAACCATGGCAACTGAACAACTGACTATTGACACCAAGGGCCAAGGCAACAGAAACCAACAGTGGCAGGGAGCACATAAGGAGGGCATTCTCTCAAAGACCGGTCGCCACACCTCCTGGCCGTGCATGCAGAACAGAGGACTCACTCCCTCCTGCCTCAGAGCCGCTGGGAGGAGGGCCGCTCCTGTGTGTTCTAGGCACTGTGCCCCATGCTCTACGTAAGCCACACATTCCGGACCTGCTGAACATCGAGACCACACGGGAAAGAGCTTCCTGCAGTGAGAAAAACATCCTTTCCAGGAGGTGCTCCCATGGCCACCCACACGCTTTTGGAACAGTTGACACAGCTAGGACAGTTACGTGGCTGAATATTTCGCTTTTATAAATTTATTTAAGTATAAGTGTACATTGCTACATAAGGTCAATAGCCATTCTGCTGGAGAAGCAGATCTCTTCTAGTCTTGGCAAATCACATGTAAGAAAACCAATGAAGTGATTTTCTCAACAAAATCATCACCTCTAAGATATGAACTAATGTCCAAAAATTCTATTTCCATGGAACTGTATAACGGAGACCATGTGTGCTTCATAGAAACCCTGACATAGTTAGAATTTAAGGTCTGACCGACAAGAAAGATCTTTTGAAGAATAGTGGTTTCTGGTAAACATTCACACTAGTTTTCTTTGGGCATTTTGTTTCTTTTCTTTTTTTGTTTGTTGCTGTTGTTGCTTGAGAGGGGGATCTCATTCTGTGGCCCAGGCTAGCACAGAATTCACCATATAGCCCAGGCTGGCCTCCAAATCATGGAAATCCTGCCTTCCCAGTGCAAGAATTCTAAGTATGAGCCACCATTCACCATGTTTTAGTTAGCTTCAGTTACCAACTTGCCACGGCCTAGAATCACCTGGGGGAATCTCAACTGAGTTATTGCCTGGATCAGGTTGGACTATGACATGTCCTTAAGAAACTGTCTTGATTGATGACTGGCATGGTAGGGATCAGTCCACTGTGGGTGGCACCATCCCTAGGCAGGTAGCCTGGGTGGTATAAAAAAGCTAGCTGAGCATGGGTCAGGGAACAAAACAGTGAGCAAGGCAGTAAAAGGCTTCCTTCATAGTTTCTGCTTCCTTCCCTGCTCTGACTTATGTCAATGATGGACCGTGACCTACAAGTATAGATAGATCAACCCTTTCCTCCCCTAAATTGATTTAGGTAAGAAGATCTTATCAACCACAACATGAAAGAAATGAGAACACCCAGCCTACATTGATTTTCAGTGTTAGGGCCAACTTGATTATTCTTTTAAGAAGTCAGATGCTTGTTAATATTAACAATGATAATTAATAATGATATTAATACAATAGATAACTTTGACAGAGCACCTATCTTATGCTCATCTATCACTGCACAAACAATAATGTAAAGCAATAAGCATGTATGATGTCACAGCATTTCTAAAGGCTGGGAATTGAGGAGTGATTTGGCTATGTAAGCCTGGCCCAAGGCTGGGGCTACAGACTTTTTTGAGATTGACTGTAGCTATGGTATCCGTTCTCAAATGGCTTATAGGAGGCCTCAGTTTCTTATCACATGAACCTTCCAAAGGGCTGCTCACAGCATGGCAATGTCTTCCTCACAAAGAGGGAGGAACCAAACAGGAAACCTCAATATTTTCTAAGACCTACCTTTGAAGTGACATCCCACTTCTTTGCTGGATTCTGTTGGCCATAAACTCAACCTGAACACAATGTCGGAGAAGATCAGAAGCAGATGTAGATCAGGAGGCAAATTCCAGGGCACCATTTTATAGTCTGCTGTCACTACTCCATATATACTGTGATGGCTTGTATATGCTTGGTCCAGGGAGTGGCACTATTAGGAGGAGTGGCCTTATTGGAGTAGGTGTGGTCCTGTTGGAGTAGGTGTATCACTTGTGGGTGTGGGCTTTGAGACCCTCATCCTGAGTGCCTGGAAGCCAGTCTTCTCCTGTCTGCCTTTGGGTGAAGATGTAGAACTCTCAGCTCCTCCAGCCCCACATCTGCCTGGATGCTGCCATGCTTCCACCTTGGTGATAATGGACTGAACCTCTGAACCTGTAAGCCAGCCCCAATTAAATGTTGCCTTTATAAGAGTTGTCGTGGTCATGGTATCTGTTCACAGCAGTAAAACCATAGCTAATACATATACCATCCCATTTCATCCTCACAAAACTAGCAAGGAGAGGCCAATATTATCCCCCTTTCCTGAGGCACTTAAGGCTCAGAGATGGTGTGTGACTTCCCAAGGCCCCTGAGGTGATGGGTAAAAGCTGTGCCTCCTTTCCTGAAGACTGTCAGACCTATGAGCATGCACTGACCACCCCACTGCATGTACCACTGGGGTTTCTCCTGGTTCACTGTCTTAGGACGAATGCCTATGCTGCTAAGTCTCCATAAGAAAACATGCATCTCACATTTGTGCTTCATGACCTACTCTTAAAATCAAAACAGGCTGAGACAGGAGGATTATAAGTCTACAGATAAACTGGGCTACATAATGGGATTCCATAGATAGATAGATAGATAGATAGATAGATAGATAGATAGATAGATAGATAGAGGTATATATCTACATATAGATACATACATGTATACACAAATATAGATACACATACATATAGATATACATATTTGTATAATAAGACTAGTGTGACAAAATAGAAATAGGTAGAAAGAAAAGTGGCATTAAAAAAATCCTATACAGTCAACTAAAAGTGCTTTTCAGTATTGAAATGTTAGCAAGGTCTGGTCCTACAATGCCTCAGAGCAGTGGAGTTCTTACAGCTCAGTCATAGCCAAGGACAAGGCACGACAAACACTCCTCATACCCCAGCTCCCTTGTGGAGCCTGCGGCCACTATTCATTCTATGGCCAAGCAACGGTGCCTTGCTGCATCTCTCCAGGATGCTCTACCATGTATGCGCATCTGGGTAGTGCATAAACAACAAAGACACTTCTCCAAGTTATATAAGCTGGGGGGTGAGTTTGGGGGTGGGGGAGATAAACATTCAAGGCTCCACCCACTTTCTTCTGCCTTGCACAGAGTAGGGTAGACCACATCTGGGGGAATACTTTGAAGTCTAGACAGCTGAGAGAAGAAAAACCCCAAGGCTTTCTTTTTCTGGGACTGTTTGATCTCCCGTATCACAACAGGTGATCATTCCTACTGCTTTGGGTTTTCCTTTCCAGAGGGAAATAAAGGGCCAGAAATAGTGTTCTTCTGGGACCAGTGTTTCATGTACAAAGCTGGAGTTCCACGTACCTATCTAGGTTTTGAATCCTAGACCTGGGCTGGGTCATGGCTACAGCACGCAATCCTGAAGAAATCACTCCTCTCTGTGGTCTCAGGGTTGTCCACTGGAAGGTGCATGGGGAGAATGCTTTGCCTGCCACAGAAATGCAAAGACAGTGAGTGCTTGCTGGCTGCAGACCGCAGGCGCTGGCTCTCGGAGTGCTTCCACCATGGAGTTGACTCTGCTGTCCCTCTATGTCCTAGCCTCACAGAGCTCACCCTCTGGTGAGCTGACCTGACTGAGCACCCTCAGCTTGTGTGGATTCACACGGACAGTGAGAAGAGGAGTGTGGTTATCTTGTGAGTTTACCTGGGTTCAGTTTCCTAATCTACAGATGGGCTGTGGTTTCTCTTGTTCATATAACAATGTCTACTCTGAGGGGCCAGCATCACTGGGATGGCATTTTTAAAAGAGTCTCCATCCTTTCCAACAGGGAAAGAGAAGCACATCTCCTCAGGCCCCAAGCACAGTGCCCTTCTAGGCCAGCAACAGAGTTGGCCCTCCAGTGATAGAGGCCTGGGAATAAAGAAAGGCTCCTGAAGCCCTAGGAGATAGGAGATAGGAGCAGGCCAACATGCCAGCAGGGGCAGAGCAGGAGCCTTGGCTGGGGTGGGCAGGTGAAGAGAAGCAAGAAGGGATAGGGGAATATAAACAGGCTAGAGGGGCTCCTGGACCAGGACTTCCCGCAGCCCTGTTAGTGCTGGAGGTCTCTGAGGTGATCCTGCCTTTGAGGGCTTCTGGGGGTGCTGTGTTGAAACCAGAGCAGCTTGCCAGAAAGGCATTTTCTGGTTGACCACGTCTCTCTGTGGAGAACAGGGCTGACTGGTTATTAGGCATTCCTGAAGCCACGTGCCTTTGGGCACGGTAGTGGGAAGGGTGGCATTGTTCAGTTATGGGGCTGGCTATTCCCCATGTTCACAAGATGCCGGCAGAGGCCCGTCAGGTTAGATGGGTCCAGAGAGATGTAGCCCCAGGTCTGTGGCAGGCTCCCCAGTGCGCCCTTGGACACAGTTATGTCCTGTGCTGTCAGCCCTGGCTGTGATGGACCACAGGAGCCTCATCTTTGTCCCAAGAGAAGCTGTGGGGAGAGTCTGAGCTCTCCTGCTTTGTCTGTTGACTAGGCCCTGGATTAGAGGGCTGGCCACCATCAACCGCAGCTGAAGCCCAGCTGTCCCTGTAAGTCTGCCTGGCCCACTTTTCAAAGCATCTTCCGAACACGATCCTCCACTGACTGCTGAAAGCCAAGAACCAAGCTCAGCATGAAGATGTCTGGGTGCAACGTCTACGTCTTCAGCCAAGCCACTGTTTTATCTGTCTGCCCCTAAATCTAACTTCTCACTTGAACTGTATCTCCCCTAAATGTTCAGTTTGCTTTTCACCTCTCTCTGTGTGTCCCCCTCAGACCTCCAGTTCCTGTCAGCTGTCTGCAGATCCCTCTCCCTTTGTTTACGTCTCGTTTGCTTTCCTGTCTGTGTTTGTGTGTGTCTCACTGTGTATTTCTGTCCCCCACACAGACACACCCCTGCTGCCCCTTTTCTTAAGGTGTCCAGGAAAAATGACCAGCGGGAGTAAAGCCCCCCCCCCCCAGGGCTCCCCATAGTAAAGGAGGGTGAACTGCCAATCTAGGTCCACATCTCAGATTGGCATGACAGTTCTACCCCGAAAACCTCCCTTCTGGCCACAGTAGGTAAGCATCTAGCAGTAAGCGTTCCTAGCATGTAGAGTAAGGTTCTTTGTTCTACAAGCCACACCCCAGGGGACAGTGGGAAGGCATACACTGTCCCAACTAATCCTGAAGAGCCTGGACTGGAGAAATGGCTCAGCAGTTAAAAAGCACTTAATGCTCTTCTAGAGAACCCAAATGTAGTTTCTAGCGTTAGGAGGCTCACAACTGCCTATAACTATAGCTCCAGAGGACTCTCCATGGGCGCACACACACACACACACACACACACACACACACACACACACACACACGGGGGGGGGGTGCAGAATGTGCTCTAAGGAGGTTCTCTCAAGTGGCAGGAAAGGCCTTCAGAAACCAGTGTCTGAATCTCTGAGTCATAGGTCTCAGTTTTCTATAAGTGAATGAAGCAGAGCTGGGGCTGAGGGAGCAACAAAACAAATAAGAACACAACCAATACAACTATGCAGGGCCTAGAACATGGAAAGCTTTTCAAAGGACAGCCGGAGCCAGTACTTTTAACCATACCTACCTGTGGCCAAGGTGCCACATATACCCCAGCTACCTAACAACTAATGTATGAGTCAGAGAAACCGAGGCCCGGAAAGGCTAAGTTGCTTGCCCAAAGATATGCAACTGTCATTAAATCCCAGAGCTGTCAGACTCCAGGTCAGCCTGCTTCCCCGGCGCCACACTGAGGAAACAGCACACAGAGATGGCTCTTTCATATCCAAGCATCCTTCCTGTGGGTGGATCAAAACATAGAAACAGTTGGACATAATTAAGCATCAGGTTATGCTGACCTCCCCTGCCCGCCTCCCAGGCAGCAGGCGGCTTCTGAAGCCTGTTGCAGGGCATCGCTGTTCCACTCAGTCCAGGTAGTAAAAGCTCCCGGTGATGCCTGTGGGTGTGCTGGTCAGTGTGTCAACCTGACACAAGCTAGAGTCCTCCAGGAAGAGGAAACCTCAACTGAAATAACAAAAAAACAAACAAACAAAAATTAAAAATAAAAAACCCTCCATCCGATTGGCCTGTAGGCAAGGCTACAGTGCCTTTTCTTGATTCACGATTGCTGTGGGAGGGACCAGTCTACTGCAGATAGTCCTGCATTGTAGAAGAAAGCAGACTGAACAAGCCATGGAAGACCAAACTGGTAAGCATCATTATTAGTCCTTCATGGCCTCTGCTTCAGTTCCTGCCTTGAGTTCCTGCCCTGACGTTCTTTCATGATGGTCTGTAAAATGAAATAAACGTTTTCTCCCAAGATGCTTTTGGTCATGGTCTTTAGCACACCAATAGAAAGCACACTAGGATGGAGGATGGGGAACTCTGGGAAACGGTCCTCTGCGGCATCCTCATCTCACTAGGGGTGGAAAGAAATGCATCCAGGGCTTAAGAAAACTCTCTACAGAAAGGTTATAATAAAATCCCACGGTGCTTTGTTTTCTTTGAATTAAAATAAAACTGACACTGTTGTTGCTGTGGCAAAATTCTCTTTCTAATAGATTCAGCCTCAGGATGTAAGAACAGGCAGAAGGTTCACAGAAGACTTTCCTGGGCATTGGAGATTAGGAATGGTATATGTGTGTTAAAGAAAGTTCTAGAAAGAAAGGGAGAGAGACAGAGAAGAGAGAAAAACACCATGGTTCACCTCCCTGTAGCCTTCCCATTGCTTCCTTCAGTGGAAAGAGCCAACTCTCCTTATTGTTTCTACGAAGGAAAAAGGATGTGTGAGGGACAGACAGGACAGGGCGCATAGTCCAGGATATTTGATCCTGTCTAGGCTTTCCGGGTTAATGTCTCCCTGAAGGGGCCTCATTGGGACAAGATATGTATATCCAGTGCCAGGATGGCGCACACACACAGTTTATGAGCCTTAAAACAATTTATTGTTCCACTTATACCCCAGTGAGTGAGTACACACCCATGTGAATGTGAGCCCAGTTGCCAATTTGACAGTCTTTATTAAAGACATAAACTAGATTCCAGTCCTCACCACAAATATTTCTGGAGTTCCTACTACGCACCAGCACTAAATGCACCCCCGAGGGTAAAATAAATCAGCCATTAAATCAGCCTTGTCCTCAGAAGAAACTTGTGAGTCCAGAAGGGGAGAACAGACAGATGTTCAAAGATGCAGAGTCATTCAACATCCAAACCAGCTAGCTTTCATTTTCTGTTTTTTTTTTTTTTTTCCCCTAAAGGAAGTTTGTGGGCAAACATGTCTATTGTTTTTGATCAAATAAGCCACTTTGTTTCACAAGCTAGTCCTTGTTGTTTAGGAACTTAAAAAAAAAAAGCAATGCCACATTGCCCACCTGCCTGGTAGGGTCATGAGGGCCGGGCCACTGACAGGCTGTGTCTTCATTGCCGATTTGGGGCCTGGTTTAGTGACTGGTCAAGGAAGGTATGAGTTTGGGAAACAGGGTGGCCATGAGATGCAGAAGGGATGGGAGATAAAGATCTGCTTCCAAACGAGCCTACAAGACAGACAGTGCGATGTAAAATTCCGCACACAGGAAGGACAGACAGTATTCATTACTTTTGAGCTGTGATAAATCACCAGAGCCAAAAGTGACTTATGGGAAAAAGGTGATTTTGACTTCCGGTTCCTGAGGGCTAGCGATCATTAGTGGTAAGGAACGTGAGGCAATAGGAGGCCAGCGCTAGAAGCTGAGAGATCACATTTCAAACACACACAGGAAGTAGAGAGACTGAAACGGAAGTAGGGTGTGGCTACAAACTCTGAAAAGCCTGCTCCCAGTGAGGTACTTACTCCAGCAAGGCCACACCTTCTAAGGGTTCCAGTAACCTCCCCAGCACTTGTAGCTGGGGACCAAGTATTTAAATGCCTGAGCATGTGTGGGACATTTCTTATTCTAGCCATCACAAACACAAAATAACAAAGATACTGAGTGAAAGGTGGGCCTCCAACCCACACCGCTCACTGTCCCTGTGGCTTTTCAAACTTTGAGTCATCACTTGCCAGAGACCTTTGTCGTCTCTCAATACCCACTTCAACCTCCTTACCCCACCATTCCTGCCAGAGTTTAGAAGTTCAGGTTCTTCCTTTCACGACCTGACTGCTACCCAGAGATAACCATGTGACAGTTCTGGCCACTAAGCTTGTTGTCAGAAGTCTCTAAGGAATTCTTTTTTGTGTGTGTAAGAAAAGAAAGTTTGCCATCAGAAGAAAACATTTGCTTTTTTTTTTTTTGGTCCTTCGGGCTTTTCTTCCCTTCTTTCCTGACCCAGTCCTGAGGTATCCACAGAACTGTCTGTCACAGCAACCCCTGGACCTTTTCTTTCAGTTGTGGGGATCAGCTTTAGGCCATCGGGCATGATTAACACATGTGCCACCCCCAGATCTATGGCTTCTTGTTATCCCCATCATTGTGCAGCTGCTCCAGTTGGGTTTTGTTACTAGTACCCGAACACAAAGGTAATATGTGTGATGTCTAGCATCACCAAGCACAGGAGTTCTCTCCGCCAGCAGGACACTCCTTACTCTGATCTCTTTAATGAAGTTAGTATCTGTCTTAGATACTATTGCTGTGAAGAGACACCATAACCAAGGCAACTTGTAAAAGAAAGTGTTTAATTCAGGACTTCAGAGGGTGAGTCCATGACCATCATGGTGGGAGCATGGTAGCAGGCAGGCAAGCATAACTCTGGAGCAGTAGTTGAGAGCTTACAACTGATCCACAAACAGGAGGCAGAGAAAAATAGAGACTGGGCCTACAGTGAGCTTTTGAAACCTCAAAGCCCAGCTCAGTGACACACCTCCTCCAACAAGACCACACCTCCTAATCCTTCCTAAACAGTTCTACCAACTGGGAACCAAGTATTCAAATATTTGAGCCTATGGGGGCCATTCTCATTCAAACTACCTGTCTCAAAGGACATTTCCTGACCCTGCACCATCACCACCTCCTGGGGATTTGCTAGAGAGACACATTCTCCCTTCCCATCCCAGGCCCCCTAAATCAGAAAGCCTAGCATTGGTGTCCATCTTGTTCTAACAAGCCCAGCCTGTGACTCTGCTATGTGTGAGCATTTGAAGACCACTTCTTCTCTGCAAGTGGAGCCTCTGTCCTTTCTACCCTTCTGACCCTCCTCACCCCTAGCAGGCTCTTCTCTGGGGGCTAACATCCAGGGCCATTTAGTTCCATGGCCATCTTTATGCACTTTTCTGCAGCTATAGCCCTATGTTCCTGCTTGGCCACAGCTCCCTGCAGTTATCCAAGCCCGGAGGAACCTGTCCATACCATGTCATGGATGAGTCTTTCTAAGCTGAGTTGTCTCAGCCCTGCCTCAGGCTGTGCTACTCTAGGATCTCTGGTCTCCTTTTCACAAATGTCAAGGTGCCTTCTCGATCCCACCCTGGGAAGCCCAACCTGGAGCTCCCGTCTTTCGTCTATCTCTTTCCTCTTTGTGATGATTCGTCTTAATTGCTGACTCGATTAGAAACAGTCAAGAGATTAATAAAGCACACTTTTGGTCATGTCTATGATTTTTATCCCAAAGGCTATAGGATCATGAGAGCTCTGACCTAATGAACAGGTCAGTCTCTACAACTGAATATCATTCAGCCCAAGAAAGGAAAAAGTGCCACATGACTGAGCACTGGGGACGTGAGTGACATAAGCTAGACATGAAAGACAAATGCAGTCTTGTCCCACTTGTATGAGGCACACACTCTGAGAGATGTACGAGACATAGAAATGTGTGTACTAAGTTAGGGGGATGTGGAACAGGGATGGGGATGGGGACAGGGATGGGGGATGGGGATTGTTGCTTAAGTTGTGGAATGTCAGCTTTGCAAAAGGAAAGATATCTGGAGATTGGCTGTACAACATTTAACATGCCTGGACTGTAAATTCATATGTGAAAATTGTAAACTTTGTGCTAAATCCCTTTGACCACAGTTGAAACTTTCAAAGGAAAAAAGAAAGTAATGTTCACATGAGAATTCACCATACTAGTATACTATTTGGTCTATACTTGTATACATCTGAAATTTTCTATCAGAAGAAAACTAAAATATTCAATGGATGTATTAGTTACATTTTCCAGAGAAATCAAACTAACTGGGTAGATACATAAGACCCATGAGAGCCTGGGCCTCACTCCTTGACTACTCTTCCTATCCAGGAGCAGTATAGCCATTTTAGTCAAGGTTTTTTCCTGCCTTCGTGAGGCATGTGTGGTACTTTTCATGTGTCTATGCCTATTTCTTCTTAAGCTTATTTCTAGACTTTAAAAATTGCTATTGTAGGGGCTGGAGAGATGGCTTATTGGTTGGGAGCACTGGTTCCAGAGGACCCCAGTTCAATTCCTAGCAGCCACATGGCAGCTTACGACTGTCTGTAACTCCAGTTCCAGGGTATCCAACACCTCACACAGACATACATGCAGGCAAAACACCAATGCACGTAATACTTTTAAAAATTAAAAAAAAAATGCAAACTATAAAAATTGCTATTGTATATTGTGGTGGTGAATTATGGGTGTTAGCTTGACTGGCTAAAAGCTCCTCAGACAGCAGGTGAAACATCCTTCCTGGGTGTGTTTGTGAGCGTTTCCAGAGGAGATTAGCATTTAAAGCAGTAGGTGCATTTATATGTGGTTTCTCCCCTACATGTTCATGTGTTAGAAGCCTGGTCCCAATGTAGGCATGTAGCCATGTTAAAAAATGTGGTCTAGTAGGAGGTTGTTAGGTCCTTGTGAAGGAATCCATGTCGGTCTCCTGTAGGGCCCCTGCTGTGTTCTTCTGGGAGAGCCGCTATAAAAGAGCTCTCTGCAGACCAATACTGTGAGGACAGTGAGAGATGAGTGCCTGGGGATGGGAGAGGAAGGCTGCACGGACAAAGCAGCAGGTCTGCGCTTGTTGTATGTGCTGTGCACATGTGTGTGCACTGCCTGAACACTGTGTGGTGTGCACACGTGTTGACACAGGCTGGGAGAGAGTCCCAGGAGGACCTTGGTGAGAAGGCCCTCAGTGGGGACCATATAAGAGGGTTGAGTGTTGAGAAAGAGAGAGTGAGTGTGGAGTTTGACCAACCCAGGAGTGGGAAGAGAAAGGAGAGAGTACTAGTTTAGACAGGAAGAGCTGGGTGAAATGCTCATTTGTGGAGCTAACCTTTTTCCAAGTGCCGGCTACGTACCAGGCCCTGTCCCTTTATGAGTTTCTCTGACTAATGGGAGGGGGGCGAGACACTGTTTGAGTGCAAATAATAAATGTATGCTTTCATGTTTTAAAGTAACTGCAATGTCACATGTGTGTTTGATTACAGATGGTCAAGCTGATTGGTTTGGGTTCAGTTTGTGAGGTGATAGGTAGCTAAAATACGATCCAGTCTTTAATAGATTTAGTGGAAATTGTATTTTTTTTCACCACTGGCCAGCTAGAGCTGTTCCAATTTGTATGTCATTGAAGGGTCTCACTAGGGAATCCTGGCTAGCCTGAGACTCTCAGGGTAGACCAGGCTGGCATCAAACACACTGAGATCTGCTTGCCTCACCTCCCACCCCCATGCCTAGCAATCACGTAAACTGTCCGAGCTGTTTTTAAATTTGGAAAGACCTCTATAATTTTCTTCATGTAGAACAAAGTTTTCAGACACCTCAAGTTTTCTTGTGCAGAAATTGATCTTAAAGACTCATTGAAATGATAAGTGTTGCTACGGTTGTTGGTGTCAAAGTCTTAGCTCTGATAGCCCTAACAAGCTAAGCTACACCACTTGTCTTCAACAGGCCAATCAAAGAGACAAACAACAGTGCAAAGTGGAGAAAGGAGACTTATTCCATGTGGCAAGACTAGAGACAGAAACAAAGAGGCCCAGGGACCCCCATATCCATCTTTGGAGTCTTGATATGAGACTCGGGTTTAAATTTATTTTATGTGTCTGAGTGTTTTGCCTGCACATATGCTTGTGCTCTACATGCCTGGTGCCCAAAGAGGCTGAAAGAAGGCTTTGGATCTCCTGTAACTGGAGTTATGGATAACTGTAAGCAACCACGTGGGTAACTGTGTACCAAACCCAAGCCCTGTACAAGACGACAAGTGTTCTTAATGCCTGAGCTATCTCTCCAGCCCAAGGTTTAGTTTTAAATAGAAGGTAAGAGATACATATAGCTAAGCAGTCCTAGTCAAGGTACAGTCCTGCGCATCACTGACTATTTGTATCTAGGCTGGAGTCTGTCCTGTACGGCTGTCTGACTAGCTGTCAGAACTGTGTAAAGTCTGTTCCTGGAAGACAAACTCCTCTGCCTGAAACCAGACCTTCTAGCCTTTCCCTTCCACCGACTTGATATTCTTGGGGAAATTCCAATTCCTTTGGGACCATTATTCAATAGTCTAATAGCCAGAGGAGCTCAAAGTCTCTTTTTAGACATCTTCACTGCTGCCAGGGTGATGACAGCAACACTTATAAGCTAGTTTGTCTTTGATGTCCCCAGTAGAGTAGCACATGGTGAATTTTCTGTTTTGGTCTATAGAGGGTATTCTGGGCCCCATACGTCCTTAGGTGGTCACATGACCATCTGTAGCCTCTCAGACTGACTGAGATCATATACTGGTTAGCCTCTCTCAATGCTGCTCTCCTTATTCCCTTGCATACATATCTCCATTGGAAGCCTCCTCCATGGCATTTCTTATCAGTTTCCAGGGAAATTAAGCTCAGACATCTTGAAAGGTATTAGCTTTTCAGTGGCAGATCACAAGGGTTGGTGAAACCTCCACAGTGCTTACAGGCTCAACTTCTCTACCAGTAGGACAGTCACGTGATCCAAGGGCAACGGGACAGCTAGCAACGAATTAAGTGGACAAGAAAAACAATTTAAATACGGTCCATCTCCCAAACCCATCTCCCTGTAACCAGATTTCCAAGATGCCCACCACTACTTAAAAGCTATCAAACATTCAATGTATATTGAAAAAGGAAACTAGGGTTAAAAAAAAATCTAGCTTGCATTGGGTGTGGTGGCACACACCTTTGTTCCCAACACTCAGGAGGCAGAGGCAGGTAGATTTCTGAGTTCAAGGCCAGCCTGGTCTACAGAGTGAGTTCCAAGACAGCCAGGGCTACACAGAGAAACCCTGTCTCAAAAACACAAACAAACAAACAAAAACCTGACTTCTGCAAATTTTACAAAAGACACACCCTGTAAAGACTGCTAGGCCATCTGCCTGGGCCTTGAGGGTACCTGTGGACATGGGCGGTCCTGAACCTTGAGCCCAACCAGCCTCACTGCCTGGATCTCCCCTGGGTAACTACCTCCAACTGTTTGTATCCTGGTTTCTGTTCCTTCTAAGTCAGCTTGCTTTGCATAACTCTTTCTGTCCTGGTCATTGTCTTTTTGTGCCTTGAGGTGACAACACCTGGTCTCCAGGTCTAATTCCCTGCACTATTAGGAGATTTCCTAGCTCATAGCTTTGCCAATAACTCTTCTGGAATGATCCTACTTGAATGTATCCCTGCTTCCCCACCCCCCAGTTCCTCTTAGGACCCCAACTGATTTAATCCCCCCCCCAAATACCCGACTTTCTCCCTTGCTGCACCCCAAGTTCCAGGTTCATTCACTGTCCCAAACTATGGCTTATCCCATCTTCCTGCCATAGAATGTCCTAAGCAAATCCTACCCAACTTTTCAGACCCAGACCATCCCATCCTCCTCCCAGGCAGCCAATACTGCCAAGCACATCCATTAGGGAGAGACACTGTCAAAAGGAGGGAGGTTCCTTCCCCCCTGGGCCAGTTAGCTGGGATTCCCTGCGTCTGTGAGTATGGGAATGATTAGGCTGGCTGTGTGCCCTGCACAGATCATTTCCAGCCCCGGCGCCAGAGGGATTCTGCAGGAATGCGAAGCCGGGCATCAGTGTGTCCTTCTTGCAAACATGCTTTAAAGGACAAGCCATGTCAGATCTAGGGAGAGGCAGGCTCGGAGCAGATGGCCAGGAGACTGCAGGAACCCCAGGGGAACCAGAATCCTGGTTTCCTTCTCTCAGGCTTCGGAAAAAACTTCTTTGGGGGAAGTGGTGGGAACAGCTTCAGCTGTGTAGCCAGCACACGGAGCCTTGCTTGGCAAAGAGGCAGAAGGGGCTTCCAGGCTTTTCTTCACCAGGGCAAAGTGGTTTGCAGGGCTTGGCAAGCTGCTCAGAGGGAGGTGGCTGTGGAACCAGGTAAGTTGTGAGAGAAGTTCCCTGTCACCAAAAATGCTGGAGAGCTGCTTAGTATCTGTGGGCTTTGAGGAGAATACCATGGAGCATTGAAACTTGCTGCTTCAATGTTCTAAGTCTGTGTGCATTTCACAATGCAGGGACTTTCAACCCACGGAAGAACCAGATGTTTGAGGAATCTTTTACTGCTGCTTTAAAATTAGGTCACATTTTTATCTCCTTTGAAAAAGTAGAAAGATAGTGCTTTGGTTTGAATGTGATCCCAGTCCCCAGCGGCCTCCAAAGTTCATGGATTCGATTCCTGACTCCTCCACGTGGTGATGCTGGAGGTGGGTAGTGGTAAGGGAGTTTGGGACATGGAGCTTTCTCCCGATGACTTCTTGCCCTTGCAGGCCTGGAACAGTACAGCAAGAGCTACAGGGAGGTTGCCTCTCATGGTTTGCCACCAGCTAGCTTGCCCTTCTGCCTCTCACTATGGGGAAGCAGCAGGCTGCCCCTGCCAGAAGCCGAACACACACCAACCACTGTGCTCCTGGACTTGGCAACCTCCAGGACTGTGAACCAGAATAAACAAATGCCTTTTCTGTATAAAGTACCTGCTTCCGGGTATTCTGACTAGGACAGTATACTAATCTAAAGGTGAGGATGTGATGGGGTTGTCTCTGGGATCTCCACATTGGAGTATGTGGGGCTGGGAGTGATGGTGACCATCATGGTCAGTGGAATGTATATTACATAGACACATTATGAATACACAATATATGCAAGTGTATATACGTGCATGCACAGTATATATGTGTATATACCATGTGTATATATGTGTATGGGTATATATATATGTACACACATATATGCATATGTGTATATATATATATATATATTCATATATATGTATGTGTATACACACACACACACCATAGCCAAATGGTTTATACTTATCCGACATTAGTGGAAAGATCATTCAGTACTGACCAAGGCAGATCTATGACCTAACAGACTCCATAGCTAAAATTGTTCTGGTCTTTAAGCAAGCCATGTTTCTATGCAGAGGCTCCATGTTCTTACCTCTAAAATGTAACCAGCAGACTAGATGATCTGCACTGCCACCTTTAGTTGTAAAAATTCTATCATTCTAGCAAAACCAATCACAGGCTATTGGGAGAGTGAGCAGTTCTGGCCCTTCAATCAGGTAAGCTTATGCTCCTTAGAGAAGCTTCACAGTGAGACCAAGAGGTCCAATCCTGGCCCCTCTCCCCATCTTGGTTCTGCCTTTCCCGGGTCTATGTGAACTTGGATGGGTTTGTGTGCCTCCCTGAGCCTTGGCTTCAGGTAAATAGAGGGTTTTACACCAATTCAGACCCTTGGGCTTACACGCTCAGACCGAGTTCCTTGACCTGATTTGTAATACAAATAGGCATTTGGAGCCTTCTTACTGAGACTCTCTATGCCAGGTAAACATTTGTCACCATATTCCCTGACTCCGAATGAACCTCTAAATATAATCTCTCAGGTTTAAACAGCGAGGACACATGGAAAATGAGCCTCCTGGGGCTTCCTACATTTTGGCTGTTGCCTTTTAAAGCTGAATCTTGGGCCCTGACCTTGTTCCTCCCTCTGGATAACAAGATTGACAGTATAGTCACTGGCCCACCAGCAGGAGGAGAGGACCCATCTCTTTTTGGCAGTTTGCCTTGCCCGTAAACTAGAAGCAGCTTTCTGTTGAGTCTGATTTGCAGAGTGCTCACATTCCACCTTTGTGCTCATTCCTGGTAACAGAACGTGATGCATCATGACATCCTTAAACCCAGGCGCTGGGGAGAAAGGCGTGTTCACAAGCAAACAGGTAGAACAGGGAAGGCCTGCGGCCCTTTTCTCGGAGCACTGGCTATGGAACAGGCAAACCCAAATGTGACTCTGAGTTGGTTTATTTTTAGCTGTGTAACCCTGGACACATTTCTAACCTCCCTGAACTTGCATGTCCTCCTTGATGAATACTTAGTGCCAGTGTGTTCATATGATAAAGATGTACTGTCCATGGGGCAGTGGTCTCTGGGCAGGGACTGCGTTTATGTCAACTATTCCCTTTAACTTTCACAACACATTAGAAGTCTGGTAACATTATGGAGACATTGTAACAGGCCTGCACTCAGCTCCTCACAGTTATACACACACACACACACACACACACACACACACACATATCTTTCTCTTGCCTTCTCTGATTTTGTTACAGACTATCTCCACTGTGCTGTTGCTCTGGCTGTGGACTGCCTGGACCACCCTCTACCATCTCTACCCAAGTCAGCCTCTTTTTCTAAGACCTACCTCACTGGCCTGGCTTGGTGGAATGCACCTCTGTCTTCTAAGTCTAGTTAGAAGTGAGTCTTGCTTGTGTTACACCTGCCACCCCCCCCCCCCCCAAGCAGCTGGCACCTCTGTCTCCTCCCCCATCTGTTACAAAGAAACAAGATGATTGCCCTCACTCCTCCAGGACTGACTTCTTTGAGAATGATAAATAGTATCTAAGTATCTCATCTTGGAACTCTGAGCAGGGTACCCTGTTCTGAGCCGAATCTCAGCAGTTATTGTTGCCGGAGTAAATGCAGAGAGCTGGATTTACTTGCGGCGGACAATGAGAAATAGACTTATTCTTCAGAGAGGCAACAGAAATAAGAAAGGGCAGCTCCCCTCTCAGCATACCTATCTGTGACAGGAACATTGCAAGCTCTGCTTCATCAAGGCAGAAAGCGAAGCTGGAAGGAGCTAGGGATTGATGTTCTGATACAGCAGTGTGCTGGGCACTGTCCCCAGTCACATGGCATTTCCTCACAATGACCCTCCCGCAGGGCCCAGAGAAGTGATGTTAGAACCTACATTTACAAAGCTCACCTCAAGGTGTGCTGTGATCTCTGCACTGCACCTGAGATGGGGGGGGGGTCAGTGGTTTATTTTCTATAATTCATCATTTTGGCCTCTAGCACCCCAAATCCTCTTGAGGAGCAGAAACAAACAAAAACTGATTGAGTCAAAGAGCTCCTGGTTTGGGGGGAAGGTGGGAGGCAGACAAAAGAGTCATTTTTGGCTGGGCATGGTAGTGCATACCTTTGATCCTAGCACTTGAGAAGCAGAGGCAGGCAGATCTTTATGAGTTCGAGGTTAGCCAGGGCTGTTACACATAGAAACACTGTCTTTAAAAAGCAAGCAAGCAAACAAAATAAGTTGTTTGTGTTTTCAATTATTTTTCTAGTTATCTTGGCTTACTTTGAACAACTATTCAAATACTGCAAGGTACAACGTTCTGTCAGAACTGTTCCTTGGCCTTGTCCTGTCTCTCTCGCTTTGGGAAGCCTGGTTCTTGTCCTGTCCTCTGGGTTCCTACTGTTTTTGGCGGAGAAGCTTTTAGTGTGCTAGGTCTGGGGTGAATTCCAGCTGTGGTGAAACCTGTTGTCTGTTCCTGGCCTGGTGGGCTCCATATGCTTCATCTCAGTCCACACAGCTCTCACCAGCACAAGTGGCAGGACCCAGCCTGCCCCTTGTGATATGTGGGGACAGTTTTCTTCCCAACTACTGTACGTCACTCCCCTTTCCGTAGAGCCTGTGGTATGCCCGCTGGCCTGAGTGCTCAGTGGCCTTCTATATTCCCCCAGTGGGTCTCTCAAGGGCTTCTGAGTCAGACTGGGCCTCAGCAAGGGAAGAGTAGTCCTGCCTCAGACCCATCCACAGCCAAGTGTACAGCAAGGTGGATGTCAGATGGGCCCACCACACATCTACAGGGCAGCCTCCTGGGATTCCTCATGTAGGAAGACATACAAATGTACCTCTAAGCTTCCCCAACCCCAACTTCCCCAACCCCAACCCCAACAGCTGGACTGACTCCTAGCCTTCCCTCTGAGGTTCAAAATCTGCCAGTGAGCCAGGCCACCTTGTCTGCCGCTTGCTCTTTTCTCCAACTCTCACGGCCCCCTCTCTCCAAGTCCGGTACCTTCCCACTGCCCTGGTGAAAGGGCTTCTCCTCCTCCCCACAGTGCGATCAGAACCTTCCTAGCTCTCCTCCTTCCTGGAATGCTATTATCACTTTCCCTTTCTTGAAGCCATTGTGATCTAATGGCTGTAAGGAGAATATGTCCCTCATCCTACCTGTAGTACGAGGCACCAAATGCCAGCACTGTCAACTCTAAAACCCCAACAGCAGAACCGAAGTGAGCTACATCTGGGATTTGAACACAGTTCTAACCCAACCTCAACATCCAAGTTCTTCCATTTAACTATTTCTCTCTTTCACCATCCAACAAGAGCTCCTTGCTGCTCCAAGACTGTGCTGGATATGCATTCCACAACAGCCAGGACAGAGTCTCCAGCTCCACTTTACCCCGGCTGTTTCAGGCACTCTCCCCACAGGGATCTCCAGTGTAGACTCAGACACAAGGTTTTCAGAGTGGAAATGCAAAACATCTTTCTTTAAGCACTTGCACGTAGGCTTCTTTGGCTCACTTAAGACAGACTTAAGTGGCCTTTTAATAGGTTTGTTTTGTGGTTGGTTTATTCCTCTGATGGGATGAGTGGATTTCACTTAGCAGTGTAAAGAAGGAGAGGCAGTTTATGAGCCAAGCGGAGCGGCTGGTGTCAGATGGGCTGAAGGGGGCTGAAGTTTCCCACAGGTCTCACAACCCCCTTGAGCACCTGACGGGGCGGCTTTGCTGCCTCGTGGCTTTTATTTTGATTTTCCTTCAGCCTCTCAGGATCTGTTTGACTCACCTGGAAAGCTGCATAATCTTGACAAAGCTCAAGACATTAATTAATTGATTCCTTGTTGCTGCTGCTACTTTATATTAGCCAGGTGGAAGACCTGGCATTGTACTGTACAGTCGAAGACTATATGTACCTATGGTAGCTATTCTTGGTTGTCTGCTCCACTACATCTGGAATTAATTAAAACCCAAACATCTGCATACTCTTACAAGGGATTTATTTTCTTTATTGAATCATTTGAAGTGTGAAGACACATTTTAATCTGGATCTTTTGAGGTGAGAAGATTGACCCTTCACCTGGGCCCTACTTTCTGCTGACAGCCCATATAAAGGAAATGAAGAAGGAAGCTTGCTCTTCACCTGCTTGCTCTCACTCTCGCTGGAAGGCCTTTGCTTCATTGGCATTAGAGCCTACGTCTTCGAGATTCTGGTGTACACAGAAGAACAGTGGAGACATCCACCCTCGTGGGCTGAACAACTACTGGATTCTTGGACCTCCCATAGACAGCCATTGTTAAACTAGCTGGACCACAGCCTGTAAGTGATTTTAATAAATCCTCTATATACAAATTCATTCTATAGGTCCTGTCCCTCTAGAGAACCTTAATATGGTACCTTTACCAATAAATAAAAGTAGAGAGTTAGATTGGCACTCAGGAGACAGAGGCAGACAGATCTCTGAGATCTCTGGTCTATAGAGTGAGTTCCAGGACAGTTGGGTTATACACAGAAACCCTGTTTTGAAAAAACGAAACAAAATTAACAATTTTTTTAAAAGTAGAGAGTTGAGGCCATTTCCCAGGTCATTCTGATTAGTCAGAGCTATATTTGCTAAAATGTGTCAGGTCGTAATTTTTCTGTTCTTTCCCCTTTTTATTTTAAAGGTAAGATTGGGATTAAACCTGACTAGATTGTAATTTTCAAATAGAAGCAAAAAATTTCAATAGAAGCAAAAATATCGGCCTCCTTAAGTGGCATTCATTCTGAATGAATGACTTGGAAAACCCACTCTAAGAATTTAAGTCAGCAGAAATGTATTGCATTCCTAATGCTTGGGGAGATAAGATTATAAGGGAAAGTGAGGTAAGGACCTGTACCTCAGGAGGTTCATGGCTGGCGGGAGGCAGGTAACAGCATGAAGTTTCTATTCTGCTAGGAAAGTGCTCCCTGCCTTAGCCACACCCAGTTCCTGGTCGCCCACAGCCAGGTTTCTAGGAAGAGAACTATCTCTCTGTCCTTTCCTTATGCCCCATGGAGTCCCAGGCCTATGCTTTCTCTAACACATATGTTTGCGTGTTTGTGTCTTCACACACTAGCTTACCATATTTAGCAAGTAAAGTACATGTTGGGCATGGTGGCCCACCGTCCTAGCACTCAAGAGACTGAGGCAGAGTTCAAGGCCAGCCTGGGCTATACAGCAAGACCCTGTCTTAAAACAAGCACAAGGGTACATACCTACATGAAAAAGGTGCCCATTTCTATCTGACCTCATGTTTGCTACATTTTACCCAGTGATCCTGACTGACTTGTGTCATCTCCTCATTAGCAGATGGAATACTCACTGTTACCCACACTCAGGTCTTTTTCACAGCCTCTCTTCTTTCCGTGGTCTTTAAATTCTGAGTGGCATCAGAGCTACAGACTGCTCTTTTGTCTCTTCCATCATTCTCCCTGGGAGAGTTCACCCCAACATGCTTTCAGTCAATTGTGATACATATTCATGTATCAACTTCTGCTTCAGATACATACTTACCTAGACTCCCTGCAGATATATACACCTTGGGAACACATGCACAACTCCAAGATGTGCCCGAGAGTCCCCAAATTCAGTATATTGCTAAGTTCTCTATCCTGTTCTCTCAGGCTCTGAATTTATGTTATTTTGACCCACTTTCTGTGTCATAAACCCAGCACTACTGTCTTAGTTAGGGTTTCCATTGCTGTGAAGAGACATCATGACCACGACAACTCTTATAAAGGACAACATTTAATTAGGGCTGGCTTACAGGCTCTGAGGTTCAGTCCGTTATCAGCCTGGCAGGAAGCATGGCAGCTTCCAGGCAGATTTGGTGCTGGAGAAGCTGAGAGTTCTATATCTTGTTCCCAAAGCAAAGAAAAGACTGGCTTCCAGGCAGGTAGGAGGGTCTCAAAGCCCGCCCCCACAGTGACACACTTCCTCCAACAAGGCCACACCTCCTCATATCACCATATCCCGTGGACCAAGCATATTTAAACACTTGAGTCTATGGGGCCAAACCCATTCAAACTACTCTAACTATATTCTAACTGCACTCTAGCTATACTCTAACTATACTCTAACTATACTCTAACTATACTCTAACTATACTCTAACTGTACTATAACTATACTCTAACTATACTCTAACTGTACTATAACTATACTCTAACTATACTATATACTACAACTATATTATAACTATAGTATAACTATATACTCTAACTATACTATAATCATACTATAACTATACTATATACTATAACTGTACTATAACTATAGTATAACTATACTCTAACTATAACTATACTATAACCATACTATAACTATACTATAACTATACTTTAACTCTAACTACCTTTGTACTCAGCCTTTATCTTCCATGCCTGCTTTTCTGCTCCCAGGTTCATCTCTTCTAAAGAACTGTCGGCTGTCCCTCCTCTCTCCCTGTCACTGCCCTTCTCCAGTCCTCTCCCACACTGTCTTTTGGAGGGTGTGACCCCTTCTCCTGCTTCTTTAGATCCTCATCAACAACTTCCTTCAACAAGGCCATACTGCCTAAGAGCGAGTGCCACATCCCATGGGAGAAAGTTGACATGTGGGACTTGTCACTTTGTAAACAGCCAGCTCTGCAAACTGACTGTGACACAAGATATCCCTGGTCATGCTGACACAGGACACCCCTGGCCATGCTGACACAGAACACCCAGACATTCAGAAAAGGCACTCCCCTCCCCGGTTGTGGTCCAGAGTCTGCTTACACAAGTCAGGGCTCTTTCTGTCGTGTAGCCCTACCTCTACCTGAAACTATGGAAAAACACCCATCTTCAAACTTTGTGTTCTTGAAGAAGCCTTTTTATATCCTCCAGGAAGAGGTACCAAGAGGGGAAGTAGGATAAGATACTCTGTAATTCTTCCCTTAACTGTTATCGAGAACTTTCTAGAATCTGTTAGAAAGCACGAGACTGAACTCAGTGGTAGAGCACTTGCCTAACATGACAGACCCCGCAATGATGAAGACCCAATTGCAGACAACACCATGCGATATTAAAATGGGGGTGAAAGTCTCCCAGAATTATGATCTGTGTATGAGACTCAAATGTAATATAGTTGCTTGTAAATTATGCCAGACTCTAAACTTCTTAAACACTGGGGCCACATTTTAAACAAATATCTTAGAGGGTCAGTGAGATGGCTCAGTGGATAAAAGCCCTTGCCGCCAAGTCTGACGACCCAAGTTCGATACTCAGGACCTACAACGTGCAAGATGCAGGCCTATTCCTATCAGTTGTCCTCTGATCTCCACCTGTGCACTATGGTGTGTGCCATCCCCCCCATAACCCCTCACTTGAAATAAAATTTAAAATGTATTAAATGTTTTAATTTAATACATTAAATGTATTAAATCAAATATATTTAATACATTAAATGTATTTGTTTTGTTGTTCAAGACAGAGTTTCTCTGTGTAGCCTTTACTATCCTGGAACTGACTCTGTAGACCAGGCTAGCCTCAAACTCAGAGATCTACCTGACACTAGTTCCCAAGTGCTGGGATTAAAGGTGTGCACCATCACTGCCTGGCTAAAATGTATTAAACTTTTTAAATTTGTAGGAGTATGGAACCCAATACAGACAGTATCTACATATCAATCATCTAGTTGACCTACACTGGCTGATTTTGTATCAACTTGATACAAACTAGAGTCCTCATAGAGGAAGGAGCCTCAGTTGAGGAAATGCCTCCATGTGATCCGGTCATTTTCTCAGTTAATGATCAACTGGCATGGGCCCAGCCCATTGTGGGTGGTGCCATCCATGGGCAGGTGGTCCTGGCTTCTATAAGAAAGCAGGCTGAGCAAACCATGAGGAGCAAGCCAGTAAGCAGCATCCCTCCATGGCCTCTGCATCAGCTCCTGTCTCTAGGTTCCTGCCCTGTTTGAGTTCCTGTCCTGACTTCCTTTTTAGTGATGAACAGTGATGTAGAACAGTAAGCTGAATAATGCCCCACCCCCACCCCCACCCAACTTGCTCTTTGGTGTTTTGTTGCAGCTATAGAAACATTATAAGACATGACCACAATGAAGATTTTTGTTGTATTTGCTTCCCATCTTTTCCCTTCCTACTCTCAGCTGCTAGAAGCAACATCTGAAGCAAGAAGAAACCAAAGGATCCCAGTGTGAGAGCTTAAGACCTGCTGGGCAGGATGAGATCGGAGAGAAGCAAATGGAATCTGTCAGTGTGCTCTTGTTACAGGGTTTGAAGTGGCACAATCTAGTCCTGTTTTTCTTTAAAATGCCATTTTCCCAGAGACCGCTGGCCCACCAAGCTGTATACCCTGGCAACAAACTGGAAGCATGAAAAAAAAAAAAACTTACTTTCTTGCAATAATCGAAAAAGATGGCAAAAGTGTAAAAACATTGGACTGCTTGAGTCTGCTTCAGTGATGCTTAAAAGCTCTCTGCCCCAAGCCAACAGCCCGTGTGCTGACTGCCTTTAGATGGTACCACAGCAGGCATGGTTTCCCATGCTTGCCTTTCTGCATTTTTCACAAAGGTGGAGAGGGAAAGTGTTTATAAAAACATAGTTCAGGGGCTGGAGACATGGCTCAGTGGTTAAGAGCAAAGGTCCTGAGTTCAATTCCCAGTAACCACATGGTGGCTCACATAAAACAAAACAAAACAAAACAACCCTTTAAAACACACACACACACACACACACACACACACACACACACACACACACACACACACACAGAGAGAGAGAGAGAGATATCAACAGCAGCTGAGGACTTTTTTTTCCATGGTAGACAGAATATTTGAAGGCAGGAGATTATTTGCTGATGGATTTGAGTTTGAAGCTTGAACTTTAAGGGGATTTCATGGATTGTCAAATCCCAGGGGATGAGCAGCTGACCTAAATCACATGCCAATACATTCAGAGCTGAACAATCACTGACGAAGCTATGAAGCACACAAATACATAACGGTCAAAAAATAATAAACAAACGAAGCTTCTGTGTGTTCCTGCCTGGGAACAAGGGCCTGTTCTTCTGGTCTTTATAATGAAATAATGAGACTGGGGGGGGGGGGGATCCAGCATCCAGCAGTTGGTAAATGATCTAAGCAAAGCATTGCATCATGGCACAGAATTGGAGAAGCCCAACTTCACCTAGGAATGGCTAAGAATGAAGGACTGGGGACAAGCAAGTGGCCTGGGCTACCTGCCACAGAAAGTGACCAAATAAACAAAATGTATTCATGAGAAAAGGGCTTATTTAAAATGTTTCCGCATACATGAAAAAGCAAAAGTCTGCTTTGTCTCCTAAAAGTTGCATCCCGATTTCACCAGAGATCACAGTTATTAAAGCAGCCTTTAAAAGGCTTGCAGACCTTCCCTTTTGAAAGTAGAATACCTTGCTGCATTTTATTTGGCGTAATTCACAAAGCAAAAGGCCCGATTTTAGTTCTTTGGTTTAGATGGTCGAATAGCTCTTTTTAGTGCCTCTTGCTTCCTGGGTGGGGGTTGGGGTGGGAGCTTGCTTATTTTAATATCCAAACGGTAGATTAGTTTCAGCACCCTGAACAAACCAGTCCTGAAACACCTTTTTAGTATAGGGTAAAATTGCATAGTTCCCTGAGGAAGCTTTCTGGAGCCTTTTTTAAAAAATTATTTATTTATTTTATATATGTAAGTACACTGTGGCTGTCTTCAGACACACCAGAGGAGGTCATCGTATCCTGTTACAGATGGTTGTGAGCCACCATGTGGTTGCTGGGAATTGAACTCAAGACCTCTGGAAGAGCAGCCAGTGCTCTTAACCACTGAGCCATCTCTCCAGCCTCCTTTCCGGAGCATCTTACCAGGATGCCACAGAGCACATGTAAACATTGTAATGAGAAATGGGAGAATTGATAGTATTTGTGTTTGATGGGCAGAAAGCTGAAGATGGTGGATCGGCCTGCTAGGTTTCATTCCAACAAATGTCCTTTAAGAGGTGATGATTTCTGGGCCTCTCTCTACTAGATACCATGAAGATTACGAGGAAAGTCATTGGGTTTTCAGAGCGTCATTTGCTCACTTAGTCAGTCAGCCAGCCAATCAATCTTCAAAACCTTATTGGTCATCTATAATATGTTAGATACCAATAGATACGATTAAATTTATAAAGAATAAAAAATGAGGTGCTGAGCTGGTTGTCAACTTGACAAGTCTAGACATCCCCGGAAAGAGAAAATCTCAGCTGAGGAATTGCCTCAATCAGACTGGCCTGTGACATGCCTGCGAGGCATTTTCTTGATTGCTAATTGATGTAGAGGGATGTCTAGTTAGGGGTTTATTACTGTGTAGAGACACCATCACCAAGGCAATTCTTACAAAGGCAAACATTTAATTGGGGCTGGCTTACAGTTTCAGAGGTTTGGTCCATTATCATCATGGGAGGAAGCATGACGGCCTGCAGCCAGACATGGTGCTGGGAGGAGCCGAGAGTTCTACATCTTAATTGGATAGCAGCAAGGAGACTACATTCCATGCTGGGTGGAGCCTGAGCACTAGGAGACCTCAAAGCCCACCTACTCAGTGACACGCTTCCTTCAAAAGGCCACGCCTCCTCCAATAAGGCCACACCTCCTAATAGTGCTGCTCTCTTTGGCCAAGCATCCAAACACATGAATCTATTGGGGCCATTGCTACTTAAACCACCAAAGAGAGCCAAGCCCACTGCCATCCCAAGGCAGAGGGGCCAGGACTGTAAAGGAAAGGTAGATGAGCAAGCCAGAGGGAACAAGCCAGTAAGCAGCATTCCTCTGTGGCCTCTGCTTCAGTTCCTGCCTTGCGTTCTTGTCCCTCCATTATGATGGACTGTAAGCTCTAAGAGGAAGTAAGCCTTTTCTCCCCAAGTTGCCTTTGGTATCAGAGTCTATCTCAGCAACAGAAAACAATCTATGGGGAGGTGTGAAAGTATTTTACAAAATACAATGTGTTCTCATCTGTGTTGCTTCAAGGAACATAAAACAGGAACGATCCTCAAACCCAGAAAGTTTGTGATTGCACAGAGGCATGAATAATAAGCTTTTTACCATTATAACACAACACCCAAGGCAAGGAACTTGGGACGAAAAGAGGTTTTAGTTCACAGTTTTGAAGGTTCGCAGTATATGATTGAATGGGCCCCACTCAGCCTCTGATGAGGGCCTCACTACAGATGCTGTCACTCTATAGTGAGAACGTTAGGGAGAGAAAGCACCACAAAGACAACAGGAAGTCAGAGAGAAAGGAAAGGAGCTAGGCTCCTTAAAGGACCG
>CM052713.1:23542245-23559743 GCA_028551405.1 Uromys caudimaculatus
CCAATAGCGGGGAGGTGTGGGTAAATTGCGGTGTTACCAAGTAAAATAAACTCGAGGCAACAGAAAAAAAGAAAAAGAAAAGTGCCTGACAGGGAACAAACAACGCTGCCCTAGCCTCGTGTCAGCACTTTATAATTCAGAGAGCCAAAATGGGGAGAGGCACATCCATCTTTGGAGGAAGTTTGGTTTGAACAAGACCTAGGTGCGGGACTTCGAACAGAGAGGACTGAGAGGCTGTGCTTTCTTCCCCTTCAAACCACTTAAAGGTGTGTTCTCTTAGTTTTCAGCTCAACATCTTCAAATACCACAGTTTAATTACCCTTACAGCAGCTGTGCTTTGAGATTTAGGGAGCAAAAAAAAAAAAGCCAAATAAGTCTTGAGCTTGAACAATATTTTGTTGTTGTTGTTGTTGTTGAGATGGGGGGTCTCTCTATGTAGCCCTGGCTGTTCTTAAACTTAATTTGTTCACTAGACTGGCTTTGAACACACAGAGATAACACCAGTCTCTGCCTCCCAAGTAAGTACTGGGATCAAAGGTGTGAGCTGCCACAATTGGGGGATGGCTTGGGATATTTTTTATAATGCTCTGCTTAGAGAATGGCCCCTCCATGACTTAAAACATAATTTATTCAGCAAATGCTTTTTTATCACAATTCTTTATTCTGATAAATGTTCTAATATGACACAGAAAAATGGCCTTCCTTGGTATAAAATGTAAGTTATTTTTTTCCTTGAGTGATTCAACATCTTGTGGTGTCTCACATTTCTCATTCTGGACTCCAATTGCCCTTAGACAGGACTATAGATAAGAAACACGTGGGCGTTTGAGAGGAATGTGTACTGACAGCAAAGATTCTGTGACAACAAGCCTAAAGTCCCCACTAATAGAAATGTGCGTGTGTATACGTGCATGTTGTTCTCTCTTCTAAAAAGAGAATTTTAAAAATATCAATTTATTACAGATCTGGGATAGTCTGGAATTTGCATTTCTCACTCTGCTCATGATTTACAGCGTTCATATTGTGCTCATAATTTTCATGCCCTGGTTTTCTGTGTCTAAGAAGCTGCAGTTCTGTCTTAGAAAGTCTTCCACATTCTTAGAGCCAAAGAGTTAGGGAATTTGCCAGTTATCAAGTTATGAACTCGAAGCAGCCTTCACTTCCTAGCTTGAAACAAAAAGGTTGCTTCTTAAGAATACACATAATTAGCCGAAATCTCAGCTCAATTAAATAAGACATATAAATTATTCACATTCATTTTCAATATATTCTCGAACTTCTAAAGGTCCATAACAAATGATAACCACCTGGAACCAGAAGCCTTAAAAATGAATTTTGTTTCCGTGGGTTGGAACAGTTCTGAGGGTCTTCTGCACTCCTCCATGTTGAGGCAGAAAGGAAGAGAAACAAGGTAAGTCAGATGACAAATATAGAAAGGGTTCTTCAGACTGAATGAGTGTGTACATGCTTTTCTGTTTCCATCTGGATCCTTTTCAGTGTGATTGCTTATTTTTAGGTTGGCATTTTCGAGGGAGGATGAAATGACTTCAGGAAATGATGTGAAAGGTTAAAATGATGGATGAGAGCTGTCAGGAAGGGAAACAGCCTCTTATGTTCAACGTATCCATAGCCTCCGGTTTATGTACAATGTATCTATAGCCTCTGTTTTATGTTCAATGTATCTATAGCCTCTGGGTTTTATGTTCAACTATCTCTTAGGGGGAAAATACCCCCAGACATTTGTGCTTCTGCTCAGTCAATATCTTTGAATCCTGTAAACTCAAGTAGCCAAGTCTTAGTGCAAAGGGTTATAGGAGAAAGTGCAGACCATGAAGACACAAGCACAGAGGAGGGGATGTCATTGAAGAATGAAGTAGGATCAGCCCGAATCAGGTTTCTATGATTTCAAAGCCACGGAATCATATGGGGGAGCGGTATGAGCGAGAACAAGGGTTAATTTGATATGCTGCTTCTTGGTGAAGTTGGGCATACTATCAATGCTAACTCCTCCCACACTCTTCAAAGTATCCTTGAAGGAGAAAGGTTGTTTTTTGTTTTTTTTAAAGATTTATTTATTTATTTTTATTTATATGAGTACACTGCAGCTGCCTTCATACACATCCCAGAAGGGGACATCGGATCCCATTACAGATGGTTGTGAGCCACCATGCAGTTGCTGGGAATTGAACTCAGGATCTCTGGAAGAGCAGTCAGTGCTCTTAACCGCTGAGCCATCTCTCCAGCCCCTGAAGGAGAAAGGTTTGATAATTTGCATACATAGTCACTATTCTCCTAACATTTTGAGAAGTCCAAGATATTTTAGAAAGCTCCATATTGTCTTAACTCCTTTTTGTAGTATTGAATGAAATAGTTCTTACTGTGCTTTTATGAATTAGTTTTTGTTTCCAGAGTTCTTTTGTGATGATTAAGGAAATTTCTAGGTCTATTTACAACCTCCCTAAACTTTCCCCAGTCTCTTTTTAAAATTGTATTTATTTATGTGGATATGTTCAGCACCCACATGGTGGCTCACAAACGTGAACATACATACACCCAGGCTCACACACACACTAAATTACTTTCAAAAAATTCTTAAAAGACAATAAATAAAAGATTTGTATGAAGGGGTAAAATATATATGTTAAAGTTATTTTCTCTGTCTAGTGTCAACATGTCTGACAGAGTCACACAAGGACGCCTAGGGATGATAAGCAAAAGAGTAACCTAAAATTCATAGAAGACAATTCAATTTCTGCCAAAAACTCACACTTAGGGATATGTCGGGGGAGGGACCATAGGTTTTTTCAGGGTTGTGATTCCTGACAGATTGGCTGTTCATGCTTCAGTGGATGGCCCTACACCCATGTGCATATGGGCAGCAGTAACGGGTCTTTTCATGTGACAATGGTGACATCATTTGCTTTTTAAAAGATGGTTAAGTCAAGGCCAAATGTTGAAAAGATTTTATGATTTGTAACATGTTACTGAATTATTTATGGTATCAAAACAAAATCTGTGCCAGAAGCAGATGATAACAACTGACTTGGAGATTTTGCACTTTCAGTGGATTCTGCTAACTTAAGGGTCTTAAACATGTGTCTTCAAGGTGGAAACCAACTTATCAATATAAATTAATATTAATATAGTCATATCAATATAATATTAAAATACAATCCATAGCAAGCATTTCAAATGAAACTGAAATTTGGCAATCTCAAATGAAAGTAAAGAAGTTTACACATTTCAACATGTTGACTAAATACAGTCCTGTGAACCTTGAAAAATATATAACCACACTTTCTGATTTCATTTAAGAATCTGAGAACAGATTTTAAGATTTCTGGGAAATATGGAGCTAGAGAGATAGCTCAGCAGTTGAGAGCACTTGTTGCTCTTGCAGAGGGCCTTGGTTCAGTTCCTAGCACCCACATGGTGGCTCACAACCATCTGTAACTCTAGTTCTAGGGAACCTGACATCCTCTTCCTACCTTCAAGTCACCAAGCACGCATGTGGCACACAGACATATATGCAGGTAAAACACCCATACATGTAGAATAACCTAAATAAATCTAAAAAAATAAAAATAAAAAATAAGATTTCTGGAAGACAATTGCTACTTTGGTATGTGTTTTGCTCATTTTCAATTGACATAAATACTCTACCTGCCAATTCTCAAATAGACTGCCTACAGCTGACATTCAACTTACCAATAGGTGTAATCATGGCTCTTTACAGCACTATACAAATTCTGTCTACCTCAAAACAAATGCCCCTCCCTTCTCAACCGTGCTTCATTCATGCCCTTGCCTTTTGGCAGCACATGCATTTGGGAACAACTCTTTTCAGGAATGAGGCACACTAAGGGTAAAACTAGAGTCAAAGCATCTGCTGAGAGCGCCTTCAGGACTCACTGAGAACTGCATTCACCAATGGGGGGGCCATGCACTCATTTCTCAGGAGCCACAGGAAATATATCACTAGTTTTATGGGGCCCTCTTTTCTTTTCTTTTACTTTATTTGTTTATTTATTTATTTATTTCTATTTTCTGAGACAAGGGTTCTCTTTATAGCCCTGGCTATCCTGGAACTCACTCTCAGGACCAGGCTGGCCTCAAACTCACAGAGATCTGCCTGCCTCTGCCTCCTGAATGTTTATTTACTTTATATTTTAAAAATCTTTAAAAAACCAAATAAATAAATAAAATATATTTTAAAATATGTTTTAAAAAATTAAGTTTTGTCACTATGCAGGTCCATTTTCTTTATTAGTGATTGCAAACTTAAAGCCTGCTTTAAGGTTTCAAAAGTCTTCTCCAAACAGGGCAGCCCATCCTTAGGCTAACACTCAGGTGTGGTGGCAGGCATTACAAAAATTATACATAGGTCTGATTTCTGTTCACAGTTCTAATTAGTGTTTGTGTGTTTAATGTGTGACCCAAGACAGTTCTTCTTTGTCCAGGGTGGCCCACAGAAGCCTAAAAGTTGAACTCCAAAGTCTTCTCTCGCCCACAGGCGCCTTCATTGAGTCTTACAGAGCCCCATCCCCAGTCTGATTCCAGTCTACCGGGGTGTCCCTGGTGACATGGGGTGATTTCCATTCCTGCCCACACCCTCCGCATGGTCCTGTACACTATCTGCCAGAGGCTAAGCATGGTCTTCAAGGCTGACAGAGATTCTCTCCTTTTCCCTATCCTTGTTCACACTCCCTCTGTTCATGCCTGCCCAAAGCCGCCTGCATTCCTGCAGGAAGCCAGACCCTATGGCGGGTGCTGGAATTATAGATAGGAGTCTACTCCTATACACACATTCTAATGGCTCAGGTCTTGAAAATATAAGACCAATGGAGTACCACATGTCCATAAACTTGTTCAATATTTTTGGTTTCCTGCTTATATTTAACATTGGGAGTAAAGGGTTCATTGGTTCTTCGTCTCTCATACCAGCTATTTAAAACATTTAGAGAAAAGGTGTCACTTAAAAAATGAAATTAGCCAAGCAGTGGTGGTGCATGCTTTTAGTCCCATCACTCTGGAAGCAGAGGCATGCTTGATCTCTTGAATTTGAGGCCAGCCTGGTCTACAGAGTGAGTTCCAGGATAGCCAGGGTTATACAGAGAAACCCTGTCTCAAAACACAAAAACAAACAAACAAAAAGCTGTAAATTAAGTTGACGTAGTGGCACTCACACTAGATCCCAGCACTTGGGAGGCAAGCAGATAGATCTCTGTGAGTTGGAGGCTACCCTGATCGACATAGTGAGTCTGAGGCCAGCAAGAACTATATTGCGAGCCCCTGCCTCAAAACCACAACCAATAAAAAAACAAAAACAAAACAAAACAAAACAAAAACAAAAGAGCTGTAAATTAGGTCAGATGTCCTAGTGGGTCCTGCTACCAAGCCTGACAACCTGAGTTCCTCCCCAAGATGATCCACACAGTAAAAGGAAGGAATTAAGTTGTTTTAACACACACACACACACACACACACACACACACACACACACACACACACACACACACTAAATAAATTAAGAGTAGAAAAATGATTTTTAAAAGAACCTCAAGTTAATCAGCCAAACTTCAAGCCTCCAGTACAGTTTTTTATTCCCCTTATGTTTGCTTACTAACTTAATTTTTTTTTTTTTTTTTTATTTTAAGTGGCTGGAGATGTAGACCAGGGATAGATTGCTTGCCACTAGGTCCAATCCTTAGCACCACAAAGAATCAATAATAATTAAAAATTTTAAATTAAAAAAATTATAGCCTCACAAGAAGTTGCAAAAATAATGTAGAGTCCCTTAAACCCACCTTCCCTGAGTGGTGACACCTAATATGACCGCAATAAAATATCAAACCCAGGGAACTAAGATTGGTAAAACACTGTTAAGTAAAATATAGACCTACTGAGTTTTAACAGTGTCTCCATGCACAAACAACACATATAGGTCATATAACCATCACACTAATCAGCACACAGAAAGGCTGTATCACAAAATAAACTCCGGCTTTAGAGTCACACCTCCCTAACATGTCACCTGACAGCGCCCAGTCTGCTCTCCACACCTGTCATCTGAAGATGTTAGATAAGTGGGACCACACGGTGTGTGACCTTTCCGCATTGCCTCTGTCATTCCTCTCAGGACCCTGTGACCCTTCCCGGGTGCTGTCACTCTCCCTTCCTTTCACTGCTCAGTAGTTGGCCATTGTGTGGAGAATCAGAGTTTCTTTAATCTGTCACCCACTGAAGGGCAGTTGAGTTGCTTCTAGTTTTCTTACTAAATTGAAAAAAGCTATGTTGAGCCCTCATGTGCAGTTGTTGTTTTCAATTCTCTGAGATAAATGTCCAAAATGAAAATGCTCAAGAGTAAGTTCAAGGTTAACTTAATTCTCTCTCTCTCTCTCTCTCTCTCTCTCTCTCTCTCTCTCTCATCTGTCTGTCTGTCTCTCTCTCTGTTATTTGTCTGTCTGTCTCTGTGTGTGTGTGTGTGTGTGTGTGTTTATCTATCTATCCATCCTGTTTGACAGCTTTTAACAACAGCTTTACTGTCCACTCTATGGACAGACACACATGCCTGGCACTAAATCTAGCCTAGAGCCCATGGTCAGGGAGCTCACAGGCCCCAGAGGTGACCCTCCCACTGATATTCTGTCCTCTAAATGTCTATTTCTCCACGGATTACTGCAGCCCTCAGACCTCATCAGAGAAGTTTCTCCATGCAGTGGATGATGGCTAATGAAGAATCTCATAACTGGTCAAGAGCAGAGACGTGTCGGTGGAGTGCACAGCCACAAATACCGATCCTCAAGAATCATTCGAGAAGAAAAGGTGGGAAGATTCTAGGACCAGAGGAGGCTGAAGACAAACAGTGTTTTCCTGGAAATGACAGGATGCTTCATGAACTCACAAAACCACAGCTGAGGCTGCATGCACAGGATAAACCAGGGTACTGGCTGGCTTTGTGTGTCAACTTGACACAAGCTGGAGTTATCACAGAGAAAGGAGCTTCAGTTGAGAAAATGCCTCCATGAGATCCAGCTGTAAGGCATTTTCTCAATTAGTGATAAGGGGACAGGGCTCCTTGTGGGTGGTACCATCTGTGGGCTGGTAGTCTTGGGTTCTATAAGAGAGCCAGCTGAGCAAGCCAGGGGAAGCAAGCCAGTAAGTAACATCCCTCCATGGCCTCTGCATCAGCTCCTGCTTCCTGACCTGCTTGAGTTCCAGTCCTGACTTCCTTTCGCGATGAACAGCAACATGGAAGTGTAAGCTGAATAAACCCTTTCCTCCCCAACTTGCTTCTTGGTCATGATGTTTGTGCAGGAATAGAAACCCTGACTAGACAGCCAGTCAGCATTCCAGCTGGATGTAGGGAGGGGCTTATGAGCCCGACCACTGAGGAACTATTGACAGCTGGTGGCTTCTGAGGGCAGAAGAATCAGTTTTCTTGAAAGATGTGGTGCTGGTGTGTGAACAATCCTCCATTGGAGGCCCCACACCAGTGAGTATGTGGACTGTGTATATTGGACACATTGAGTTATTGAAAAACAAAAACAAAGCAAAAACAGAAGACACAAAGGTGGAAAAGCAGAGAAGATTGGGAGTTGGGTGTAAATCTGGAAGGAGTTGGGGCAAGAATGGAGGTCAATATAATCAAAGTACATTCTCAAAGAATTAATAAAATATTATATTAAAATATATTTTAAAAGCTATATTGAGATGCAGTTGAACATAGCACCACTTGTTTAAAGTATTCAGTTTAATAAGCTTTGGTCAAAGTGTGACGCCATCACCACAATAGAAACAGTGGATAACTCTTGTCCACCAAAGGTTTCCTCACGGCCCTTGGCAAGCCATTACCTGCCCCACAGCTCCTCCTAAGGCAACCAGCAATCCTTCTGTTACTATAAGTTATCTTGCACTTATAGAAGTTGTGATAAATGGAATCGTGTTCTTGGGGGTGAGGGTAGGTCTGACTTCTTTGGTTTAGCGTGATTATTTTGAAATTCACACATGTTATCATGTGTAGCTATCACTCCTCTTTCCCCGAGTTACCATTTCATTATTTTGGTATACAGAAACCAAGGAGAGAGACCCGAGGAGAAACACGAAACTCATTTCTGCTTTCTGTGCAGCTTCTACCCGTAGCCTGAAGTTCATTTTACAACACTTTCAGTGAACCTGGGTTTTGTTTGTGATTCTATCACCTTACACCAAGAACAGAGTTTTCTGTTTAGAGCATAATGCAAGCATTCAAAATGCTTCAGATTTCACAGCGTTTCAAATTTGGGCTTTCAGATTAGTTGCACCATAAATTGTTTATCCATTGGTAATCACTTGTGGCTGTTTACAGTTTGATATTATTGAAAATAAAGCTGTTGTGCACAGGCCTGGTGGATGGCCTCAGGTCACATTGATACCCTGAACATGCCACCAAGGAAAGGAGAGAATGTTCCAGAATGAGGAGCCTGTGCTGGGGCAGAGGCGCCTGCCTGCCTTTTGTGCTGGACTCCATGCTTACGTAGCTCTTTCACCTTCACTATTGTTTCTGACTTAACCCAGGAATAGTCCTGGCAACCGAGACAGGTAGATGCTATTCTCACCATTTCACAGATGGGAAGACTGATGCCCAGTCGTAGCTATGTGAGTTGGCCAGTCTCACAAGCTCAGATTTTAAATTGTTCTTAGGGGCCTAATACCTTAACCATCTGGGAATCAGGGGTGGGGAGTTTCAGATGACCCTCCTCAAGAAATGTTATTTTATTTCAGGTAGTCTCATGCCTGGTTACAAACTTGCTATGTAGCTTTGGGTAATTTTGAACTTCTGATCCTTTCCCCCCCCCCTCTGGAGAGCTGAAATTACAAGTATGTACCACTGTGCCGGGTTAATATGGTGGTGGTGGGGTCAAATCCAGTGTTTCCTGCATGCTAGGCAAGCAATCTAGTGGCTACTCTGCATCACCAACCCCAAAATTTTTAATATGTACACAAACACAATTATTTTCAAGAATCCTCCAACCTGCTTATTTAAATTGTTTGGGGGAAACTAAAGGAAATTAGTTACTACTACTAATTTGTCAGATTCTCCCAGAATATAAAAGATACTGTGTTTTGAATTAGGAGAATTTAATAGTCTTTTTTTCTTACGAACACATTAGCATGGATAAGCAGGAAGTCCCTAATGCAATATGGTGATCCTGGGACATCTTCTCTCTGTAATAGACAAAGGGAACTTTTAAACAAATTCTGTGGTGTGTGTGTGTGTGTGTGTGTGTGTGTGTGTGTGTGTGTGTGTGTGTGTTTCAGGGAGAGGGTTGCACACATGCCATATCACCTATGTGAAGGCCAGGGGACAACTTCGGGAATCAGCCATCTTCTACTTTAAAGACAGAGCCTCTCTTGCTGTTCATTGCTGTGTGTACCCAGCTAGCTGACCGGTGAGTTTCCCAGGATTCTCTGTGTCTGCCCCCCTTCTGACAATATGGTACAGTGAAATCAGAGGCAAGCTCTACTGCATCTGGCTTCTACATGGCTTTGAAAATCTGAACCCAGGTCCTTAAGCCTGTGCAGCAGGCACCGAGCTATTTCTCAGTGCCTCAACTAATATTTAAAAAATATATTTTATTACTGTATATATTTGAGTGCTTTTCCTGAGGGTCTATGTGTGTACCTGGTACCTGAGGAGGTCAGAAGTGTACCTGGTTCCCCTGGACCTGGAGTTACAGAAAGTTGTGAGCTATCATGTGGGTGCTGGGGATTGAACTCAGGTCCACTGGAAGAACAACCAGTGCTCTAACTACTGAGCCATCTCTCTAGCACTTCAACTAATTCTTTTTCTTTTTTCTTTTTCTTAACTTTTTGTTGCTTCTTTCTGAGTGTCACATCATGCACCCCAGTCCTACTCATCTCTTCAGCCCCTCATATCTGCCCTTGCAACCTACCCCGCCCGCATAAACAAAAACAAAGCCTATTCATCGTGGAGGCTGTGGTCTATCACAGTGTGTCCCACAGTGCATCTGTCTGTCCGCACAGCTTCACTTGCAAATGTTCATTGCAATGAGTCGTTGGTCTGGTTTGAGATCCTCGTCAGGACTCCTCCTGGTTCCCTTTTGTTGCTCTGTGTCATGGAGATCCTGCAGCGTTGGTTCTCCAGGATCCACCCCCTCATGTATTCCAGCAGTTCATAAATGGGGTAATGTAGCGGTAAGTGCGTGCTACACTGCTTTGTACTCCCGGTGGCTCTCGCGCTTCCAGCCACCTACCCAGGAACTCTGGATTCATGAATGAAAGGCACACACACACTAGCTTGTTTTTGAAATGCCTTGGCTAGCTCAAAGACTTGGCACCCCTAAACATTTCCCTACTACCCAGGCCCAATCAGGGAAGTGGCCAGTGGCCACCCACCCAAACTCTCACATGGCTGGTTGGCTTTCTCTCCTGTAGCTCCTGTGCCCCATCCTTCTCCCCTGAGTCATGGAGATTCTCTGTCCCCTCCCTCCTGTGTCCTAGTTTGTACAACTCTAAAGGTCCAGCCCCTGCCCAACTGTTGGTATCTTTATTGATTGATCAAAAACCAACTGGGGACAAGGACCTTTAACGTTTGGACACAGAGATTCTCGATTGAATCAAAGCATTAGAACCAATTTCCAACAGGGTAAATGTTGGGATGGGCCAACTCAAAGCCCTAGATCTGAGCTGAGTGGTAGCTGAGGTGGTCACCCCACCAACTCTCCCTTATCTACACCACCAGGGTGAGCTTTCCAGCACTACTCCAGCTAAGCCAGCCAATGCCACCACTGGCAAGTGGCAGGCAGAGTCAGCTCACCCATGACTCCAGAGTCAGCTCCACTATGCTGCCCAGTCAGGCTGCAGAGCTCACTGTCCCAAGTGCTGCAGCCTGCGAGGGGCTGGGCCAGCTCATCTGATCTCATGATCCCAGGGCCAATTTTCCCAACTGCCTCAGGTAGTGAGGGGTGAGGGGGCAGAGGGCATCTCTCCCATCTCATGACTGACAAGTTTTGGAGTCAGCTCTCCTGCACTCATGCCCTTGGGGCGGCTCACCTGCATCCCCTCCACCAGGACCAACTCCACTGTGCTGGTCAGGGGAGGTGCAGGACTCACTTTCCCAAGTGCTACAGCTGGCAAGGGGCAGGGACAGCTCTCTGGCTCTCATGATCACAGGGCCTGCTCTCCTGACTTCTGCAGGTAGTGAGGGGGGATAGGCATTACCCAGATCCCATGCCACCTCACTGTGAACAAACAGTGGGGTCAGCCCTCCTGCATTTTCACCCTCAGGGCTTGCTCACCTGTGTGCCTGCCACCAGTGATCCAGGTGAGATGAAGGACCCACTCTCCTGAGTGCTGCAGCTGAACTCATGACCTTACGGGCAGCTTTCCTGACTGCCTGAGGCAGCAAGGCAAGTGGGGGGGGGCGTATCACCTCTGCCCCTGTGCTACCCCATGGAAGATGAGTGGCAGGGTCAGCTCTCCCACCCTCATACCCTCAGGGCCGGCTCACTCACACACACACACACCACCACCACCACCACCAGAGATAGTTCCACTACTGCCTGGGTAAGGCACAGGGCGTGCTCCCCAGAGTGCTGGTGAGAGGGCCAGCTCTGCAGGGTGACACAGCGGGGAGGAGAGGGGCCAGTTATGCACAGGCCCTGGACATCCTCATGGCCCCCAGAGGACATCCCCATGTTCTCTAGAGGTAATAGAAGCCACTGACATCAACACTGACCCTGCCACTATATAGCCACAGATTCAGACCTGGCCCTCAGCAGCAGCTTGGGCTGGGACCGCATCAAGGCCCCAGGTGGCAGGACTGGCTAATCATTACAAGGCTCTCCACCCTTGAGTCTCCAGTTTTATTTCTTCATAATGCCCAAGCTGCTCACTTCTCTTTCTCTCCCAACTGCCCACTACATACTCGCACATTGTGGCCGTTTCTGCTGCAGGCTGGACACATGGATTTTGCAGGCCCCTGGGTGACTTCCTCCATCCATGCTGTGGTAGCAAGCTGGTATCTATGGCCCACTGTGCCATGCGCTGGAGGGCCAGTCTGGGTGGCGTGGTGGTCCTCAGGTTTCTGTCTTCCTCCTCCTGTACTGTGCTGCCTGGATTTGAGTTGAGTTGATTTTTGTGAGTCCTAGGCACAAGACAGCTTCGCCCACCAAGCCAAGCATCAGGCCAGGATGAACAGAGGACTGCCATCTGCTCTGTCCCTGACTGATATAAGAACACAGCCACCAACAAGGTGTCTCTTTGCCCATTGCCAGGGGGGGTAACTAATTTTAACTGAGATAGTAGAATAAAAAAAGATTCCTAAAAAAAGTGAAGAGTGAATAAAAACTTTTTTTTTCAAATAAACAAAAACCAAGAGCCATCATCACCACCAGGATTCTATTAAGCTGGGAGAAATTGAACCAGATAGAGAATTAAGTTTGTAAATGAAATATAGAGTTCTAAAAATGAAAAAAAAAAAAACCAAACCCTTAAATATAGAAGACACTTTTCAAATTTTAATTTATTTAAATTAAAGTTGACTGTTTAGTGCAAAAGTAATCGTGGCATATAACAGATCTTATAATATATGCAGAAGTAAAAGGTATGGCATTGGTGTAAAGGATCAGAGAGGGAAAGGAAGTATACTGGTGAAGTTACTATGCTGTCTTTGATGTGTTACAGTGTCGTGAGAAGACAGTAATAAGAACACATTTTGGAAGCCCTAAAACAATCACTAAATTACAAATGCAGACGCATAGCTGACAAAGCAATAGTGAAGACAGAATGAACAAGACTGCAACATCTGCCGTCCCCTTGATCTCTGGGATTGATTTGTCTGCCCTGAGTCCTAGGCAGATGTCCCTCATCTTCTCACACACACACACACACACACACCCCTCTGTAGCTCCGTAACCCTTCTAAGAGGGCAACTGTCCCTTCCCTCAGACACTGCTCATCTGTCTACTTTAACTGACAGTGTCGAGGGGGAGGTTGGAGCAGTGCCCACACTCCCAGCTGGGACCACCACTCAAGCTTTTGCAGGAGAACGAAGGGTAGTCAGGCTTCCAAGACTCCAACCCCAGCCAAATGTCACTGTACGTGGCCGTCTGACGTTCCTAAACACCAACAAGCAAACAATAGCAACAGAACAAACAACAAACAAACCAAACATTGCAACAGAATGAGATGAGAAAATAATAACAAAAGGTATGCAGAAAACATCAATCATTTTAAAAATTAAGCTACAGAATGCCTAAATAGCCAGGCAGTGGTGGCGCACGCCTTTAATCCCAGCACTTGGGAGGCAGAGGCAGGTGGATTTCTGAGTTCGAGGCCAGCCTGGTCTACAGAGTGAGTTCCAGGACAGCCAGGGCTATACAGAGAAACCCTGTCTCGAAAAACCAAAAAAAAAAACAAAAACAAAACAAAACAAAACAAAAAAACCAAAAAACCAAAACCAAAACAAAACAAAAAAACAAAATGCCTAAATAATCCACTGGCAGGGGAAGAAACAACCACAGGCCGGAACCATTTTGAAGTGGGAGATAGGAGCATGCAGCCCGCTAGAGAAGCCGTTCAGTTATCCTTCTAATCCTCTGGCAGATCAGAGCAGGACACTGTACCTCTTGTCCTACTTAGCACATCCGGGTCAGGTCCCCTCCTCCCTGGATAAGACGGCGCTATCTAGGTTCTGAGCACCAAGTAATAAGAATAATTACATGTCAGGCAGTTAGCATCTGATGAACAAAAGATTAAGTGCTTTACTGACATTCTCCCTCCAGTCTCCATCCTCAGAACAGCAGCTATTGTTCTCTTTTTAGTTTCTTAAGGGGTGGGGATACGTGGAGGTGAGCCAGCTCAGATCACTCAGATCGTAGCACTGCTGAGCCAAGTCAAATCTAGAAGGCAGAGCCAAGAGCCCACTGTGTTAGACACTACTGTGTGCCAGCACAACGGCAGGCATCACACAGTTCTAGGGGCAAAGAGGAATATGGTTTTTATTTTATACATTGTGTATTGCCCGCAAAATGGCAGCTTATTACATCACAGCTTTCAAGTATTTTCTCCCAAATGTAACCATTTCTTTCCAATTTGTTGAGGATGGCAGGACAGTCAGAAACAGTTTATTAACATGTGCCTGTAATAATTTCATCACTCTATAGATAGAGACAGGAGGGTTGGGAGTCCAAAAATAGTCTGGGTTCAAAAACATAGGGTTTTTAAAACTTGGAAAAGTCCACACCATGCTTATTCATTGTGATGACATCTCAAGGACTAGTAAATGAATCACAGGTGATGTGAAAAGCAGTGAACTTGGGATCAGAAGTACCTGCTTATCAGTTTTGTGATCTGAGGCAAGCTACTTCTAAAAGGTACTGTAAGAGACCGTAAGTTAAGTGCATCTAAGGTGCAAACCGGCATACAGGGCATACAGATCGTAGAGAATTCTTCGAGTTGACTGGGGAAGACTACTTGAGAGGCGCCCACATTAACTGACAAGTTAAGAGGCAAGATCTAATCATACTTGTGAATGATTTTAGTTGTCACTGTAACCAAAAACCTGGCAAGAAGCTTCTTATGACATCACAGCTTTCAAGTACTTTCTCCCAAATGTAACCCTTTCTTTCCAGTTTGTTTTGGTCAGGGTTGGGGGGAGGGAGAGAGAAGGGGGTGTCATAAACACTTTATTGGCAAGTGCCTGTCCTTGAGATGTTAAGGGAGAAAGAGTTTATTGGCTCAGACTTTGGTGACTCACAGCCCAGCGGTTGGAGCAGGAAGCTGCCTGCAGAAGCAGGAGGCTGCTGGTTCTCTTGTGTCTGCAGTCAGGAGGAAGAGAATGAGCACTGGTGTTCTCTGGCTTTCGCCTTTCCTTGTTACTCAGTCTGGGACCCTCGTTCATAGAATTGTGCCATCCACAGCCATGGCAGGTCCCTTCCTTGCCAAATAATTCTCTCTAGAGACACCTTCACACACAGGCTTACTCAAAGCAGTGCCTCGCTAATGACTGGGATCTTTCTTTTCTCTTATTTTTGAGACTGGGTCTCATATATCTTTAGCTGGCTGGAACTCAACAGAAATTTGCCTCTCTGCTCCCAGAGTGCTGAGACTAGAGGTGTGTGCCTTAGCTGTTTTTAATCCAGTCAAGTTGATAAATGACCCATCACACTCATTTCGCTTGCTTTGTCGACTTACATTATACTTTTCCCTTCCGAATATGAATTTTGGTATAAGAATTATTTTCTTAGCCGGGCAGTGGTACCATACACCTTTAATCCCAGCACTCAGGAGGTGGAGGCAGGCAGATCTGAGTTTGAGGCCTGCATCATCTACAGAGAGAGTTCCAGGACAGCCAGAGCTACATGGAGAAACCCAGTCTCTGAAAAACCACTAAAAGTTAGAGACTTTAGGATCCACACATCATCACTGCTGTCTCTGTTACCTACAGGATGCTGTGACTCTTTGGAACTTGCAGACTATAATGTAGTTTGTGGGTCATGTCAGGTCCAAAAGAAACTTGGGACAAATGGCTATATGCGGTGCTTGTTAACCTACCTAAGCACATGATGGCCTCCTGGCTTGTTCAGTACTGAGGCCCTTATCTGCTCTTTCACCCGGCCCCCTACCCTAAACTCTGCTCATGGGTTTCTTCCCTCCCGCTCCCCATCCCCCATGCCTTCTCATTCCCTATTATCCCTGCTATTTAGCTCTTTTCTCTCCCTGTCTCGGGCACCCCCTCTTGCTCTTATTTGCCCAGTTATCTTCCCCTCTTGCTCCCCATAACACCATGGCTGGGTTCAGTCTTCTAGCCAAGTTCAGTTTATGACTTTCTCCCTCTCTGCTCTGGACTTTCCCACACACCCTGGCTGTACTTTTCCCTCATATCTACAATATAGAAATATTGCCCTAGCCGGGTGGTGGTAGCCCATATCTCTAATCTTAGCCCTCAGGAGGCAGAGGCAGGTGGATCTCTTGAGTTCTGAGTTTGAGGCCAGCCTGGTCTACAGAGCAAGTTCTAGGACAGCCAGGGCTACACAGAGAAATCCTGGCTCAAAAATTCCCCTCTCCCCCCAAAAAAACCCAAAAAACAAAACAAAAAAACCCAACCAACCAACCAACCAACCAACCAACCAAATAAACCTTCCCCTCAACCATACCTTGTAGCAGTTACAATCTGAACTCATACAGTTTAAACATTAAATATTACAGTGGTCATGTTTCGTGTAGCTGTTTCCCTCATTTGAGATGGTTATTAAATTATAGCTGAACAGAAATATCCTGTTGTAGGCTAAGCCTTTTCAGAGATTAAAAAGTAAATATAAATTATCTAAGAAAGAAAAAGTCTATAAAATAACAGGTATGCTACTATTTTTTTGTATGAAAAATGTATATGCATGGAAAATATTAGAAATATCTTCAACAAATGTCAGTTGGTTGGCAGTTATCTTTAAGTTGTGTGATCTGGGTGGACCCCCCCCCAGTGTGTTTCTGTTTTTCAATGCGTCTTCACTGAGCATATAAACTAGACCCCCTCCCCAATATTATTATATGCAAAATGATGCTTGGGTTCACTCTGGCAGATGGATTTTTTTTTTTTTTTTTTTTAAGGAATGCTTTGGTAACTGTGTCGAGCTTTTCTTTATTAGTCCAGACAGTATTTCTCATGTTAGCCTACTGATAGGTGCGGAGAGAGCTGTGCTGTCGGGCAGCTGCTGGCACAGGAAGTCAGTCCTTCGGCCTGTCCTTTCCAACCTTCCTCCGTTTCGCCACCATCCCTTTCAGTCTCCGACTCAATTAGGCCATCTTTCTGGCATCTAACACTTGTTTGGTGGTTACCTCTGCAAATAGCCTGTTGTCAAGATTTTAATTACTCTGAGAACAAAGTATGCTGTGAACTTCAAGGTTTCTCCCGGAAAGGGGGCTGTCTCAGAGACCTGAATACAGCTTGTGAAGTGAGGGTCATTCTGAAGACATGAGAGGGTGGCAGTGAAACGGGAGAGAAATAGGATTGACAAGGATCTGTCACGGGAACTCCAGGGGCAGAGGGAAGGGAGAGCAGAGTGGAGGCCTTTGAATAGCTATGCGGCACATCGCTTCAGCAGAGACTTCCCTGGTGGTGGTGGTGGGGTACGCTGAACAGATTCTTCTTCTTCTTCTTCTTTTTTTTTTTTTTTTTTTGATACCTTATTTACATTTCCAATGTTTCCCCCTTTCTAGGTCTCCTCTTTGGAGACCACCTATCCCTTCCCCCTCCCCCATCTCTATGAGGGAATTCCACCTCTCACCTACCCACCTGCCCACTCCCATATTCCCACCTTGACACTCCCCTTTACTGGGGCCTCTCCTCCCCCTGATGGCCAACAAGGCCCTCCTCTGCCACATATGTGGTCCGAACCATGGGTCACTCCATGTGTATTCTTTGGTTGGTGGTCCAGTCTCCAGGAAGACGGGGGTGTGTGGGGGGGGTGTCAGGCCAGTTGACACTGTTGCTCCCT
>CM052713.1:23560243-23572172 GCA_028551405.1 Uromys caudimaculatus
GCAATCCCACCAACAATGGAGGAGTGTTCCTCTTTCTCCACATCCTCGCCAGCATCTGCTGTCACCTGAGTTTTTGATCTTAGCCATTCTGACTGGTGTGAGGTGGAATCTCAGGGTTGTTTTGATTTGCATTTCCCTGATGACTAAGGATGTTGAACATTTCTTTAGGTGCTTCTCAGCCCCGCGAATTTACTCAATTGAGAATTCTCTGTTTAGCTCTGTTCAGCTTCTGAGAGATGGCCGTGATGCTTCCAGACCCCACATCTAGGAAAGTAGAAAACTCTCCATGCTAAATTCTCAGAACAGCTATGCTGAGGATGTGTTACAAGTTCTCTAAAGCTTGTAGGAATGGCAGGAGAAGAAAACAGGGCCATTTCAAACCTTAAACCTGTGACTTAAGATCAGAAGCACTTTTTCTCACTGGCTCCTGAATTTCCTGGGCCTTGCTGCTGTTTTTCATTTTTTCCCACCCTGAACTAATTCTCCTTAGGTTTATTTATTTTCGTTTTATGTATATGAGTGTGTTGCCTAAATGTATATCTAGGCAGCATGTGCACTTCTAGTGCCTGCCTGCAGAAGCCAGAAGAAAGTATAGGATCTCCTGGAACTGGAGTCATGGATGGTTGTGAGCCACCACCTGGATCCTGGGAACTGAACCCGAGTCCTCTGCAGGAGCAGCCAGGGCTCTTAATCACTCCATTCCCTTTGAAGTCTTCTTTGTTCTCATTTTGATTTCCTCCTTTTGAATATGTGTATGGTGTGTGGCTTTGTGTGCGTACGTGTGGTCAAGACTGTCCTAAAACTCACAATTCCCCTGCCTCAGCTCTTAAGTGTTGGTTTATGGGCAAATCCACCCTGCCCTTCATCCACTTTTCTTCTTTAGACCAATGGTTTCTATTGACTTCCTGCAGATAAGCGCTGGGCCACCTTCATCTCCACATCCATCTGTGAACAGCTGGTATTAAATATTGCCTGGACTGAGCAGACGGAAGAATAAGGGCTTTCTTGTTCCTGACATGCTCATTTCTTTGTTTGTAGGTGAGCCACCTTTTTCGTGGAGAGCTGAGCTTGGGTCATTGTCCATCTTCATCTTGAGCTTGTAGAACCACCAAAGGCACCACCCATCAGCAGCATCTCAACCACATCCTGCTCAGGGCTCTGCCAGGAGACAGTTCCTTGGTTCAGAAGCAGTCCTCAACTCATCTCTGCTGCCAGCACTAGCATGGACTGCCAAGTCTGGCTTCCCTGTAATGCCCGCCACTGGCCTGATCAGTTCTCCAGAAAACAGTCAACAAGTCTAGAGTCATGAATTTATTTATTTATTTACCTTTATATTTATTTACTGTGGGAGCTGTCATGTGCCACAGTCCTGAGTGTGAAGGTCAGAGGGCAATTTGTAGGAGTTAAGTGTCTTTGTTTTGTTTTGTTTTGTTTTGTTTCTGGTGAGTTCCAGGGGATTGAACTAGGGCTTTCAGACTTGGCTTCAAACACCTTAATGGCTAAGCCATCACGTCAGCCCCCAGAGTGAAGAATTTTAAACAGCTTCCTCCTTGCAAGTGATAGGTTCTAGGATAAATCCTTTCTCTCAGAGGAGTCACCCTTGCCTCTACCACACAGGCTTCTTCTCTATGACTAAACATGTAAGGCTTATCATGCTCAGGGCTAGAGCCGACCCACAGTACAATTTTTCTTTCTGTGTCAGTTGGTTCTGCTTTGGAGAACTGATTTACCAACCTCCAGCAAGCTGCCTATGTTCCTGACATTTCTTTAGCCCAACCTAAAAAGACATGCGAATAAGGCTAACCCTGGAGTCAGCCTGGCCTGGCCTTGTCCTTGACCTGATCTGAACTTCCCAGCACTTTGGACCAGTACAGCACCAGTCACACTCAAGTTCCTAAGCTCACAAGCATAGAGCTGGGGAGGTCTTCCTGAATGCTTACTATGAGTGAGTTTGTATTCTCTCCTGGCTTGTACACAATTAGCTTGCAGAGCTGTGTGAACAGAAATCACGAAGCCTAGAGACCAATTACAGGACCCTATCACCCCCAAACCCCTCCCCCTGCAGCATTTCCTTGGAAGATTCATCAAATTAAGCCCTGAGCTTCATTCTGGCTCGATACAGAGCCACCACAGAACAAGAATGATTCACCAAACAACTTCTGCCTTTCTGTTTTGGGGGTTTCATTTAGCTGGTTTATGTCTTGGAGTAAAGCTATTATAATGACATTATCCACCTAATGAGCAACGGTGCAATCTTCCCCATGGTAATCTCTGGAATTATGCAGTGTTTGAAAGCCACCACGACTGCAGGGAATAGTCACTAATTTTTCTCTTGCAAACACTGTGATCATATTCAAAACGAATAGATGTAATTATTTTTGGGATTTTTTCTGAACATTTAATTCTTTTAATAAATCATCACTCCCCAAAGAAATAAGCACAGTTCATTAGCTGTGCTAATGAAAATGTCATTTTTAGTAAAAAACTTACCTAGAACATCATTCCCTGAAGCAAGATTTCCAGGAGCTTTGTTTGCCAACTTTATTAATGAAAACGTTGTGCTGTGAGTCAATAAATTAAATATAAGACAGAAAAACAGAGAGGGAGAGGAAGAGAGAATTATCCTAGACAAGTAATTATATGTACAATATTTTTTATTATGGCTCTAAAATTAAGGTCACAAACTTCCAAGGATTAGTTGTAATCCTTTAAAAAAAATTATTTTATGGGTCAGGATGTGTTGTCTGCATGTGTGTCTGTGCTCCATGTGCATATCTGGTACTCGAAAGGCCAGAAGATGACATCAGATTATCTGGACCTGGAGTCACTGATAATGGTGAGCCACCTTGTGGGTACCATGAATGCTGGAAGAGCAGCCGGCGGTCGTCACTGCTGAGCCACCTCCTCAGCCCTGTTAGTAGGATTTCTTTGGGGGCACATTATAGTCATACTGAGAATGTCTCTTCACTCACATGCAAACAAGAGAACTTTAAAGAAATTTGAACTCACTCCTTTGCACACTGTAGTCATAATAAACACAGACTCAAGATTCGAACTGCCACACCCCAAGGCATCAGCCATGTGGTTTCCTGGCTTTCTTCTTAGACTAATCTGTCCTACAGAAGTGTAATTTATTCTAGTGTCTGGCTTATAATTGATGCACAATCTATATCAGCTAAACTAGGGACCTGATGAATGAGGCGGTTGGTGAAGTAGCTGACTAAGCAGTTTTTCCCATTATAATTTTCATGATTGCCCTTGTAAGGAAGTTTTTAGTGTCATTATTGAAATAAGCAGTGGACCTTAATGAGAAAAAACCAAGGCTATTGTTACGCAGACCCTGCTAGCAAGGGACAGAGCGGCTATCTCTTGAGATTGTAAAGCTGGCCAGGAATATGGAAGCCTTGTAACAAAAGAAGAGAAGGGAAGAGCGAAGAGACCCGCAGGTATGTGCTCACTGGCAGTGTTCATGTGGAGCTGGAGGGGAGGTGGCTAGAAGTGGAATTTGGGGGAAACATTTCGTTTCCAGCGGTCTTGAGTTAGAAGCAAGGACATAGGTTAGGAGAGCTGGCAGTCATGGTGTAAGCCCTGATTCTCCAAGGCCAACGGCTGCAGAAGTGGAGGTTACTGTTCTCAGGCTGGTTGCTGCAGAGGAAGGTGATGGGGCAGAGTTCCGTTGGCATATCCGGTTTAGTCAGTGTCCATGTACATATTCAGTCTATCATCATAGAGGTCAGCCATTTTTTCACATTGCCTCTTTATCCAAATCCATATGAACACCTTAAAATGGTGGGCCTTCAAAGGAACTTACCAACCTATTCAAATCTGCTTGAAGATGAACATGGCGGTATATTATTTGTTATTCCAGGACTTGGGGTGGGGTGGGGGACCAACACAGTAGGGTTGCAAGTTCAAGGCCAGCTTGGGCTACATATCCATAGTGTCTTAAAATTTAAAAAGGAAAAAATAAAAGAAGAAAAAGAAATCTACTTTTAATGGGTGTGTGAGGAATGGTAACAAGATAGGTTTTATTGGTATGTTTATGTGCTTCTTAAAACTGCTATAGGTTTCCTTTTAGTTTCTTTGTGTGTGTGTTTATGGTGTGTGTGGGGGGGCGAGAGTCTTAGTTTCCCTACTCCTCTGCTACTGCATTATATCAAGTTACTTGCTCTAGAGCGTCCATGGATTTCTTGTTTCTCTGCCTGCCGTCTCTCCTGAAGATACACTGGGATTGCAGGCATGTGCTAGTCCTGCTGTGTCTGGCTTTACATAGGTTCTGAGATGAGAGTCAGGTCAAACTTCTGTCTTTTGGAGACCTGGAGGAGGGTATCACCTGAGTCAGCGGGAACCTGGGCTTCTTGCTTCTCTTCATCCAGATAGTTCAGCATTTCCTGGTTTTCGGCTTTCAGGGCACCATGTCCTTCCACCAACCTCCTTGAAATTCAGGGCTGTCATTTCCATATCTCTTCAAGACAATCTAACTTTTTCTGGGATTAAACTTTTAACTAAGGGATATTTTAAATCTTCACAAAAGTACTCAGAATAAATACAAGAGATCACTTTGTATTTATCACACAAGGTGCATGTAGCACTCAGCAAATTTACGATTTAATGATCTGTCAATTTTACAACGATAAAGGCAGCATGTGTATTTTGAATTTTGATTCTTTTCCCTAACTCAGTAATATTCCTGCAGTACTTAATCGTAATGTTGGAGCTTCCGCTCAGCCATGCTGTCATGAGGGGAACTAACTAATATCCCACAGTGTTTTATGTTCTTGTTATTTTCTGTAGGTGGATAATTCAATACATTATGAGGCATTCAACTCTTTACTATAAAGTAGGCTTTGTGTTGAATAATTTTGCCCACTCTGGTCTAATATAAGCATTTTGGGCATGTTTAATAATAAGTTAATTAGGCTAAGCTATACTCAGTAGCTTGGAAGTATTTGAGTGCAGTTGGGAGATATTTTTATAACCTCATTATAAGATGAGAGAAATAAGAAATACCACTCTCTCTCTCTCTCTCTCTCTCTCTCTCTCTCTCTCTCTCTGTTAATTCTTCTCTACTTTTTTTTTTGGAGTTGCATTTTTCATACTTTTGAATCCCCTCCCCCAGACACATAGATTTATCACTATTTCATTGACTTTGCATCTTATTAGAGTTAAATACTCATATCTTCACTGACGCTGAAGGAACAATCTTTTCTTTTGTTCTAATATTTGGGGAATGATCTCTGAGAGAAAGACTAAAGAACGGAGATATGGCTTTGTGTTGCTTGCTTAAACCCAGGCCCCTCTGAAGGACACTAGCATTTCTTTCCTTGCTTACATTTTTTTTCTTGATTGATTGATTGATACCAGTTCTGGGTGGAGAAGGGCTTCACATGTTCTCCAACACAGATGTGCTGGTTAGAGGACAACCTGAAGGGGGAGTCAGTTTTCTTCTACCCTGTGGGTTCCAGGGATGGAATCAGAGCATCAGACTTGGGGACAAGTTAATGAGCCATCTTGCTGGCCCGAGGTTTTCTTATTAAATATTTTTCTTCCTTATTCTTATTTTGTTCATCTTCATGAGTAATGTGTAATGTCCCTTTAAAAAATTGTTGATTTATAGCCATTCCTACCTTATTGTCTCATTTCCCTGGGTCTTGGCTTTATTTGTGGGGTAATTTGTGATCTGGAATGATATCCATCTTGGGAAATTTTTTTCAGGATTTTTTGAAAGCGTTTCTGGAAAGTTTTTTGGTTTTTTTTTTTTTTTTGTCAACTGTAGCCTGATTTATTTATAAAAAGTAGAAGTTATTTTAATCACAAATATCTCAGTTGGTAAAACTATCTTGGAAAGAAATGAGTACACATTTGAAGGAAGCTTAAATAGAAAGAAAGATTTGAATGATTTGTTGTCTTTCCTGTTCTTGTGAGTATAAAATGACAGGGAATAATAAAGGAATTTAAGGTTATTCAAAATGAATACCAAGAAAATTATAGCTCTAGTGAGTGCCACTTCCCCAGATGAAAGACTGCCACAGAAAGCTGTTTTTCAAAAAGCTCTGGTAGTCTTCCATCCCAAAGGTGACCACCACAGCCCATTATGAAAAAGCTTCTAACTTCTTTTGGTTTATCTGAGTTCCGTTAGGCCCCCTATCAGAAACAAAATACAAATAACTTCATAGCATTCTAATAACATTTCTGCACATTTCAATTAAGTCTGTGTTCTCTGAATATAAAAAGATAATCTGATTGAGGAGTCTTAAGCAGAGCCTTCCTGGAAGAGACACTGATAATCCTCTGAGTACAGGGGGTGGGTGAGGACACTTTACTGGATCCTGAGGGCTTCAGTATGAGAGCCTACAGTTCTTCCAATATGAAGAGTTCTTTAAAAGCTGAGTCCAACTTGCCCAAACTTAGAGATGTGCCGTTAGAAAACATACTCTTTGTAGCACAAGGTTCATTACCCTTCAATTCTAGTACATTCTGCTCTCTAGGAAAGTCCTTTGTAATTGTATGTGATGCTGGCTGGGAGCTCTCCTGGATTTACATGGCCTATCCATCACACAAAGAATGGTACCAGGTGCTATCTGAGGGCTCCATCAAGTCGAGCATCTCATGTGTCTAGAAAACCTTTCAATAGGATGCCTGTCAGGGGAAAAGAAGAAAGATGCTATAAGGTACTCATTTCTTTTTACATTAAAAAAATGTGTAGAGGTACTTTGGCTGAAAGTATGCCTGTTTACCATTTGTGTGTCTGGTGCCCACAGAGGCCAGAAGAGATTGCTGGATCCCTGGAACTAGAGTTGCAATTGTGGAGTCCCATGTGGATGCTGGGAATTGAACCTGGGTCCTTAGAAGAGCACTCAGTGCTCTTAGTGCATTGAACCATCTATCAAGACCAAAGATACGTTAAAGATACACCTTTACATTAGGAAAAAACAATCATCAATCAATCAATCAATCAATCAATCAAACAAACAACACCCAAGTCCTAACTCACTTAGTCACAGTCTGTATCCAGGTTTATTTCTTTGAGGTGAGAGTCAGTGCTCCTATTTCCTGATCCATTAAAACTGTCTCCACAGTTGAGATAGTTTATAAATGTTGAGATATATTGTAAATTTATACAACTGACTAGCCTAGTACCAGTTTTTGTTTGTTTTGTTTGTGTCTTAGGGTTTCTATTCCTGCGCAAACATCATGACCAAGATGCAAGTTGAGGAGGAAAGGGTTTATTGAGCTTACACTTCCATGTTGCTGTTCATCACTAGAGGAAGTCAGGACTGGAACTCAAGCAGGTCAGGAAGCAGGAACTGATGCAGAGGCCATGGAGGGATGCTGCTTACTGGCTTGCTTCTTCTCCTGGCTTGCTCAGCCTGCTTTCCTATAGAACCCAAGACTACCAGCCCACAGATGGTACCACCCATAAGGGGCCCTCCCGCCTTGATCACTAATTGAGAAAATGCCTTACAGCTGGATCTCATGGAGGCCTTTTCTCAACTGAAACTCCTTTCTCTGTGGCAACTCCAGCTTGTGTCAAGTTGACACAAAACCAGCCAGTACAGTTTGTTTGGTTAGTTTTTTGGTTTTTTGAGAAGAGTCTGTCTCATTGTGTAGGCCAGATTGGCTTCAAACTCAGAAAGATCCATTGCCCCTGCCCCTGCCCCTGCCTCCTCTGCCCCTACCCCTGCCTCTTCTGCTCCCACCCCTGCCTCCTCTGCCCCCACCCCTGCCCCTGCCCCTGCAGCCTCCGCCTCTGCCTCCTGTGTTTTACTTTACCTAAGTCTCTCAGCCTTTTTCTAGTTTCCCCACCTCTTTTAGTTTCTGCCTTTCTATCCAACTCTGTTCCTCTTTAGTTTTTGTACACTAGCCCTCCTGCCTAGAGATACACCTTTTGGTTTTGCTTTTAACTTATGGGGAGGTCAAATAGAATAGAGGAAATGTAGACAAAGGGAAAACAACTGCTGCTCAGCCCCAGCCTTAACCTGTTAGCTGTCCTGCCCTAAGGTAACCTTTCCTCCTTAGTTCCTTCCTCTGCAAAGTGGGAGAGCGCAACAGAAAGTGTCTTAGGTTGCGGAGAGACTAAAATCAGTTAACTTTTGGACACAATACAGAGCGCTGACCCAGTGTAAGGGATACAGGTTAATAGAGAGTCCACGGGCATACAACTGTACGGTGAACCTCCTTTTGAAAAGCTTGACCTCAGTGCCTGATCGTCCACCGAAGAGGAGCAACTGTCCAACACTTCAAAGGGAATTTAAAATGGTTTCAGTGTGTAGTTTTTATTCTGATAATTCTCTGTGATGGTTATTCTTAATCATCAACTTGATACAATCTAGAATCATCTGAGAAATGATTCTCAGTGAGGGATTGCCACCATCAGGTTGGCCTATGGTAACATCTGTGAGAGATTGTTTTGATTAAGTTCATTGTTGTGGGAGGAGCCAGGCGGCCCTGGGTGGAACCTTGTCGGTTTGGGGTCTCTGGGTAGAGAGTGTGCTGAGAGCTAACAAAACTAACAAGCAGGTGCTCATTCTCTGCTCTTGACTGGATGTGACTAGCTCCTTCAAGCTCCTGCCTTGACTTCCCTGAAATTGAAAACCCAGTAATTACTCCTTAAGGGATGTAAGTTTTTTCTTTTTGTCAGAATATTTTCTCACGGGGGTGGGTGGGGAGTGAAATCAGAACATCCTCCATGAGAATGAGGCTGGAGTTGGTATCATCTGAACTGGGTAGACTGGATTCTTGAGGTAGATAAAATGTTTCTAATAGCTTTTTGGAATTCAGTCAGGACTGAAGTTGCAACGGCTCAGAGCTGTGGCCACAGCTGTTCAGACTTCTGTCCTGCCTGGAACTTTATATCAAGGAGGCCCTGCTGAGCGCAAGCAGCACTTTTCCCATGGGAAGGTCCCACCAGCTTTTGGAATTTTGGAGCGTTACATCAATCCCATTAAGGAAGAACTTGCAGTATCTGTCCATCCTTCATCCACTGTTTGAATTTCTGTCCCCTGGGCAGGTAGAATAAGCCTGCTTGAAGACCGAAGGCAAGCTCCAGATTATCTCTCTTCCCCAGTGAAATGGCCTTAGACTGAAAAACTGAATAATTTTTTCCCCTGAAATAAGGTTTCAGAGGTGTACCTGCTCTGGTTACACTTTTTCCTAGACCCTGGTATTCTAAAACATTCTTAAAGTGTGTTGCCAAGATACAACTCCCTGGGCTGTCACGGCAGTCCTGTCTGGTGAGATGAGGCTACACCCTACCCTCAGTTGCTCTATCTTGTGTACAATGCTTTTTTCAGGCCCTTAGAGACTCCATTTTTTGGTTGTTATTGTTTTGGGGGAGTTTTTTGTTTGTTTGTTTGTTTGTTTTGTTTTGTTTTGTTGACAGTTTCCATATTTTAGCCCTAGCTGGTTTGACACCTGCCTCTGCGTCTGGCATGCTGGGTTACAGGTGTGCACCACCATGCCCAGCTCCATATTGAATAGAACAATCGCTGAAGCCCCTGGGTGTACCCAGAAACTGCACCATCTGTCACCACCACCCAGCCATCACAGACTGTTAAGTGACTTCTTCCTTAGCGTAGAAAGCCAGGCTATAAGTTTGATTGGGAGAATCTGAGACTGTAGGTTCATATGGGCATATTAAAACTCTACCAGGGAAACCAGGCTCAAGAACTTACCAGACATGCTAGGCTGAGGAAAGGTTTACCTTCCCTACTATCACCCATAAAGTAATGGATATTTAATCCTTCAGTGGCATGGCCCCACAACAACCTGATACCTGGTGTGGGGGGGGGGGGAGGGTGGAGGGAGGAAGGAGGAGCATCGAGGGCTCCTTGGCTCCTGGAGCTTTTTGGCTCGGTTCAGTTCTCTGCTCCCTGTGCGGACTGCTTGCCAGTCCATCTGTTTGCCCTTTTGGACCTGACTTTTGATTTCCTGCTCCTGGCTAGTACTCCCAAACCTGGTCCCAGAGGCTCCCCCCTGGAACTAGTTCGTTATCTAATCAATACCAATTCTACCCCAGTGGACTTCTGAAACCTTTTGCTCTCAGCTGTAGCCACTTTAACTTGTATTTATTCTGTAATCTTCATATGTGCATATAGATAGGCAGATATATTTACTATGTGCTAGGAGATATTGAAAGTATTAGTAATTAAGATTGGTATAAAAGAAGCTACAACATCACTTCAGCCAGCTACTCTTAAATGACAACCGGCTGCCATTGAAACAGCTGAACCTTGTGAATTTATTATTCAACCAATTCTGACACTATGGAAAGACACAGACATGTCCACTTCCGTGTCTGGCATGTGTGCTAGTGACACTCTCTGTGGTCACTTTCACTGTTCTTTACGCTATCCCTCTCACAATGCAAGCTGCCATAAGCCTTTCTGACAGCGTCGTGTCCTTTACTTTTTGCGATTTTCTTGGCACAGCCAGTGTGCTGCTACTCTGCTGGCCTGGGAGCTAACACTGCTATAGAATATGGCAGGATGTGTTCTTCTTGCTGAAGACAGGCTGGGGGTTAGGGGCGGGAAGGAAGAGCTAGATGCAGAGCTGCAAAGGTAGCCCGGTAGGAGGATATCTGGGAAGGAAGGTTTGAAACTGAAAGTCAGGATTCTTTGAGATCAAATCTCTGACACATCAGGAACAGAATGGGAAGTTTCGTCTTTCTTTGTGGTCTTTTGACTCCTAAGGCTTTTAAACTATACAACAGAAAAGTTAACTTGAAAATTTTGGGGTCAGATTTTACCTCTGTTCTCTTCTTTTATTTAAGGTTTATGGGTACAAATGTGTATGTGTGATTTTAATGAGGAGGTTGGAAAAGTCATGAGGTTATACACTGGGCCATATGCATTTAAGTGCAAAATGTAGGGAAGAATTTGTGAAAATAAAAGCTAATTGGAAAAATATGGACATCGCTGCTTTGAAGGCTCTGATATGGAGCCTGCTTCTACCATGGACCCTGATACTTCTTCCTGTACTCATGTTCTTGAATACCTGCTTTTGGAAGGAGATATTGAGTCAGCCCTTATAAATGGGATTTCTGCCCTCATTAAAAAGGCCGAAGAAAGCCTGTTTATCTCCCTTTCCATGAAGGTGTAGAAAAAAAAAAAAAGACACCATTTAGAGCAGTAATTCTCAATCTGTGGGGTATCTAAGACCATCAGAAAATACAGATATTTAATTGACAATTCATAACAGTAGCAAAATTATAGTTATGAAGTAGCAATGAAAATAATTTTGTGGTTGGGGGTCACCACAGCATGAGAAACTGTATTAAAGGGCCGTAGCCTTAGGAAGGATGAGAGCTAATGATTTAGAGGAATGGGCTCCTCACTACATGTCAACTCTCCAGTGCTATGATAAAACTCTTGTTTATAAATTAGTTTTAAGTAACCAGAATGCACCAAAACAATGTTTCTCCTGCAACTAGGGTACAGGAAATACTGTGGTTTCTGCCTTGCCTTCTTGGGTCATTTGTCCTGGGGGAAGTCAGTCACTGTGTCATGAAAATAAGCAGTGAGGTAAAGAGGTTTTTCACTGTGAGAAACTGAGGCCTCCTGCCAACAGCCATACTGAAAGAGCTTCATGACAGTGTCTGGTGGTGTACACCTGTAATCCCAGTGTTTGGGAGGTAAAAGCCCCAAGTATTTCAACAAGTTGGAAGCCAGCCTGGTCTTCATAAAAAGTTTCAAGCCAGCCAGGGTTCTATAGTGAGACCCCTTCTCAACGCTGACAGCCTTCCAGAACCTCCTTGGCCTCAATTAAAGCCTTCAGATGATTACAATTTCTTGAAATCCTAAACCAGAGCCACCCAACTAAGGGAGCCCTAGGTTCCTGTCCCACAGATGTGATAGTATTTCTTGTACTTTTAAGTTCCCAAGCATCAAGGAACTTGTTATATGGCACTAAGTAACTAACACAAAGGGAC
>CM052713.1:23581311-23630603 GCA_028551405.1 Uromys caudimaculatus
TAGATTTGCATTTCCACGATGACTAAGGATGTTGAACATTTCTTTAGGTGCTTCTCAGCCCTATGAGTTTCCTCAGTTGAGAATTTTCTGTTTAACTCTGTTCCCCATTTTTTGATGGGGTTATTTGGTTTTCTGGAGTCTAACTTCTTGAGTTCTTTGTATATATTGGATATTAGCCCTCTATCGGACATAGGATTGGTTAAGATCTTTTCCCATTCTGTTGGTTGCCGTTTTGTCCTATTGACAGTGTCCTTTGCCTTACAGAAGCTTTGCAATTTCATGAGGTCCCATTTGTCTATTCTTGATCTTAGAGCATAAGCCCCTGGTGTTCTGTTCAGGAACTTTTCCCCGTACCCAGGTGATCAAGAGTTTTCCCCACTTTCTCTTCTATTAGATTCAGTGTATCTGGTTTTACGTGGAGGTCTTTGATCCACTTGGACTTGAGCTTTGTACAGGGCGATAGGAATGGATCTATTTGCATTCTTCTACATGTTGATGTACATGTTTTTATTTTATTGGTGGGTTTTTTTTTTTTTTTTTTATCTGCAATAAATAGCAGGCATTAATTTTACTTAAGGGAGGGCATGCTGGAGATTAACCCGTGCTAAATAAGCACACTACCATTGGGTTACAGTCCTAATTTTTTCATTTTTATTTTTAAAAATATCTATAGTTCATACCCCCTACTTTTCCTCCCCCCAACTTCCCCTGAAGTATCCCAACTAAATGTGCCTTTTAAAAAAAAACAATGATAATGATAATAATTGACTGAGTCTAATTAGTACTACTTATACGCATGGGCAACATACCAGTGGCCACACACATGAAGAAATAATTTTCCCCCAGCAGCCATCCACTGCCAGTAGGTTTTCAGCAGGTTGTGGGGTCTTGAACCCCTCAGCCATCCATACTGGACTTTCTGCTGGCTTGCTCTTGTGCAGGCAGCTCCAGCTGCTGAGGGGTCATGAGTGCACAGCCATGATCAGAGCCCCACCCTCCTCCTTTCTAACCTATCTTCTACATGTTCCTTGAGCCTTGGGGAAGGACCTGTTGACAGTGATGTCCTGTTTGGGTCTGAGCATCCATACCTATCCTTAGCACTTGGATCAGGTATGAATTAACCTCTGCTTTAACTACTGCCCACTGTAAAAAAGAAACCTCTGGCCAAGGTTAGGAGCTACACAGATTGGGGCCACGATAACCCTGTGGAGAAGCTGTAGTGAACCTTCTTTATAAGTTAGATTTTAACGTGTATATTTGATGTTTAAAAAATGATGTTATGAGATACATGGGTAAATAGTAAACTAGAACTATAGTGAGGCAGTTAGTGTCTCATCTTGCACACTTTTAATTTTTAATCAAAAGTAGCTAAAATCTGCTTAATCTGACAAAGATCCCTAATTCTGTCCAATTTTATTAGCTTTAGTCCTAATATTGAACGTTTAATGTTGAACATTAGATTCCTGAGTTTGTTCATCATCCATATCCCACGTATTTTAACCTCTTTCCCTGGGTCTCCTTCACCCACAGATTTCACCTTCTCCTCCTTCCTTAGGCATTCCACGTCCAGGGAAGCCACGGAGTGTTTTTATGTGCCCGGCTTATTTTAGTTAGCACAGCGTCTCTAGGTCCGTTCATGTTGTGAGAGATGAGACTTTGTGTTAAGAATGAAGTCGTATGTATGAGTGCATATGTATGTGCATACACAGCACATCTTTAAAGCTTCTGGACCTTGCAGACATTTCAGTTATTTCTGTCTCACGTGTTACGAGTATGCCGCAGTGAGCATGGGCATGGAGGCACCTTTACAAGGTGGTGATTTTATCTCCTCTGGATGTATCTGTTCCCAGATACATCCTGGGATTCCTGGGTTGTCTGGTAGTTCTATTATGAATTGCTGGGAAACTAATACTGTTTTTCATAATTGCTTCACAGATCTAAATTCCCACCAGTAGCGTAACATGCTTTCCTTTTTGTTCTTGCCACCATTTGCTACCTCTTGTGTTTGTGATGGATGATGGACATTCGTGTAAGTGTGAGATGTTATCCCATGATGGCGTTAATGATTTTGAGCTCCTTTCTGTCCTTCCCCTTATCATTTTTATGTCTGTGGAAAAAAAGTATGTTTATTTAGATTGTTTGATTCCTTTTTTTTTTTTTTTTTTGGTTTTTTCGAGACAGGGTTTCTCTGTGTAGCCCTGGCTGTCCTGGAACTCATTCCGTAGACCAGGCTGGCCTTGAACTCAGAAATCCGCCTGCCTCTGCCTCCCAAGTGCTGGGATTAAAGGCGTGCGCCACCACTGCCCGGCTAGATTGTTTGATTCTTTTATAACCCATGAAAACTGTATTGCTGAGGGTGGTATAAAAAGTAATAATGGCTACATTTTAAATATTTTACTTAGTTAGTCCTCAGTCCTATGAGATATATTTAAAAATGAGATGGTTATACCATTTTATAGATTAGAAGTCTGAGGCACTAAGAAATAACTAGTTTTACCCAAGAACCCTCAGTTACTAACTTGTGTAGTGTAAAATTGAATTCTAATTTGAATCCAGAACTTCTACTTCATTAACTAAAATATTCTTTATCATTATGTTCACTGTCATTACATTAAATGCAATAAGCATAATAGCAAGTTTAAGACATACTGGTCTGTAGGTTGGTGGTTTATTTATTTTTAAAGTATTTTCAAGGAAAATGTTTATAATAAGTTGATTTTTATAATCAGGATTTGAGAACTTAGCACTCTCTGTAGGTAAAATCAGAATTGTGTTTTTTCTTCCTGTAACTGAGGTTACATTTTAACTGTTACTAACTTGTATTTTTAAGTGTGTATGGTAGTTGAGCAGGAAAACATAAGCTATGGGTTAGACTGGAATTCGGAGAATTTTTTTTTAACTTTTTGTAGTGGTTTTGATCTAATTAGGCTGAGTTGTTTATTTGCTTACTCCAGTAGGCTGCAGCGTGATTTTGCTGGATCTGGTTGAATTTTCTTTTAACCCATGGAAGAACAGAGCTGTGAGAGCATCTCTAACAGCTTCTAAGCTGCTGCTTCTGTGTAAGGTGGGGTCTTCCTTCTGTATAGGATAGAGGTGGGGACTGGGTGTTCCTTTTAGTTGTCACATCTCTGTCTGGGGTTCTTTCTCCAGCCTCTCTCTTGACTTTTTATGATATCTGTCTCTCTATGAGTCAGTCTGTCTGTCTCTGTCTCTGTCTATTTCTATCTCTGTCTCTCTCTGAGTGTGTGTGTGTTTCTAAGTAAACATTTTACCTCTGAGCTATATCCATGGCACTTTTAAAACTTTTTTTTTGTTTTTTTGTTTTTTTTTTTAATTTTTATACAGTGTCTTGCTATGTTGACCAGGATGGCCCCTGAGCTTGCCTTGTAGCCCAGACAGACCCTGAACTTGAAGTCCTCCTGTCTCTGTGTCCCAAGGAGCTCCAACATTGACATTTTAAAATAAAATTTCCTCTTGATACCGCCTTTAAAAAAAGGTTATTTTTATTTTGTAAGTCATAGTGTTTTGCCTGGATGTATGCATATGTTCTACATGCGTGCAGCGCCCATGGGGGCCAGAAGAAGGCATTAGATTCTCTGGACCTGGAGTTAGATACTTGGAGCTGTCATGTGGGTCCTGGGAACTGAACTTGGGTCCTCTGGAAGGGCAGCCAGGGCTCCTGACTGCTGAGCCATCTCTCCAACTCCTGCTCTTATGCTTTCATATAATTTTTTTTTTTTCCAGTGCAAAAGCAGGAGGTTTATTTTCAGTGAGTCTTCGACCCTCAATCAGTCCCTCAAGGCAAGTGACTAGAAGGTGACCTTATATAATGTTTTTCATTTGAGGTTTGTCTGATGTTTGTAATTACATTCAGATTTTGTATTCTTGGCTTAGAATTCTGTATATCCAGAAGTATGCAGTGTCATCTCCCCTTCCTTGGTAACACTGCTTTTGATCACCTGGTTAACTGTTGTCTTACCTCTCTTCTTTCTAGTAGCTTTCCCCTTACAAGCACATGTAGATCATTTACATATATTACTCTTGAGCAAAATCATAGATGGTTCTTGTTTGAAGCGATCGTTACTGTGGGTGTTGAAAGACGATAGTTCCCTAACAGTAACATCCCTGTTTCCCAGTTAACACTGGGTTTTACTGTAATCAGAAGCCCTTTCTGTCTGTGTGCCGTGTACTTTGCGGAGCGTTGTATCTTTCCGCGGTGGTCACTTTTACCATCCTAATGATTTTGATGTGGAGACCGTCTCAGGTTTAAGCCCGTGGGTGCCCTTCTCAAGCTTTCTCTTGTGTTTTTATGCTGTGTCTCATTTCTTTAGCACTGTTGATTTTTGGCATAGGGTGGTGTGCTTCAGGCTCACCTTGTGACTACTAGCCATGCACCCTTTAAAGGGGATATTCGTATGTTAGTCAGATGACGTCTGAAGAGTAGAGATAACTTATTTTTATGTACTACTTTGACATCTATCATGTTTCCAGTGTGTGAAATATAAATTGGTTATAATCCTGAAATTTTGTAAAGTATTTTCTTTGGGCATCTAAGTGGCTCTTACAGTGTACTTGATTTAGAAGTGTGCTGAGTGTCTTTGGCTGTCAGGTAACTGATAGATGACTTTCCTTCTGTAACGGCACGTTATATTTCACCGTCGTCCTGTTCTCTAGACATATTCCCTGTAGCCCTCCAAGATGGAATCTATCATGGGGCTAGAACATGTTCTACCTAAAGCATTTAAGGTTAGATAACTGTAGTTTTTGTAAAATACAAGTAAATGTTATTCTCTGTATCTGTACAAATACTTTGATTTTGTAAAACATCTCACACAAACAAAACAGTAAAGCTGTCCTATGTGAGAATTGATTAAAGTTGGCATGTAAGGGCAGGCTGGAGAGATGTCAGAGGCAAAGAGTACATGCTGGCCTTTGCCGAGCACTTGGTTAATTTCCCAGCACCTATGTCAGGTGCTCACACATACCCGTACCTCTGTCTTCAGGAGGCTTGCATTCCTGTGTACTTATTTACATTCTGATGCACACACTCAGATATACACAGGCATACATGCACACACTCACACACACACAAAGTAAATCTTGAAAAAATATAAAGTTATTATATAAGGTGAAAAAATGCATCTAGTTAAAATATCATGACTATAACTTTCTTTTCTCTGTGGCATAATGTTTCAGTTTCTCTAATTGAATACCAGATGGAATAATTGATTTGTTTAGAACTAGAGAAGCACACTCTGCATAGTGAGGCACAGCAAGAAGCTCCCACTGTAAGCAGCACTGAGACTGAGGGAGCAGACTTTACCTTATCTTGTGCGTGTGATATCCTCTTATTTGGTGGGCTAACAGGGAGAACTGCTTTGTGTGTGTTAGGGTATTTTGTATAAATGTGTGAATTATCTGTGCCATACATAATTGTTTTTATTTTTCCCAAAATTTACCAGCAGATTTTTTTTTTTCCCCCGAGACAGGGTTTCTCTGTGTAGCCCTGGCTGTCCTGGAACTCACTCTGTAGACCAGGCTGGCCTCGAACTCAGAAATCCACCTGCCTCTGCCTCCCAAGTGCTGGGATTAAAGGTGTGCGCCACCACTGCCCGGCTCAGTGTCAGTTTTTTATCATCTTAAATGACTATTTACATAACATAGGTTTTTCTGTTAATAGCTTTCCAGGAACTAGGCTTTTTAATTCAATTTTTTATATAATTTGATAAACACTGCATTCATAGGCATACAATATACACATCTACTCATGCAGGTGGGGGTTGTTCTGTTTTGCATTCTTTATTATATCCATAGGATAAATTGCCAGAAGTTAGTTACTAGGTGAAAGGGTATACATTTTAAGACTTTCCTTGAAATTTGTAAAGTACTCTTACTAATGTTACATAAATGTAATATTTTAGGCAGTATATAGAAAAATGACTGGTTTGACTTAAACAGTGTAGAATGTTATATATCTTTTAATATTATCTCCTCTGGCTTGTGGAATATTCTTCGAGATATTTCGATCTTTTACTTTCTGAATTCCCTGTTCATGTCATTGTATTTTCTCCCATTCTTTTTTCTTTATAAAATTAACATGAGGCATATCAGCCCTGTCTGGCTTGTAAATCACAAACAACTACTCTGGTTTGTAGTATGTTTTTAGACTTGGATTTTAAACTGATGTTTATTTATGGCTAGATTTATCAGTATAGATATGTGTTTTAAGTTTGTGATATAATGCCTAGAAAGACTGTCCTTGATATTTTAATCCCCAAGATTATTATCTTAATTTGTCTTCAGCATTTATGAAAGTATTCACCTACATTCAAGACTTTTAAAAAACACTTTAATTTGTGTGCATTGTTTAATCCCTAGCAGCACACACATTTTTTTAAGTACAATATATACACAGTGCACTAAAAAGGTGCATTTTAATAAATGTTTGATGGCTGTGGTTTAAGATGCTATAGCAACTTAATTTTATATATATTTCTATTGCTGAACATGTATTCAAATTGTGAAGAAAACATTGAGAGCAGTAGTAGGAGGGTCACCTGAAGATGTTTGAGCAAGGTAAAGGTTACATCACCAGAAACAAATTGACAAATTGATCATGTTGATTATTTTCCTCAGTTCTCATTTATTCATGTGTTTTAACATCCAGGGGCTGCTCATCCTTTACATATGCACTGTGAAAACAGTGTGTAACTATAGAAAAGAATTATATTTAATGCTCCAAAAATTGCATCTCTTACTATAGTGTCATTAGAAATTAGCACATTTACTAGCCAGTGTGAAATAGTCCTTCAGTAAACCTAGGTAACCATTCATTTGGACGCTCACTTAGAGGCACCAAGAGTGATTCCAGCCCTCTCTGAAGGTGCCGCAGACAGCTCACCAGGGCTTTTTGTTATGAAATGTTCATACAAACGATACGCCAGTTTAATTCATAAGGTAACATATGGAAGATTCCAAAAACTATAGAGGTAGCAAAAAGATCAGTAGTTTCCAGAACTTGGGGAGTAGAGGCACACAAGATTTTTAATGCAATGAAACTGTTCTGTTGGTATCAGACTGATATATGTCTGATACAATATGTCAGACATTAATATGTCAGAACAACAAGTGTACATTTTAGTCAGTGTACAACACAGTGATCCTAATGTAACTATGATCTTTAGATGATAATAGCTTGTCTGTTTAATAAATGCAAGATACTAACATAAGCTATTAATAATAAGGGATGAGGAGGTGAGGATATAGAAACTACTTTCCATTCAATTTTTATGTAAATCTAAGTTTACTAATTTAAAAAAGATGGATGAGCATAATAAATTCATATATATTTTTTAATAAATTCATATTTTAAAACAGCAATTTACTCTGTATTAAAATAACTTATAATTGTATAACAAATTAAAATGTTTACTGATGTACACATACCTACACACACACACCACTAAATCACTAAAGCCAGGGCTTTGTATATGCTAGGTAAGTGCTCTGTCACTGAGTTCCACCCCTACCATTTTCCTTCAGTTTTCTCATTCTTTCAAAGATATTTTTGTTGTTGGTTTTAATATATATATATATATATATGTATATATATATATCTACTAACTTTTATTAGTTTTTATGTGTATGGGTTTTTGTCTTTTTGTGTATTTATCATATGCATGCCTGGTGCCCACAGAATCCAGAGAGGGCATCAGATCCCTTGGCGATGGAATTACAGATGATTGTTTGGTTTTGCCGTGTGACCCACCACCCTTAACCAGGACCACTCACATGGGCGTGGGTGTGAAGGCTTCCACCAGAATATGGGTAATTACCAGTGGCTATGTTATCAAAGACGGTAACTTCCTCTTTCCCAGCAGCCCTCTATGACCATTAGCTCCTTGAGGTGGCACCCCATGAGTCCCTTCCCCATCTGTGACTGTTTACGGGCTGGCTCTGTATAAGCCCTGTGTGTGCTTGGGCAGCTGTTGTGAGTTCATGTGTACCACAGCAATGCCACGCCCATAAGGTAGCATTTCATAGACTGCCTTCTTGTGATCAAGCTCTTACATTCTTCCTCCTAGACCTCTTCTGCTTTATTTATTGCTTCGGGGTAAAGTATACATAATATAAAAGTTAGCATCTTAATTTTTTAATTATTTTCAACTCAAACTGAAATTTTCTTTTTGAGCAATAATTATGTCTCCAGCAACAAGCAAGCAAGCAAACAAACAAAACCCCTTGTAGCTAGTGCCTCATGCCTGTTTTACAGGGCCCCTCGCTTCCATGCCTAGTGAGCATTTCACTTTTTGTCTCTGAATTTGGTGTTCTGGATACTTCATACAAATGGAATGAATATAATATTTGTCATTTTATATCTGGCTTATTTCATTTAAGGATATTTTCAAGATTTATCCTTCCACATAGAATGTATTAAGGACTTAATTCCCTTTTAAGGGTGAATTATATTTCTTTGTGCACACATATTGTACTTTATTTATTCATTCAGTTTTGAAGGATATAGTTGTATTTTCACCTTTCAGCGCTTATGCTGTAGTGACCATTAGTATACAGATCTGTCAGCCTGGTTCTGTCTCTTTTTATCTCTGTATGTATACGGGGAAGTGGGATTGCTGGATCACATGGTGATTCTGGGTTTTAGTATTTTCAGAAGCCACTCTTCCATTTTCAGTAGCAGTTTTTACCATTTTACACGTTCGTTCATGAGTGGTGAAGAAGGGGTCTACTTTCTTCATATCCTACTAATACCTGCTTTTTATTTTTGTTTTATAATAGCCATTCTAAGTGGTGTTAACTCAGCTCATTTTATATTAATCCTGATACAGCTAAAATAGAATTGATATTTTATCCTCCAGCTACAGGGGTTTAAATAGAGCAAATTACGAAGGGCTGTTTGAGGGGCTAAGGCAGTGGCTCAGCCATTAAGAGTGCCAACTACTCTTTTAGAGGACCAGCGTTCAATCTCCACCACCTGCAGCAGACTAACTCCAGACTCAGGAGATCTGACACCCTCTTCTTCCTCCAAGGGCACTGCGTGCATATGCAGACACTTGTAGGCAAACATACCACACACAAAATTTTAAAGAAAAGCCATTCTAACTAAACTATATATAATTATATATAGTTAGTATATATTAAATATATTCATATATACATAGTTTTATGTATATATTGTGTGCATATATGTGTATATACATATATATTTATACATATGTGTATATATACATATATATGTATATGTATGTGTGTGTATATGTGTGTATAGGCTGTTTGATGAATATCAGATCTAGAGTTGAGGACTTCAATTGACAAGCAAGATGCTGTGAAACTTTTTATAAATTCATACTTTATTACTTGATTATACACATCAAATATAATGTTCCCTTTCTAGAATGATAGTAGTCTAGATTTCTGCTGTAATTTTTAGCCATGTGGCTATTTAAATTAATTATTCCTACAAAAACTATAAACTCAGTTCTTAAATACACTAGTTATAGTTCTGATGCCTGATAGTCATATGAAGCTTGAAGCTTGGGCAGTGCAGCCAAGTCTGTTTTTATCATTATGGAACATTTTGTTTCTTAGGTCATTACTAGTGTACATTTTTATTGCATTGGTATTAAGTCAATGCTCTGTTAGTTAATTTAAAGATAAAAGGTCATATAGAACTTTAAAATTTGAAGCTTGCTTTACCGTAGTATAGTTTAATTAGATACTGGTAACTATTCAATAATCATTCAGTGTTCTTGGAGGCATAATAGGATCTCATGTATATTATTTACATATCGTGTAGGCGCTACTAATTAAGAATCTGGATAAAACTCGTGTATATATATATGTGTGTGTGTGTGTGTGTGTGTGTGTGTGTATATATATATGCGCTACCTGTATAAAATATGTATTCTTCATAAATCCCCCCCATTTTTACCTCTATTACAGATATTCCCTAGTATGTTCTGTAAGGCAGTTCATATTTCCCTTACTTCTCCCACTGCTTCTTACAGCTGCCTGCCCCACCCTACATCACTGGTAATTCACTGGTAATTCAGACTCAGACTCTGAAGTTGGTGCTATCTTTAGTTCTTTTGTACAAATACAGAGTAGTCTGTAAGTAATTTTTTCTCCTGTTTGTGGTTTGACTTTCTGAGGAGATAGGTGTCCAGTTTAGGATCTTGTTTAGAGGTTTGCTTTAGGGTGGTATTTGATTTCTGTTTGCTGTATTTCCTGTGAACTAGAAACTAGTTCTGAAGAATCGATGGAGGTTGAAGCTAAGTAATTTTGGTGAGGATGCCTTATAGGAGATACAGTTATTTTGAATTTTTGGCTTCATGATGGCCGTGTGTCAGTTTTATGTGGTGATTTCTGGCCCAGAAAATGTTTTCACATCTAATTTTCTTTGGTAATATCCTTTTTTTTTTTTTTAAAGAGTGTTTTTATTTTATGTGTAAGAAATTTTTATCAAAATCTGTATTTTTGCCTGGGGGTCTGCAGAGGCCAGAAGGCGGCAGTGGATGCTGGACCCCTGCAACTGAGGTTAAGGACTGCCACATAGCCCCACATGGGTACTGGGAACCAAAGCCTGCTCTTCTGCAAGAGCCATCTTTGCTATTGAGCCATCTCTCCAGCCCAGTAATAATTTTAACAGCTGGTGAGATGGGTTGATTTCATCTTCAGTGTACAAACATTAGTTTTTAATTAGTACTTTACTTGGGTTTTTTTTTGTTGTTTGTTTTGTTTTGTTTTTTAAAGTTCTGCTGGTTGTTAAAACTGCAAACAACTACTTTGTCTCTACTGTCTTGTGAATTGTGGGGTTGCAAAATTTTTTTATTACATTTTATTTATTGTAATTTATGCAAGTGCCACAGTTTGAATGTGGAAACCTGAGGATAACTTGTGGGAGTCAGCTCTTTCCTTCCACTATAGGTCCTGGAGATTGACCTCAGGTTATCAGGCTTGGTGACAAGCACCTTTACCTGCTGAGCCATTTCATTGGCCCAGTGAAATATGTTTTTAAAGAGCATAATGATACTTTTAAAACAGTAAGAAACAAGAAATAAAAGTTACTCTAAATGTTATTTATAGTTATTGGTGATTAATTCAGGATAATGCCCATATTGGCCATTAAAGAGTTCCCTCTCTCTAAAGAATTCTAAATTATACTAGTAGGTGACTAAAGAACTCACAGTGTGAAATCTAAACATTAGGTAGTTGTCACTCAGCGTTACTGAATTGTGTGAATAGCCACTGCTAATAATAATATAGTAAGTTCATGTAACTCCAACTGGGAGCGAAGTAATTTTATCTTTTAAATTATGCTGTGCTATTCTGAATAAACGTTTGGTTTCTTTCATACTTTTTACATACCTTTAAGTGATTGTTTCTCACTTCCTCTTAGATTTGCAAACTACGGAGTTGGAAATGTCCTAGTTCTTTGGTTTTAAAAATGTGTTTCACTTTAGTTTGAAGGACAGTTAAAACCATATGAGGATTTGCATTCCTGGTCTGAATAGCGATGATAAAGATGTAAAATATTAGTAATGATTCATCTGAACAATTCATAATAATATTATCCACTATTTATTAAGAGTATATTATATGCTAGCATGCTAGGCACTTTATTTTGCTTAGTTCTTGCACAGTTCACAGTAAGAAAATTATCAGAGGGTTAGTAATATTTTTGTAGTCAGTTGATAAGAGGATTTTAACACAGCACTTTAAAAAAATATTTGTTTTAAAATTTTACACATGTATGTTTACAATGTATTTTGATCATATTTGCCATGTAATTTCCCATTCAGGTCCCCTGGACTCTTCTCCCATATCTACTTCCCACTTAATTTCTAATACAGTTTTTTAATGACCTACTGAGTGTAATTAGGGCTACCCTTAATGGGTATGGGAACATGGGTAACCTAACCAGTTGCTATAATACCCTCAAAGAAAAATGCTACTCCCTTCCACCATTTGTCAATTGGCTGTAGTTTCTCAGCTAAGGTGGGTTTGTGAGCCCCTCCCCCATCCATGGTGCCCTAACTGTTTAGATTTATTTGAACCGTGTACATGAATGTGTGTTGTGTGTAGGGTTATGTGGAGGTGCCTTCAGAGACCACAAGAGGGCATTGGATACCCTGGAGCTGGAGTTCCAGGCAGTGGTGTCCTCCCTTGCATGGGTGCTGGAACCCAGCTGAGGCCCTTTGCAAGAGCACTGGGCAGTCTTAACTGAGCCACCTCCCCAAACGCTAACTTCTGAAGTGTACAATGTCTAAGACTTTATTCAGTGCCATGAAGGTTTTGATGCAGTTGTGACATACTGAGGAAATGACCTGTTAAGAGTGTGTGGCTGAGCCATAGTTGGGGGCGCACCTCTTTGATCCCAGCACTTGAGAGGCACAGGCAGGTGGAGCTCTGTGAGTTTGAAGCTCAGCCTGGTCTACAGAGCGTTCCAGGGCAGCCAGGGCTGTTACACAGGGAAACCCTGTCTTGAGGGGAAAAGAAGTGTGTGGTAGCATTGGACTTATTTTTCTCATAGTCAGGAGTGGCCTTTGAATTATGCTGTTTAAACATTGCATAGTTTAGTAGGTATAAATGCTTTTGAAATGTGCATTTTCTTCATCTCTAGATATCCAAGAGTTTTATGAAGTGACCTTACTTGATAATCCAAAATGTGTGGATCATTCAAAGCGGTGTGAACCAGTTCAGCCCGGGAATACTTGGGAGATTGCCAGCCTTCCAAGCACTGCTGTGACTTCAGAAACCCTGCCCGGCAGCCTTAGCCCTCCAGTAGAGGTAAGAGAAAGTTTTCATAAGATCATTTTTCAGTGGTCAATTTTCTTTTTAAGATGGTTATTTTTTGGAAATAATAATGAGATAGAGAATAGAATTAAAATATTCTCAAAAAGTCAAGAATCTCTATTCTGTCTTAAAGTTTTTAGCTTGTTTGAGGTCTGAAATACTTGTTTTAGGATATTAGTGTCTTGGTGATAGACCTCAGAAAGCTCCATTTGTATAATTATTAACATGGCCATTATAGTTTGAAAGATGATTTTGCTTGGTGTTCTTGCCTAAAGAAAGAATATAATTGTGGCTCTGAGCCCTTACTCATGTTAAGAATTCTCTGTTGATTGGCCTGAAGGGTTGCATTAAAACTCACTGAAGCCTAGCAGTCCTTGCAGGAAGCATTGGCGTTTCCATTTCTCTGTAGTGCTCCTTTTCTGGCTGTGCTCCGTTGCTGCTGGTGGAGTTGGTTGTGGTGCGGCATCTGTCGTGAGGACTCTGCCTGAGAAGCGGTAGTCATTTAACAGTGCTTGTCTCTAAATTGGATTCTAGTCCCTCTGGTTAGTACTAGACTGTGCCTGGAAAACTGAGTCAGCTTCTGTTTGATGAGTAAGAAGTCGGGAAGGGGGACAGCTATGCAGCACTGGGAATGAAGAGTCCAAGTGTTCTCTTCTTTTTTATTTAATATGTTGTTGCATAACTAGCATTTTAGAGTGGTATGATTGAGCACATATAATCTCTCTCCTACAGTTTAAAGCTGAAAAAAACAAAAAGAAAGAAAGAAAAGAAAAGAAATCTAAAAGAAAATGACTGACCCAGCTTAAGGCTAGCTAGTTTTCACAACTTTATCTTTGGATATCAAACTTTTTAACATTAAATTTATAGCTCACTTAGTAACCCTGATAGAATCTTACATACTTCTCTGTGTATGTATTCTTTTTTCTCTCTCTTTTTAAAAATTACTTTTTTCTTGGATAATTTCTTTTACCATCCTCTTCTTTAGTTGATACATTGTTTGCTATAATAAGAGTACATCCTGTGGTCTATTTCAAGTGCAGTTTAAAAATGTCTGTATTTACTGCTATGATTCAGATAAATACGTTGCTTCCAAAATAAATTGCCTGGTATGCCCAAGGTTCTGGATTTAACCCTTAACCCAGAAGTGGGGAGGCCATGAGGGCTTGCTTGTCACAAGTAGTCCTTATAAAAGAAGCTTTATGCCAAAGTTTAGGTCTGCCCTCTGCCTGTGACAGTGAAGCAAGATGTCCCTTACCAGAGGCTTATGCTTCTCTTTTATATAAATTATTCTCATATGATAAGCCTAGACAGTTATGGTTTTCTAGATTAATTATTTTATATATATGAGCATTTTGCCTTTATGTAAGTATGTGAGCCACATACATGCCTGGTGTCTGAGCCGGTCAGGTGAGAGCATACAATTCCCTGGGACTGGATATACAGATAGTAATAATTTACCATATGAGTGCTGGGAATTGAACCCAGGTCCTCTGCAAGAGCGGTAAGTGCTCCTAACTATTGAGCCAATTTTCCATCCCCCAATTATAGTTTCCCTATTTATTAGTCCTAGATTAAAAGGCTTGTTTAAAAAAAAATTGTTAAGGTTTAAGAGATTGACTTTCATGTTTACCTACTATTTTTTCTATTGTTTGCTTATAAATCATTGTGTGTATCTCATTCACGCCTGGTGCCTGAGCAGGTCAGAAAGGTTTGGAACTGGAGTTCTGGGTAGTTGTGAGCCACCATGTTGGTGCTGGGAACTGAACTCCAGTCCTCTGTAAGAACAAGCACTCCTAACACAAAGCCATCTCACCGGCCCTCCCTTTTATAGATTACTTTAAAATGCCTGATACAGTGCAGCCAGTGGAAATGATGACTCATTAAGTTAAAAAAAATGAACTTTTGGTGAGGTGGAAGTTTATCAACATATAGATTTCTGTAAAAAAAGGTCAACAATGTTGTCTTTGTTAGGTTATTGCTATCATGAAACACCATGACCAAAAACCAAGTTGGGGAGGAAAGGGTTTATTTGGCTTACACTTCCATACTGCTGTTTATCACCAAAGGAAGTCAGGACAGGAACTCAAGCAGGGCAGGAACCTGGAGCAAATGCCATGGAGGGATGCTGCTTACTGGCTTGCTTCCCACTGGCTTGCTCAGCTTGCTTTCTTACAGAACCAAGGACGACTAGCTCAGGGGTGGCACCACCCACAGTGGGCTGGGCCTTCTGCATCAATCACTAATTAAGAAAATGCTCTACAGCTGGATCTTAGGGAGGCATTTTTCTCAATTGAGATTCCCTCCTTTCAGATAACTCTAGTTTGTGTGTGAGGTAAGACCCACCAGTACAAATGTATTGAGTTTCATCAACATTATAAGGGAAAGTAGAAATTATAGCTTAGTACTTGCCTCGCATGCATGAGGCCTCTTAGGTGTGATCACCAACATGGAGGGGAAAGGATTTTAGAAACATTTCTAAGTGAAATACTGATACCTAGAATGCTATACAACCCTAGTTTCTTTCTTTACTGTCTAGACATGCTGAAGGCTCAAGCAAATGAAGAGTGAGAACATTAAATAAAAAAAAGCTAGATGTGATTAGTTTGGAAAATGTGTGAGAACGAATAGGGTCCCATGGTGTTCCCTGTGGTAAATGCTCAAGTAATGTTGGAAATTCATACTCATTATGGAGGGACCCTTTAAGAGAAGCAGTGGGATACATCCATCAACCTCTAGATTGTTTTTTTAATGGGGAAAATGTATATGCCACACTTGGGAAGTCTGTTGTTAGAACTACTGTTTCTGTACCAAAAAACTTGACAGATGTTAGTCTGAAAATTTACATAGTTTAAAACATACTGACAGACAGTTATGAGCACTGTGAAGTGTTTGGAGATTTAATTGTTTTGAGAGTATCTCAGTAGGAAATGTATTCCCCTATTACCCATTCATTCTTGCTGTGTTTGGATGGGACACTTGGCTAGGTGATCATTAACTTGATTTCTTGGTTCAGTCACGTTTGTGGCTGAAAAGACTTTGGAGCACACTGACCCAAATTCAAACAGATGTAAAAAGACTACAATTTAACTACAATTTGAGTCATAACCTGGAATCATAAGGTTGTTTTGCTTTATACAAGACTTGACTTATTGTACTTATGCACTAAATCCTGGGGTAGGCATTTTTTTTTTCTGACAAAAATGTCTACAACATGGTTTTGCCTCTTGATGTTTGTTTTTGCAAAAACTATTTGCCATTGATTAGTTTCTCCAAGTACTTGTCTGTTTTCTCTAAATCTTTGCAGTGTAAGGCATCTGTCCAGTTTTCTTTGTCATATTTATTTATTTACAGTTGGTAACAGATATAAATCTTGCCAAATCCTTTTTAGGTAACCTTATGACTTTGTTACTTTTTTTCTAGCATAATAAAATTAAATTCAATATAGTTTATTTTTAAAGTGATGTCTTTTTTTCTTAGTGGCTTTTTTATGTCTGCCTTTTACTTTGAACATATGCCTAGTGAGATGTTTAAATAATCTTTGTTTATAAGCTTGTTTTAGAGGCAAGGGTCTCCCACCCCAGTGTTAGTGGTCAGGTGGGGCTCTTTTCGTGCCTGCATTGCCAGCCTCCCCCCTTTCCTTTGTTGTACTTTTGTTTAAAGAGGCATTTTGTTTTAGTAAAAATAATTCTGTTGAATTACTTTGAGAAGCGTATGTGACTTTAAAGAAATAAGATAAAGTGGGAGAAATTGCCTAATTTACTGAGATATGATTACAGAAAGAATCTACCGTTGTATTCCTAGTACCACTAGGTGATTGGAAGAACTACAGGGCTAAAAATGAGACTATAAGAACAAACTTTTCTATGCCTTTAGGATAAAAGAAACTATTTTTTTTCTTTTTTGATGTTTCAAGACAGGGTTTCTCTGTGTAGCTCTGACTGTCCTGGAACTCGCTCTGTAAACCAGGCTGGTCTCAAACTCAGAAAGATCTGCCTGCCTCCTGAGTGCTGGGATTAGAGGTGTGTGCCATTATCCCTGGCTAAAGGAAACCTTTTCTAAGAGTTACAAAACAAAGAAGCAACCACTGTGGAGGTTCAGGCTCAGGATGATAAGTAAACTGGGAAAATTAAATCCTGCTACAAAATAAACTGAAAAAGAAGTCTAGGGCTGGCTGAATAAATAGCTCAGTGCTGGTATATATGAGGCCTTGGGTTCCATCCTTAGTCTGATTTTAAAGTCTGGGGAAGGTGCCTTAGTGGTTAGTACATGCCTGGTGTCTGAGCTCCAGAAATCAAGAATGCTGACTGTAGAATTTTTTTGTAGTCTTCAACTTTGGTTAGATTTTAATTATAGCACTTTTGTATCTTTGCTGGGTGTGTGGTACTTGCCTCTGATCCCAGTATTCTGGATGTTAAGGCAGGAGTATTTGGAGTTTGAGGCCAACCTGGGCTATATAGTGGGTGAGCCCGCCTCCCAAAACAACAAGTACAACACAGCATCTTCCTCCTCTTCCTCCTCTTCCTCCTCTTCCTCCTCTTCCTCCTCCTCCTCCTCCTCTTCCTCCTCCTCCTCCTCCTCCTCCTCCTCCTCCTCCTCCTCCTCTTCCTCCTCCTCCACCACCACCACCACCACCACCACCACCTAACCAACAAATCAATGAAAAAGAAAAATCTCCACATAACGCATAAGTACTGACTTTCTTTATTTGTAACTATTTCAACTCAAGAAACACAGAATATAGTCAGCATTCAATATGAAATGACCAAAGGATGTGAATGAACAGCTTATAGAAAAAATATAGAGCAGTAAGCCAGACATTAAAAAAAAGGAAATTAAACTGGCAAGGAATATATTCAAATAACTAGTTCATTAGAGGTTAGCTAGAGTACACAGACACTTATGTGGTTGGCAGAGGGGAGTACACTTGCACGATAATTTTGAGACAGCAATATACAATTCTGTGGCTAGTATGTGCTACAGATTAATTTTCTCATAAAATAAAGAAGTGCTCATTGGTGTATTTTGTGTAAATATTAATAAATACAAGAGAAGACGAGGTCTAAATGATTACTAGTAAGGAGCTGGATTAAAAGCATGCTGTGTCAGTGACATAGTTTGACAGATAAAGGTGGCTTCTCAGGACACACATGGTAGAGAGAACTGACTTGCACAGTTGTCTACTTATCTGGACATGTGTGCTGTGGCATTGTGCTCATGTTTGCATGCATATACATATACACACAAAAAATTTTTTTTTAAATTTTAAAGTAAAACATTTTTACTATAGATATATAAGCTATATTAGCTATTTAAGCTAAAATATATTCAGCTAAAATAAACACAAATATAAATTTTATATTTCTATTATAGCTGGTTTTTAACTTGATTTTACTTACTATATTTTGACTTTATGAAAGTGTGAAAGTGATAGAATTCAGTAGAAACCACATTTCAGATTTTGAATTTTAATCTTTCCGGCATTCACACAGTGGCTCACAACCATCAGTGACTCCATTTCCAGGGGATCTGACACCTCCTGACCTCTGTAGGCATCAGGCATTTTTCTTTTTCATTTATTTATTTATTATATGTAAGTACATTGTAGCTGTCTTCAGACTCTCTTCCTTCTCACTCTGGTCCTGCTCGCTCTGGCTGTCTTCACACACCCCAGAAGAGGGCATCAGATCTCATTACAGACGGTTGTGAGCTACCATGTGGTTGCTGGGATTTGAACTCATGGCCTTTGGAAGAGCAGTCGGCGCTCTTAACCACTGAGCCATCTCTCTAGCCCGGCATCAGGCATTTTGACTCAAGCCTGGGAAAGAACCACTGAGCTGTAGCCCTGTCCCCAAGATGTACCTTTTGTTTCTAGGCACTGGCAGCATACCACCCCTGCTAGTCAGCCATGCGGTCACACACTGCATTTGCAGTGTTCCTGTGTTTTCAATTTATGGTGGGTTATTCAAACATTCCATTGTCAGAATATCTGTATATCAAATGCGGCAGGTTTTATTCCATAAGGCATGACTGTAAAAAGAAGAAAACTGAGGTTAGTTGTCTGAAAGAGTACATACTTAGTCTTCTTTCGGTACTGTTGTTTTATTGTGTCTGTAGGCTCAGTGTTCCAACTCTACAGAGGTCAACCTAGCAGGAGAGTTACCTGACGAAGTGGTGTGGGAAGTGTATACACACTTAGGATTCATTGAGTTTGAGTAAGTAGGTTTATAGTTTTTACTCACATTGGAAAATTTCACCCATTGACTGGGATCTGGTAACCTAGCCTGAAAATCTCAACTACTCTCGAGTCAGAGACAAGAATATTACAAGGCCAGGGGCTGGAGAGATGATGGCTCAGTGGTTAAGAACACTGGCTGCTCTTCTAGAGGACCTAGATTCAATTCCCAGCACCCATGTGGCACCTCACAACTGTCTTTAACTCCAGGCTCAGGGGGATCTTACTCCTTCTGGCACATATACAGGTAGAGTACATATCCATTTAGCCAAGAAACCCATACACTAAGATAGGTAGATAGATCGAGAGAGAGAGAGAGAGAGAGAGAGAGAGAGAGAGAGAATGAATTATAAGTCTAAGGCTTGATTGGTCTACAGAGTGTAGACCACTGTGGACAGTTTAGTGAGACCCTGTTTCAAAACCTAAAAATGAGGACTGGAGTATATAAATCAGTACTAGACTGTTTGCCTAACTCGTGTATACACACACACACACACACACACACACACACACACACACACACACACACACGGGGAGAGGGATTCAGTGTTTCGATTCTTCCTCATTTTGGACAGTTTCTATGTCTTAAAGTTTATCAAATGTGGTATCATTAATTCCATTCAGAAAAATTTTCATTTCAAACATTTTAATGATCTATAGAAGTTTGATTTGGTTCTTTTTTTATTCCCCACATCTTATAATACGGTCATGGTTTTTTGTCTGCTTGTTTTTGTTTTTTCTACATGAACATACTGGGGCAGAACCAAAGTGACTTTTAAATGCACTTGTATACTGTTTTTGTCAATTGTCATTTCTGACTCTCGTAATTGGCTTTCTTTCCTTTTCCTGCTCTTTACATGTCTGCTCATTTTTAATAAGTTTGACAGACGTTTGTATATTTTAACTCTTTATAAGTATAGATTATTTTATTTTATTCCTTTAAGTATTTTTGAGCTTTGCTTTGATATATAGTGAATTTACTTGGGAAAAGTTTAAATCTGTTGTACTTTTAAGCTTTTTTTTCCCCCCTTGAATACAGGAGAACCTTTAGTGTAAGGCTAATTTTGTCCCCAGATTATGGCCATACTCTTAGTTCTGGCTAGTATTCTGCCTGTGAGGAATTGTTCTGCTCCTGGTGCTATGTGCATTCTGGGACTTGCACTCTACCTCCTGCTTTTTCCTAGCCTCTAATTTATATCTTTGCTGATGAAAATGATCAGAGCTCACCTGAGGACCTGAGGGGAGCCCAGCCCATCAGAGCTAACCTGAGGCCTTGAGGGGAGCCCAGCCCATCTTTGGAGCTTTCCCTGTGCAGTTCTGTTTCTTCTGCTTACTGTTACCATTTATTTTGGACACCTTGGTCATACTGAGTTTTCATTCAGGTCTCCTCCTTATTGGTCTGTGTTTAGTTTTTCTCGTCCTTTGCTGTTGCGCCAAAGCTATGGCTGGACAGTTACAGGGCTCATCTTGTTTCTCCTCATAGAGGTTCATTGCTTCAAACTGCCTCTCTCAGTACTTGAAAATTATTCCTTTATATTTGTCCAGAGTCATTGTTTTAGTTGTTTAAGGTGGGTCATTTTGTTCTCTATTATTTGTCGTGGTTAGAAGCAGTTGCTTATGTAGAAATCCACTGGTATTTTGAAGTGGTGCTGATTATCTTACGTTCCTAATGTTAGATGAAGTTATTATCATCTCCAAGTGCTGATATTTAGGTCTTTTTAAAGTTGTTCATATTACAGGGTAGCTTCTAAATCATTTCAAAGAGCAAATGACTTAGAAGGGAACACATTGATTTAAAATGCCCCTAGTCAATGCCAGTTTGGGTGTTGATAGGTGGAGTAAATGGAGAATTTAATTTAGATTAAATGATCATTCCTGAGTACGAGATGCTACATTCAAACTTTGTTGAAAGATAATTAAGTACATTAAAAAGGTAATACAGTTAACTGGTTACATCATAGACATTGCAAATATGCAACTCCTGTCTAAATAAGGATAATAGGTGTACTTAAAATGGGTACTAGTAGGGATTTGGGTAAATGGACAGGTGACATTTTAATTAAAAAAAAAAAAGCAACATGTCATGAAACTTAGATTCTGTAAAATTGCTGTTTAAAATTAAGAAGGTTTTGTGTGTGTGTGTGTGTGTGTGCGCGCACGCACAGATGCATGTGTTGGGAGCTGAGTATGCAGACACACGTGCACTTGTGTGTTGAGGCCAGAGGACAATCTTTGGTATAGGTACACATTAGCTGTATACCTTCGTTTTTGAGACAGGGTCTTTCACTGGCCTGAAATGTGCTGATTTAGGCTAAGCTGGCTGGCCATCAGGCCCCATAGATCTACCTTGTCTATTTCCCCAGTCCTGAGCTGCACACCTGGCACCTCATAATTAAATGTATGTTCTGAGCATTACACTTAGGTCCCTATGCTTACAATGCAAGCACTTTATCAACTGAGCCATCTTTCCAGCCCAGATTTGATTATTCACAAGTGGTTTAGTTACAAGGATGACTCTAATCTCTAAGGTGAAAATAAAGATTCCAACTAAAATTATTTCCTAAAATGTGATTGTTGTTAAATATATATCAAGCTGATTCAAATTTAAGCTTGGCTTTTTGGCTAGTCTATATCTTACAAGTTTAGTTGGCAAAGGTATTTTAGAGGTTTTCTTGGGAAAATGAGCTCTCATTTTCAGAATTGATTCAGATTTTCAATTTTGTAATTTTCTACAATTAGAAAGGCTCCTCAGTCATCAACACACACTGAGGGTTGGCTATATTGTGAGGACAATTATCTAACCCATAGGTGATGAGAATGAAATAATAGCAGCTACAGGAACATTCTTGAGCTTTTGCCCTGGTTGGAACTTGAGTCTGTTGAGTATAGAAATTAGGACAGGAGTAAGGGGAAGGACTCTTAGTGCCATTGTATATTTTATAAAAAGGAAACTGAGTTCTTCCCCAACCCCCACCAGGAACGAAAAGTACTTGTTATATAGCTTATTAATGGGTTCAACCAGGTTTGTGATTAGCTATAAGGATTGTCCAGCATCTGCTGTTAGCAGGTCTGCCACACTGAGGAAGATCTCTCTCTGGGCAAGACTATTCTTGGTATTCCTTAAAGTTTCATGAGAGAAATTTCAGAACACTAAGAAAGAAACCAATAAATTATTCTCAACATACAATGCCCCCACAGTACTTGAATGTGGCCTTCATTGTTTTAAAACAATCATTTTGCTTTAAAAGGTGATAAATTTATTGAAGGGACCAAAATTGCAGATAGTGCTCTTTTTGCCACGTGCTTTCATAGGGGAGTCAGACGCTTATGAAACAGAAAGCGACTTGGCATCTCTGTGCCCTTTCTCTTCTCTATTAACCTGTCCAACCCTGTGCTTGATGATCCTGAAGGACAGACAAATTTAAAAAGTTAGGTGAATTCTGGGTTAAAAAAAATACTTACTGAGAGTTTGAAATGGTAGAGTTGTAACTGCCTCTCTGTGGTGCTCCCTCCCTCTGCCTAAGGGACAAGGAATTGGGTGAAGTGGATTTAGTAATACAATAAAGTAACAATCTGTCTTCACTGGTAAAACGTTGTTTATTTTGGTAAAGAGAGAAAGTGGAAGTTTTAATGATACTTTACATGACTGCTTTGTTCTTCCCGCTCCCCTTCTCAAAAATAACACTTGGAATAGTCCGTTCATTACTGCCGAGAAAGTCATCACTGTGCAGGCTGCAGCTGCTGAGATGGCTTAGTGGAAGAAATGTTTGCTTGCTTTTTTCTAGTGATTATTTATTAATTTTTTTGGCCGTTCTTTGAATATCCAAACTGTAGCAAACAAGGAGAAACATTTAAGTTTGTGTTGGGGAAACCTCCTTGTGGGGCATTTTATCAGATGACTCCCTGGCCACGCACCCTGAAGAGAGGAATTAATGAGGCAGCGTCTGAAGCAGCAGTGGGCTCTCACGGAATCAACCCGCCAAGTTTCACAGTGTTCTGTTGGATAATTTCAAGTTCTTCAGACACAGATTACATAAAGAAGATTGTAGGGCACGTGATGCATTCTGGCTTCTTATATTTCAGATAGTAGAAAAATTGCTAGCTCTAAGAATGGATCCTGGCGAGATCTTCACAGTCATAACTTTTCATCTATGATTTTATCTAACAACTTTATTTAAAGTTTTGTCGTTGTTGAAATAGGCCTTTTGAATAGTTTTGCTCCGTGTATAAAATATTGTAATGGTAGAATAATGGATTGCCTGTGCATTGTAACTACAAAGGTAAGATGTGGCATGATTTTTCTGTGTTCATTTTTTAAGATAGAACCATGGCTAGATGCTTGAAACAGATCTTGAATCTGTATAATGTATAGTTAGCAAAGGCAGTAGTTTGAAATGTATTTCAAGTAGATTAAAAATAGTGTGTTAAACTGATTTCCTTTTTCTCTCCAAGATTTACCGGAAGCTTTCCTTCTTACAGCACAGGTCCAGAAAGCCTTGAAATGCTCAGGTCTTGTATTTCCTCAGAGTTCTATTCTTCCACCTGGACATGTCATGTTAGCTGCAAGTGGAGTTATTTTGCAAACAGTTTCTGGACTCTTCGTTTTAAATAGTTGGGTTCTTGATGTGTTGTTAGATAGACACTGGTCTGGACTGAGGACCTGGGACCTTGCTCAGGCCCGTCTGAAGCACTTTCTAAGGCTGTTCTGCTTTTTGTCTTGAGTACAGCATGCCTCACTTAGTCTCCAAGCAGACTACTGTGGTTATAAATTTTAGGTGCTTACATTTAAACTTTAGGTTTGGGTTTTCAAAACAGAAAGTACCCATTTTAGTTTTTATTTCTACATATTAGTGTCACATAGTGATTTTTAGATATAACTGTTGAGATTTTAAAGATTATGTTTAGTGATAAAAGAATAAGTATTTCTGAAAGCAGGCTATTACTATTTCTGTGTAATGAATTAGTTCTCAGAAGAAAATTGGGAAAATTGATAGCATTGAATTCTTGTTTTGTTTTATTGCATGCAGAGCTTTGGTTCAGGTAGCAGTCTGTGATCAGATACCAATGTGCAGGTGATGTGGCCTGTCCTCTGCTGTCCTGCATGACTTTTTTTATTTGTTTGTGTTTTCTTTCTTTTTTTTTTTTTTTTTTTTTTTTGATATCTGTGTCTTTCTCCTGTGAATTACCTTGTGTAATTTCACTTAATTTTTTGCTTCCAATATTATAGCAAAGTTATTTGATATATCTTTTTAGTCTTAATTTGATAGAATTACATTTATTTTTGCATTCAGCTTTTTTAAGCAGAAAAGTTTTTATTGCTTGAAAACCATTGGATATAATTACTTACCTTAAAATATTTATAAATTATTATGTAACTGAAAACAAAAATAGGAAAATATGGAGGTTGGAAATTAGGAAGCATAAAACATTATTTGTAGTTTTGAAAATGCTTAATTAGAATCATTTTTTCTATGATTAGAAATAAACCCTTTAAACATTTTTAATCGGTTGCTACAGCAAGAGGAACAAAATTATTTTCCCTCCTCAAGTAAAGGCTTCAGTGCATGCTCCTTCCCTCTTCTGTCTTCCGGTTCTAGGGTCCTTTCAGATGTTTGGAGAGCATTATGATGTATAAGATCTGACGGTGTAGTTGATATAATTCTAGTGTGTTAATACTAAACACCTCAAGGAAAATTTTCTTCATCATCCGCCTCCCCTTTCTCCCACTTGTGTAGGCACAGTGAACTAGGTAGGCATGTTGCATCATTGCTGCCATGGATACCCTTAAGAACGGGCATGTGGGTTGAGCTAAAGCAATGATGATTAGCTTTTTAGTCCCCCATAACTATAATAACTATATGTTCTTCCCAATGAAGACTGTTATTTTAAAATGCTTTCAAATGACTAGGTTGTGAGTTGGGATGACTAAATCTTCACTGTTACTGAACTGCTAAATCTTGGCCTCCATCTACAGTAGTATAATTGGCATTTACTAATTTAAGACAGTCATAAATAGCCCTACGTTCCTCTTCTGATGAATACAGCCCTTAAAAGGAACTGAGTTGGTTTGCCTGCTCCCGGAGCTGGGAATTAGACCTAGGACCATGAATCCGGCAGGCAAGTGCCTCACCACTGTGCTACCCAAGCCCGATTAATACACTTGACAGAAATGTAGTGGATTTGAATGCTTCCTCCTTGAATTAAAAAAAAGTCATTTTGGGTTTAAACACTTTTCACAGGAAGAGCACTTACAGTATTGTTTCTGGTTATTTTTACCCATATTATTGTGGATTATATGTTATTTAATCAGCTTGGGCACAATATTTTCTTGTGTGTCTCCCATATAATGTCTTAGAAAACAGCTTAGTTTTCTCCTTGAGAGTTTTTAGCTTCTTCTTTTTTGTTTTTGGATGTTTTTTGTCTAGTTCAGAGAGGCAGGAGAGCCAGGCCAATTCATCTCTTTTACATCTTTCCAAATACTCGTATACATTAGCTATAAGAAGGGTCTGTAGGCCAGTGCAATGGCTCAGCAGGTGAAAGTGCTTGGCATGCGAGCCTGACCACTGAATTTGATCTGCAGAACCCACAGTAGAGAGAGAGAACTGAAGGTTGTCCTTAACCTCCACATGTATGCCGTGGCGTGTGCCCACACACACACACACACACACACACACACAAAATAGGAAATGAAACATACTTTAAAAAACAAACCACTGAAGTTTGCCTAGTTTTGAGAAGCTGGGTGGTAGATTATTGTGACTGGAATCCTTAGGAGCTGCTTTTTGTTAATAGGACACAGTATGAGAGAGGATTAAAGACATGTCACCTGTTCTCAAGTTGCTTTTACCCTTTGCATCATGATTTTACTAATCAACAAGGTCCAAATCTATTCTTTGGCTAAAACACACTTTTAATTTAATTTTATTAGTTTGTTTGTTAATGTAGTTTTGAGGCAGGTCTCAGCTGTGTAGTCTGGCTGGTCTGGAACTCACTGTGCAAACCAGCTGGCCTCCACTAACTCACAGGGATCCGCATGCCTCTGCCTCTCTTACACTGGATTAAAAGTGTGTGCCAGTGGCCCCAGCCCTCCCCTCCCCTCCTGGTGGTGCTAACTCTGTAGGTGTCAGATGAGTGCTTATCAGGACACCCTGCTGCTGAGCTGCATCACACCCAGCAGTTGTATTGGGAATTCTGATAAGAAGTTGAAGGCAAGTGTGCTGTAACCACTTGGTATCTTTGTTGTGGCTGAGGGAATAGAAATGGATAGGAATGGGATATTTGTGTTTAATGCATTTTGAAAATTCTTAACATGTCATTGAATGTTTTACTGTAGGCATTTAAAATGATTTCATTGTTTGGATGTTTTATAATTTATTTAATTAACATTTTGGTTTTATTTTCCTTAAAATGATAAACTTGCTGCTAAATCTGAGCATAATCAAGATCCTTTTGATGAGGAATTTTTAATGTAAATAATAACATTTTTAATGTGTTGGTAAATACTGCTATTGTCCCACAGTTAAGTTACCTTCAGACTGTCTTTTCAGTTGAAAACCATAACGCATATTGAATGTGTTTCCATTAAATTGTTTATATTTGGAAGGACTCATTAGTATTCCTTATTTGAAACACAGTGATAAGGTTTTTTTGAACTTTCCAGTTTTTGTTGTTTGGTTTTGGGTTTTAGTGACAGGTTCTCACTATTTAGCCTTGGTCTGGAACTTACTAAGTAGACCAGAGTGGCTCACAGAGATCTGCCCGCTTTTGTGTTAATCTGGGATTCAAGATGGTTACTGCCAGGTCCAGCAGGATATGGCGTATCTTATTTCACCTTTTTCTTAATTTTTAGTATCTGGTAGTGCTCATCTGGGTCCGTCTTATTTGGGATCTTCTGAGTCGATAGAAGAGACATAGTTTTCAAGGACTGCCTTTATTGTCTGTTCAGTTTTTTGTAATGAATTCCAAATGAATAAGCAAGGCTTCCTTTTTCTTATTCTGCCACTCTCACTTTTTAAATTCTTAAATTCCTTTAAATTTCTGCTTTTGTTTAAGTTACTCAACAGATACTTTGCCAGTTAGATGGACAAGAGCCTATAGGATACCAGGTGAGGAGAGCTCAGGCTCTGGAGACTGTTGAACTGTTTAGTCCAGGACCGATTGAGGGGCCAGATGCTCAGTATTCCTTCTGGGCTGCAGTTTCCTGATCTGTAACACAGGGTATGAGATAAGTTTAACTTTTTTACAACCTCTTCAAGATTAAGTGAATTAAAACCTGTCAACTTGTGGCTCATGGTAACGTAACTTTTAATAAATAGAAAATATGCAGCCTCCCGGCTGAACAGAATAGTCTTTTCTGAATAATTCCTTTTACAACTTCTGTCTCTTGCTTTTTAAATGGCTGGGGGTGGCAGGTGGTTTTCAGTCACCATCAGAACAAGTTGGAACTTAGAATAATGGCAGTATAAAGGATGGCAAGACTCAGAGTTGCTTCCACTCATGCCTGTTTGTGCTTTATCGGCTTTTTGTCACTTTGATTCTCTATCTTAGTGTCCCCTAAGCCTGGCCATCTGTGGATAGAAAAGACAAGCCTTTATGCTGGGATGAGTGTTTGTGTCGTCCTAGTGTGTACTCAAGGACTTATTTTAACTGGGTAACTGATGAAACATCGAGTAATAAATTATACCATCATTTTTATTTTTGTTTGACCTGCTTGAAAATTATGAATACCAAATTTGATTTATATGGACAAAGTCTTCATATATACACTACGGCACTTTTATGTGTAATAGGTTGTATTAAAATTGCATTTCAGCCAAAAGCTTTGAAAGAGCTGTGAATGAACTCGAGTTCAGATTTGTTTTTCAAAGTTAAAATAAATAGAAATGCTGCCCTCTGCTGTTAGCTAATACTTTACTGCCACACAAAAATGTTCATGAGCCTATACCAGGGTGACAACTGTTTAGTATTTATTATGCCACTAGATTGAGTTTTGATAATATAAAATGTTATTGTGACAGTTTGATTATTTTATTACAATTAAGTAATACTGACTTCCATGAAATATATTTGTACTCATATTGGCCTTTGGAAGAACTTTGGTCCTACAGCAAGCTTTTGCTTAGTTATAGCTTTGCATTTCATGAGGTGACCTTTAAATAGTTCTTGCATTGATGATCTGCTTGTGTGACTCAGAGCTTGCATTGATTACCTATAAGTAGACCATATATAAGATTTTTCTAAAATAGTTATTGTTTCAGTTTGTCTTTTGGTATTTGAAGTTTCAGAATGTTTCAAAATTTCATGTTTCAAAATTTCACATTTTGAATATTTAGTATTAAGATGTAGATCTTTGTTTAAGATCTAAAAGGAAAATTTTCTTTAAAAATTATGTTGAGTACAGTTTAATCTCTGATGAAAAGGTGGGGGTAATTTTAAGATTGCTTCTAGCTTTGTTTTATGGAGTGCCTTCTACATCTAAAGCCCTATAATGTATATAAGAAATGATAAAGCCCTATACCATGTATAAAGTAAACATGGGAGACAAAGACTGGCAAACTGAGTAGTAGATCAAATCAGGCTCCCCGTGTTAGTGTCGAGAGGTCACTGCCAGTTCTAACAGGTTGAAAGACTGGGTGCTGGGATTGACTAGTAGTCTTTGCCCTGTGTATGGAACTGCTGACTGTGTCTTGACAGAAAAAAATGAGGCCATTTGCATTTAATCTATTGATATCTTGACTTGGATTTAGTTTCTGTACATCAGAAGTTCTTCATATACTCTGGATTTTAATCCCTTATTAGATGTGTTGTTTGCAAATACTTTCTCCTGTTCTCCTTCTTCTTTTTTTTTTTTTTTGGTTTTTCGAGACAGGATTTCTCTGTGTAGCCCTGGCTGTCCTGGAACTCACTCTGTAGACCAGGCTGGCCTCAAACTCAGAAATCCGCCTGTCTCTGCCTCCAGAGTGCTGGGATTAAAGACCTGTGCCACCACTGCCCGACTTCTCCTGTTCTTATTGTTGTTTTGGAAGCAGGGTCACTGTTGGCTCTGGCTGGTCTCTAATTCACTATGTAGATCAAGGTGGCCTTGAACTCATAAAGATCAGCCTGCCTCTGCCTCCTGTGTGCTGCAGTTAAAGGTGTGTGCCTCTATGCTCGCCTTCTCCCCATCTATGCCCTCCCTCTCCCGTTCTGTGAATTTGCTTTTTTGCAATGTTGATAGTATCTCGATGCACGAATTAAAGTTTTCCTGAGATCCAATTTGTCTATTTTTCTTTTGTTAACTATATTTTTGTTGTCATATCTAAGGAACTTTACAGGTTCTCAGTATTTATAGTTTAGGTTTATATTTGGTCCTTTGTTAGTTGTGTGTTTGTTTTTTTGTTGTTTTTTTTTTTTTTACGTGGTATTAGGTAAAGGTCCAACTTCATTTTGTTACATTTGCAAGTATAGTTTTTCTATCACCACAGGTTGACTGACTGCCTTTTCTAATTGAATGATTTTGACATAACTTGTAAAACAGTATTTGTGTATTTAAGGGATTAATGTGGGCTTTCTATATTATTCTATTCAGATATCTGTCTTTAGCATCACTGCTTTGAGTATTGTAGCTCTGTAAAATTTTGAAACCAGGTAGCTATTCTCTCTGTCTCTTACTGTCTCTTTCTGCCTCTCTCTCTCTCTCTCTCTCTCTCTCTCTCTCTCTGTCTCTCACTCTCTGTCTCTCTCTCACTCTCGGTCTCTCTCTCGCTTTCTTTCTCTCTGTATCTGTCTGTTTCTCTGTCTCTGTGTGTGTGGTGTGTCTGTCTGTCTGTCTGTTTCTCTTTGTGTCTCTGTCTCTCTCTGTGTGTATGTGTCGTAGATGCACATTGGTGCGTTTGTGCATGTGTGTGTGGAGGCCAGAAGTTGACATTAGGACTCTCTATCACTCACTCTTCTCCTTATCTTTTGGTTAAGGTCTCAATGAATCCAGACCCAAGAATTGGCTAGAGGGCTGGCCAGTGAGCTCTGGGTCTGCCTGACTCTCTAGCCCCTGCTAGGATTTAGATGCTCCTGACCATTCCTCACTATTATGTGGGATCTGAACTCAGGTCCTCATGCATGTGAGGCAGACACTTTACTGACTCTCCATTTCCCTAGCTCCTTTGCTGTGATCATTTGAATTAAAAATTTCCCTTAATTAGAGGTGTGGGCTTGCTGAAGGAAGTCTACCACTGAGGGTGGACTCCCCCTTGGTTAAGTTTGCTCTCTGCTTTCTGCTTGCATTTGAGGATGCTCCTGGCACCGTATTAAGTCTTTCCACAGAATGGGAAGTTTGTTAAGTTTTTGGTCATGCCATTGTTTCTGTAGATAAGTGTTGTTTTCATTGCACAGTGGGATTCAAACCACCTGTTACTCAGAAACACTTGAGGTGGGAAAACTGCATAGACTTTCTTCTTATTTGTCAAATAATACAGTTTTTTGTTTTTTGTGGGGTTTTTTTTGGTTTTTCGAGACAGGGTTTCTCTGTGTAGCCCTGGCTGCCCTGGAACTCACTCTGTAGACCAGGCTGGCCTCGAACTCAGAAATCCACCTGCCTCTGCCTCCCAAGTGCTGGGATTAAAGGCGTGCGCCACCACTGCGCAGCTAAACAATGCAGTATTACTAGTGGGTATTGCTAATCGTGGGGGATGTATATAGGTTATGTGCAAATACGGAATCGTTCTATAAAAGGAACTTGAGCACACTCATTTGGGTGGGCAAGGACACCTTGTCATCAGTCCCCCCAGGCCCCAAGGAAAACAGCTTTTTAAAGGATTTTGATATTGATATTCACAGTGTCTTTTGCCATACATCAGATTTTTATTTGTTTTATTAATCTGTAATATATAAAAATACTCTCCTTCCTAGTATTTTGGAAATAAATTTAAGGGGGAATTAAAGCCCACTTTTAAAATGTGGTAGAAACTATTGGGGTCTCTGGGTTTTTTGTTTGTTTGTTTGTTTGTTTTTACTGGTTTAATGGAGTTAAGTTTCTTTTCTTAAAAAGACCTCCACACACTCCCTTCACCACTGTTCTCTTTCTTTCCCTCCTTCCCTCCCTCTCCCCCTCTACCTTTTCCCCTCTCTCCCCCTTTTCCCCTCTCCTCTTATCTCTGTGTCTCTATCTCTCTCTCCAGGATCTACTATGTATCCCTGGCCGGCTTGGAACTCACTGCGTAGACTAGGCTGGCCTACCCTCACCCCCGTCACACATCTGTCTGCCCTGCCTCTTCCTCCTGAGTGCGGGGGGGGGGGGGGGGGGGCTATTTCCTTTTTGATCTTCTGCCTGACTGTTTTACTCACAGGGAATATGATTTCTCCAGCTGTTATTGTAGAGCTGTCCTGTTTGCAGTTCTACCAATTTTTGATTGTTACAGTTTGATACTGTGTTCATAAATGTTTGCAGTTGTGTCTTCCTGTATTGGAACTGCATTAACATAGAATATCCCTTCTTTGTCGCAAACCATTTTTAAAAATAGGTTATTTATTCTTATTTTATGTGCGTTGTTTTTTTTCCCCTGTATGTATGTCTGTGTGAGGGTGTCTGATACTGTAGTTAGAGACAGTTGTGAGCCGCCATGTAGGTGCTAGAAATTGATCCTGGGTCCCGTGGAAGAACAGTCAGTGCTCTTAATTGCTAAGCCATGTTTCCAGCCCCTTGTCATTGATTTGAAGTCTTTTTTTTTTTTTTGCTTTGTTTTGTCTGACAAGGCTATCGAAATTCAGTAGTGCATGGTGCCATATGCCTTTAATTCCAGTACAGCACTGGGAGGCAGGAGGATCTCTGATTGAGGCCAGCTAAGGCTACATAAAAGAACCTTGTCTAAAGAAGTCTAAAAAAAAAAATTGCTAGGTATGGTGGCATACACCTTTGATCCCAACACTCAGGGGACAGAGCTGGCAGATCTTTGATCCAGTGCTATGAAAAGCAAAACCAACAAATACATACATACATACATACATAAACATATACATACATGCATACTAAAAATATGTAAAGAGAGACATCCCCGTTCTCTTTTTGGTACTATTTGTGTCAAATAGCAATTTTCATTCTTTCAGCATGTCTTTGTATTGGACGTTGGTCTGTTTTAGACAAATACTTAAATTATGCTTTGTTTTAAAAATATGTTCTTCAGTCACTATTTTTGTTATTACTAGAAAATAAAACAATTTATATTTGTAATTACTAGTTCTGGAGGCTCTTCTCCCACTTTGTGATTTATTTCTCGGGTATTTTATGGCAGTCTTGTTCATTTCCTGCATTTCTCTCGTCTGTGATTGATTCTGCATAGAACATTTAAATTTCCTTCTTGGCCCTCTTTTGTGTGTGTTGCATATCTAATTTCTTTATGGTTGCCATGAGAATTACATTGCCCATCCTAAAGTCACAACACACCATTCAGAGCTGAGACTGACCTGCCCTGAGTAGCAGCCGACAGTTGCTTTTGACGGCTCTTTCCCGTCCCTTTTTGTTGCTGATACCCAGATTATACCTTCATGTTTAGTGTGTCCCAAGCATAAATTAACTAAGCAGTTCCTTTAAATATAATGGTCCTTAAATTTTTTAGGACACATTTATGAGGTCATAAACCAAAGTAAAAACCTGTAACACAGGCTAAACAGCTCTTATCAGAAGATCTGAATTTCTTTGTAATCCAAATATTTGGAGCCCTGAAATGACCCCACCTGTAGGAAATTCCACACCTGAGTGTATGTGATAGGTTTCAATTTGAATGCTGATATGTTAAACATGGAGACATTTCCCTTTAGGTCATGTGTATAGGGTGTTTATTGAAACATACATGAATTTGTTGCGTGTACACAGAGACACATATACATACATGCTACTAATACCGCCATCTTTCTGTAATTCTTTCAGTGTGAAAAATACCCTTTCCCAACTTAACCTTTGAGCACCAGTCTAGTCTGCTCATTCTTCTCTGAAAACCATCACAGCTCTATCTCTTTAAAGATTTCTCTGCACAGCTTGTCACCACGTTCTTATCTCAGAGTAACTCCTACATCTTTAATCCATCCCTAACACTCCATTTATTATTATTTATTAAGTTGCTGACAGCTTCCCTCTTGTCACAGCTAATGATCACTTCTCCTGTTCTCCCACCCTTAGTAGTGGTTTCTATAATCCGGCTCGTTCTTGCTGTCGTTCTTCAGCTCCTGGTGTCTGTTAATGTGCTGTTGTGATATTTAGCTTTGCCATTTCACCAGTTTTTCTGAATTTGTTTTGTCTTGCCTATAATTTGGTAATGACTTCGCTTTTGTTTTATTTTTTAATTACTAAGAGCAATTTTGTTTATCCCTTTGACTTTAACCATTGTCTGTATAGTATATTTCTGTATTTCTGAGGATCTTTCCTAGAAATGATAAGCAGCATCTTAGTTTGGGATTCTTCCTCCTGGGGATAAGTTCTTCCTCTGACAGATTCTCCCTCTAGTTGCCCCTCCCCCTTCAGGAGATTCCTGAGGAAATTCTAATTTCTTGGAGTCCATTGTTTGAATAGTCTGATAACCAAAGACAGGCCCACAGGTCTCTACAATGTATCCATTTCTGCTGGTTAGCCAGCCACAAGCTTCATTTGTGTTCTCTGAGCAGTGAGTTCCAGTTGTTTATCTTTCTTATGTTAGGCATTAGTCAATCTACTAGGTGGGGAGTAGCCCCTCATCTCAGGATTAAAAACCCTTACAGTATGCCGTGTTGAACAGCATCTTATTTGCTTTTTAACTTTTTCACTTGTTTGATTACATTTGTATTGATATTTTGCCTATTTCTTACTGAATTATAAGAGTTCTTTGTATATTTTGATCATTAATTAGTTTTTTATCAGATAATTTTCCAATATTTGCTTCTATTTTATGTTTTTATTTTATTCTGTATTCTCTCTTACAGAGAAGTGTTTAATATTAATAAAATATATCTTAATAGTTTTTTTTCATTCATGAATCATGTTTTAGTGGTGTATCTAAAAAGAATTATTGTTGGTATTAGGGTCACTTCAGTGTCATTTAAAAATTGCAGGGTTGTACAGTTATCTGTTAAAAGACATTTAAAAATCAAAAATAGCAATTTTGCTATTCACTCAGATATTGCCATTTTGGTGATCTTTTAACCTTTATCTTACAGATTATCTGAAATTTTCGTTTATTAAAAGGCGTCCTCTTCCCCCAGTTTGTTTTAATGGAACACTTTCACTATATAGATAAGACTGCCTTCAGCACCCTGTGTAACGAATGTCTGGCTTTTAATCACATGGAGTTTTACCAAGTGTTTCAAAGCCTGCCTTTGCTAACTATAACATGGCAGTTTTGAATCTATTCCTATGGACTGATTTACGCCCTGAAACTGGATCCGTTTTCTGCTTCTTTGCTTGTTGTTTTTCACTGACGACCATATACTGTTGTTCATGAGGACAGAGGCCTTTCCTCATAGTTGTGGTGGGTATGCTCCAAAGACTCCATTTAAGGTCACAATTAAGAGATTACCTTGAATCGCAGATAGATTTGAACTTTGGACTTCCTTTTAAAAGATTTATTTTAATGTGTATGTGTGAGTGTTTACATGCCTGGTTCTTGCGGAGGCCAGAAGGGGCATTGGATTCCCTGGAGCTGGAGTGACAGGTAGTCGTGAGCTTCCTCATGTGGGTACTGGGAACCGAACCCAGGTCCTCTGCAAAATCAGTAAGTGTCGTTAATCGTTAACCATGGAGCCATCTCTCCAACTCCCTGATCTTTGGACTTTTAAAGATTTGTGGAAGGAGTATGGGAAATTTTGAGGTTTAGATTTACTGTAGTTTGCATTATGAGATGGCCATTAGCCTACGGAGACAAGGGGTGAAAGTTTTTTGGCTCAAAAGTGTTAGGTTTGGATGTCCAGTTGACAAAGGGTAGAGTTCTGATGGTTTATCTTGTCAATTTGAGATTTAGATCACTATGGTAACAGGTCTCCAGACGTGCTTATGGGGGATTATTTAGGTTGGGTTAATTGAGGTGGGAAACGCTGTCCTAAACATGGTGGTACCATTTATTGCTTGGCCTGGGATTCCATACTGAGCTAACAAGAAACACTGGGCACCAAAATAAACTCTTTTTAAAGCTGCTTTTGTCAAGCATTTTGTCACAGCAATGAGACAAGTAAGTAATAGTCTCTGGTGTTGAGTCTTCGTGAAATTGAAGAGAAATGGCAGTGTTTCTCTAATTTCATTAACTATTTGAATCCCAGATAGTTTTTTTCCTTTCTTTTTTTTTAAAAGATTTATTTATTTTATGTATATGAGTACACTGTAGCTGTTTACTTTGATGTATATGTTTTGTCAGCATTGTATATATGTGCTGTGTGTGCATGTGTGTGTGCATGTGCGTGCGCAGTTCCTGCAGGGGCTAATAGACAGTGGCAGATCCCCTGTGAGCCACGCATAAGTTCTGGGAATGGAGTCCGGGTACTCTACAAGGGCGTCCAGTACTAACTTTCCAGGCTCAAATCCATTTCTTCTCTAAGTGTAGTATCTTTTGGTGATTTGATCTAAATATTGAACCTTGTACAAATTATATTTCTCTTAATTTTGTGACATAATACTGGGAAAACACCAATTTAAAAAGGCTGCCTTATGCCCTCAAATTGTCATTCTGGCAACAAGGAAGAACAGTAAATACTTTGGATTTCATAACTGACTTAAGTATCTAACCATTTGCATTTATTAAACATTGGAAATAAAATCTGGAGTCAGACAGGACTCCTCTTTGTTGCAGGATATTTGATCACACTGTGAACTCCAAGATTGTGTTATTTACTGAAAAACTGATATGGCATTATTCTGCCAAGCCTCTTCTAATTGCTATACATATAGTGATTTATTTAACTATCTTATTGGCTTAACTTCAACAAGTTAGAGCTGTCCTATCAGTTACAAAACAAAACAAAAAAATACCTTATTCTCAGCACCTCATGGTACCTTCTCCAAAATTGTGTTAAGGTGAAATGTTCTATAGGTATGTGTTAAATCCATTTGTTTCATAACTTGTGTTAGTTTCACTGTGTCTCTGTTCAGTTTGTGTTTCCATGACCTGTCCATTGGTGAGAGTGGGGTGTTGAAGTCTCCCACTGTTATTGTGTGAGGTTGAATGTGTGCTTTGAGCTTTAGTAATGTTTCTTTTACAAATGTGGGTGCTCTTGCATTTGGGGCATTGATACTCAGAATTGAGAGTTCATCTTGAGAGATTCTTTTCTTTGAGTATTTTGTTAACTTTTGGTTGAAACTCAATTTTATTCAATAATAGAATGGCTATTCCAGCTTGTTTCTTGGAACTATTTGCTTGAAAGTTTTTTTCTAGCCTTTTACTCTGAGTTAGTGTTTGTTTTTGTCGCTGAGGTGTGTTTCCTGTATGCAGCAAAATGCTGGGTCCTGTTTATATATCCAGTCTGTTAGTCTGTGTCTTTTTATTGGGGAATTAAACCCATTGATGTTAAGAGAGATTAAGGACCAATGACTGTTGCTTCCTGTTATTTTTGTTGTTAGACGTGGAATTATACTTGTGTGTTTTTCTTCTTTTGGGTTTGTTGTGAGAAGATTAATTTTTTGCTTTTTCTTGGGTATAGTTTCCCTCTTTGTGGCATTTTCCTTCTATTATCCCTTGTAGGGCTGAATTTGTGGAGAGATATTGTTTAAATTTGGTTTTGTCATGGAATATCCTGGTTTCTCCATCTATGGTAATTGATAGTTTTGCTGGGTATAGTAGCCTGAGCTGGCATTTTTGTTCTCTTAGGGTCTATATGACATCTGCCCAAGATCTTCTGGCTTTTAGAGTCTCTATTGAGAACTCTGATGTAAATCTGATAGGTCTGCCTTTATTTGTATGTTACTTGACCTTTTTCCCTTACTGCTTTTAATATTCTTTGTTCTGTGCATTTGGTATTTTGATTATTATGTGACAAGAGGAATTTCTTTTCTAGTTCTATCTATTTGGTGTTCTGTAAGCTTCTTGTATGTTTATGGTCATCTCTTTCTTTAGGTTAGGCAAGTTTTCTTCTATAATTTTGTTGAAGATGTTTAGATGTTTATTAGTCCTTTGAGTTGAGTATCTTCACTTGTCTTCTATACCTATTATTCTTAGGTTTGGTCTTTTCATTGTGTCCTGGATTTTCTGGATGTTTTGTGTTAGATTTTTGCATTTTGTGTTTTCTTTGTTGTGTTGAAGTATTCTATGGTATATTCCACACCTGAGATTCTCTCTTCTATCTCTTGTATTCTGTTGGTGATGCTTGCACCCATGATTCCTAATCTCTTTCCTAGGTTTTCCATCTCTAGGGTTGTTTTCCTTTTTGATTTCTTGTTTCTATTTCCATTTTTAGATCCTGGATGGTTTTGTTCATTTCCTTCACCTATTTGGTTGTGTTTTCCTGTATTTCTTTAAGGGAATTATTCATGATCTTCTGAAAGTCCTTTTTCATCATTATGAGATGGGACTTTAGATTGGAATCTTGCTTTTCTGGTGTGTTGGGGTATCCAGGGCTTGTTGTGGTGGGAGAGCTGGGTTCTGATGGTGCCAAGTAGCATTGGTTTCTGTTGCTTATATTCTTGCACTTTCCTCTTGTGATCTGGTTATCTCTGGTGTTAGCTGTCCTTGCTGTCTCTGACTGGAGCATGTCCCTCCTGTGAGCCTGTGATCCTGTGATCCTGGCTGTGTCAGAACTCCTGGGGGACCTGCTGTCTCTGTGATCCTGTATATGTCAGAATTCCTGGGGGACACACTGCCTATGGGTGTGGGTGGAGTGGGTGGAGATCCATGGCCCAGGGTCTGCTCCTGGGCTCCGGTGCATGCTGGAAGGAACATGTGTCTCTGGTTGACTGGGGGTGCCTGTGTTCCCTGGATCCTGGGGCCCAGTTAGGCCAGGTATTGGGGGAATTGGGGGTCTCACCTGTGATTGTGGATCTGTTGGAAGTCCTGTGGGACAGGCTGCCTCTGGGTGTTGTGAGTTGTATTTAAAAAGAAAGAAAAGAAAAAGACTTGCTGGGCAGTGGTGGCGCACGCCTTTAATCCCAGCACTTGGGAGGCAGAGGCAGGTGGATTTCTGAGTTCGAGGCCAGCCTGGTCTACAGAGTGAGTTCCAGGACAGCCAGGGTTACACAGAAAAACCCTGTCTCGAAAAACCAAAAAAAAAAAAAAAAAGAAAGAAAAAGACTATGAAGTTAGGAAGGAGGTAAAGGGTGGATCTGGGAAGAGTTAGGGATAGGAGTTACTTGACGAGTGTTACATGAAAGAGTAAAATACATTGTTTACATGTGTGAAATTCTCAAATATGTAATAAAATATTAAGGACTTAAAAAAAAAAAAGCTCTGGAGGACCTGGGTCCTGACATAAGATTGACCTCTGACCTTCACATACATTTGCACACACAAGAACACGCACACATACATACACATTTGTATATACATACACCCAGTTGCAAAAATGCCTGGAAACTAGGAAGCTAGTTCTTTTGTAATTTTAGAAAGTAATAGGCTGACTCAGTTCTTTCTATCAGTAATAATCATTGGAAGTGCTTTAGGATGGTTATTAGCCAGACATATTTTTTTTATTAAATTAGAATATATGTACTATATTTATATAATTTTCTTTTTTACCTGTATCTCCCACTCCACAAATTTGTGGTCTCTTTTTAATTGTGTGTGTGTGTGTGTGTGTGTGTGTGTATACAACTACTGCGTCCATTTAGTGTTGTTCATATTATATGCTTTTAGGGCTGACAACTTGGCATTAGGTAGCCAGTTAGGGTCTCATCCCTGGAAAAGACTAGTTCTTATTCTATCAGAAGTCATTAATTGCCAGTAGCTCTTCATCTAGGGTTGAGACCCTATGAAATTTCCCCCAGCCATGTTGGGATGTCTGGTGTCGTGAGTATTCAGGTTTTGTTTAGGCAGTCACGTTGAGATTTAAATGGCTCCTGTAGTCTTTCTTCTCCTCTTGGTTGTTCCTGTGCCTTTGATGTCAGGATCTTTTCCATCCCCCCCCTCCCCTTCCTACTGTCACCATCATCATTGTAGGTGTGTATGTTGCAAGTGCAGATGAATGCATGTCAAGGTGCATGCACATACAGAGGTCACTGACACTTTTAGCAGTCAGTTATTTTTCTACCATGAGATCCAGGGTTCTGGGGAAATTTTATTTCTCTATGGTATTCGTGTATAAGAAAAATCAGGTTAGTGACATTTGGCCTAGTCACTGATTTCTCAGGGCTGGGGGCCAAGCCTAGGGCCTCACACACACTAAACAAGTGCTCTGTCCTTGAGCTGCACTCCGGCAAACATTGAACTTTTTCACTATTCAAGATTAAATTTATTATTCTGCTTAGTTATGCTATACAGTTGATTTTTGTTGTTCTTACTTGAATAATCTAGAGAGAAGAAAACCACAAAATACAAGTGACTGTGGTATTCTCATTGAAGCTCCATTTTAAGTCACACAAAATGTTTAGTACTCTAGTAAGAGACTATCATGTGCAGAAGTCTCAGAGTTCATTTCTCACAAATGTAGAGTCTTGCAGTGTCTTACCCTCCCCTACACTTGCTGCATGTATTTGAACATGGCGGCTCTGTTACTGTTGTACCTTCACTATGGAGTTGACGGTGTGTTTAGACTGTAGCAGGTGGGGCCTGTGGGGGCTCCCATGTTTGATTAAACTTAACCTAAGGGCCTTGACAAAGACATCAGAAATCTGGGAATTTGACTGTAACTTATTGAAGTAGCCTTTTTTATATTAAAAAAAAAAAGCCATTTTTGGGGATCTTAACCCCAGTCATAGCATGCCGATCTGATCTCAGCTGCGCAGTGGGAGCAACTGAACATGTAAAATAACTCTTTTAGAAAGATTGCTTTGGTTGCATGTTTAAGGCTGCTGATAGCAGCACTGGCCCAGAAACTCCTAGAATTTCAGTCTGAATTGATTGAAGTGCTGAGTATCATGCAGTATAAAGTAGCGTGCACCAGCAATGCAATGTCTTTAATGTTTGCATATGAGGTGAGTTTGGACACTACTTTGTAAAGGAGCTTGGTGTCAAAGTCGCGTATTTCAGAAAATAAATATTATAATTCAGTTAAGATGATTCAGTGACTTTAATTTGTGTCAGGAAATTCCTTGCCCCTTTGTGTGTTTGACACAAGAGCTGATCTGCGCACAGACAAGATAAAGGAAAAGCTCTGCTTTTTACTTTATTTAGATTAAGTTTTACTATATTGTGGGCTGGAGAGATGGCTCTGTGGTTAAGAGTACTACCTGCTTTTCCAGAGGACCCAGGTTCAATTCCCAGCACCCACATGGCAGCTCACAACTGTCTTTATAACTCTAGTCCCAGGGGACACAGCATCATCTACTAGGCTATGTGGGCACCAAGCACACGGGGTGCACAGACATACATGCTGAGAGATCACCCATACTCACAAAAACAAACAAACAAATATTTAAAGAAAGATTAACTTTTATTTTTATTTATGTATATGCCATATGGGCAGCTGCCTTCAGAGGCCAAAAGACAGCACCAAGTTCCCTGGAGCTGAAGCTGGTGCTCGTGAGTCTCCCTGTGTGTATGCTGGGAACCAATTGGTCCTTCAGAGCAACAAGTATTTTTAACAACTGAGCCAACTCTCTAGCCCCAAGCTCTAGTTATGATGAGAGCTTTATGTGAAATGCCATTGTTCTCCATTGATAGAGGATTATTCATTTTTATGTTCTGCTCATGTGGAAAACTAAATATATAGGAAACTCTTACTTATGTATGGGACTGGGAATCTCATCTGATAATAGTTTTATACAATTAATGGTTGTTAGTTTAGTATTTAAGCTAATATTATAGGCTTTTTAAAGTTCAAAAATCAAGTTAATCTTAGGTTATATAGATAAAAAAGCTTCTATCTAAAACAACAAGGGCATGCTCCTTTACTTATCATCTGTAAGTCAGTGTTAAACTTTGTGGCAGGTTCAAACTTTGCCACAAAATACAAAAATCTTTACATAGAACAGCAATTCTCAGCCTGTAGATCACAATCCCTTGAGGGTCCAATGACCCTTTCACAAGGGTTCCCTAAGACCATTAAAAAATGTAGATATTTACATTGTGATTCACAACAGTAGCAAAATTACAGTTATGAAGTAGCAACAAAAATTCTTTTATGTTTGGGAGTCAGCGCAACATGAGGAACTGTATTAAAGGGCTGCAGCCTTAGGAAGGTGAGAACCACTGACATAGACGATTAGTAAACGGCAGAAAGAAGTGGTGTGTTAGGGTTGGCAGGTGGCTCAGCAGGTAAGAGCACCTGTTCTTGTAGAGAGGAACTGGGCTTAGTTCCAGCACCCACATGATGTCCTCATCTGTAACTTCAGTTCCAAAGGATCTGACCCTCTTCTAACCTTTGCAGGCACCAGGCACAAATGAGGGGCACATACAAACATTAGCTCAAAATACTTGTACACATAAAAAAAAATTTAAAGTGATGTATTTACATAATTTCTGCAATTAAAAATATGTGTTTTAAAATCAGTTGAAAACAGGAAGAGCTTTCTAACATATTTCTGGGAATAAGATAAATAGAAAGAGATAAATCTAAAGGGATACTTAATTTCTCAACTTGTGTGTGTTTGTCTAGTATGTGTGTTGGTGTACGTGTCGTGGTGAGAGGACAGTTGGCAGGAGTCCGCTCTCCTATTTTGTGGGGTTCAGTGTCTCCGGTCACCAGGCTCCCTGGCAAGCACCCTTACCTCCTGAGCCATCTTGCTTACCCCAGAAATAGTTTTAAATATTTTTTTCTTTAGTTTTTGAAGAACTGTGAAACTTTCCAGTTTATGATCTGAGTATGTCTTAAATTGGTAGTAGACTAAACTGCAGCTTAATTAAAAAAAATACTTATTAATCAATGTATTGCTTTTCTGATCACCTGGAGAGTGTTTGGCTGTACTTTTTGTTTTTCCATCATTACAAAAGTCTTTGTACTGTTAGAAAATCATAGTAACATTTCAGAAATGGCTGTATAAGAAAAATATTTTTATTAATGTGTTTTAACATTTTAACTGGGCATTAAATTGTGAGCCAGTAGAAAGTCCCTTTGTATGCTTAGACCACGCAAGCTACATTTATGTTTTTCTGTGTTTTAGGCTTTTCTTCATGTGTTGTGTACAATGGGACGTTTGTGGGAAGGGGAGGGCTTTAAATATTAAAAGTATTGTTTTCACTGTAAAAAGTTAATCCCTGGAAAATAGTTTTCTTCTTAAAATTTAAGCTGATTATAAGTTATGGGATGCATGAAATGTCTTTACAAGGCTGTCCTCATCAAACGGACCATTCTGAGAGGTTGCAGATCACCGGTTATGACCAGCAGTTAGTCCGGCGTTCTTCGTGACTGCTGACCACCTCTTCTAAAACTCATCACTCTAAGCCATTCTGTGACAGGCACCACCGAATACCACTTAGGATTCTTGGTAGCCCTCTAGTGGGGAAGTAAGGAAAATATTATGTTGGAAATGTCTACGGGCATGTATAATAGTTAAAGAGTTTGAGAGGGCATCTAAGTTATACTTGAATAATAAAGAATACTTCAGTACTTTTGGAAGTAGAAAGAATGTGGATTGACTAGTATTATCATGTGAGAAGCTTAACTTTATAGTTAGAACTTTTAAAGACTGCTTTCCTAAAATGTTGAAATAGTAAACAATATATAGTATTAACAAGCGACTGTATACAGACTACAAATATATGAGTTACATTTTCACTGATGTGTTCTTATAAATTCAGAACTTATTATTTAAAGCTTTGTGATAAAATAAATTCAGATAAAATGCTAGGTGTGCAATCAAAGCAGGCTACTCTTTAGAGGTGAATGGTCCTGTAAATTTTGGTTAGAGCAGGCCAGAGACAGCTTGAGACAGTAATGGAAAGTAAGTCTTTTCTCCCAGCATATAAATATAATACTTAAAACTATAAGATCCTTTTAAAATTCCATTTTATTTTATTTTTCTCAAATGGTTTTTTTTCTTCTGTTCTTCCTTTGGAAGCTAGCTCTGTACATGGGCTTTGGTAGAGGCCATGGGGCAACAGTAGCAGCAGCAGCCCCTCTACATCACAGTTGGGGTGTTTGGTCCTTCCCGGCTTCCTGAGATCAATTCCTGACCACCTTGCTGTGCACGGCACAACTCTTACAGTAATGTAGTTTGACAAAGAGCTTGGGAAGCACAGAAATGCCCAATACCTTGTCCCTGACAGCAGCAGCCTCTACTTTCTACCAAATGACCCAGATGTCTTTAATGGTCTCATCTTTGGTCATGTACCATGCCCTGCTCATGCATCTAAAGGGCTTGAGTTCCTGCCCTGATTGCCCTCAGTGATGGATTATGATGTGGAGGTGGAAAACAAGCTCCTCCTATACCAAAGTTGGTTTTGGTCAGCTTTATCATAGCAACTAAAAGCAGACTAGGCAGACACCACAGCTCAAGATTCCCTAGGAGGAACTTAGCTGTGTGAGTACTTTGCAATCATGGTACAGAAAGTTTTCTGGAGTATGCTCTTAATAAGAAAAATACATTAAAAGTTATATTTATATTTCAGCTATAACCATGGTGCTTGGTGATGGTTATAGTTGGATTAACGGGTTTTCTACATGTAAAATTATAGTATGGAATTTGCAGTAAATGTGTGATTTTTTTTTTTTTTCCAAAAAGTACCATTCATTGTACTGGAGAGCTGGCTTAGTGGGTAAAGCACCTGCTGTGCAAGCAGAAGGATCCGAGTTCAAATCTCAGCACTTGGGTGAAAAACTGGGGTGGAGACAAGGATTGGTGGCCCTTGCTGGCAGCCAGCATAGCTCCAGGTTCAGAGCCCTGTGGCAAGAGAATAAGATGGAGAGTGACAGAGCAGGAGACCTGATGCTCTCTCTTGGCCTTTGTACAAGGGTACACACGCACGCCATGCACGCTCACACGCGCACACACACACTCACGAGGAACTACTATTCTTGTAGCTCAGTGTCTCCTTCCTCATCTTCATCATATCCTTGAATAATCAGATGGGGCCTTTGGTGCTTGTTTTTTCCCAGTTAGAAGCCATTAGGTAGAATAGTTTCCTATCTCATATAATTGCCCATACTACTCCTCCCTCACTGGGAGGAGAACAAAAACCTTACAGTATAGATTTGAACAGTCTGGCTGATTAACTTTGTTCAGCTCATTCATGCTTAAGACTGAATTTACAAATAATTAACTGCTAATATAACAGTAACTTTATTTATTTTATATATATTTATTTACACTTCTATAATATAGACAATATAAAAAATATATTCAAGATATATATGTATATATAATAAATGCACCTCTCCTACTCTGTAGTACAACAAGCATGGAAGTAGGGGCGGTCACAGGTACTCACATTTCTACCTTATCTCAGGCTTTCCTTCACGGAGAGTCTGTTGTGTATATAATATATACCATAATATATAAAGAAGAGGTAGAAAAAGGAGAGGGATGTGGTTTCAAAACTAGTAGGTGTCTGCTATATTTCATTGATTATGTCAGTCTTAACATGGACAGTATTGGCAAGAAAGAGTTGGAAGCCTAGTAGTTAGCTTTTAATAGCCTGTGTATTAGAGAAAAGCAAGGAAAACAGTGTTGAGTGAAGCAGCATGTAATTTGACTTCATATAATAATTTTAATGAAGTCATTAATTTCAGAAGTGCTGTTACTAAATCATTTGTCCATTTAGCTGAAATACAGGGTAAGTGCAAACTGAAGCATTCTTTAAAATCAGTATGTTTATCATACAAAGGGATTGCTTTCTAATGCTGTTTCTATTCAAACATACGTGGACCTTGGTCATATTCACTTCTTACTCTCTGCTGTACTCCCACTAGGCCCTTTCTCTTTACAGCCCTGGTTCTATTTTGTCTGTATGTGGTGGGTGTGTGTATTTACAGGCAAGTGGATAGAATTGGAAATCACTAAGTGTAATAAGCCAGACCCATAAAGATAAGTATTGGATGCTTTTTCTTCACACATGGACCCTAGATTGATTGATTGTATATATTTCTTTTCTTGCCTTAGTACTCTTAAGATGTTGTAAAGCAGTGTATTGAGTTAGAATGAAGAGAGTAGAACCCTGGTTTCAGATTTTAGAGAAAATGCTTCTAGATTTTCCTCATTTAGACTATAGGTTTGTCATATGGCTAGTGAAATATTCTTTTATTTCTAGTTTCTTTGGGGCTTTTTTGTTTGTGACATGGTTTCTCTGTCTGCCCTGGCTACCTTGGAACTCATTCTGTAGACCAGGCTGGTCTTAAACTCAACAATCCTCCTGCCTCAGCCTCTCTAGTGCTGGAATTAGAGACATGCTGCTCAGGTCTTTAGGGCTTTTATTATTAAAAAAAAAAAAAAAAATTAATCTTTTGTCAGATACCTTTCTTGGGTTTTTTGTTGTGATTGTGATTTCTGTCATTGAGTTTCTCTGTGTGCCAGATTTTCATTACTAATCTTCTCTGTGTTGAACCATCCTAACGTTCTTATAATAAAGACAACTCAGTCAAGGTGGGGGGGGGCACAGACAGACAGACAGACACAGAGAGTGTGAGTTAATGTGTTGTTGAATTCAGTCTGCAAGTATTTTACTGAAAAGCTATGCACCTGTACATCAGGGATAGTGGGATAGTTGTAATTATTTTGTTGTTATCCTTACCCAATTTTGATATTAAGGCAAAGCTGGCTTCATGAGTTTTTATAGCACTCCCTTTCTGCTTTATGTTTGTAGTGTGGGAGATTTATGTGTTATTTTGTTTTTAAATGTCTGATAGGATTTATTAGGCTTTTAGAAGCACTGCTAATTAGGTTGGAGACATGGCTCAGCAAATACTTGCTCTGTAAGCATGAAGACCTGAATTCAGACTCCCAGAACACAAGAAAAGTGCTGGGTTCAGTAGTATGCGCCTCTGTTTTGTGTCTTCCTTAGGCTGTGTTGCTGTGATAGGACACCATGGTTGAGGCAACTTAAAGAGCTTATTTTGGGCTTACATTTTCATAGGTTGAGTTGGTGACCATCATGGTGGGAAGCATGGCAGGCAGGCAGGCAGGCAAGCCTCGTTCTGGAACAGTAGCTTAGCACTTATACCATGATCCACAAGCACAAGAGGCAGAGAAAAAGACACTGAGAATGGTAGTAGTTTTTGAAACCTCAAAACCCACCCCTAATGACACACCTCATCTAGCAGGCCGCACCTTCTAATACTTCCCAAACAGTTCCACCAACTGGGAATTGAGGATACATAATTGATCCCAGGTGCTCCCTGGCCAGTCAGTCTAAGCTTCAGCTTCCATAAAGAGAAGGTGGAGACGTTATCAAGGAAAGACTTTTGATAATCAGCCTCTGGCCTCCACAGTCACACAACTAATGCTCTCCTCCCTCCCCACTCCCTCTCCCTCTTCTTCACCCTTAAATTATTTTTTTAATTTTTAAGGCACTTCCACTGTTTTCCGTAATGACCTTACTGCTATAGAAAGACAAGCTTTGGTCTTTGATGATCATCATTTTAATTGGACTTAAATGATGTCTTTGTGTCTGTTTTCTGTGGTGGTTACTGATGGTGAGCTTGGTTCACATGTTTCTTGGCCTTGTAGATGTCTATTCATGTCCAGTTCCTGGTTTTAAATTGGGTTGTTTGGGGATTTAGCTATTGCATGTTTTAAGTTCCTCTTGTTTTCTGCTTGCTGATCCTGTATTAAAGGTGTAGTTACTACTTTCCCCATTCTGTAGCCCGTGTCTTCAGTCATGAATTCTTCTTTCCTGTGCAGCAAGGTTTTTATTTGAAATCTCATTTGTATGTTTTGTTTCCTGTCTTTGAGGTCTCATCCCAAAAATTACCTGTCATTCCATGTCCTGAGGTAGTGTCCCTATTTTCTTCTAGTGATTTCATAGGTCTGGGTCTTACAAATAAGTTTTAAATCTATTTTGAGTTGATATATGTGAATGGGGATTTAGTTTTATTCTTTATAGGCTATTCAGTTTTCTCAACATCTATTTAAGTTAAATTAAAATTACACTTTAAAGTCCAGTAGCATAATAGTTGCTGCTTTGATCTTCTCATAGTTCTTTTGACTGTAGTTGCATTTAAGTGGCAGGGTTACTTTTTCTAGTTCTATAAACAATGTTACATGTATTTTGATATGTATATTGAATATATAGATCATATAAATTTACTATTTTATTGTTTGTATATGTGTGTGTTGGTAAGAATATAACTTATTGGAGTCAGTTCTCTCTTTCCACCTTTATGTGGGCGCCAGGGATCAAACTCATCATGCTTCCCCAGTAAGGACCTAAGTTCCTTTAAAGTCTACTGAGCCATCTCGCCACCCTCATTGTGGTTTGTAGTCCTGTCCTGTCCTTTCCCTCTCTCCCTCTCCTCTCTCCCTCTCTCTCTCTCTCTCCCCCTTTCCCTCCCTCTCCCCTCCCTCTCTCTCCCTCTCCCTGTCTCCCCCTCTCCCCCCTCCCCTCCCCTCTCCCTGACTCCTTAGCTTGCCAATCTAGCTAATTTAGCTATCCATCTTGCTTGGGGGATCCTGTACTGCCCCGGCCTGCGGGGGTTCAGCGGGAACCTGGAGAGGGGGCAAAAGAACGGGGGACAAGAGACACAAGGAAGGAGAGCAAGTCGTGCATTCTGATCAAGCTCTTGAGGTTTATTTCAGGACAGCAGCTTAAAAAGACAAGCGAGCGGGAAAGTTACACATGGCCCAGGGCCAACCCACTATCATAACCGGTTTTCAGGAAACACCAGACGTTCTTTTCAATTCCTGGGACCCGAGACTGCAAACGCCCTGTCCTTTTTAACCTTGCACTTTAACTGACTAGGCTTCACAGAACAGTGGGTAATTTCATGGGTTTGGCTCCCGACACTGTACCTCTGCTGTGATTACTTCCATGCCTACTCAGGTTATATGTTGGTTGTGGGGATCCAGCCTGTAGTCCTCAGGTTTGTGCAGTAACCGCTTTACCTGTTCTGAGCTGTGTCCCAGCACACTGCTTGTATCTGTAAGCAGTAACAATCCTCCTGAGGTCTACGTTCTTAGACAGGAGGCCTTTTCGAAGACAGTCACTTGAGAGTGTGTAATTCTTTCCTATATACCTCCAATAACAACAAAGGATGTTGTACAGGTACTGACCAAAACATGAATAAATGCTGTCATTAATTTGATTATATATAAATTATATATTTTGAAAAGAAATGTGGCATTTTCATCCACATTTAAATTATTAAATAGTTATTAAATAAGGGTTTTATCATGGAGTATTCTGTGATACATAGTAGACACATCCTATCACAGGAGCACATGACAGTATCTTATCTCAGTTTATGGCTGGCAGCTGATGAATATTCAAAGGTGAATGAAATGAAGTAGATGCAAACATGAAAATAGTATTATTGTGCTTGTGTGACTGAGGAAAAGGAAAATGCTCTGCGGTATAGACCAAGATTCTCATGAGAGAATTTCCCTTTGTAGAGAATACAATTCTGTGCACAGAAGGTTCTGTAACTTCTGCCATTTATTCTAGAATGTTTTCATTGCACACAAAAGAGATTTCATAAACACTGGGAGTTGATTCCTGTCCTCCGTCCTGGGCAAACATCTATTTTCTGGATAATATGATTTACCTAGTCTGAACATTTTATAAATGCAGTTTTATAACATGGAGCCTTACTAGTTATATGGGGATTTTGTTGTTTGTTTTTTGTCAGCTTGACACAGAGTCATATGGGAAGAGAGAATCTCAATTGAGGAATTGTCTCTCTCAGATTGGCCTGTAGACAAGTCTGTGGGGACATTTCCTTGATTAATGATTGATATTGATGAAGGGACTCTGGCTAGCTTGAACCTGTCGAGCATGGCTAGTATGGCTCTGGCAGGCCTTTCCCTTCTCCCCAATTTCCCATCATGCTAAAAACTGTTAAGATTGTACCCGGAGCTCTCAAGACCCCCAGACCCCAGACAGGTACCCCCGAAGCTCTCAAGACCCTCAGACCCCAGACAGGTACCCCCGAAGCTCTCAAGACCCCCAGACCCCAGACAGGTACCCCCGAAGCTCTCAAGACCCTCAGACCCCAGACAGGTACCCCCGAAGCTCTCAAGACCCCCAGACCCCAGACAGGTACCCCCGAAGCTCTCAAGACCCTCGGACCCCAGACAGGTACCCCC
>CM052713.1:23631103-23659116 GCA_028551405.1 Uromys caudimaculatus
GTGTGTGTGTGTGTGCGTGTGTGTGTGTGTGCGTGTGTGTGTGTGTGTGTGTGTGTGTGTGCTGAACGAGTTAGTTGTGGTTAGGGTTAGTTAGGACCGTGGAGCTCAGATAGAAGGGACCGTAGGAGGAGGGGTTGTGAATCCATGCCTCCCAAGGGTCCATGGGAGTTGTCTGGGCGTGGAGGAAAGGTTGAGGCCATTCTGGGAAAGCAGCTGCCTTCCAGGCTGGCAGGAGTTTGAATACCAACTGGCCGAGGATCCTGGACTAGGTCGGTCCCCGCAACTTGTCAGGTCAGCAGGCCTATCATGCGGTGTACTTTCACAGGTCATGCTTAATTAATCTTTATTGGATAGCAGTGCCAGATAAAACTGTTTTACTTTTAGGAAGAGCATGCTACGGCATTTTAGGTCACGTGATACTGTCCCACCTGAGTCAAACAGAGCTGAGGGAAAATTCCACAAACACAAAGTAGAAGAGGAGATGGTGGCAACATCCAGAGGAGCCAGGCTGAGGGCAAGATGCTGGGTGTGCCTGCTAGGGGTGGAGGCGGGTAGAAGAAAGTGTTAAGTTGACACTGGGGATGCTGGGTGCCACTAACAAGGTGGGGGGGTGGGGGTGGGGGATGGGGGAGCTGGGAGTCATAGGAGAACAGGGGGAGCAATGGGTGGAGGTTGGAGTCCACAGTGGTGTGACTGGGTAGAGGTGGGGGGGAGAGGGGGATGGTCTCAGAGGATAGAGGCAGGGGGTGGGGTGAGTGGGGGGATGGTCTCAGAGGATAGAGGCAGGGGGTGGGGTAAGTGGGGGGATGGTCTCAGAGGATAGAGGCAGGGGGTGGGGTGAGTGGGGGGATGATCTCACCGCCCTGGCTACAAGAGGCAGTAGCACAGGGCATGGTTAAAAGAAGGCTCTTTTTTTTGTTTGTTTTTTGTTTTTCAAGACAGGATTTCTCTGTGTAGCCCTGGCTGACCTGGAACTCACTTTGTAGACCAGGCTGGCCTCAAGGTGTGTGCCACCACCACCCAGCTCAAAGAAGGCTCTTTAGGACACAGAGATGTGATATTTGTAGTCATTCTCCACCCAATGTACATACATTGAGTTCCTAATGCAGCCGGGCTTGAAGGGCGGCTGCTAGGTCATGGGAGAGGTTGCGGCTGTGTAGAGTGAGAGAAGGAAGGACTGAGGACTGGGGTTGCCTGGTTGAAGGGTTAGCCATGGCCGCCAGAGAGGCTTTAGGCTCCAGGGGGAAAGACCGGGGAAGTCAGGAGACAGACCCGGGAGATGTGGAGTTTCTTGGATCTTTCTGATTGTGTGGGTTGTGCCTGAGGGCCACAGCTTTCAGCCTGAGCTGAGGGCAGGAAGCTCCAGCAGGCAGCTGGTTGGAGGAGGGTGCCTCTTTGGGCACTTAGTTAACTAACAATTTCCTTTCCTTCATAAATGCCCTTAATTCCCCATAATTGAAGGCACCAGAGGTCAGCTGACCAAGCTTTAATTTGGGCAAGACTGAAAGAAAGCACCTGGAGACCAGTTACTCTGTCATTTATACAAACTCATTCCCAGGATGCACTGGGAGAGTGAGGCCTGAACCTCATTCTCACAGGCAACAAGCCCAGCATCACGTCTGAAGCCCCTGCAAGGAGCACAGGCTGGGCTTTTAGTGGCAGGAGACAAAGCCCTACGGAGATAAAGTCTGAGGAGCTCTACAACAGAGACAGAACCCTGGGGCCCTGGGGCCCTGGCCCATCCACTTCTTAGACCCCCAAAACTGAACTCAAAACAAACCCTGAAAAAAGACCCCGTTCCCTTGGCTCAGGTTCAGCTCCTCCTCTAACTTAATGATGAGACTTAAATCTGTCTTCCCTTAACAGCTTTGGTTTCCCTTGCTGCAAAAGCAGTTATCAGACAATATAAACTCCAAGAACTCTCCAGAACCAATGTTGTCTGAGCCTACAAAAGCCAGCTGTCCCTTAGCTGCTCTTGTTATAAAACAGTCAGCTGAGCCATGCCCTGAGAATAGGCATCTGCTCAGAGCCGGTATCTTTACACAGTCCTCCTGAGCGGGGAAGAAGAGAGACACTGGCAAATAACTAACTATTGAGTCAAGGGCCCTTAAATATGTGACCATCAGCAAACAGCAATAAGCTCAGAGGAGGGATATGGGAGAACAGAGAAAGGTTAAGAGTCCCAAGGTGTTGTGGGGTGAGGTCTGATTAAGGACAAGGCTTGGCAGCAGAGCCTGTAACTTAGTGGGTGACCTTGAAGTTTTGTGGCCTTCTGTGAGCTTTACTTGGAAAATTCCTGAGGTTTCCCTGGCTGCTGGCAAGAGGACGGATAGAAACAATAGCTGAATTGATGAATGGGTGAAGGGTGTAGACTTGAGGAGAGGGGAAGCCTGGCTTCATTCCTCTTCTGTTGCTGTGATAAACACCAGGACTGAAAGCACATTGGGAAGAAAGGGTTTATTTGGCGTGTGAGCTTCCACATCAAAGCAGGAGGCAAGACCAGAAGCAGAAGCCGTGGAGGAGTGCTGCTTACTGGCTTGCTCAATTTGTTTTCTTATACACCCCAGAACCACCTGGCAAGACATTGTATCATCCATGGTGGCCTGGGCCCTTCCAAATGGAAAACGCCCTATAGATTTTCACAGGCCTTATGAAGGCATTATTTCAATTAATATCACCAGACACTTTTAGGTTTGTGTCAAGTTGACAACAACCAACAAGTACAGTGTTGGAGGGAAGCCTGACATAGGCAGAGGTCTACAAGGCTCAGTCATGAAGACTGATGCATTCAGGCAGCAGTGACATGAAGCCCGGATAGTCCATCCAAGGGACATTGTATCAGCCAGGATGTGGGGTCTCTCTCTCTCTTCGTTTTGGGTGACTCTAGAGATGTTTCCTGAGAGCCCTGGGCAAGAGACTGGGAGTCATGGGAGAAAGATCACAGTAGAGGGAGGCAGGCTGGCGTTTGAGCCCACATGGTGACTCTTGCGTTCTCTCTTGTCCAGGTTTGTGGGGCCTGGTTAACAACGCAGGCATCTCAACGTTTGGGGAGGTGGAGTTCACCAGCATGGAGACGTACAAGGAGGTGGCTGAAGTGAACCTCTGGGGAACCGTGCGCACAACAAAATCCTTCCTTCCCCTTCTCCGAAGAGCCAAAGGTGAGTTGGGAAGACAGATTCTTCCTGTCCACGCCTCCCGGTGCCTGCCAACATCCATAGTAATAAGTCTCAGAGCCATGATGGGTTTGGGAATGGTGGTGGGCAGAAGTGAAAAGCCAGGTAGGAAAGGGTCTGCGACTTTCAGAAGTGGATGAGCTGGGCACGGAGGTAAACATCTGTAACCCCAGCACTCGGGAGAAGAAGGCAGGAAGACCTTGAGGTTAAGGTCAGCCTGAGCTACATAGTGACACCCAAAAACACACAAAAAGGATTGGACAGTGGTCTGTGCACCCAGGGCTTACGGATCGTAGAGGCTTGAGTCTACACGCTTTTATATCCAAAGTAATGTTAAACAAATGTTAGCATATTCATCTCATAGCTAAATGAGACATTGTGCTATTCAGTTCAAACTTGAGACTAGAAATTTGGAGAACAGGCATAATGCCCAAATCATATAGGCAAATGTGATCAGAACCACCTCTAAAGTCACGAGATCTGACTTTTCTCCCTGGAACAGCAAGCCATTGGGAAAAGAGGGACCACATCCCCAGAGCTGCCCCAAGGTTCTGGCAGCACAAGAATGAACAGGGTGCAGTTCACAGCCTTTCCATGACTTCATGTTCCTTCCTAGGGTCACTGCCTCTGGCTGTGACAACAGTCAGTACCCACCCAGGTTGGGAAAGCTGAGGTTTGCGCTCCCTGAGGGGGAGGGGGAGGTTTGGGTTTGTGTTTCTCCCTCACCAGCATCAGACCCTTAGAGTGAACATGCAGGTCCACACGACATGGCCATCCATCTCCCACGCGCTCCCAGGGTGTTTTTAACCCGTGGTACTATCACCAGATAGGCTCTGGCGGACTACCAGTTGTATGCTACCTATTCCCCTGTACCCTACTGGTACGCTGCTTTGTCGCTCAGTTGTACCCCCTTCCCTAGTCCTGCCGGGCCCAGCAGAACCCTTGAGGAAGATTGAAAATACTGACCACCTGGGTGGTCCAAAGTCTCGGACTCTGGATGGTTCTAAAGCTGTCCCTGCCAGGCCTCTGTGTCACAAGGCAATGGCACCTGAAGAGATGTTTGCTGTCTTCTACAGGCCGTGTTGTTAACATCAGCAGCATGCTAGGCCGCATGGCCAACCCAGCGCGTTCACCATACTGCATCACCAAGTTTGGGGTGGAGGCTTTCTCGGATTGCCTGCGCTATGAGATGCACCCTCTAGGTGTGAAGGTCAGTGTGGTGGAGCCTGGTAACTTCATAGCTGCTACCAGTCTCTACAGCCCTGAGCGTATCCAGGCCATTGCTCAGAAGATGTGGGATGAGCTGCCCGAGGTTGTCCGCAAAGACTATGGCAAGAAATACTTCGATGAAAAGATTGCCAAGATGGAGACCTACTGCAACAGTGGTTCCACAGATACATCCTCTGTCATCGACGCTGTCACACACGCCCTGACTGCCGCCACCCCTTATACCCGCTACCACCCCATGGACTACTACTGGTGGCTGCGGATGCAGGTCATGACCCATTTTCCGGGAGCCATCTCTGACATGCTCTACATTCACTGAAGAACTGAAGAGGTCCCTGCGGCCTCCACCAGGGAGCCTGGTGGGAGAGAGAGGGATGGGGGGGAGTTCACACAGTTACCTTTTGATTAGTCCTTGTGGGTTATCCACTGTTTTAGGAAGACCTCTTTTAACCTTACGTGTTCAATGTGGAGAATGAAGGGTTTGGGCCTTCACAAATATGGGGGCACAAGTGGGTGGCCCTAAACCTCAGGACCAGTGTGGTGCTTCTATCTATCTCAAGTTGATTTTATATAAAGATCTGTGGGGAAATACCTTTATATTAAAGACAGATTATTAGAATAGAATCCAAAATCATTTTCAAACCAAAACATCCATTCAAAATATGTATCCCATTTGACCCTCAAGCAAGCCTCATGAGTAAAAAGGACAGAATTTTTTTCTTGCGTGCATGAAAGAATTTGCAGATCACAGAGGACATGAGATACCTCGTTCATTGTGTCCACCAATGTTCTGGTATTGCTGCAAAAGTGAGTCTCATTTGTGTTCCTCAGACACGTGGACCTATCGGTCCAGGAACCCTCTGACCAACTCTGTATCTTCTCCTGAGACAGTCACACCAGAGGCCACCATGCGTTGTGTCTCTGCACGTCCATGGCACTGTGTGACTGGTGGCCAGCAGCCAGCGACTCGCAGCTGGCTTGGGGTGGGGGATCTAGAGATTCTCAGTGGAGATCTCGGCACTGTCTTTAAAGACTCGGGTTAGATCTGGGTGGAGATGTTATTTGGCTAAGAGTGCAGCTTAGGAATAGTGCCTAGGAATGGTGCTATGCTTGGTGCTACAGACAGGCCAGTGGTGCCAAGGCTGGACACCGAGACACTTTCCCAGCAATGGGTCTAAATGCCTGATTGTCTTGTGTGCTCATGTGGTGCTTGTTCATGTGAGCATGCGTGTGCGCGCGTACACACACACACACACACACACACACACACACACACACACACACACACCTGCTCCACAGGACTTCAGGGTGGTCACCTCTTCCTATTGGGAGCTTCTTTTGCATTAAGCTGAGACACTGCTAGCCCGCCTGTGTTGCCAATCAAGGAACCTTTGAATTTGAAGGATGCTTGTCCTTGAAGTTTCCCAGGGTCTGGGTATTTAGAGCCAAACCAAATACCACCGTGTTCCAGGTGGCAAGTCTTGGGTAGGGTATTTAAGTGCCAGTTTTACACATTTGTGCATCTTGTTGCAAAGTCTAGGACCGTCACTAGAGGGAGCCCTGCCTCCTCAGCAAGAGTCTGCTCAGGCTCCGGAGTTCACACAAGCTTGAGGTCTTTCCAAGAGTGTTTGACCACCTACTTGGACACTGCCTGGGAACAAAGAGAGAAACAAAGCCCCCTTGGAAACTGAACCTAGTTTGTCTAGCCTGAGACTGGAGCCCAGAGCCAGGAGAAAGCAAAGGAACCTGGACAGCTACAACAGAGAGAGCGAATTCTGTTTGCCTTTTGGGCTTTAGACCCTCTGGATTTTAACAGAGGTGCACTGTTCTAGCTCCTGTCTTCAGAGCGAGGCAGATAGGGCCTGGGAAGGAAGGAGAGAGGGAGCCAGGACCCACGGGACTCCTGACAATGAGTTTACCTGACGGCTGGATGCGTTTGTACCGCAGAGCCTGTCTCCTGATGGAGTGACATTTTACATCTTGGGAGAATTTGTATTCATGTTTAATAAAGAGGTTGGTCATAACACTCGGAGAGTGGCTTGGAGTTACACTCAGTACATCCATCTGTCACTGAGAACTGGAAGAGGGTTGGAGGTGACACGTGCTTGAGTCCTACATAGCAGTAAACAGAGTGCCAGAGAATCTACCTTGATCTTAAACTGCAAAAGAGGATCACCTGCTCAGGCTGGTATGGTTTATTGTATATACGATTATGCCATCTTGCTGGCCCTGATTTTTAATCTTTATTCTAGTAACTGAAAAGCCCAAGGCTGCCAGACATGGCGGCACACTCGTTTAATCCCAGCACTTCATAGGCAGAGGCTATGAAGTGAGTTCAAGGTTAGCCTGGTCTACCTAGTGAGTTCCAAGATTGCCTGGGCTACACAATAAGACCCTGTCTCAGAAAACAAAAGCTCAGGGTACCTTTTCTCCAAATAATCTCAATGATAATTCAGACCTCCCACTTACCTTCATTTGCTGCAACTACCAGCCTGCTTACCCACAGAACTACCTTTGATCTTTATGAGACCGGTGAGGTGGGCAGATCACAGGTTGTTCCCATTTTATAGGCCATATAACTGAGGCCCAGTAGAGGAAAGTGACTCACCCAGTATCAATGGGCGGGGGCAGAATGTCCCGCCTCCAGAATTATGTGAGCATGTATTTTGTTGCTTAATCCTCCACTGATGGTATGTTGTTATAACTGCCAAGCTGACCATTATAGCCAGGAGCCTAGCATTCTGTCTTACTGACTACTCTCCTGTGGCCTTTCAGGTAGGGAGAGGGTCTAGGAGTGTGTACTGACTCCCACCTGCCAAGACATTTGTTTGTACCCTTGAGCCTCAGCTGGTACCACAGTACCACAGGCAGGATGAAGGAAAGCACTGAGGGCTAACCTTTGAGCGGGGTGGGGGGTTGGGGGGGCATTGGGGGCCTGGGGGGTGGAGTGCAGGGTGGCCGGGGTGGGGGTGGGGTGGGGAGGTGCAGTATGACTCAGGCTGGGCTCTGGGTCCCCTGGCCTGCTACAGCAAGCATGAACCCACTCTTTGATGGCTTTCTGAAATAAACAAGTTTTTTGCAAGACTCTTCTGCTCAACATGTGCTGAACTTACATTCCACTACCAAGGCCACAAGGCTGTATGAGCAGGTGACAGGACATGGGGGGGAGCCCTGCCTGTCACAAGTTGCTAGGGCCGCTCCCCCGCGCGCCCCGCCCCCTATGCCCCGCCCCCCTGCGCCCCGCCCCCTCTGTCACCTATGGCAGGGAGTCTTGAAACTCCCATTGTGAGGCCTGCTCACCTCCTGTCCTTCAACCCTGCTTTGCAAACCTGTGAGCGCTCTCCTTCGGACAGGTGAGCAAGCAGGCTCTCCCAGCTTGGGAACCAGGTAACGACCAGACTTCTGTGCACAGCACCAGACATAGTCACCCAGCCAGTTACGCCTCCTCTCACCTGATCTTCCCAGCGGCTCCGGCAGGCAGGCAGGGTGGGGTCAAGATTTATTTTACAGATAAGAAAACAGGCTTTCCCAAGTCTCTCCTCACCTGAGGGACAGAGCTGGCTGGCCAAGCCTGAGCTCACCTCCAGCCCAGAGCCAACGATGCGTGAAAAGCAGGGCAGATGGTACCAGGATCTAAAATAAGGAGGGGAAAAAAATACCTCGATTATGTAACTGAGAGGAATCTTTAAGCTCATGCATAGTAACAATCAGAGTACGGCCACACGAACCAGCTCTCCCACCCCATCCCCACCCCTACCCCATCCCACCTCCTTGGTATTCTGAGCATGGCTCCCAGGGAGACTGTGTTCCTGGAGGAATCCACCAGCCACCTTGCGGCTGGCAGCCTGCTTTGGCAGGGCCGATACAATGGCCAGTGGACATTTCAGAGGGCAGATTTTAGGAACACTTGTGCCCATACCTCCAGGAGCTTGAGACATATGGGAATAGAGCTTGGGACAGATAGTCTCATTTTACTCGAGGAGCTTGAACGAAGAGCCGGGAAGCACTAGAGCTCTGGTACCAGGTACCTAGTCAACCCCAGGACACAGAAAGCCCTCCTGGTATGCACAGGCACTAAAGCATAGTGCAGCTTCAGAAGGCATAGTATGAGCATCCGAGGATGGGGACCAGGGACCATAATTTGGGCTAAAAGAGGCTTTTTTCGGCTTTGAACCCTGCAAGTGGCAGGGTGCTCATTACCTGGGAAAGTCTTTCCTGGGCTCAAAAAGATTTATCCAAAGACAGAGTGAATGAGCTAAAACTGCCTCCTCTAATGTCGGGCAGTGATTGGCAGTCTGTGTCTCTGGTCGAGCTAAGGTTTGAATGTTGCAGGCCCAATGGGCTGTCCTCAGCCTACAAGGGATGGCAGCCATTTGCCTAAGCTCCTAGAATACAGCTTCTAACATGTGACTACATCTCTCCATAGGTCTGTGGCATTTGGTCATGTAAAAAAGGGTCACGCCCCCAGCCCTTCCTCAGGTAGAGGCATGGCCACACAGCCCCAAGCTATCCCTATGTTAGTGAGACACCTAGAGGCTTAGCCACACCTCTTCCCAGTTACTGTATCTGCCTCGCCTCTCCCAGAAAGGGGGGGGGGGTAACAATTCCATCCACGCCATTCCACACGATGAAAATAAACTATGGACTGTCTCTTCATCTGGAACCGCCGTGGGAAGCGAGGGATCCGGCTTTCAATTAAGGAGCTGTGTCTAATCTCTCGCTGAGGGCTTCCCAGCGTTCCCAGATGTACCCATTCACCCAAGCCTAAGCAGCTAGCCTGGTGCCCCAAGTCACTGAAACTGGTCTCGGCGGTAACCCCAGCTGCACTCTGGCTAGCCTGTCTGCAGCGACTGTGGTGTCCCGGGCTAGAGAACCCATGGAGATGGCTGCCTCATTCCCCGAGAGTGGCCCCCTCCCCTACCCACGGGCAGGGCCTGCAAAGGCTTCCCACAGCCCCTACCTGCCCATCGGACTGTGTGGGAAGATGCGTGGCCACTCCCTGTCCCACCCAGAGCCTCAGCACCCGGGACAGACACATGGGGCTTCTTTCCACCACGCCAGATAAGTCCCAACACTCTAACATCTTTCCTTTGGCACCTGGCTCTGACCCAGACCTCCACAGAGCAACTTAAATATTCTTAGTATTCTTGATATACAGAGGTGGCTAAGTCGGGTTTAAAAGTCCAGGTCCCTCTTTTTGACAAGATTTCCATACACCTCAGTCTTTGAACAGGTGATTTCAGCCACTCGTGTACCCAGATGACACATTTTGGGCTGGATGGCCATCTGGGTTCCCTTCGGGCAGCCAAGAACGTTTCACCTCTGGCGAGGTGCCACCAACTGCTCACTTGCTCGTGCCCTCACAACTGATCTGTCCCCTATTCATCTTCCATGGGAAGCGGGTTGTGTATGGGAGGGGAACGTCAAGTCCACTTTGCAGATAAGAAACCAGAGCCTTGGGGAGGTGGCATGATTTATGGGAGATCATAGCCATAAAGACAGAGTGACAAGACAAATCCAACATTCTAGTTTCTGTCTCTAGGACTCCTTCCTAGGCCCCTAGGCTTCCCACTAGGATTGCAGATTTGGGCTAGACTTAACCCAGGTAATGCAATAGACATGGTGTAGCGTTAAGGACAGCCTCTTTCTGGCCTTTTTAAGGCCAGTTTGAAGATGGCAGAGTGGAGGCCCAGCCTTCTCGTAGCACATTCATCTACTATGCCCAGAGTACTGTAGAATGGCCATGGCCCTGTTGTGAGGGTTGGGAGAGCAGGGTCAGGAGGGGTCCCAAGGTGGGGCTCAGGGCCATTCTGCCTCCATATTAGTGGATAGCATCAGGAGGGAGGGAAGAAGGAGGGAAGGCTAGAGAGATGAGAGAGAGAGAGAGAGAATGTGAATGAGAATTCCAGAGATGCTGGGGCCCAGAAATGCTTCCTGCTGCTCTTGGTGAGGCTTAATTACTCTCTCACATGTCAGGCTAGTCTCACTTATCAAATTAGAGGTGAACTTAATTACAACTCCTGGGGTAAGCACACCGAGCTCCTCAGAAGCAGAGCGGACTGGCCGCCTTTCTCAGCTTCAGCTGCAGCCATCACTTAAGGGGTGGTCGGCTTCTTTCCTCCTTGGTTGTGTTCTGTAGAAAAGTTTGCCTCAGAACGTCTGGCCAAAGTTGTGCCAGAGGGATGCAGGACCCATCATAAGAAACAAAGACATGTCCGATCTTCCCTGATTTCAGAAACTTAGCAGAATCAGACCTCATTAGTACTGGGGGGAGGGGGAGGTAGGAGGGAAAGTGTGTGTGGGGGATAACAAAGGTGGAAGGAAGCCAGGCTCTGTGCTGCATATCTGCAGTCACAGCAGGAAGGTGTCAGGAGTTCAAAGCCAGCCTGGCATACAAAGTGAGACCCCCCCAAGGGAAGAAAAAAGAGCAAGCATGACACTAAATGAGAAAACAGGAGAGTTGTGGAGGTGTCTTTAAGGAGAGAGTAAAGAACAAGCCCCACCCCATCTTTTCTTCAACACTAAGGGGGAAGAGGGTACAACTGAGAGCTACCTGTCATCAGACTACAGAAGATTCTGGATGAGATTTTATTCTCTGCCCAAGGAGTTCCTAGCCATGGGAACTGAGTGGTCGGGGACAGGGTGGAAAGACTGCACCACTTTAGAAACTATTTGATTCTTAAGACAGCCTGGTGCTACAATGTAACCAAGTGTGGGGAGGCACCTGGGGAGGAGGAGGCAAATCAGGCTGGGCAGACTGCAGGGACTCCCTATGGGAGTCCGGGTTTCCAGAGGGCCCAACCTGATAGGTCAAGGGCTGGAACTTGAAGAGAGAGTGTCTTTAAGAGGAAAGTATAGTACCTAGGGGAGTCTTGAACTGCAACACCAGGAATAGGTGGAAGGGGCGGGTGACATATCCAAGGGCTGTTTGGTTTAAGTAGGATCTCAAAAGCCCTCAAAAGCCATCCTGCCCCTAGGCCCAAGGCTAGCTGCATACAGATCTCCCCAGGGAAACTGGTTTAAACAACAAAGAACCAAAACAAATCAACAGAGTCATGGCTGGGGATGTGGCTCAGTGGTGGAGCCTAGCGAACTGGAAGCCCAGGTCTCTCCACATCACCACAATACTCAAATAAATAAATAAATAAATAAATAAATAAATAAATAAACACCTAGAGCCAGTAGGCAGAGTGGGCCCAGGACCTTAATTCTTCAAGGTAACGTCAAAGCACAGCTAGAACCCAGAAGCTGGAGAAGCGAAGGGATGCCGTGGGTGTGTCACCACGGTGAAGATCCAAGCAGCATTTGGGTGGGATGGGGGTGACACTCAAGCCCAACCGTTGCTCCCCCCCCCCCCAAGACCTCCCTCATGCTCTAGGACAGCCATGAAACTCTCAGTGCCTATACTAAGGAATATTCTGAGACTCCAGAGTCCCTGGGGTTTGGCAGTGCAGGGACAGAGTGTAAGCTCCTGTCTCTGTTATTGTTCTACTGCTGAGAAGAGACACCATAACCAAGGCCACGCTTATAAAAGAAAGCATTTAAAGTTTTCGAGGGTTCCTTCATGTCTGCCTTCAGGCATGGCTTTAGAACAGCAGCTGGGAGCTTTACATCCTGATGTAAATGTCAAAGCTCACCCCTAGTGATACACCTCCTCCAACAAGGCCACACCTCCTAAGCCTTCCCAAACAGTTCCACCAACTAGGGACCAAGTGTTCAAATATATGAGTTTATGGGAACCATTCTCATCCAAACCTCCACATATCTGAACAGAAAGAATGTGGTACCTTGTCACCGGCCACCTGGGTTCGAAATTAAGGCCTCTATGAAGCTCTACTCTAAGAAGCTCTCTGCAAGCTTCTTAGAACCATAATTGACACCCCCCTCCCAAATCCTGCATGTGAATAAAGTTCCTAGGTGAACAACAAACAAGGAGATTGGGGCATAGAGTATTTTGCTCCTTAGGGTCGGTGGTACAACCTCAGACTTTTCTCTGCTCACCCACAGAGCAGCTGGACCACATAGAACTAGCTGTAAGCAGAAGTCAAGGGAGCTTACAGAAGCCTGCTCTGAGGAGCTGTCCCTGCTCCTTTATGCCTCCCAACCATTGAGCCTGTCAACTCACGATTTTTCAGTCCTACAGGTTGTAGGGGGCCAGACAAACTGGAGGCAAACTTGTTCTCCCAGCCTGGTACTTGTAAGGTGATGAGGTTCTTAGGGTTTCTATTGTTGCAATGAAATACCAAGACCAAAAGCAAATTGGGGAGGAAAGGGTTTATTCGGCTTACACTTTGTAGTGATTTGAATCAGTATGGCTTTCATAGACTCATGAGTTTGAATGCTTGGCCAATAGGGAGTGGCACTATTAGGAGGTGTGGCCTTGTTGGAGGAAGTGTGTCACAGTTGGGGCAGGCTTTGAGGTCTCTTATATGCTCAGGCTATGCCCAATGTGAAACACATAGTTCCACTTCTGCCACCTGCAGATCAAGATGTAGAACTCTAGACTTTGTCTCTAGCACCATGTCCTTCTGCATGCTGCCATGCTTCCGGCCATGATGATAATGGGCTGAACCTCTGGACCTGTAAACCAGCCCCAATTAGATGTTGTCCTTTCTAAGAGGTTCCATGGTCATAATGTCTCTTCACAGCAATAAAACCCTAACTAAGACACCCTTCCACATCATAGTCCATGACTGAAGGAAGTCAAGACAGGAACTCAAACGGCAGGAACTGGAGGCAGAAGCTGATGCAGAGGCCATGGAGGGGTGCTGCTTACTGGCTTGATCAACATGGTTTTTTTTTTGTTTTGTTTTTTTTTTTGTTTTTTTTTTTTTATAGAACTTAGGATACCAGCTGTCTTAGTTAAGGTTTTACTGCTGTGAACAGACACCATGACCAATGTAAGTCTTATAAAAGACAACATTTAATTGGAGCTGGCTAACAGTTTCAGAGGTTCAGTCCATTATCATCAAGACAGGAACACCGTGGCATCCAGGCAGGCTTGGTGCAGGAGGAGCTGAGAGTTCTACACCTTTATCTGAAGGCTGCTAGCAGAATACTGGCTTCAGTGAAGCTAGGACAAAGTCCACGCCCACAGTGACACACCTACTCAACAAGGCCACACCTTTTAATAGTGCCACTCCCTGGGCCGAGTATATACAAACCATCACACCAGCCCAGGGTTGACGCCACCCATAATGGGCTGGGTCCTCTTCTATCAATTACTAAGAATATGCCCTATAGATTTGCCTACAATCTGATCCTACTGAAGCATTTTCTTAACTGAGGTTTCATGTTCTCAGATGACTTTATGTCAACTTGAACTTGTGTCTCTTTTTCCTCTTGTGTATACTGTAATAACATTCAGATACCTGGTAGAGCCCCAAAAGTCTCTCTCTGGCTCGGGGCTCATGCAAGCGCCTGTGCCCATTGGTGGGAACCACCTGGAGCCTTCTGTGGAAGGGCAGTCTCTCACATGACTGCTATCATCTGGTTGCCAGTGGTCTGAGGAGCCCTGGAGGAAGCCTGGGGCCTACACCGACAGAAGGAATGTCCAGGAATGGTTTCATCTCACTGGCTCACTCTGTTTCTCAGGTAGTGTTTGCTTGCCTGGAAAGCACCCTGTCATTTCTTATTTACAGCTCGTTTCCAATGAAGCCTCTTGAAATTCAACAGTGTCACAAGCCGTCCCCATTTGCTACCCTGTACCCCCACAGGGGGGAGCCTGTCCCCAGGGTGTGTAAATGAGCCCTAAGTGAAGCAACCTCTCCCTTGTCTCTGAGGTGGTGTTCTGTGCTCCCTGCTTTGAAGTGTGCTTTCTTGTTTGTCTTAACCACTGATTCATTAGATGGCCTTGGTCACATTCCAGCTGTCCCCTCTTTGACCTTTGTTTGCCTCTGCATACAGCAAATTAGTGGCTCTCCTATGGTTACTCAGAAGTGCCTAATAGGACGTTCATCTATGTTGAAGAAAGAGCTCCACTTTAAAAAGGAAGAGGAGAGGAGGAGGAGAATGAGAAAGAGGAGGAGGAGAGGAGGAGGAAGAGGTGAGGAAGAGGAGGAGCTGTTTAAAAACCATTGGCCTAGATGACTTCACAACTGTGTCAGAATTCTTATGAGTCCCCTACTAAAAACTCATCTTCAGGTTTAACCACGCAATGCCCTGAGTCTGATACATCTTCTCTCCTCAGTCTGAACCTGAGGGAGGGAGATGGGGAATCCTGAGGCCAGGTGTCTTCCTTGTTTCAGCCCCAGCTAGGGAGTATGCCATTCCTCGGAGCTCTCCCTCCTCCTGAAGCTGGAACCATTTCTTCCAGCCCTCTCATCCCACGCCCTGACATCCAGAGAAATTGTTAAGGAGCTTGCGAGAGTAACAAGCCCCCACCCCCATCCCCTGCCCCTGCTCATTCAGCGCAGCTAACCCACCATGGAGGAAGGGACAAGAATCATTCTCCCCACTTTACAGAGGAGAGAGCATGCCCAAAGAGATGAAGGGACTTGGGCTAGGTGCTAGCACTTGTTTTTGTCGGAGTGATGTACGAACCCTTGCCTTCTGATAGCAGCTAAGGCCACAGCAGCCTCAGTAGCCAAGACAAGAGAGGCATATCTATTCTTAGTTCCGGTATTCTGCCCTGTTAGGCTTAGGGCTAGGGGCTCATTAGGCCACATGCACCTGAGATGGTTTCTTTCCTATAGCTGCTACAAAGGATGTAACAGGAAGTACCTCCCCAACTCTCCATAAGAGCCTATATGTGAACCTGGAATCTTCTGACAGAGTCCCCCTAGTGCCTAGCCTCCAGGACAATAGCTGGACCCCTAATTCTCATGCTCCCAACGAAGCTTACACTTCCAGTCTACCAGGCTCTTAAGGCACTGGTTTTCAACCTTCCTGATGCTGCAACCCTTTAATACAGTTCTTCGTGCTGTGGTGACCTCCAACCATAAAACTAGTTGGTTTTTTTTGTTTTTGTTTTTTTGCTATTTCATACTGTAATTTTGCTGCTGTTATGAATAACATAAATATCTGGGTTTTCCAATGGTCTTAGGTGACTCCTATGAAAAGGTCAGTTGACCCCCACTGTGGGGGTCACTACCCACAGTCTGAGAACCACTGATCTAAGTCTTAAGAAGGCTACCAATAGCTGTCACATTCTCTACCTGGACATTAGACACACCTTGACTATGCCCCTCCTCTCTACCTCCCCACATCCCCTCAGTCACAGTAACGAGATTCCATCCTCTCATCTGGCAAGATCCCCTTCCCCTTCCCACTTCCCTGCCACCAGGAAATCGGAGACAGACTGCAAGCAGTGCTATGACCGACTTGCTAGCTGCATGGTTGGGCCTATGAGAAGGCGCCATCTCTGTCATTTGGGCCTGTGCTGTCCTAGCATCCCCACCACGCTTCCTATCTCCGGCGTCCCTCCTTTCCTGGCATGAATATCTCAGTAAAGCTCTTACCTCGAAGGGCAGTTCTCCTCAATATCCCGCCTCGAACCCTGAATCCTAAGCCTTTCAGGCCCCAAGATAATAACTTGTCATTTCGTTCACTCCAAATCCGAGGGACCTTTGGTGAGGCAAGCCTCTTTACCCTCTGAACCGTGTTTGCTAAGCTGAGTTATTCCTTTTCTTTTTTTCTTCTCTTTATTTCATGTGGTGTGTGTGTGTGTGTGTGTGTGTGTGTGTGTGTGTGTGTGTGTGTGTGCGTGTGTGCGCGTGCGCACATGTGCTCTGGCACATGCTCCTGTGGATGCTTCTGGAAGTGTAACTTAGGAAATCATCCTCTACTGAGCTTCAGCCTCCATCATATGAATTAATAACTTAATGGCACAGTCAAGCCAAAGTCAAACAAAACAAACCTAAACTGTCTTGGAGAGAGGTCCAAAGTTAAAATTGACAATCTCCCCCCAAAACCATCATTCCCAAATGTCCCCTCTAGATTTGAGGGTGATCAGAACGATGACGCCTCCTTTTCATTTCCAGCCAAATCACAGTTTGAGGCTGGCTGGTCGTTCTGGCTATCCTGCCATCTGGAGCTTAATTGCATCCCAGATTACAAGCCTCTACCTAAGGTCAGGCCAGGCCCCGATAAGCTCTCAGCCTTGCCTGTAGAGCAAGCTTATCACATCTGCCTATAGCAAGAGTCAGGGGTGACGAGAGGACTCAGAAGGCTTTGAGTGACAGCAGCCCAATCCCTCATTCCTAGCTACAAAATATGAAGAGCCATTTTACTGAATAAGAGTCCCTCCATGGGAAATGTAGGAGATGAGGCATAGGCACTGAGAGTTCCTCTAACTCAGCCCACATCGTTGCCCAAGGGACAAACCTCAATCATCTTTGAGGCTTGCTTACCCTCATTCTCAACTTCTGCTCATCTCTGAGTACTGCCAATTTCACTCCCTAAATACATCTTGAATCTACTTTCTTGGGCCCATTATACGGCTGCTAGCTGTCAGTCCAAGAAAGTATTATCATCTCTCGCACGGGCTCCTCATCAGCCCTCAGCTACCTGCAGGCTCCAACCCTTCCTTACAGGAGTGTGGTTAACAGTTCCTTGTTGCTCTTCGGTAAAAGCTAAAACCCATGACATGGGACCAGTACTTGATGCATCTAGCCCATGCCTGCCTCCCGAGCCTTGAACATGGCGTAATTCCCTTGAAACTCATGTTAGAAACTGTGGTCATTCTGCTCTTCCTTGATTTCTTAGAGGAAATGGCTTCATTCTGCCTCAGAATCTAATCACATGCTGTTGCATCTCCCAGGGTATATCTACCCTTCATTTCTACCTCTCCTCCTCCCTCCTTCCCTCCCTCCCTCCCTTCCTTCCTCCCTCCCTCCTCCCTCCTTCCCTCCCTCCCTCCCTCTTCCCTCCTCCCTCCCTCCTTCCTTCTTCCCTTCCTCCCTTCCTCCCTCCTTCCTCCCTCCCTCCTTCTTCCCTCCTTCCTTCCTCCCTCCCTCCCTCCCTCTTCCCTCCTCCCTCCCTCCCTCCTTCCCCCCTCCCTCCTTCCCTCCCTCCCTCCCTCCCTCCCTCCCTCCCTCTTATTCCTGCTCATATTTCATGCCTTAATCTAAACACCAACTTTCCAAGAACTCCCTTCAGATGCCATCACAGCCCCAACTGAAGTGCTCAAGAATCGTTTACATTTCCCTCCACAGTACCAATCACAGTTAGCAACGAGACCGTTAGTTGTCTAATTCTTTGACTAGTGCTGTAGGCAAAATTTTTCTCAACCTGCTTTAATAAGGGTTCAACTTCTCCTCCAGATCACCACCACCAGAGTGGAAAAGAGAGGTTACTAGGATACCAGGGGAAGCAGACCTGTTTAGAAATAGATCTTTGGGACGATTCCAATCTTCCTCAGTCTCAGTCCAGTCCACTAGCAAACACTCACCAGAAGTGCCTGAGTCCCAGAAGTAGCAAGAAGCTGCAGGATCCTCACGAGAAGTTCTTGGGTGAGTTTCTCTCTATGAAGTCACCACAAGCGAAGCTCAGTAACTCAGTGTAAGGCGAACCAATACAAGCATGTCATCAGCGAAACAAAGCAAATCAATGCTGGAGCTCCCACTGTCCAAGTGGCCATATTTATATTCCTTCTAAACATCACCAGTCCTTTCACATGTCTGTTAGAGCAAAGCATCCTTTCACCTGTGTGCCCCAGCAAAACATCATTTGACATAACTGACTTTCCCAAGAAACCAGAAGTTTCCACTTCATAATGCCGTGTCCTGCACCATATGCTAAGCTCCAGGAAGGCGTTTTCCTGTCCCTTGGCACCCAGCGCCCTCACTGGTATATGGCAGAAGATATCTGGTACATGATTTGTAGGTCAGTTGGAGGAGGGAGAAAAGTGGCCAGAGAATACAATGCATTTCTGGTGGATGGTTTGAGTGTCACATGCCTCAGACTGGGGGAGCATGGGATAGAGGGTCCGTGTGTGAGCAGAGGAGGGGTGCAGAGAGATGAAGGTGTATCTGGAGTCAGTGGCAGAGCTAACAGATCCACTGGCCGGCTGTGGGAAGTCCAATGGTGGCCTTACTATGAGTAAGTGGGTGGAAAAAAGAGAGAGTCTCAGATGGGACATACACATGATTGGAGCTACTGTAGAAGACCAAGAAAATGTAGTTCTGGGCATCCACCATACCCAAATTTGCCAACATTTCCCTGGGATGTACATTCTCTCTCTTGTTACCTTATCTATATGAGTCAGCATTTATCACTTCAAGAGATACACCACTTTGGTTTTGGGTAATCCACACTGCATGAAGGCCTTCAGAGCAGGCTCTGTTTGTTTTCCAAGCCAGTTCTCTAATCATTAGTCCTAATGCTACCCAATTTTTTCTAATAAATGACTTCCATCTCTGCTTAAGTCAGCCAGAATTGGTTTCTGCTGTTTATAGCCAAGGACTGTTTTAATTTGGGAGTCAGTAGACTCTATATGACCAGACAGGTGAGTATCAAGCATGTAGGTTTCAGACACAGAGGCACCAAGCATGCAAATACCCACAAGTGGACAAGACCACTCTGAAATCACAGGAGTTAAGGTCTCTATTGAAATGGGAAGCGGAAGGTGACTTTATCGGAATTTGCAAATATGTGTGGGTAGTGGGTGGTGACCCCACTAGGTAAACTACCCTTTGGTTGGGATCTGTCCTAGAGTCATAGGTCACCAAATTCGACCCAACTGCAAGACTGGGAAATAGCTATCACACAGAGACGTGAGAAGCACGGTTGGTTCATGGCCTTGTGCCTCCTGGTCTTGTTGAGCTTTTCCTAAAGCATTTGCGCACTGGTGATCTGTTTGAGAGCAGTCCCACCTCGAGGAGTGTACACTAAGGCATAAAGCATGAGAGGAAATCATGGAGTCAGAGTGCGCTCACCATGCTTCCTGATGCCTCACAGAGGATGTCAGAGCAGGAAAGACGCTCAGGCCATCTTGTCTCCTGTCTTGTGGTCTCAGACATCAATGGGCCACAGGGAAAAACTTATCAGTGTGGTTCCCACGGTTTCTCAACCCCCCAGAGCTGATCCCTGGGCCTGGGGTGAAGCCCCAGGATCTGGGGTTTGTGCGTATTCCCTGGTATCCTAACAGGCGTTGTCTGAGAACAGTGGCTTTGCATCCTCCCTCACATCTCACTGAAGAGGAAGTCGAGACTCCAAAAGAAATGGTATCCTGACCAAAGACTCCTGTGCCCTGCTCCACCCTCAGGAGAGAAGCAGTTTCCCGGCCAGACACTAATGCTGGCTTCTTAGACTCCTGCTTCTCTTGAATGTCTGGAGTACCCAGGGAGCACAGAGAGTACGTCTTTCCCAAGCCATAGTGTGGCTTTTTGTATCTGTGCTGGTTGATTTGTTATTGTTGTTGTTAACTTGACACAAACTAGAGGGACCTGGAAGGAGGGACCCTCAACTGAGAAATTGCCTCAATCAGATTGGCCTGTGGACTCATGTCTGTGGTGCATTTGCTGTTGCTGTTGTTGTTTTGGTTTGTTTTGCTTTGCTTTAAGGATTGAAATGAGAGGGCTTTGTCCACTATGAACAGTCCATCCCTTGGCAGTTTGTCCTGGGCGGTATAATCATGTGAGTCGGGGCCTGATGTCTGATTTGACACCTTCTTTCTCTGCTCCTTATGTATACCCAGTTCCTGCCCCTCATCCATCCTTAGGTTGTGTTCAAGTTCATGCCCTCTGAGATAGGTGAGGCATTTGGCTGCCTTAAATTCTGCTTTAAACAGGCTAGAGGTTGTTTGGGATGGGTAGGCAAAGAATTCTATAAGGCTAGCTTAGCCAGTCAGGCCCTTGTTCATTGACACACTTACAGAATGCTCTTTCTTTCCCAGTTGAGTTGGCCTAGCTTTGGTTCCTTAGAAAAAGGCAGAAGACTGAAGTAGGAATTGTAGGTTGTAGTACTTTGCATGAGAATGGCTCCCCTAGACTCATTATAGGCTCATTAGAATGTTTTTCTCCAGTTGGTAGAACTGTTTGGGAAGGATTAGGAGGTGTGGCCTCATTAGGGGGTGTGTCACTGGGGGTGGACTTTGAGGTTCCAAAAACCCACATTATCCCCAGTCTCTACCTCCTGCTTGTGGACCAAGATGTGAGCACTCAGCTGTTTCTGCCCTCATGCCTTTGCTTTGCCATCATGGACTCTGATGCTCTAGAAACATAAACCCAGTTAAGCCTTTTCTTCTATAAGTTGCTTTGGTTATGGTGTTTTATCACAGCAAAAGAAAAGTACAGATACATAGGGCTCTAAACCCCACTCTGCCCTGTACATATATTTAACGGATTAGAGTGCTTAATTTCAGCATTTAAAATACATATTTCATTGTACTAGCAATCTCATCTCACACACATGATGTTTCTCAGTCGCTTTTCCAACTTATAGAGTTCTGAGGAAGGAAGGTTCCAGAACAATCATACAGTACACTTCCTACAAGTTGAGGATGTGTCTGAGCATTAAGCCTCAATATGACAGTCTCACACTGTTAGGGGGGTGATACAGCGATCTCCACAGCAGAGATCAGAATAGCAACAAATCAGTAGTTATTATAATCAAATGTCTGTCTACCTGCCAGGCCCTGTGTGAGGTAGTAAGGACTTAGAATTAAAAGACACGGGTCTCTGCACGCAAAGGATCTTGGGCTGAGACACTGTGTACCAAAAGCATGAATTGAAATCACTGTGTATGTGTGTGTGTGTGTATATGTGTGTGTCTAAGAGAGTATCTGTGTCTGTGTGAGAGTGTATGTGCCTGTGTGTGAGAGAGTGTGTGTCTAAGAGTGTGTGTGTCTGTGTGGTTTTGTAAGTCTAAGAGAGTGTGTGTCAGAGTGTATGTCTGTGTGAGAGTGTTTGTGTGTCTAAGAGTGCGTATGAGTGCATTTGTATGAGTCTGAGAGAGTGTGTGTCTGTGTGAGTCTGTTTATGTGTCTCTGTGTGTGAGTGTCTATGAGAGAGAGTGTGTCTGTCTGTGTGTGTCTGAGGATGACGTGTGTCTGTGTGTATGTGATAGTATTTGTGTGTGTGTGTGTGAGTGTATGTGTGTGTGTGTGTCTCTGAGAACCATGTGCATCTGTATGTATGTGAGAGTGTTTGTGTGTGTGTGTGTATGTGTGTGTGTGTGTGTCTGAGTGTGTACATGCCAGAGGTCAGCCTCAGATCATTCCTCAGGAGTCTCCCACATTGTTTTTGACACAAGGCCTCTCAGTTGGCCCTAGAGTCATTGCATTGGTAGGCTGCTGGCTGGTAAGTCCAAGTAAGCTTTCTTTCTGCCTTCTCTGTGCTGGGATGTAAAGTGTGTGTCATCACACTTTACTTTCTATGTGGGTGCTGGGGCTGAACTCGGGTTCTTGTGCTTAGCCAGCAAGCATGTACTGACTGAGACATTTCTCTCTGGCCCTCGAAATCACTCTTCCCACCTGACTGGTCCCAGGCAACGGGCATCAGCACCAGAAATGTGCCCAGGAGTGAGTACAGGTCAGGTACCTTCCCCTTTTATTACTTCCTGATGCTGTGTGCCAGGCTCCACATGCACGATGTATATCTGCACAGCCTTTCATATTTCACCCACAGGAGTTCTGGGATTTGCTACTCAGCTGATTTCCCAAAGATGGGGAGGAAATGTGTCTGTTCATTTCAATTGCTTCCTGTAAGGGTCCGCTCGGCTGAACACCTGGATTGTATTTTGATGATGATGTTGATGTTGAGAAAGCTTGATAATTTAATAACGATGTAATGCGTCCTATTTTTAAAAGGGAACTTGGTTGGATCTCAGCTAAGTAAATAGAAGAGGTTTCTTTTAAGAAAATGGTAAAGGGAACAGATTTGCAAACCCACCAGATGAGAGAACAGCATTCCTCCTGCCAGTTTTGTCTGTGTGTGGCACTTTCCAGGTCACCTCCAGGATGACACAATGTCTCTGTGGGCCTCACGCCATCTGCTGTCTGTCATGACCTGGGGCCAACCACTCCTAAACCTTTCCTCCAGCCTCCCAGGCTGGCCTGGGCTTTCCTGTGCGAGCAGTCCCAGGAGGGGCCATGCTCAGTGCAGTGTTTTCCTGTCTTGGGATAACACATCACCCGGAACCTCAGTGTCCAGCCTGCAGCTCTAGGAGGAAACCGCCTGATGTGTTCTGGGCTTGATCCAAAGCTGCCCTGAGAAACAGCAGTGGTAGCTTAGGATGAGAGCTGCTTCTGAAGCTGAAAGCTACCAGACAAACAGCCTGAATCTGTTGTTCTCACTGGCATCAGCCTATCCGAGATAGCCCTGTAGCCTTCTGTGGTCACTAAGCTGAAGATATTTAGCCAGTTGGCATGGTAAAGACAATTCCATCCTGACTGATTCCGTGGGCCATCCCCTCTCTGGAAGGTCCCCGGAGGAGACCGGTAGGCTATGAGAATCAGTGACTCCTCCAGAGGCTCCATATCCTTCCCTGGGGTTTGCTGGTCATGGTCCTGCCTCTCTGGCTTGCGATGCTCCAGCTGAACAATTTTGTGAGCATTCTGGCAGCCTCTGCACCTGGAAAGTGCCTTCCTTGGCCAGGGAACGAGAAATACAGGCTCTTGGGAGCTTGGGCTGCCCAAGGCCATCTGCAGATTTTGCCCTTGTAAGTTAATTTTTTCTCCATTTAAAAAAAAAATTATTTATTTAATTTATATGAGTACACTGTAGCTGTCTTCAGACACACCAGAAGAAGGCACCAGATCCCATTACAGATGGCTGTGATCCACCATGTGGCTGCTGGGAATTGAACTCAGGACCTCTGGAAGAGCAGTCAGTGCTCTTAACCACTGAACCATCTCTCTAGCCCAAAAGTCAAATTTTTAAAGAAAGAAAAAAGTGTTGGTAAAGGAAAGAGCCAAACATTAAAACAATTTTTTTTTAAAGCAGAGAAAAAAAATTGACCAAGACAGATGCATTACAATGGAGCCGTGGATTGCCATGGTTCCAAGAGGGCATTGGAAGCTGCTGGTTCTTGCTCAGTCCCTTACTGCATTATGAAGAATCTTGGCTATGTCCAATAGAGTAGGGTATCTTCTTTGACCTTCACTAGGTTTCAGCCAGATTAGCAGAAGAGAATGATTGGGGTGGGGACTTTTGTGTAGAAAAAAAAAATGTCAATATGAAAGCAAAGTCTGAGGTCTAAACTCATTATTGTTTAAAAACGAGATGAGATATAGATCAGTGGTAGAGCCCTTGCCTAAGATGCTGGGAGTTCTGGATCCCGTCCTCTGTAACAAAGAAGGAAGAGAGGAGGGAGGGATAGGAAGGAGGGAGGAAGGAGGGGTGGGAGTAGATTCTCAGCCAATGTGTGAGATTTGTCACTAGGCAGCTGTGAGTGTCACACTACCTACTGTCTCCTAATGCAAGGTCCTTAGAAGTACACAGAACAGACTTAGCGTGGCAGCTGTGCTCACACAACTATACACTCCATAGTCCAGAGAGGCAAGACACTAGGTGGTCCTTCAGACTGCTTGGACCAACAGCCAGAGGACTGTGAGTCTCAATGCAGTTCAGCACAACGGACAGAGAACATAATCTTTCATCTGATCCTCTTGTACTCCTTGGACATGCTGGGAATAAACTGAAAAGTCCGGGGTTGTTGGTGGGCCGAGGTAGCTGAAGGAACAGAAGTTTGGAACAGGGGAACCGGAGCCATAGCAGCCGTGGTGTAATTCCAGCCATCATTTATTACCAGCTCTGTCCTGCCAGTCCCCTGCTGACTGTGGTCTATCATAACACCAAGCCAGGGGGAACAGATGACCTAAGATGCTGGGATGATCACAGAGCAGCGGTGGAATTGAGGCAGCCACAGTATCAGGTCTAGAATGCTTGTTTTGCAGATAAGGAGCTGAAGCCATGTAGGAAAATATCACATTCTGTCCATGCTCTGCTTCCCCATTAGACTACAATGGGGACAGGACTGGATTTCCCCTCCTCCATTTTCATGTGCGTGTGTATGTAAACATGTTCTCATGTGTGGACACACACATTTATGCATGTAACACGGAGGGCCAAGGCTAATTTTGGGAATCATCTTTGATTGTTCTGTGTAATTCATTAAGACAATGAAACCAGAGCTGGCCCATGTGGCTTGTCCTGTTGTTCACCTGTCTCCACTTTCTAAGCCTGGAATTATATACATGTGGACTGCTATGGTTACCTGGCATTTACATGGGTTCTCAGATCCAAACTCAGGATACTTGTAGGGCAAGTGTTTTAATCACTAAACAATCTCTCAGCCCAATGATTAATATTGAATTCAAAAGCTTAGCAAAAAACATGGCCTAAGGAAGCTGCTCAATAGATGTTTGAGATGGAGAAAGGGGATATGGAAGGATAGGGAACTTGCTAAGGCCACTCATGTGACTGTCTAGACCACACCCCCATGGCCTCTCCCCAGAGAGCTGTCCACTGTCCCTCTCAATGTTTTCCTCTCTTGCCAGTTCACTTAGGAGGACAGGCTTGCTGTCTCTACTCTTCAGAAGACATTACTAATACCATCAGACCCCAAAGCATCCTCTATTCTGGGGCAGCATTTGGCTGGCTCTCTGGTTCATATGAGCAGCATCAGAGAAGTTAAGAGGGTATTTGGGTCACATCCTTGCTAAGGGGCTAAGGCGGATGCCCACTCAAGTTATCGTTTATGGCTGAATAGGACTCAGGAATAAGACATTGCCTCCACCAATGTAGAGTAGAGCCAAGGGGAGTTAAGTGTAGGGTTCTATAAGACCCAAGCAGGATGAAACAGACCACCCAGCAAAACATCCAAGCAAAATGGTAGGATTCTTGAAAAAAAATTATTAGGCAGGACTAGAAAACAAGCCAAGAGGGAGCAGAGGGGACTTGCTCCAGCTCAGACACTGTCAGGGGTGGAGAAAGATTAGATACAGAATCTGGGCTGTTCCTGAGAGACAGCAGTGAGCCTAGCAAGTCTGTAAGGCAACAGAGTTCATTTGTAGATTCTACAGGGCAGCCAAAACCTATAGGGGGTTAGGAGAGGGACCTAGGAGCTATTAAGGGAACTGAGCCCATCTGAACTCAATTTTTGTTGTTGTTGTCTTAGGCCCAACTCTCCATTCTGCCAGCTTTGGGATTCTATTGTCCTTGGTAAGGTCTACACTTTAAGGAAGGCTGGAGCTCAGAGTGGGGTACGACCTTCTTCTCAGCCTCCAGGCCCTATCAGAGATGTGACCTTCTCAACATCCAGGCAGGGGCCAGCCCTTGTGTCCCAGGGTTGCTGCTGCTGGATCCACACCCCCAGAGTGCTATGATCTTGTTGAGAGGTTAGACGTATTTGAGACGTGTGGGGCACTTGAGGCAACCATAGCTTCAGGCCCACCTGAGCACAGAGCCTTGGTGGCCTATGGAAGATGCTCAACCGATGGCAGGAAAGAGAAGGATGGAGAGAGAGGTCCAAACTATGATAGTGTAGAATCAGACCCCACTCTCCAGCCTCCATACGCGTGCTCACATATCTTCATACACACTAGCTGGCCTCTTAGAGGAGATAAATTTGGAACTGAGCATTCCATATTGGGATGAAAGTTTGAAGTGAAGTCACCATGACAAGGTCACAAAGTGAGAACAGCATTGTTGGGGTAGTCTCAGATACACGGGATAAAGTCTGTGATGATCAAGGTTTGTTTTGTAACCAGAAGAAAGCATCTCCAGAAGAGACCATGAGAATATACCAACCTGCCGAAAGCAAAGCCACCAAGGTTCCCGTGTCCTGGACTGCTTTGCTTTCTGCTGTTGTGATAAACACCATGAGCAAAAGCAGCTTAGTGAGGAAAGGGAAAGGTTTATGTTTTTCTATAGCAGACATGTGAAAGGATACATGACATTTAGAAAGAATATAAATATGACCCCACGCTCAGTGGGAACTCAAGCCTTGGTTTGCTTTGCTTCGCCTCCCTAGTCTTTGTTGACTGCATGCATGTATTGGTTCGCCTTACATTGCGATGCTGAGCTTCGCTTGTGGTGACTTCACAGAGAGAAACTCACCAAAGATTTTCTCGTAAGATTCTTGCTACTTCCACTGACTCTGGCCGATTAGCGAGCCTCGAGGTTTCTTCTGGATTGAACTGCCCTTGCTGATTCCTGTGTGGTGTCTGCTGAGTGGACTGGGCTGAGAACAATGATGATTGGAATTGCTCCAAAGAAGAATTTCTAAACTTCCCTCGTATCCTAATAACCTCTCTTTCCCACTACCTCTGGTGGGTGGTGGGCTAGAGGTTGAACCCTTATTAAAGTAGGTTGTGAAAATAGTTACCTGCAGCCCCCCCCATCACCCCGCCAGCTGCTCTCTCATTCTTCCCCCAGCACCATTAGCCATTGAACTTGTGCCATATTTTACAGTTTGTAAAAGGATCAAGTTCTTACTTGATCTTCACAAAAATTCCATGGTTCAGGCCAGGCAGGCATGGGCGAAGAGAAGTCATGTGTCACGATGTTGCTACTTAGCATTTATTGAACAGCTATTTATACACATGTATTTATGAGTGGTATCTGCTGCTCCAGTGCAAAGTCAGATCTGTGGACTTGGTTCCCAGGACTCTCTCAGATCATACCAGGCACTGTCTCCTAAGGCTAGAGATGAAAATGACTTTTCCACTGGATGCAGGTCAAAAGACATAATATGGCTTAGACAATTCACAGCAATCTGGTAGATCCTAAATGAGACATCTGAATAAGAAACCAGAGCCTCTCATGCTTGTAGCATAAAGATACACTCGGAGAGGAATCATTTATTGAGATCAGTGAATTTTAAAAATTTTGAAACCATTCTTAAGATCGGCTTTGGCTCAGGCCATAGCTCAGTGGCAGAGTTCTTATTGGGCATGTCCTAGGCCCTGAGTTCAAGCTCCATCCCTAAGCCAAACAGAAAAGATAGTCTTACCAAGCAGCTTGGCACAAAGAACCTGAGGCCTTGCTTATCATTCTTAGATAATTTATAAATATTACCTCATATTTTATAGATTTATTTCTGACGGTCTTGGAAACTGGGATGCCCAAGTCAAGAGGCCACGTCTTCTAAGAGCCTTCTTGTTATGGGGATGCTACAGAATCCCAAGATGGTAAGGGGATCATATGTGTACATGCAACATCCTGGTTTATGCCTCCTCTTATCAACATGATTTGGGGAGGTTCAAGTCATGGCAATGTCTTCAGAGAAATCCTTTATTTATTGATGAGGAAGCAGTCCCAGAGGCCCAGGGAGAGGCCACACGAAGACTGGGTACCTGAGAAGAAGTTTGGACCAGAACCCATGCATTCCCGTGGGAAGTCCCTTACCAAGAATGGGTTGATCTTCCCAAGTCGCCTTTTGAGCAAGCACCTCCTGCTTCCTTTCTCTGTATTTCTTTCTTTTTTATTTTTTTATTTTCTTGATACTTTATTTACATTTCCAATGTTTCCTCCTTTCTAGGTCTCCTCTTTAGAAACCCCCATCCCCTTTCCCCTCTCCCGCCTCTATAGAGGTATTCCCCCTCCCACCCACCTGCCCACCCACTCCCATCTTCCCACCTTGACATTCCCCTTTACTGGGGCCTCTAACACCCTCAGGCCCAAAGGCCTCTCCTCCCCCTGATGGCCAACGAGGCCCTCCTCTGCCACA
>CM052713.1:23666928-23836423 GCA_028551405.1 Uromys caudimaculatus
CCCCCCCCCCCCCCCCCCCCAAAATCTGGCCACCACATACTTGTATATTTTGGTATACCCCCTGCAGGCTGGCCACTCAGCTAGTAGGCCCCTGGGTGACCTCCATTCTTGCTTTGTGGTGTGGCAGCAAGCTGGTATCTATTGCCCTCCTGTGACATAGAAAGGAAAGCAGATCTGTGGGTGGCATAGCCATCTGCAGGTCTGTCTTCCTCCTCCTGTACTGTGCTGTCTGGATTTGATTTGATTTGATTTGATTTTTGTGAGTCCTAGGCACAAGACAGCTTTGGCCACCAAGCCAGGCATCAGGCCAGGATGAACAGAGGACGGATGGCCATCTGCTCTGCCCCTGACTGATGTAAGAACACCACCAACACCAACAAGGTGTCCATTGCCAGGGGATGAAATATCTTTTTTTGTTTTCTCCATCTATGGTGATTGACAGTTTTGCTGGGTATAGTAGTCTGGGCTGGCATATGTAGTTTTTTAGAGCTTGTAGAACTTCTCTCTGGGCCCTTCTGGCTTTTAAGAGTCTTCATTGAGAAGTCAGGAATAATTCTAATAGATCTGCCTTTATATGTTACTCGCTCTTCCTTGCAGCTTTTAACATTCTTTCTTTGTTCTGTTTGTTTAGTGTTTTGATTATTATGTGGCAGGGGAACTTTATTTTCTCCAATCTACTTGGTGTTCTGTATGCTTCTTGTACCTTTATAGGCATCTCCTTTTCTAGGTTAGGAAGATTTTCTTCTATGATTTTGTTGAAAATATTTTCTGGGCCATTTTTAGGTTTGGTCTTTTTCATAGTGTCCCAGATTTCCTGAATGTTTTATGTTGGGAATTTTTTAGATTTAACATTTTCTTTGACTGACGTATTTATTTCTTCTATTTTATCTTCAGTGACTGAGATTCTCTCTTCTGTCTATTCTGTTCTGTAGTCCTTGTTCACTTGCCTAGATTTTTTTTTTTTAAATTTCCAGACTTCTCTCACTTTGTTTTCATCATTCTGTTCTCCATGTTCAGTCTGTTCGTTTCCTTTAAACGTTTGTTTTTTCTTGCCCCCCCTTAAAGGAATTTGTTCATTTCCTCTTTTAAAATCTACACCATCTTCATAAAGTTGGTTTTTAAGGTCTTTTTCTTGTCTTTCAGCTATGTTGGAATATTATGGCCTATGTAGTGGGCTCTGGTGATGACATTTTGCCTTGGCTGTTATCCGTTGTATTCTTACACTGGTTTGGGGTGATTTTAGGTCTAAGTGTTAATTTCTGATTTTGTCCTTGTTGCATGGATGTTTGGTTCCTTGGTTTCTGTTTCCTCTTTGGTCTTCTGGCTGGTATGGCCTGTTGGGGGCTGGACTTCTGACAGCTGGCAGGGCCTTTGGTTGGGGCAGGAGGTGTCTGCCCCAGCTGCTGTCTGGGACACAGTGATGATGAGGGAGAAGGGGGCATGGGGGATAGCAACAGGGGGAGAGGGACTCTAAGAGAGTGGGGAGGCCCGCAGGTGGCTGGCCTATCTGGAATTTTGGTATGGCCTCTGATCAAGCAGGGGTTCTTTCTGTTTCCTTTTTTTTTTTTTTTTTAATTAGGGTGAATAATGGTGTACTGAATAATCTTTGTAAAAATGATGTATGGGGCCATTTCCTTAAGATAGATTCCTGGAGGTCAGATTAGTGAGTAAAAATTATAATAACATTTTAGTAAGTTCTTGATATTTGATAGAGTGAATTCTGATATAACTGCAACTTAAGGATAACTCGGAGGATTTCTTCTGCTTTTACTTTCTGTGTGTGGGTTATTGTGGTAGTTATCTTCTAAAATACTTGTTTGGGGGATGAAATAGAGTAAGAGTGGATAAAAATAATATTAAGTAAAATTATTTGAGTTCCTTCAGCTTTTCATTAGAAAGTAAAAATTTATAAAGCTTTAAATTGATAGATTCTAAAGGGATAAATGTTATAAGGAACTCAGCAGTGAAGTATAACTTAAATAAAATATCATGTTCAATTAAGATTAACAACCTCTTTAAAAGAAAAAAGCCAATGCAGGGTCCTTTTCTATCTTTACAGTATTATGGCTGTAATGAATTGAAACATTTAAGGAATTTGTGCAACTCAGTATGTGATTTATTATTTGACACTATCATACAAATATATATAGCATTTCGATTACACTTATTTCCCAACCCCTGTTGGCAACTCTTTCCTCTATAAGTCCCTTTCCCATGTTTGTATCTTTTTATTTTGTTTTTGTGACCTACCATGGGGTTAGAATTGCTCAGTGGAACCTAGCAAGATTACCAGTGGATACGCAAGTGAAGACAGTGATGTCCATCCCCCAGTTTATCAGTAGCTAACTAATTAGTTCATCAGGGAGAGAGAGGTAGGGCCCCAATGATTCCCTCCCCCTCCTTGACTTATTATTGACAAGTCCATTCTTACTCAGGCCCAGTGCAGATAACACAGCTTCTGTGAGTTCCTATTTTCAGTAGTTGGCCCATGTCCAGATGGCATTTTTATAACCCCCTCCCTATCTTCCGGCCCTTACACCCTTCCCATGCCCTCTTCTTTAGTGTTCCCTGAACCTTGGCTGGGGGTTATAAGGACCTTCTTTAGAGCCGCCAAGATGACTCAGTGGACAAAGTTGCTGTTGCCAAGCCTGGTGACCCAGGTTCGATGCCTGGGACCAATATGGTGGAAGGAGAGAACGGACTTCTGACAAGTTGTCCTCTGACCTCCTCATTTGCATCATGACACCTGCACACAATAAAAACAGAATGAAAGATAGACACCCTGCTGAGGGCTGACTACCCTTGTTTTTAGCACAGTGAGCAGCCAGGGGTCTGCATTCACCACAGTTTATTGCAAAGAGAAGCTTCTCTGATTGAAGGTAAACTGGAAGGGATACTTTCTGGTTAGTAGTGTTGAGGAAAGTCTCAATAAAGAACTTAGTAATGGAATGCTAAAAAACTAATCCCAATGTGAATAAAAAGGACATAGTGGATAAATTCAGGGATTAACAATAGTATCAGGGCTCTTAAAAAACAATGAGTTAACATCTAAGGAAAGTAGTCAGAAAGCAAATTAAAATAAACACAAATTCAGCCTTCAAAATTGGTCCAGTGTTAGGTGAAGTGACAAAGGAGGGTGTTTGCCATATACATGGGAAATTGTAATGACATGGATAAACAAAAGAATTCATATAATTTTCCTTAATGGTGAGGAAAGTTTTGTTTAAACTATTATGTATAACATAAGTATTGGTAGAAGAAACTTGAAGATAAAGAAGGATGATCCCTAAACTTGATTCCTTTCCTACTTGCATACATCTCACACAGCAGTAGTGAGAATATTGCAAAAGGAAGTCACCGTCATGTAGTTCCTCTTGCAGTTTTTCAGAAACTGTCAAACAGGGCTTACAGAAGAAAGTTTAGAATCAAATATAATCCTTTTTACTGAATGCTATAGGAATATACTCTTTCTGTTTCAACTAAAAATATGCAATTTGAAATCATTTCATTTTTATAACTATAGAACATATACATTGGATTTTTCATTTTTAAATTTATGTGTGCTTGTGTCAGGTTGTGCGTGCACACACATACACAGACATCTATGCACACATGTTCACACACACACCCATCCAGAGGCTCTCCAGGAGCTGGAGTTAGAAGCGATCATAAACTACCAGATACGAGCACTGGGACTCTAATTTGGGTTCTCTGAGAGAATAGTACGTGTTCTTAACCACTGAACCATCCCTCCAGACCAAGGATTTTTCACATTTTCCATTTCTTGTTGGGGTGGCCTTAAACTAAGACCATATAATTTGTATACAATTTGACCACTAGATGGTGCCCATACAGAATGGATTTACTTATATGAGCGAGCTCATGTGTGTGTGTGTGTGTGTGTGTGTGTGTGTGTGTGTGTGTGTGTGTGTGTGTGTGTGTGTGTGTAAAAGAGAGAGAGTGTGTGTGTGTGTGTGTTGACTTTTCTAACTAAATAGCATTTTTTGTTCACTAAGATTACTAAATATGTGGTATTGTAATTGTACCTAAAGGCTTCTGGGTTTATTTGTAAGTTTGGAAATATGTTTGCAAATAATCAAGGACCTATTCTGTATAATTTTGAACTACCTTTACTTCTGTTTAAATGTTCTGTATTATAAAATACATATTACACTCCTAAGCTTATGATATTCAAGTTTTACATAATGGCCATTAAATATATACTTTGCTGGGTATAGTGTACACCTTTTAATCCCAGCACTTTAATTCTAGGGCAGAGGAAGGCAGCTCTTTTTGAGTTCAAGGTCTTTCTGGAGTTCCAGTTCAGCTAGGGCTACATAGTGAAACACTGATTCAATGTGTGTCTGTGCACATGCATATACATACGCATACACGCATATTGTATTAATCTAGGTTCTCTAGAGAAACAGAACTGCTTGAATGAACATATATATTTATATATATTATATAACATATCTTACATATAAGTCTTACATCATATCTCTATAGATAGATAGATAGATAGATAGATAGATAGATAGATAGATAGATAGATAATGTCTTACAGAGCTATGGTCCGGCTGTTCTAACAATGGCTGTCTCCTGAAAAAAAGTCCAAGAATCCAATAGTCGTTCAGTCCATAAGGCTCAGTATCTCAGCTTGTCTTAAGTGCATATCAGAATCCCGAAGAAGTAGACCCTAATATCAGTGAAGGAATGAACTTGTCAGTTAGAACTGAGAGCAAGCAGACAAAGAGCAAAACCTTACTTCTTCCATGCTTTTTATCTATAGGCTGCCATCATACAAGATAGACTTAATATACTTCAAATGATTTAGTCAAGAAAAATTTCTCACACTTGTGCCTAGCAGTTTGGGCTTTAGTTAATTCCAGATATAGTTAAGTTGACAACCAAGAATAGCCATCACATGTATGTGTATGTGTACTTTGCTTCACTAAATTAAGCTTTCTCCAGTTGAGGTTGGAATTCTAGTGGAAAGATTGCTGGGTAATTAGGAGCACTTGGTGCTTTTCCAGAGAGCTTGAGTTTGGTTCCCAGTGTCCACATCAGGTGACACAACCACCTGTAGCTCCCAGCTCCAGAGGACCCAAAGTGCTCTTTCATCTGGCCTCCAGAGGCACTGACAGACACATGGCAGACACAGAGTCACACAAACATATGAGTAAATACTTTTAAAGGAAAAAATTGTATAAAATGTTAATTTCTGTATAGTATATCCTAAGAGGCTAAGAGCCGTTATTTTTGTTGGTTGCTTTAGGTGGCATATTACTTTTATTCACTATTTCAAACAAGCTTTCCAGGTTTTTCTATAATGAACTTAAATTTTGTTTTAGTAGGGTTAATCTTTCAGTTTTGTTGTGGAATAGAATAAGGCTCCTGTAAAGCAAAAATATATCCCTTGCCCCAGTTCTGATTTTGATAAACACATTGTTTTGTGTGCATGTACTGTTGTGCAGGCGATGACCTATGTAGATCCTAGATTTTTGTTCTTTAGATAACAAGATATTTGTTTCTATAGAGCAGCTTTTTGGGAAATTGGGAGTCGTGTAGCAAATAGATTGAATAGGAAATTTATATATTACAGCATATTTAGTTGTGCTTTGGAAACACTTGGAATGGAGTGATCTCTCAACTTTGAATTATACCCATGCTCTTTGACTTTTTAGGATGAGTCTGTGTACACTAAAGGATTACTCTTGTGTCTGTATTGATACCGTTTGCAATTTGAGGCAGGTTGTTTGCATTTAGTATTTGTATTGAGTGTCCTTGTCATAATCCATAATATCAAGGCCTGTATCAAAACTAGAGTATTTGTGTTTTATTTGATTTTTGTCAGAATATAGATCATGACACATGTTTTGGAATCAAACTAATGACTATACTATCTATATGAACTGTATTAATGAGTTCTTTATTAATACCTGGATCATAATAACACCTTGTTTTTCAGGAGGTCTTATTCTTTCCTTCAAAGAGGATTTGTAGATCTTTATCAGCTTTTAATGTTTTCATATAGTCCTTTACTGAACATAAGTAGAAGAGAACCACAGTTTGAAAGCTGGTTTCCTAGTCCTTGGAAGTAAACACAAAACTCTGCTCTCTCTGCACTAATCTCTCTGGGAAGGCATCTTATCCCTGAGAATCCCATGTGGTTCTCTGCCCTTTGGTGACATGTCTTAGGTAAGATTTCAATGAGATAGTATGGACATCTTTTCTTCTTGAACCAGATTTGCTGTGAACTCAAGGGTGTGGCTTGTAATACTCTGTACAGTAGGATACATTTAATTCCTGCCTGGAAGTACAGACATACGAAAGATTTTGTCCACATCTGAAAAATACTTGTGACTGGGCCTAGACTAAAAACTGATTCAGTCATTATCAAGTAGCACTTTTGTTCACATACACTTTCTCAATGGACATAGATTGTAACATACTAATATAGGATAGCATGGTTCATACTTCAGAATCTGTTTCTTAAACTTGAGGGTGTTAAGAGTTACTTAGGGAGCTTTTTAACTAGCATTCCATGGGGGCTAGTGACATGTCTCAGTGGTTAGGAGCATGTGTTATTCCTCCAGAGGACCTGAGTTGAGTTAGTTCAAGTACTCATCACAGTTTCCAAACGCCTATAACTCCAGCTCCGAGGGACTTGATAATCTGATGCCCTCTTCTGGCCTTCCTGGTCACTTGCATATGTGTGGCTTATACACATACATATACACTGAAACATTTAAAGATTTTATATTAAACACCAGGCAGTTCTAAGGTTAACTACTATGGTGGAAAAAAATAATCGATTTTTTTAAAAAAAAAGGGGCTTATTAATTTAGAAATCAAGCACCATTACCTTATGAGCCAGAGTAGTATTTATACAGTGTTTTATAATCAAAGGAATTATTAGTGTTCTTTTGCATATTATAAACTCACAATCTTGTAACTTTAATGATTATTATAGACTAGAAGGACAGTGTTGATTACTCCTTAACAGTTCTTTTTATCATAAAAGTTATTGATCAATCTGTTCTAGACTCAGTAATTAAAACATTAGAAATTAATAAATACACTATATAAAATGATTTTGCTATATTATAAACATATTTCCCTAATATTAGATCCTCAGAATTCAACACATGGTATCTTCAAACCATGTAAAAACCAATGCTAAATAATGTAAGATTCATTCTAATGTCGAAATTTGTGAACAGCAGGTATTCTTTTAATGAAATTACTTTAGCAATCAGAGCTGTTAGCAGAAAGAAACCTTACATTTAAAATTCAGTTCATATTTATAATTTATGTAAGCAGTGAAGATACCATTGGATTTTACTCTACGCTGATTGAAACTTAGTAACCCGGGCTTTCTCCACCCAATGCGTTAAATCAGTCATCCCCAAAGGGTCTTGGTAGCCCAGTGTTTATAACATCCTTCTTTACCTGCTAATCGACCTCACTTCCTGGATCTCAGTCCGGGTCTAGTTATCAGCTAACAAAAGAACAGCTTTTGGTTCCTGCAGACGCTGGTGAAAAAATAATCACGAGAAAGAAATCCACCTTATGTCGTCTTTTTATGTCTGCAAAAATAAACTCAGCCACCATACAGCTAACAGGTACAGAAGGAAGATACAGGCTCGGTCATAGAAGAAACTGCAGAGAAAATGAGCATCATTTTTCAGGGTTTTTATTTCCCTGATCTCCAAGTGATGCTGCTCTAATTGTAGCTGCAGTTTTCACCGATCATTCACCACTCAGCAGCTGGTAGAGAAGTAAGACTGCCTGGCAACCACCTGCAGGGCTGCAGAGATGAATTACATTTTCGGAAACAACACACTTCTGTACTCTCGCGCCAGTCGAGGAGGCAATGCTAGCTCTAGCCATGGCTCAGTAGGCCCTAAGCAGAAACACTGGGCAAAAAAGGGCTCGTCAGATGAACTGCAAGCTGAGCCAGAGCCTTCACGCTGGCAGCAGATAGTTGCATTCTTCACTCGAAGACACAGCTTTATTGACTGCATCTCGGTAGCCACCAGCTCCACCCAGGTAACATGCCACTTGTTGAAATTATTTTCAGTATATATATGTTCATATTTGCTTTGCTACGATGTCTTAGTGCAGATTTATTATTAAAAATGAGTCTACTGTGTTGTTATCTTGGCACTGAAATTTTGTTTTTAGTCCATCTATGCAGGTCTTTAGCACAGAAGGGGAAATGAAAAACATTTTCCCTTATGTTATGTAATACTAAACAAAACAGTCTCAGATTCTACTAAATGACTTCTCTAAAAATGTAAAGCCATTAACATGTGAGTTAAAATACAAGTTAATGCTCATATTATTTTTAGATGGTGTTAAATGTTATAAAGAATTATGTTTGAGCAAAAGAAAATTACCTATTTAGTTTTTGTATGCGAGTAGATAATCATAAGGAGGCATAGTAAGAAACAAAAGGTAGCTTAAATATTTTCATTTTTAATGCTTTGAGACTAGATTAAATGTAATACAGTTAGCTAGTATGTATATTTATCTTAGTTATCATAAATTTATTTATTCAAGAGATGAGTATCTATTTTACAAATATATATTATCTAAGAATAATCTGGAACTAGTACACTTGTACAATTGCATAGTCATGGAATATTTTTAACACATTCAAATTTTGAAGATGCTAGCAAAAATGAAAAGTCCCATAAAATTCTTTCTTTAAGGAGAAATGAATATTGAATATAGGAGACAAAAATAAACAGTTGAATGAAATGCTTGTGGCTTGGTATTAAAGAAGACAAAAGGAAGTATTAATATTTTAAAATATAATTTAGCAGCAAGTCAATCAACTAGTAAAAATAAAAGGGTAAAAAATAGTCTAAAAACAAATTGAGAATGGTTTTTCCTTTGATATCAGTAATTCTTAATATGTATACAGATGCATATATGATCTTTTGGGCCTTTAAAAAAATAAATTTCCTTTAAAGATTATTTCTTCACTCACTAGAAGCAGCACAGTAAATATGAATATAACTGCCAACCTGATTATTTATTTTAGTTACTAGAGTTTTCTCACAATGTTTTGTGGTAGTAAAATATCAACTTCTAAAGTCAGAAATTTACCTATTTCTTATATGCATAAGATGAAATTACATATATAAGCACCAGGGTTCCTTCCAGCCAGAACTTACTGACTCTTAAATTGAAAACTGACTGCTCTAAGCACTTTTTTTCCTGCTTCTGATCATAAAAGGATGAAAAAATTAAAGGTTAGTGCTACTAGTTATTAAAGATTAATATTAAATAATATTTTCATATCAATAAAAAGATACCTTAATCTTTATGGTTTTATAAATAAACTACTGTACACATGCACATATACATATTGATGTGTGTGACGTCCATCTTAGGGACATCCATGAAAAGCCCAGCGGTCCATACATAACTACGGAAGCGTAGCATTAGAGTCTGCTCACTAAGGTTGTTGTAGCCTGTTACATCATTGACTGTTATTACTCTCCCCCAAAGCTGGCCCCTGTAGCGTCTCTCTGCTGAAGAGAGAGAGAGTTTCTCTTGCAAGCCTCTTAGCTGATACTTCTCTTGGCCTTTTCATTACCTTTGTATTTTGGCTCTGGAAGCAGAAAATTCTAGGCCAGAGGTTTTCACTTCTTTTTTCCTTGAGTAATCACATTTCACTTTTCTTTCATATACCTTTTTAACTGATAAGTTGTATAATTTATATGTTCAAGTTGTTAGTTATAACTTACTGGAGTTTGCTTCATATGATAAAATGTAGTGGAACTGAGGAAGAACTGGAGACATGAGTGCTCCTCATTTCACACTGAGTACATTTGTATAGTAACTCAGGCGTGGCAGTTTTATTTTGTAGCACCTAAGGAATTTGCATGTTGTTGTAGGGAGCAAAGTAGATTAATGGAATTTCATAATTTGTTGAGCATATACTATGTACTTACTATGAATGTATTTTGCACTGTGGTATGTAAATAGCAGGGTCTCCTGGTTTGATGTTATCTGAAATGAACTTTTTAAAGATTTCATAGGAAGATTTAACTTTTAATCTAAATTTCCTTGAACTGGGTTATAGTATACTTTACCAAATTGGGGATTGTTACTACATTAAATTAAATTTTAATTATCTCAAATTACTACTCTGATTCCCAAACACATTGTGCTACGAGTGAAAAGAAATTTTACTTACAGATTCATTTTAAGTGCTTGTCTATTAGAAGTATTTATGTTCAAAACAAAGATTATGTGCCAAGTTCTATGGAATATCTGGAACGTTTAGGAAGTCATCATATTCTGAATGCAAGTGCTTGGGCGCTTGGTAAATGCTTGTGTAACTAAGGCCTGTTTCAGTTCCCCAGAATTTATTCTTACTGTACCGCAGACTTCACTTAGAAATATCTGCAGTTCTCACAGTGCCTCATTTCTTCTCTTGCTCCGTATTATCCTCAGGCCACACACATCTCCTGTCCTCCTCATCTCCTCACCTCCTTACCTGTTACCAATAGTGATAAAAATGTTGTTACATTCTATCTCCATTCATTTGGTTTTGCCTCAGAAGTTTACATTCTGAGTTGAGAAAAGGAACTTTTAAATTATTATTAAGATATATTTGTTATGAATTGGTTTACCTTGCTGTAATTTTTTCTTCAGAGACGTCATACTGCAGATAGTCTTTGTTTTAAATAGTTAATGTGCACACACACAAAACCTATAAACACTGTCAGGCATTCCTTTCCTTTGTTTCCTCACAACACCATTCTTTCTGTTCGTGTAAGTCGTCACCATGACACCAAGAGATGCAGTTGATGTCATTAGTAGTTTGTGGATGACTATTCTTCATCTTCCTTCTTTGTTCATGACCAAAAAAAACAAAAAAAACAAAACAAAACAAAAAAAAAGAAACACTTTTGGGGCCAGGCCAGTGGTGGCTCACATCTTTAATCCCAGCTCTCATGAGGCTGGGGAAGACAGATCTCTGAGTTCGAGCCCAGCCTGGTCTACAGAGTGAGTTCCAGATCAGCCAAGGCTACACAGAGAAACCCTGTCTTGAAAAAAGAAAACAAAACAAAAAAAACCTGTGTATTATAATCTCAAGTCATTCATCTTTTGAAAACTTCCACCAGGAAGACCCAGGTATCATCAGTCAATTTTTCCTTTTTCTCTGGGCATCTGCATCTCTCTTAATCACTGGGACCTGCAGAGTATTTGAGCGCCGAATTGATGTCTTTGCTCTGCCCACTATTTGTATAATCGTTCTTAGTGACTTTCAGTATCCTTATCTATAATCTACCTAAAATCTTGACTTTTCTATTTTTGATATCTTTTTCCATCGGGATCTTGGGTTTTCTGTCACTTGAACAATCTACTCAAATGATTGTGTTCAAGACTTTTCAACACCACTTACCATCTCACTTACACCTCTGCTGCAGGCATTTCACAGGACCAGCACTTTTTCTTCTCAGCTCACTTGTTCAGGACTTGCCACTCACATATCCCTCATTACCTTGCTCAAACTTTTTCATAATCTTAACTCTCTTCCACTTCCCGCCACTTTATTGGAAGCATTTATACTTTAATTGCAGCTTTGCCTTCTCCACCAGCTCTGGAAAGTGCCCATTAAGCCTGCAGTGGCCGTTTCTAGCGCCATTGTAAGCTGATAATCTTCCTCTGCGTTCTGGCCTGTTGCAATAAGCGGACTGTCTGTTCCTAAAGCTCACCCTTCTCTCCCAGTCGATTATTCAAGGCCTCATCAGATACCTTTTTTTCTTCACTGTCATTTGCCTTTTCCTGTATATTAGGTAATTTCTATGAGCTGAAACACCTCTCACTAACAAACAACTGAAAACGCCTCCTTGTACGTTATCAAATCCACTGGTCAGTTGTTCCTCTTTGCATGACCTGCTAGACAGGTGATTTTAACACAATTGATTACTATTTGAAGTTTTTTTACTTCTAACTCTTGGATGCTGACCTAACATTCTCCTAGCTTCACTTTCCTTTGGACTGTTCCTTTTTCTTATTGCTAAGTAGGTTACAGTCTTGAATTCTTGCGTGTGTGTGTGTCTGTCTGTCTGTCTGTCTGTGTTCGTATGTGTTTTCATGTCCAGTCAGTCTGTGCCGTTATCATCATCATCATCATCATCATCATCAAGATTTCTGTCTTTAGGTCAGAGCTAATTCCTGTACACTAGGCTTTGTAGCCATAATTTCCTATTTATTCAGTATTTCCACTTAAGTTAAGCATAATTGATAATTTTATCTTTTTTTCATCATTATTATTGACTTTCTTTGTTTTCATTTAACTTTCAATTTTTCATTTGTTCATTTTCTTCTTATTGTTGTGGTCTTTGATAGAAAGAGAGACCTTATGCATGCTCTATCACTGAGCTACTTGTCCCCCTCAAGAGAGTTTTTAACCTACTTCCTGTTCTTATGTATGCTGAGACTCTAAAGACAAAACCTGTGGGATTGCCTTCTTTTCTTTTGCTCCACTTCCAAGGTACGCGAACCCTGTTGGCCTTTGGGTTGGGATGGGCTTCTCACCCTGCCCCCTCCCACCTGTCTAGGCAGTACCCTTCCTAAGCATCGGCTCGTTTACCGTTATAATTTTCTTCAGAGTATTTACATACAGCCTTGATTTTTGTTGTTAGAGTTTTTATTTTATTTAAGCTTATGGCTTTAAAGATTTATTTTTAATTGTCTGTATTGTGTGAGTGAGTGCGGTGCAGTTCAGAATCAGTTTCCTTTGCTAGCTGGGCAGTTCCCTGGAGGTAGAATTTTCTATTTATGTTTATGCTAATCCTCAGCTTCCATAACATTATTGGCAACATAGCAAATACAACAAAAAAATTACTGAAGGAAGGAAGAAACAGACAAATCACCTGTACTCAGAAGAGCTAGCACAGACTTGTCTGTCTTAATCTCTCCACAAAATGTCTGTGTACTGCCTTAGTATTAAGCTGAGCCTCTGCCTGATGATATCCCCGTTATTGTCCCACTGGAGAGGAGGAAATCCCCAGGGGGAAAAACGTGTTGGTTTTCTTACAATCGGGGTGACTCTCACAGGCTTTAGATGGAGAGAGGGTATCATTAATAACTAAAGTGGGACAGCCAGAGCAAATACACATTTCCTAGGCACACAGGCCTATGGTTGCCTATTTATATCCATTTACCTTCTGACTTACAACAGGGCAACTGGTGTCAGTGTTCGTTCCTACCAAGACATCTTCATCTTGGTGTATGCTAGAGCCCAACTTTGTTATCCATACATTTTCATAAAGCTGGTCCCAGATAAGAAGGAAGGAATAGTTTTTATCTTTGAGAGGCTGTTTATATTTAGTAATGCACTAAACTGGAATATATACCAAGTAAATAGGCAGCCTTTTAAAACTTCGGCAGAAATGCCGATCTGATGAAGAGCAGGGCAGCTTCCAAGATAAAAGGGTAGAAATGGTCTGTTTGACTGGTTACAAAATGCTACCTTGGGCAGAAACATTTATTTCTTAATTCCTCACTCAAAAGGCCATGAGTGTTGTAAGATTGATACAGTGACTCTTCTTTGGAAATGTTTACCCTTTCACAAGAGCACTAGTGTTCATTTCTATTTATCTTAAACTTTTTACAGCACACTTATATGTGTTTAGTATTTAAAAACCAATTATTGGTGCAGCAGAACACTTTGGAAATCAGACACTAAACAAAAAGTATTTGTTTACAATAGTTATAGAAATTTTTTTACAAAATATGTCATTGACCATGCAACCTAGCAGTGATAGTCTTTAGAATCTCTTCAAATTAATTACAAACTTTGGTGCAGAGAAAACTGTAGATAGATGTTTGTAATTGCTTATCATTGTCAAAACCTAGTAGCAAATAAGATACACTTCAGTAGGTGAATAGATATACATCAGACAATGGAATAGTATTTAGCAATAAAAAAGATTAAGCCACAAAGCACATGGAAGGAATAGTAAGTGTTTATTACTAATTGAAAAGAAAACAATATGAAAAGACTTTATACATATTATCCCAACCCTGTGACATTTGTCAAAAAGTAAAAATCTGTGATTTCTAGGATTTTAAGAGGAGAGTGAAACTGTTCAGTGTGACTCTGTCATTGCAGACACATGCCATTGCATGCCTGGAATACCATAGGATGTCCACCAGCAGGAGCGAGCCAGCACAGACTAGACTCTGTGATCATGGTGGCTTGGAACTAATATACCACTCTGGTGCAGGGGATTGAGTAGGTGTGTACACATACGTGGGCCGAGGGTATGCAGGAACTTGCTGTACTCAACATTCAGTTTTCTGTGAACCTAAATCTGGTCTGAAAATTAAATTCTATTAAAAAATACAAACTTGCTATCTTAAATTTAGATTGCCTTAGTCTGGAGAACTAAATGGGAAATTTTTTATGTAAGTTTTCATCTGTGCAGCTTCTATATAATGTCTTGATATAGTTGGCCCTTCTGTCAAGGACAAATAGGCTAAGAGAAATACATTTCACATTTACATATTTTAATATATTCGAGGAAATTTTAAAAGTTAACTTTTAAAGTCAATTTTGAAGTAAACCTCTGAAAAAGGGTGGAGCCACAGATCTACAGAGTTTCCAGGCTTACTGCGCTTCCACTTGGGCTCCTTTGTTTATTTCAAGCAGTGCTACTCTTCTAAGAATTATACTGCGTGTTTCTTACCACAGTTTTGTTCACTGTCATCTGCTGAACTGTAAGCTTCACGGGCTGGTCCTATACAGATGCGCGGTTTCTTTTATATTCCTAGAACCTAGCCTAGTGAATGCGTTGATGAATATTAGTTGACAAAATAATAAATAAATATAGGTGCTTATTTCCACTTAACATAATTTAAAGGAAGCATGGAGCTTCTAAATATGATTTGGTCATTATTATTTTCACAAACTTTATGTAGAACTATGGCTTAAAAATTGGCACATCTACACCAAAGGTTTTGTAAGATAAAGTGTGTACATTGCCCAAGTACTTAGAAACTCTCAGAGAGAGAGGAAAAAAAAAAAAAAAAAAAAAAGGTGTGTGTGGCACCAGCAGTGAGGAGCACTGGCTGGCTAGCAGTGCTGGTGCACTTCCCAGCGCTCGAGGAGCAGAGGCAGGCAGATCTCTGAGTTTGAGGCCAGCCTGGTCTACATAACAAGTTCCAGGGTAGCCAGGGCTACACAGAGAAACCCTGTCTCAAAAGCAAAAGCAACAACATGAAAAGCACTGGCACCAGGCACACATGTGGTGCATTAACACGCATGAAAGCAGAACACTTGCACATATAAATTAAATTTAAAAAAGAAAAAGTACATGAGGTGTTATACTCTACATGTGATGAGCTTAAATTTGTATCATTAAAACACATTTTAAAGATCTTTTGCTATATTATAATTCCCAACAATGTTGTTATATAATTTTAGAATTTTGAGAAAGGTAAAAATAATTGTTTAGATCATGTAGAAAACAGTAGTCTATAGTTACTCCCTTGTTTAAGAAACTTTAAGTATACCTACTGATGTGATCATTTTGCAGTTACATAGAAATTAGTGAACAAAACCAGTGGACCTATCTTATGGAAGGCTGCATAATTGGCCATCATGTCTGACAGTAGAATGAGTGTGTGCACGCACATGCCGTATGTGTTCAGGTCATTGTGAAGGCCTGCGGAGGATGTGAGATAGCATGGAGCTGGGGTCAGCTCACATTGTGAGCTGCATGATGTGGCTGCTGGGGACTGACCTCCAGGCCCGGAAGGGGCAGCCAGCGCTCTTCACCCCCAAGACATCTCTCCAAACGTAGAACTAGAACTTTGAAACGAGTCCTAACACTGTTTTTTAAGTGGTTTTTAGAAAATAACTAGAGATTATAATCTAGAATTTAAATTAAAATAGATCCTTTTTTATTTTTGTATACTTTGACTATTCTTTGTAAAACCATGTGCTATAATAAAAGATTGTAAATTTGAAATTGTTTAATAGTATTTTGGAAAAAAATATGAGACATATCAATGGAGTGCTATATATTACCTTCGCTGTTAGTGACTACAGTCAAGTAAATCTAACTCATCTTAAGCTATTTTAAAGACAGTTGGCTATGCTGGTTAAGGATGTTGTTTTGAGAGCACAGTGGCCTGAATTTAAGTCTATATTCTGCCCTTTACATGGCACAGCACATTAGGAAAATTACCTAAATTCTAAGTCTGTTTCCTTGTTTGTAAAAAACTAGGAATTGAAATATTATCTGGACCAAGAGTTAGTAAGGATTATATAAGACAGTTACCCACATGGAGGTCAGCTTCTGGCTTCAGTAGCGTCCTCATTGTCTTCATCACCACAAACATAATGATGGCTACCCCCATTATTAGCAGTTCCACAAAATACTGTGGCCTTGGAAGTAAGGAATTTGAAGGAATTGATCTAATTACAGAATGAAAAAGAATTATGTCCTAATTTTAAAAATTAACGAGAATCTGTGTTGATAGCCACATGGTTTTGTTCATCCCACACAGAGCTTCCTGCGATGACCATAAGGGAAAAACTAAACAAAAATTTTTGCTTTTGTCAATCTCACATTATAATAGAAGACAATATATTTACAAAAAAAAAAAAATGGTATTCTGGAAGAAAAGTTAGGAGAAAAAGAAGAAAGATATGTGGGTAGCTAATAAAATTGCTGATGGAGACTTTGATTTGAAAGTGACCATTTGAGTAAAGACAGGAGAAATTCCTAGACCTGAGATGTAGCTATCTAAGCAAGAGCATTCTTGGAAGAAAAGTAACTAGTGAGTGGGCAGGTATGAGGTAGCAGGTCAGTATGACTGAAGCAGTAAGTGCAGGGAGAATGTCAGATCACTGTGTGGGAAGGCTAGCAGAGCCTGACCCACTGGACACTTGAGGGGGGTGACGAGAACAGGGCAGCTGCCGTTATTAAGAAGCATTAAGGGCCTACTTTAGCTTGATAGGTAATGAAGTCCATGGTGGTGCGTGTTTATCTTGCCAGTTCTGAAAATATCAAAGATAAAGGCATATTGCAATTGATAATATCCTCCCTGTGTTAATTATGTAACCATATCTTTAAATTCAGTCTTTAAGGCTCTGTTTTTAAATTTGTAGTGACTGAGTCATCCTTTTTAAAGGTTGTTAGCCAAATGTTAATATAAAGTACCATCTTTTCATAATGAAGAGATCAGAAATCTTAATTTTATGAATTTTCAACTAGAAATAATAGATTCATGAGCTAACTTATCTTGTCTGTATGAGCTATAAACAGTTTCAAATCTAGGCTTCTACAATAGAATTAGTTACTAGATCTATTTTCCTATTTCCCATAGCTATTTTAAGTTTTAAAAATATTTGTATTTTGATTTTTTTGTGGTTTACTTAAAAATATGTCTGTTTTATATACTCTTCTGAGACATTGGCATGGATATCATACGTGGTTGAAATACTTTTTTTTTTTTTTTTAGCTAAACAAGTTTATATTAAAGATGTAATGTGTTTGCAGTGACAGTGGCAAAGGGCATATGAATCATAAGAAAAATATTAAACCATGAAAACCACCTTTTGTCCTGCAGCTATTGATTCTCTCTTGAATACAGTAGTTCCCAAGTGGAGTCGGTGTAAATCAACTTTGCTCTATTTTAGCCTCTGCAAACATTCAAAGGCTTGCAAGTTGTTCCTGGTTTCTCTTTTTTCTTTTAAAGAGCTGCTCTGACATTTAATCAGAAGCACGCCTCATTATAGCATAGTAGATCTTTAAACAAAGGACCAAGGAACCTGGATCAAGAATTCTAACTATGCCATGTACAAATTTAGGCTTCTTAGTCACCAGCAGTAGCCTGGAGTGGTTACTTTCATTGTCTAAGATACTGGTTCCAAAAAATTTGTTAATTCATTTGTTTCATTTTTCCTTGAAAATACAGTTTATTTTTAGACCTTAGAGTTTTTTTTTGTTTTTTTTGTTTTGTTTTGTTTTGTTTGGTTTGGTTAGTCTTAAGTTTATTTTACTGAGTATATGAAACATGTTAATATAAAATGAAAATATTAGCTTCTTGGTATTGTAGTTTTATTTATCTTGTCATTTTACATTCTGAAAATGTTTTTTTGTTGTTGTTGTTATTTTATCTCTTGATTTTATGTTTTATCTTTTGATTACATGAGACTAAGTTTTAAACCCTGGGCTTCATGCTTGTTAAGCAAGTATTAAACCACTGAGCAAATCTCTTCCAGTCCTGAAAGTCTTAATAATTAGCAAGAAAAATAAATATTTGAATAGCACTACAGCTCTTTCATGTCCAAGTCTAATTATTTTGTAGGAAATAATTGCACTTGTGGAAATTGTTCTATTTTGTTTTGTTGAGATCATTTTATGTAGACCAGGCTGGCCATGAACTCACAGAGAAAAGATCCTCTTGTCTCTGCCTCCCAAGTGCTAGGACGAGAGGCACACACCACCACGCCCAGCTGTGATGTTATTTAACAGCCCTCACACCCCATCGGTCCCAGGTACATTAGCTCTGCACTCACAGTTTGTACACTCATTCCTGTTTTCACCAATGCTGCCAATCAGGCTGTGCTAGACTCACAGTGTGTATATTGTCGAATGCCTCAAAGTGAAGGCAGTACTACCTTGTCATGAATGAGGATGTGCACATACTTCAAATTACATAAGAAGCTATATTTTGAGTGCAGGTTTTCTAAATTAAGACCTTAAATTAGTATAAAAAAATAAACCTATATAGAAAATTAGTACAATTTTGTTAAATCAGTTTAAACATCTTTTAGGTAATTGCCAATGTGATATTTTTTTTTCAAAAGTACTTGACAATGTATAATCTATCCAATTATTTTATAGAAATGTACAATTTTCTGCAGTGTTCCTTCAGACAGTGTTAATATTATAACCTCGGTTGTCATGGAAACAAGTCTCCAAAGGCAGCCTTAGAAGCTAATGATTCTGTGGTGTTGCTATGGATAGAAACAACTGAGACTGTTGCTAGTCATGTGACCAAGGTTTTTAAAAACAATAACAGATCTCGATTGAGCTGATTTTACCAAGTGATGCAAATAGAGCAGGACAGGAATGATGTAAGGGTCATTGCTTTCTACGTGATTTATATGGTTATAGAAGAGTGTTAACGTTTAAAACGCTATTATCCACTCTTATTCCTCTGAAAGTAACCTAAATATAATGATTACTTTGTGTTGCCTCATTGTTTAAGCCATACATGTCGATGCATTATTATATTTGACATTTTCCAGTTTAGAATCTTAGAGCTCCTAAGCATTTTATCACATTCTCAAATGTATTCAAGTCCTCTTCATCTCCTTGCTCTATTTTGTAAAATCTAGTATTTGTCATTCTTCATCAACTTTCATTTGATTATTAGGATTTTTTAGGGCTGTATTTTGTTTCAAGTGAATTAAATGGATTTTATTATTCTGTTTATCATTTATGACTTGGATATTTTATTTGTTGGTAGATCATTGTTGGTTAAGTATTTGCATGCTCAAGAGGTAGGGACACATGTTCTTTCAAAGAATTCTTAACTCCAGGTGTCTTACAGTCGTGACATAAGGTGTCATAGGTTGCTTTAGGGATTTTTTTAAAGAAACAGTATTTAGATCCTGTACTGGCTGGTTTTGTGTGTCAACTTGACACAAACTGGAGAGAAGAAGCCTCTCTTGAGGAAATGCCTCCATGAGATCCATCTGGAAGGCATTTTGTCAATTAGTGATCAAGGGTGGGAGGGCCCATTGTGGATGGGGCCATTCCTGGGCTAGTAGTCCTGGGTTCTGTAAGAAAGCAAGCTGAGCAAGCCAGGGGAAGCAAGCCAGTAATTAACATCCCTCCATGGCCTCTGCATCAGCTCCTGCCTCCAAGTTCCTGACTTGCTTGAGTTCCAGTCCTGACTTAATTTGGTGATGAACAGCAGTGTGGAAAGTGTATGCTGAATAAACCCTTTCCTCTACAACTTGCTTCTTGGTCATGATGTTTGTGCAGGAATAGAAACCCTAAGATCCTTTCCAAAGAAAGTAGATTCTAGAGCAGAACAGACTCTGAAAAAGAAGGGTACAGTGGAGTTTAAATGTAACATAAAAAGAATAATGGTTTGTCATAAGGGATGTGGGGAGCAACTGACCTCTGTGTGTGTGTGTGTGTGTGTGTGTGTGTGTGTGTGTGTGTGTTGTGCTTGACTTTAAAATTTGAGGTGAGTGTAGAGCTTTGCCTAATTCCACATGAACTGTAGCTCTTACCCTAACATTAGGACTCTAAGGAGCACTTACTAGTGTGGAAGTGCTTTGGAACTAGTAGATATTACTAAGGGTTGATACAAGTCAAAACTAGAACAACAAAAACACACCCGGAGTCCCTTAGAGATGACTGATACATTCACAGCCTTCATTGTGCTCCTAAGTTTCGTGTGTGTTAACCCATCAGATTGCATACATTAAATATGTACTGTTGGGGCTGGAGGTTTGAGAGCATTGGCTGCTCTTCAAGAAGGTCTTGGTTCAGTTTCCACATGGCACCTCACACCCATTTGTAACTCTAGTTCCAAGGGATCTGACACCCTTTTCTGCCCTCTTCAGGTAGTGCATATGTGTGGTGCACAGACAAAATAACCCATGCACAATAAAAATTAAAATATGTAGAGTTTATATTAGTCATGCTGCAAATAAAATTGCTTATAAAATTACACAATAATTTTAAGACTCATAATTATCAAAATTTAATGAATATGGCCAGTTATTTTGTAGCATTATCACTTAGTTTGGATTTGTCTGTTTGATTGGATTCAGTTAATTGTGTTTGGAAAGAGAAGGGGATGGGATGGGGGAGTTGTGGAGGGGTATTCGGGAAGGGGGATATCCTTTGAAATGTAAACAAATAAAACAATTAATTAAAAAAAAAGAAAGAATCACTAAAGTGAGTGTTGCTATTGTATGCTGTCAGTACTTCACTTCAGTCTGTCCTGTTACTGGTGATGTTAGCTCTGATCACTTAAGATAGTATCTGTTGGGATTACCCAGGTTAGTATTTTGAGGAGTTACACTATCTTGTGTGTGTATCCCATTCAGATGTTCATCAGGTAAAAGGAAAGTTTCATTTAGCAACACCGAGAAGTTTAAGCGTCCACTACTGTTCCTTCAAGTGTAACCTGATGGCTGCCAGGGGATGATTTGTAATTCTGCCGTTTCTTCTACACTTCGTGTTAGCATTTTATTTCAAGGAATGAATGAATGCATTGTGTTTATTAATTCTTGTATTTATACAATATGGACTCCCCTGTTTTTTTTACTGAGTTTTATGCCATTGCTGCTCTTCAGTGACTGGTACTGTTTGGGGGGAGATTATGGAGTGCTTAGGTGGGTGCAGCCTTGCAGGAAGTGCAGCATTAGGGGTGGGCTGGCTCTGTCTATGTTTGGATGAAAAATGAGAGCAGCCAGCTTCCTGCTCCTGCCAGCCTGTCACTGCTTCTGTCATTGTGGACTCTAGCCCTTAGAACTATAGATGAAATAAATAGCCTTTTCCTTAAGTTTCTTTTGGTTACGGTATGTTATCACAGCAAAAGAAATGTAACTGATGTAATACAGCTACCACTTTGAGTCCCAGGTGGCAGCCCTTCTGGGTGCTTTTAGGCCCTTTGACAACTGTTTTGTTTTGGACACTTACTCTGAGGCAGTAAGTACTTACTTGTTGTATACACTGAACTCTAGCACTGGAGCCAGCCGTTTCTCTAAGGACCTCTCTTTTGTTTTCTTATTTGAGTGTGGGTATTTAGAAATCAAGATCTGAGTAATTGTGTGTGTGTGCCTGCGTGTGTATATGTATATATACATATATACATGCATACATACATACGTGTGTGTGTGTGTGTGTGTGTGTGTGTGTGTGTGTGTAGGCCTTTGAGGTAGTAAGTGTTTCTAGTTGTTCTCTGTGAGGCAAATCTAGGAAATACATTTATGCTTGTATTTAACTTTTTTCTCTGTGTACTAAAAAACCATGTGTTTACACCAGTACTTACAGTTTTGGTCTAGAAGCATAGGTCCGTGCTGATTCCCTCCCTTCCGCAATTGACAGCGTTACTTCTTTCTAACTTGGGAAATCTTGATCCTGCTGTCCTCTATATACTCATTTATCACAGTGAACTCCCTTGGTGAGACATTTAAGCGGTTGCTTACCACGTAAGGCATTCATTCCAAGCTTCAAATATAAAATTCAGAGGTCTTTTCTATAGTGAAAATGTAGAAATGATGACTAAAGCCCCAAGTCAAAGTCAGGAACCCTTTTAATTCACAGTGTACTTTTTTCCACTGTGATAAAGTAACAGCATAAAAATTTCACACATACAACACAACACACATACATATGTGTGTGCTGTGGTGTGTGTGTGTGTGTGTGTGTGTGTGTGTGTGTGTGTGTGTGTGTGTGTTCTGCCTTCATGTATGCTAATGCACCTGCTTCCCACAGCAAAAGATATCAGCTCCCCTAGAACTGAAGTCACCTATGTGGGTAAATGAGACTCAAACCCAGGTTCTCCACAAGAGTAGTCAGTGCTTTTAACCCCTGAGCTCCAGCTCCTTATTTTAGCCTTTTAAGTATATAATTCAGTGACATTAAGTATATATTCACAAATATTATGCAAATGCCATCCCTTCTCTACTTCTTTGGGGGAGGGGAGATTTTTTCTTTTCATAATTATATCTAATAGCTAAAAATGTGTTTGAAAAGAAAATAAGAAATTCAAATAGCAGAGTCCAGCAATTCTAGTTCATTTATCAATGTTAATATTCTTACAGTTAATATTCTTACTGAAATTCAAAGTATCTTTAGAGCATATTCATTGTGTTTGTCTTGTAAAGGATGTGCTGATGAAAGGTGGTTTATTTTGTGTTGGTATGCACAGGTCTTCCACCTCTCACCATGTGGTTATTGTTAACAGTTGGAGAAATCAAATTCAGAATCAAAGCAAGAGTGGGGACAATCATAATCCTGACCCCAGTTAATGTTTCAAACCTTTCTTCTATTTTTCATAAATTTCATCTCTCTTTTAATATTATAATCAGTATTCTACCTGATTTATAAACAATTTCAAAACATTTAATATTAGTGGTTAATGTTACTTAAGATACCTTTAAATATTTAGGATATTAGACAATTTCCCAGTTATAAGCACTGTTCTAGAGAATACCTTATACGTTTTATATTTTCTTTTTAAGTTGTTTCTTGAGAGTAAATTAAACTAAGTCAGAGTTCAGATGGTTTTGTTTTAAAGACTGTAAATATTTACTGGCAAATTATTTTTTCTAAACTTTCCCCTCCACATTTGCCAGATTATTTCTGTTACATGAAGGCAACCAGTGTTGGTGGGTTAGTGACTTTACAGGGACATCACGCAGACAGTAGGAACATTATGGTTCTTGGTAGCAGAGTTTTGATATTATGGATTATTTTTAATGATACAAATTCAGTTTGGAGATTTTCTTTTTAATATTTTTTTTTCTGTAGATTTATAAACTCATTATTTGCTTAGTAGGCTAATAATTTTTTTATTTTAATGTGAAAATTGAAAATAGTCAAATAACTTCTGGATGCTGAAAAAGCATCCTGTCTACAAAACAAGCACATCATAAAGTTATTGTGATTGTCTTTATTGATACATCTTACAGAATAGACCTTCTTAATCATGGACTCTAACTTAATTATAAATTGATGCCATAATTATTACTGGAAATAATTAGGACAGTCTCTGTACTTAACTAAAGTAATATCTTAATAAATTATTCACTTATTATTATTGAGAACTATAATTTATCTTTATGGTACAACTTTCTGTTTGTTTTTCTTTTATTTGGTGTTTTTTCCTGATTTTTGTCCTTGATGATTTTAGCCCACAGAAGCTGTTCCTCCCTCCTCTCCCATTGTCCCTGTGACCCCTGCCCTGCCAGTCCCTGCTGAGAGTACTGTCGTCCCGCCCTCCGCACCACAGGTTGTTACTGCTTTCTTTTTTTCTTTATAACAATTTAATTTGCTTTCAATGCTTTATTTGTATCTTTTAAAACTGTTGAAGTATTTTTTGTTAGGTATATTAATTTGCTTTGATTTCAGTTGGTATTTAAGATAGTTTAAAAATTTGCCATTTTATTTGGTAGTCTATGAAATGGAGTGCATTCTGAACTTAGAGTAATGAACCTTTGGGGATTTGTTAACATGCCTTTATACCTGGAACTGTGTTTAGAACAAGTTTTATAAATTAGTCTAATTTTTAAATTTAACGGTTCTGTTCCTTTGCCAGATCCATTCTTTTATATGGCACATGTATATTTGTCTCCTTTGGAAATATTCAGCCTTTCTTACTTTACATTTATTAAAATAAGTTGTATCTCAGTTATATGAAAAATCCTGTTTTAGAGACAGGGCCTCATGTAGTCTGTGTTAGCTTTGATCCTGGTGGTCCTGCTGCTACCGCTTCCTGACTGCCCGGTCTAGACATGTGCCATGGTGCTCTGTGTCTGAGCTATTTACACAATCTTCGTAACTTCTGTCAGAACTGTGACAGAATAAAACCATAGCCAAATGTCAATGAATTTGATAAGTTTCGATTTTTAGAATCTTACTAGTTGCAAGGAGTGATTGGTTGACACTTTATTGCCATTGCAGCACAGCACAAATTAATAGCGAGTGTGTTATGTATAGTATTAATGATCTTCAGGCTGAGAGCCTGCAGTATCATTTTAAAGGTAAATGTGTTCATAGATTTTTTTTTTTTTTCTGAAATTGATGAGTGGCACAAATCTAAGTGGGTAACCAATAGCGTGTGTGAGTATAATCACAGTGTCAAATGATCCCCACCGAGAGAGAAGTGACAGCAGTTGTGAGCACTCACATTTTAGGGCTTCCCCTCTGCTGAAAACTGAAAATCAGTCAGAATAGCCATACTAAGTGAGACTCCAGGATAAATCGTTAGTATTACAGTGAGACTTCAGTATGTAATGACTGAATGACGCTAATGCTATGACTTCTGTAGTGCCCTCACCTTTTGTGGAAGTCATTTAGAATTGAGTCGTTATGAAACCATCATGAGTAGGTAAATCCAGATACATATTATTTCCATCTTGCAGAGAGTGAGCAGTCAGCAATCAAAGTTATTATAACATGGTAAAGATAAATGTGTTTAAATGTCTAGTGCTATGACATTTTCCAAAAGGGGATCTCAAAGGTTATTTAACTTGCTTCTTTCACTTTTTATCTTAAAATAATTTGCTAGAATCCCTTGAAATTTTGTACAGGTCTCTGCTCTGTTTTTAATTAGGAACCTGTCCTTTCTTTAGATTTCGTTCGTTTACTTATTCATTGTCCCTAACAGCATTCTATTATTATAAGTTGTAAACATTCATAGTCTTAGAATAAAAATAAATAAATAAATAAAAGTTTATAGGTCAGTCTGACTTGTTTTGAACTCATTCCAACCACTTACTGCTCTGTAACAGAATAGATCATTTCCCAGTGATGACTACTGTTAGCAAATCTGTATTACTAGAGTAGTAGTAGTTCTGACTTGAGAGATTCTGCAGTGATTAAGAGTCTAATATAGGAGGTATGGCTTTGAGTCCTGACTTCAGTTCCCAGCAAAAAAAGAGAAAAGGTATATCTGCACAGTACCTTTCACATAATCCCCTCATACTATTAACTTTTTTTGAGAGAGAGAGAATAAATGAACAAATTTAAAATTCAGTGAGTGGCCAGTCATGGTGGCTCACACATTCTTAATTCCCAGTGCTGGGAAGGCAGAAGCAGGAAAATCTCTGTGAGTTCAAAGTTAGCATGGTCCTATGTAGCAAACTCTGGAACAGCCAGGACCGCAGAGAGACTCTGTCTCAAAAAACAAACCAAAATTAATGAGGCTATGCATACAAGAAAAGAATACCCTCAGTTTGTTTTATAAACATGACTGATGTCCTTAGATAATAGTAATCCATGCTGAATAAGAAGCTCATGGATTTGTCTCATTTTCCAAGATAAGTATTGTCCTCGATATTAAATATAACACATTTATTGTAAAAAAAAAAAAAAAATCAGTTAGGGGCTGGAGAGATGGCTCAGTGGTTAAGAACACTCACTGCTCTTCCAGATGTCGTGAGTTCAGTTCCCAGCAACCATATGGTGGCTCACAACCATCTGTAATGGGATCTGATGCCCTCTTCGGATGAATCTCAAGACAGCTACACTGTACTCATATACATAAACAATTAATAGAACACTAAGTGTTTGTTCCCAGTAAGTTTTGAAGCATATTCTTTTAAGGAATGTGTACCTTGGAGTAGAGGCTGGCTCAACATTTCAAAGCAGATACTGCTGTTACAGAAGACCCAAGTTCAGTCCTGGGTACCAAGGTCAGGTGGCTCACAACCTATTTTTGACTCCAGCTTCAGGGGATTTGACACCCTCTTATGGCCTCTACAGGCACTTGATTACACAAAAGCTCACACACCTAAAAAACAAACAAACAAACAAACAAACAAACTTCATTGTTAAACCCTCATTAGAGAAGTTTTTTCTTGCAGTAGATGGGATTTAGCACCAGAGACCTACCACCGGACAGTATGCAGACAAGGAAAGACCTTGAAGCACTTGGCCCTAAATGGCAAGTGTTCATCAAACCCCTCCCCTTGAGGCTCAGGGATCAGTACAGAAGAGGAGGCAGAAAATTGTAAAAGCCAGAGAGATAATGGATGATTCCAAGGGAAATCCTTTAGATGCACATATGAATTCAGAGACTGTGACATCACTCACATTCAAGGCAGACAAAAATCCCAGCAGAGAGAAGTAGATAGGAGGTCCAAGAAGCTGTTTGCAGTTGATACCTGTCAAGAGATAGAAAATCAGTTTACTCCAGTGTAGTGATGCTGGGTGTATTAGCCACACTCCAGGGCAGGTCCCGTCCCACACTCAGAAGTAGTTGACTAACACAAAATGGATGCCATTGATTTTTGTTGTTGCAGTTTGGTGTTTTTTGTCTGTGGAATTTATTTTGTTTTCTTGGGTTGTTGGGCATTTTGTTTTGTTATATTTTGTTTGTTTTGGAAGGGGGGACACATTAAGTTGAGGAGGTGGAGAGGATATGGGCAAACTTGGGGAGGGGAAAGAATATCAAACTGTATTATATGAAAAAGTGCAAACACTTTTAAAATGTAACATAAAAAATAAATCTTTAAAAGAATGTATAACTTAAGCTTGTCTTTTCAGAGGCATCAGGAGGTAATAGAAGCTGTTTAGTCAGGGTTAGTATTACTGTGATAAAACACCATGACCAAAAACAAGTTGGGGAGGAAAGGGTTTATTTGGCCTAAACTTCCACATTGTAGTTTTTCACTAAAAGAAGTCAGGACAGGAAATCAAGCAGGGCAAGGACCTAGAAGCAGGAGCTGATGCAGAGGCCATGTGAAGGTGCTGCTTACTGACTTGCTCAGCCTGCTTTCTTATAAAATCCAGGACCACCAGCCCTGGATGGCCTGACCCACAGTGGGCTGGGCTCTCCCATCAACCACTAATTAAGGTAATGCCCTGCAGGCTTGGTGTAAAACTGTTCTGCACAGAAGCAGAAGACAAAAGATCAGAGTTTAGTCCTGTCTTTGTCACGCAAATAAGTTACACTTTCAGAATGTTACTCTCCTTCCTTATCTTTAAGGGAGAGGTTAGCCACCATATTTCTTAGTAGCTGTGAGGTCCAGGTCATAACCCCAAAGGAAGGAAGATACGCAGATGTATGACTTTTTTGTTTTTTTTTCAAAGGCTATATTGTCAGACGGGCACAATGGTACATTCTTTTAATACTAGCACTGGGAAGGCAAAGGCAGGAAAATCCCTGTGAGTTCAAAGCCAGACTGGTCTATCTAGCAAGTTCCAGACAGGTCAGAAAACCATAAAAACCAAAAACATTTTTGATGTTTTTCTTTCTTTTTGTGGAATGCTTTTATGCTTATTTTACAGAGTGCTTGTATGTTGATCCTATCATGTGAACTTTATTAAAGCTGACTACAGATGGTACAGTACCAGGTACATTGAATGGCTACATAATACTAAGGAAACATCATGAACTTAATAGTCTCATCTAAACCCACCACCACTCAGCAACTCTCATTTCTAGACATGTGAGAGCGGAAGAAATTTCTCATGTTTTTCAGAGCCCTAGTTTCCCACATGAACCAAAGCACATACATAGTTCTTTCTGCCAACGATGCAACCACTCATCTCTCTGATTCTAGCTTTCTAATCCAGGGGCATATTTCTACTCCGGAGCAGATGCTTTAAACTTGTGTATGTCAATGTGAAGTACTGTTCTGTGATTCAAGTTTGGGCAAAATGCTTTTGCTCTAGTGCGCTCTTGGGTGTAATTCTCATTCCTTCTCCCCCCGTCCCCCCCTTATTCTCCCTCACCTTCATCTCCCCTTCCATTCTCCTTTTTCTTTCTCCTTCTGTGCTTGCCATGCCTGTGTGCATGTGGGGGAGGGGGGTCTTTTGGTACTCAAACACATTTTACAATAAGTTGCTTTCATTTTCTCTTCCTCCTCCTCCTCCTCTTCCTCCTCCTCCTCCTCCTCCTCCTCCTCCTCCTCCTCCTCCTCCTCCTCCTCCTCCTCCTCCTCCTCCTCCTTTTGGTAGTTGTTCCAATCATGTGCATTAATACCCTTCTCCATCTGAGATGTGGTTTTCTGCAGTTCCATTTACAGTCAAATTTGAAAAATATTAAGTGGAAAATGCTAAGAGCCATTGAGTCAAATTTTACATAACCTTTATTTTATGATAGTATTACACTTATTCTATTTATTACTAATTACTCTTAATCTCTTTCTGTGACTAATTTATAGATTAAACCTTCTCATAGGTATCATAGATATGTTACACACACACACACACACACACACACACACACACACACACACGAACGAACGAACGAACAAACGATACAGTACTACTACCCAGTTGTTTCAAGTACCTGTGCAACATCCCAAAAGATCATGGAAACTTAAGTATATACTATTACCATAATTGACTTCCTAGAGCAACTATAGATAAGAGAAGTTAGCAGTTAATTTCATTATGGCATGTGAGTAATTCACTGGAGGTATAGTCTACTGCAGAATATCCTATGACCTCAGGACCTTTCAAATTTTACAATACAAAAGAGTATTGAGTCTTAAATTATTGGATCAGTAGTATTGTTTGACTTGATATATTTTCATTTTATGAGTTATCTTAAAATAGCATCTGTGAGATTATCTGGGTGAATTTCTTTGTATACTGACACTTGACTAAAGTTCCTTTACTCTACTTATTTTTTAGAAAATTTTTTAGTTTTGTATTGATTTATTTTCAAATCACTTCAGGGTTATAAGGTTGCAAAACAGTACAAAGATGTTTCGTACTTTTACCTGGATATACTAGTTGTTAATACTTACATTTAACTACATCCACTTTATAATTTCTCTTACTGTGTATTATTTATCATCATCATTATTAATCACTTAGTTCTGTGAATTTTTGTAGGTTAATATAGCAGCAATCACTACAAGATCCTTTATTAATCATTAAATAAATCAGTAAAATTAACTTTAACTGTTGGTAGTAACACAGGTCAGATTCTTTAATTCTGTCAGTCCTTTTCTAAAATATCATTTGCCATTTTTAAGAGATTGATGAGGCTTTCTTGTCCAGGTTGAAACACAAACAATGCTGTATTTGTTAGTAAGCAATGATAGAAAATATGTGTTCAGTTTTCTATGGTTTATGACATGTTTTTATTTATGTTACTTCTGGGACACAATCCTTTGGTAAAGAGTTTGAATATTCATTATGGTTTAAGATAATCAAATGTCACTGAATAGCTGTGAAGTTGAGATCTTGGACCAAGTCTTGGCATATAGTGTCTTTTGAAGAGAGATATAGGAAGTAGATTTTTCTTTTCCTATCTAAAATAACAAGAAAACAGAAAGCAGGGGCCAACAGGAGGCCTTGACAACCTCAATGGGACAAGAAGTAACATGGAATGAGCAACCTTACTTACAAGGAGCACTCAGAAGAGTCTGTGTGGACTTTTTATTGCAACTATATAAAACTAGTTTATTTTCTATAGCTACATTTTATGCCTTCTGTGAGAAGCAGCCTGTCCTTTATTTTTGCTGGTAGAGTAGCTTTAACTTTGGTGCTATATGTATCTATCTGCTTTGTGCATATATGTATGTATCTGCATTGCACATATATGTATCTATCTGCATTGTGCATATATGTATCTATCTGCATTGTACATATATGTATCTATCTGCATTGCACATATATGTATCTATCTGCATTGCACAAATATGTATCTATCTGCATTGTACATATATCTTCCAGATGAACTCAAATTGTGCTCCTTCATTAATTCCTGTTACTACAAATTGGAAAAATATAAAACAATATTTTTAAAAATACCATGTCTATATCTTGTAATACATAAAATTAGAAAAGCTTAGGTTGGTAGGTAATTTATTTGTCAAGATAGAGGCTTTCATTTTCTTCCTACTGATATCATCCTATATTTTACCATTTCTTTAGGTGCCTAAACTTGAGGTAGTCAGACCATTTCACCATTTGAGCTTCATATCTGCAAGCTCTTATTTTAAATGACCTTTTATGACATTTTTCTTTCTTTATAATTATATTTTTAAATAATAAAATATAATAGCAAACAAAAACTAAACATGTTAGAACTGGACAAAAAAAAAATAATAATAACAGAGAGTCCAAGAGAAGGAATAAGACTCAGGACCACTCATCTACACACTCAGGAATCCCACAAGAATACTGAACCAGAAGCTGTAATACATTTGCAGGGGACCTGGTGCAGACTCTTGCAGGCCCTGTGCATGCTGCCCCTGTCTCTGTGAGTTCATATAAGCTTTGATCATGCTAATTTTGAAGGCCTTTTGTGGTGTCCTCCATCTCCTTGGGTTCTTAGACTCTGTCTTCTCTTCTGTGGGGTCCTCTGAGCTCTAAGGGAAGGAATTCTATGGAGACATCCCATTTAGGGCTGAGTGTTTCAAAGACTCTCACTCTCTATCATGACATTTTTTTCAAATTGCTAGGATTTCTTAATGTCATGATCGATTTATCTACCAGCTGCTAGACTGATTTAAATGTTTACTTAATCCTTCCTATGAACATTGATGGTTTTTTCCTCCAGTTTCATGAGTTTGAGGTGTCCCTTCAGGAATGATCGCTCTGTAAGTTTTACCTATATGTATAGACAACTTATTCTCCATTATTTAAGTAAATATAAGATCAAATTGTTTTATGTACATATTTCAATGTTATGAATTATTAGGACAAAAATATCTATACAATAATGATTATTTGTTAACAGGCAGCTAACATAATTATGGTTAATATATTAATAACTTAGGGAAATTAAATTTCCATAAATACCTACCTATTATGTGATTGATACAGGTAAGCAGAAGGAACCAAATGGCTTTCTTTCCATAGTGGTTGAAGAATATAATTTCTTTTGTAACTTTAAATAGCCGTGTCTTCTCTAATATTGCTTAGGCATAATACAGGGAAGCTGTATCATGAGTAAGATAAAAATTATCAGTCTGAATAATCTCATTATGCCACTGAGAAATGAATCATTTTAACTATCTGTAAAGTTTCAAATTTCTAAGTTTTGCTTAGTAGTAGTGTACAGGTAGAATCTTCATTATGTTTGATATCTCTGAATCGTCAAAGATAGTCTACATCTATAGGACTGAACATGTAGTGGTAGTGCATGCTTTCTTTGTAGATAACAAAGTACACTCATTTATTTTAAACTGCTCCTTTTATACACGCAGCCCAAACTGAAACTGCATTATGGCTATCCATCATGTGATCATTCAGATAAGTTGTTGGCTGACAATAGTGTATCATTTGAATTGTGTGCCACTCAGGCTGTCCTTGAACTTGAGATTCTCCACCTCAGCTGCGTGGGGGGTTGCAAGCAGGTGCCTTCCCACTGGCTCAAATACTAACTTTTTAAAGTAACCTACAGAAAGTTGCACATGGTAGTTTGTTCTTATAATTCTAGCATCTGGAAGGCTGAGGTAGGAGCATTGCCATAAGTTTGAGGCCAGCCTAGACTACATAAACGAATTCCAGATCTTCTTGGGCCGTACAATGAGACTGCCTCACAACAACAAAAAGCACAGTTTGCATATTTGGAAGGAAACTGTTTTGTGTCACAATGTGCTCTCATACAACTGTGCTGGGTAACTGAGTTTTGTCTCTCTGTAGCCCTGGCTGTCTTAGAACTTGCTCTGTAGACCAGGATGACCTCGAACTTAGAGATCCAAACCCAATGATCCACCTGCCTCTACCTCCCAAATGCTGTGTGATTCTTTGGAGGATTAATATTAGCATTTAAGTATCTCTCTTTGAAAATTTATTTAAAGGATAGTCATCTTTCATATTCAGTTAAAATGTTTCATTCAGCACTCTTAAAAAAATCTTTAAGTATTCTGAAAAAATTAATGTTGAGAATAATTTATCATTTCTGGTTTGTTTTCATTTGATAGTTAATTTTATTCCTTAGTATCATCCACGTAAAAAATGAACTTTAACAGGAAACCAGTTGTTTTTTTATTTCAAAATTAAATAGATTCTCATTGTTTTACTTGTTTAGTGTACCTTAACAAATTATTATTGTGTGAATGGTCTAAAATAACAGCACTGAGCAGGAATTTTAGCCCAAAAAAATCTAGGGTCTTTACATGTTGAAATTTTCCAATTTTCTTCAAATTTGTGATTGATTTCTCTGTGTGGCAGATAGTTTTATGTATGTTTTGAGGAGATTCCTTTTTTTTCTTTTTTCTTTTTTAAGATTTATTTATCTTATGTATATGAGTATACTATAGCTGTCTTCAGACACACCAGAAGAGTGCATCAGACCCATTACAGATGGTTGTGAGCCACCATGTGGTTGCTGAGAATTGGACTCAGGACCTTGGGGAGAGCAGTCAGTTCCATCTCTCCAGCCCTGAGTTTTTTGTTTGTCTTTGTTCTTTGTTTTTTGTTTGTTTGTTTGTTTGTTTGTTTCAACATTCAAACAATTGTTGGCAGATTTTTTTTTCTGGGTTGATAAAATTATTGGAAATTTTATAGGATCCTTTGAAATAAAATACCTGAATTTCTATACAGCGACGTAATTTTGTTTCACTGAAGAATGTTAGCTTTAAGGAAGTCTATGGTGGACTTCTTTTTAAATTTATATTTGTATCTGTTTGAGTAGAACTAGAATCAAGGGCTTGGAGAGATGGCTCTGTGATTAAAGCACTTGCCATGCAAGAGTGGGCACTAAAGTTCAGATCTATAGAGCCCATCAAAATCATGATGGTGTGGCACCCTGCCAGTAATTCTAGCCTCCTGGATTTAGGAGGCAGAAAGGGAGGGGGGGAAGGATCCCCAGAGTGAGCTAGGTAGCTAGACTAGCCACAGCAGTGAGACCGGGTTTTAATGAGAGAGCCTCCTTCCGAGAAGGCTATGGACGGGCAATCCAGGATCATTCCAGACATTAACTTCAGACCTCCACATGCACGTGTTCACACGTAAATATGTACTTACACTTATATGGAAAGTTCTCAGAAGCAAACCTAGTTACAACTATTTATACCTTATTTCCCCTCATTTGACTCTTGATTAATATATCTTACCAGAATGCATTGTTTAATATGTAGAATGCTCATTAAAAGCGTGACTTTAGAAATGGCAAGCCAATGAAATGCAGCCCCTGGGAGGCTGTATCAGAAGGATCACAAGTTCAAGCCCAGACTGGGCTACACCACAATACTCTGTCTCACAAAAAACAAAATGAAAAATTAACAGCAAGTCTTTGTTAAGCTGTTTATATTTAGAACACAATAATGTAGCTTGTTAGTGTCCTCGCTACACTAACTTTACAATTCTTTCTTCACAGGCAAACCCTCCTCCGGTGCTGGTCAACACAGACAGCTTGGAGACACCAACTTATGTAAGTTCTATTGCACCACCAGATTTAATTAATTCTGCCTTTTTTTGTTGTTCAATTTGATGTAGTCCCAAAGACCACAGCATTGTTTTCTATAATAAATTTTACTTAAGACTTTCTACCTCATGTTCATAGTATACACTTGTAATTCTGCTCATGGAAACAGGGGCAGAACGATCAGCCTTGGGCTACATGGTGAGTTTGACACAAGCCTGGGCTACATGAAACCTGGTCTCAAAAAATTTTTGTTTCTAGCAGTATATAATATGTCCTTAATTGGTAGTAAATGAAATCATACTATCTTGTTTTGATTGGGTTGCTATTGTAAATGAAACAATAAATTTTTAAATTTTGAGTGTATGAATACCCTTCCCTAAATACTTTTGCATACTTAATAATTTAGAGGATGGGCTTTATCTTGATTTCATGTGTACGAGTGGCTGGATACAAGTCTGTGCACCATGTGTGCAGTGCCTGAAGAGGGGTATAAGATCCCGCCTGAAACTGGAGTTACAGGTAGTTGCCACCTGCCATGAGGATGCTGGGAATTGAACCCAGTCTTTAGGACGAGCAGCCTGTGATCTTAGCTGCTGAGCCATCTCTCTAGCCCAACTCATAATAATTTTGTGTAGTTACTTAAATAATGCTTATATAATAGTTGTATAAGTCACAGTCATTTTAGAATTTTAATTGCACCATTAGCTTTTTAGCAAGCTTGTTTGTGTATATTTATATGAAGAAATAATGCCAATTCTAAGTTATTTTTCTCTAAAATTACTTTCTTAGAAAATACTCTCCAAATTTTTTAGATTACTAGCCAGCTTTCATTTGAAAGAGACGTGGCTTTGGAGGAAAGAGCTCGGTGCCTGTGCATTAAGTAGAAGTGGTGCTCGCTGTGCTTTTGGTTGGGCTCATTTTTTAATGATGTATCATTTTTATAGTCTTAGGAAATCCTTTTACTCATTTTTAAATCCATAGTTAATTTTCAATCTATATAATAAGCATTTTATTTTGATTTGAATAAATACTGGTGTGTGGCATATTTGGGAGTTTTGAAAGAACTTTAAAGAAACTTAATGCCAAGCCAAGAGAACCGAAACTCTTCACTCTTCCGGTGTTCTCCTCCCACTGATAGTGAATACTTGAGAAGAACCTTGTACCCTAGAGACTGTTTCTGACATTTATGTATCTGATACAGAGGCTGGGGACAGGGATGTTGCATGGAAGCCAACAGACAATTTGCAGGATTGCAAGAGTCATTTTAACCCTTCTGCTATAAGGGATTAGGCAGCTAAACACAGGCCATCAGCCTTGGCAGCAAGTGTCTTGCCTGCTGAGCCATCTCACTAACCCAAAATTATGTGCTTTTGTTAATATATTCTTGTCATGCTTGCTCTAGTTCTTTTTCTTGAAGTATGTTTTGTATAGGAGTAGAATCAGTGATTGTATATTTTTAAACTCCTTTTAGCTAATAGGTTATAAAAATCTAACAGAAAATTGCAATATCATAAAGAAAATAAATGCACATTTTAGAGGAAATAACATACTGAACTTTAAAATATCAAGCAACAATCTTGTAATTTCAACTTTTCATGTTATATACTATTGAAAATATTTTTCATGCCAAGGAAGATGTACTGAGGGTCTTCTAAACAATCCCCATGACTTGAGATTTGATAGAAAGATTGAAGACAAAATATAATTTATTCATTATTAGGACAATACATTAGTAGCCACTGGATGTGGTAGCTTAGCCTACATCTGTAATTTTAGCATCAAGGCTGAGATGGGAAGATTGTGAATTTGAGGCCAGCCTGGGCTACAATGAGACACTGTTTCAAAAACAAGGATGGGAGATGGTACTTAAGGACCTGGATCTGTTGAGAAATAAAGCCAGGTGAGTTGAGCATGGTGGGACATGCTTTTAATTCCACTACTGGGAAGGCAGAAGCAGCAGATCTCTGAATTTGGGGCTAGCTTGGTCTATGTAGAGAGTTTTAGACCAGCTAATAACAACACATTGAGACACTGCCTCAAAACAGTATCAATGCCTGGTCAGGCAGCCTGTGTTTGTAATCCCAGCACTGGAGAGGCAGAGATAGGTGAGTCCCAGGGCCTAACTTGGTGAGTTCCAGGTCAGTAAAGACCTTATCTCAGAAATCCAGCAGACAACATTTGAAAACCACCACCCAGGATTGTCCTCGGGCCTCCACAAACTCATGTCAACACGAGTACCTGCATACATGTGAACATGCCCACACAAAAACGCCAATCCATCTGTTCTAATTACTTTTCTGTTTCTGTGAAGAGACACCATTTCCAAGGCAACTATGAAAGAAAGAATTTATTGGGGACTTCTTTACAGTTTTGAAAAGTTAGTCTGTGACCATCATGATTGAGAGCTTAATGGCAGCCAACCATAGCACTTGAGCAGTAACTGAGAGCTTCCATATTAATAATCATACAGACTGGGAGTGTCCTGGGCTTTTGAAACATCCAAACACACTCCCAGTGACACACCTCCTCCAACAAGGCCACACCTTCTAATCCTTCCCAAACAGTTCCACCAACTGGTGTCCAAGCATTCATATATGTGGGCCTTTGAAGGCCACCACGTCACCTTAAGTAAGTGAGAGTCTACAGTTAGATTCTAAGACTGTGCATCTGGAAGAGTTCATGTTTAAACTTCATACATTTGTTTCCCAATGAGGGGGCCATACAGCACTCTCTCCCCCTGCAAGGGAAATGCAACATCATGTATACAGTGTTCCTGGTCATGGAAGCTCAGGATGACTGGATGCCTAAGGTTTTGCTATTATTGGCCATATAGGCCAACTTTGTTTAAATCTTTAGTTTTCAAAAAGGAAAGCAGATTATTCTTTTAATGTAAAATGAATTGTCTTTAGACAGAGTAAGTAACCAACCTAGCAGTAAAGCTCCCCAAGTCTAACACCCAGAAGCTAGCTAAGACCCAGTCTTGCTCTCATGTTCTTTTGTTGGAAATTTCAGCTTTGGATTAATATGATAGCTTTTTCATATTAAGGAAGTAAAGCAAATTCCAGTTCCTAGTCAAGATTTACCAGGGAATGAGTCATCCTGCTTTTACAGAATAATGTGTGAATATATTAAGATAGTAGCTAGGTGTGGTGAGGCAAGCCTTTAATCCTAGCAGAGGAGGTGGAAGCAGGGTCTCTGTATAGCAAGTCTAAGGCAGCTAGCGGTACATGCTGAGATCGTGTCTCAGCTCCTCCCTTACCCCCAAATAAATATTAAGTAGTAAATTGTTCTGTCTGGCTAGTATAATTTTTCATGTAGACAAAATTGTCCAAGTTAAACACTTTAGGCTGTTAAGAGACTTTAGATATATTTCAGGGTGTTTTTAAAACTCATTTAATATCCTCTTGTTAATCCTGATCACTTAATATTAGCTGTATAACTGAATTAAAAATAAGAAAAAAAAAAATACGTGCAAGCCCATATGTGCAGTTCCCAGAACATATGCGTGAAGGAGAGGAGAGGGAAGAGACTGAGACTTCCTTGTTCAGAACACACCTCTCCTCGTTACATTTGCACCCAGAATCCGCTAAGGAAGGATACATGTGCACTGTAACCCATCTCCTCCTTCCATCCCTGTGCCTAGTCTTTATTTCCAATTACTTAAAGCCTAAAGTGCCACTAAGTTTATAAATACCCTTCAATAAACAGTTTTTCATGCAAGCTTATCTAAATTCAGTGCTTCAGGTTTCTGGACCACATCATCACAAGCGTATCAACATGTTTTCAAGCCTGTGGTATATCAGTTACTATATATAGCTATAAATAAATAACCAAGAATAACCCGAGAAAGGAAGGGCTTATTTTAGCTAGTAGTTTGAAAGGATGCAGCAGTCGTGTGAGATTGCTGGTCACACTCTACCCAGTCAGGAAGCAGAGAGACCAAGGCTGGTGCTCAGCTGACCTCCTCTTCTTCCTTTTACTCAGTCAGGACCCATCTCCCCTCACTTACACCTCTCTGGGAATATCCTTACGAACATGCCCTGAGGTGTTTGCTAAGTGCCTTCATATCCAGCTAAGTTGACAATGAAAATGAACCATCAAAGTCCTAGGGATCATTCAGAAGTATTTTTATGTGTGCATAAGTACATAATCAAAATACATTGAAATAAGTGTGGCTGCTAGCCATACATATACATGTTGGCATAACTACAATCACAGCTCTTACCAGATAGAAGCAAGATGATCAAGTCAAGGCCTTGCTCAGCTTTATAGCAAGCTTGAGGGCAGCTTAAGCTACATGAGAGCCCATCTTTTTTTTAAAAAAAAAAAAATTAATTTTTTGAGCAAATAAAATTACTTAAAATGTTTATATTTGATCACTATTGCCAAGTTGCACTTCAAAAAATCCACCCATTTATATTTCAACAAAAATACACCAATATTGGGGAGAGGGGTTGTTTTGTTTGTTTGTTTGTTTGTTTGGTTGGTTGGTTTTGAGACAGCCCTGGCTGTCCTGAAACTCACTTTGTAGACCAGGCTCCACTAATGTATTTTACCCCGTGTTCTCAGCAGCACAGGGCTAATAAGCTCGCAGTCATCTTTTACGGGCATTTGAAATCCATTAATTCTTTGTGTTTGCACTTGTGTTGCTCCCTTTGCTACCCTTTCTCTTAATCGTTTGAGTGTACTGATCTAGACTCAGTAGCATGTGTCTGTAATCCCAAGAGGCATAGCCAGACATAGGAGAATAGCCTGGGATGTGGGGCAGACCTGCCTTTCCGTCTCTTTCTCCATGTAATCACCACATGCCACAAGCCCACCCTTTACATACATGATTCTGTGGGTTTTCATCTACTCCTAACCTTGTGTTATCATTAGCACTGTCTAATTATAAAGCATTTTCACCATACTCTAAAGAAACCCTGTACTCACAAATCATCTCTTCCCACTCTTCCTTGTCTTCGCTCTAAGTTGCTAGGGGTTTTGTGTATTCTGGAATTCTCACATAAATAAAATTGTGCCACTTGTGTCTCTTGTGGGGTGGGGGTTTGGCTTCTTTCACTTAGCATAGTGCTTTCAAAGTTTATCCTTATTATAATAAGCATCAATTTTGTGGTCTTGTTTCTGTTATTTTTGTTCTGGTCAAAAATCCATTTCCCACCCCACCCCTAGTGCTGGAAATTAAGCCCAGGCCCTTGAGCATATCAAACTAACAGTCTACAGTGAGCACACCCCACCCTACTAGTCTACTCTTTCTAACTGCTAAATAATGTTCTCTTATATAGACATACTACGTTGTGTAGCTGCTCATCAACAGAAACATCTGGGTTGTGTTCAAGATAAAACTGATGTGATTACCATTGTTTCAAATGTCCCTATAATTTCATTTCATACTAAGAGTGGAGTTGCTGCGCTGTATGATAGATACACTTAGATTTCAAGGAACTGACAAATTAGTTCTTAAAGTAGCTATACCATTTTCTATTTCCCAGCAGTAATATATAGGGTTTCTAGTTCTCCACACCACCACTAATCTTATTATTCCTTATCAAGGTTGTTGTTACAGTATTCTTTTTTGTTTGTTTGTTTGTTTTGTTTTTTCGGTTTTTTGGTTTTTTTGAGACAGACAGGGTTTCTCTGTGTAGCCCTGGCTGTCCTGGAACTCACTCTGTAGACCAGGCTGGCCTCGAACTCAGAAATCCGCCTGCCTCTGCCTCCCAAGTGCTGGGATTAAAGGCGTGCGCCACCACTGCCCGCTGTTACAGTGTTCTTAATTATAGATATCATACCTTACAGAGACTTTGGTTTACATTTCCTTTATGACTGGTAAGATTAAACATCTTTCATGTATTTATTGGCATTTATACATCTTGGAAGAGATTTTTATTTAGCTCCGTTGCCCACTTTTAGTTAGGTTGTTCTTTAATACCTTTTGAAGTGTTCTGTAGACACGTCCTCTATGAGTATAGGGCTTGCAAAATTTTCCCATTTTGATTATATTTTAATTTTTTTTAAATTTTATTTATTTACATTTCAAGTGTAATCCCGTTTCTGTGTGTTTCCCCTCCACAAACCCCCTATTCCATCCCTCTCCCCCTGCTTCTATGAGAGCACTCCCCCCCCACCCCCACCTCACCGTCCTGGCATTTCCCTACACTGGGGCATTGAGCCTTCACAGGACCAAGGGCCTATCTTCTCACTGATGCTTGAGAAGGCCATCCTCTGCTACATATGCAGCTGGAGCCATGTATACTCTTTGGTTGGTGGCTTAGTCCCTGGGAGCTCTGGAGGTCTGGTTGGTGGATATTGTTGTTCTTCCTATGGGGTTGCAAACCCCTTCAGCTCCTTCAGTCCTTTCTCTTAACTCCTCCATTGGGGACCCCGTGCTCAGTCCAACGGTTGGCTGTGAGCCTCCACATCTGTATTTGTATGAGCCTCTAAGGGGACAGCTGTACCATGCTTATCTCAGCAAGTGCTTCTTGGCATCAGTAATAGCGTCTGGGTTTGGTGTCTGTGCGTGGGATGGATGCCCAGGTAGGGCAGTCTCTAGATGATTTTTCCTAAAGTCTCTGCTCCTCTCTTTGTCCCCGTATTTCTTTTAGACAGGAGCAATTCTGGGTTAAAATTTTGGAGATGAGTGGGTGGCCCCATCCCTCAATCAAAGGCTGTGCCTAACCTGTGGATATGGTATATTTTAGTTTCTTAATAATCTCCTTTGAAACACCAAGGTCCAAATCACATTGGGTTTTTTGTTGTTGTTAGTTTTGGTAATTGGAAACGTTGCCTAATCCAAAATCACAAGGATTTACATTTATGTTTTCTTCTACTATTTTTTGAAGGTTTAGCTCTTAAATTTAAGTGTTAATCTAGTCTGGTTTCGTTTTTGTAGGGTGTGGATAGGGAAAAGAACCTTTGTTCTTTCCCTAGGACTATCATTTGCTGAATATTGTTCTTGCTTTATTGAACGGTTTTACTTCTCTTTTTAAAAAAAACAAAAAAACAAAAAAAAAAACCTCAATTGTTATAAAATGTTTCTTTTGACTTCTTTTAATGGTGTTTTATAATTTTTAGTAAATAAGCTGTATACTTCCTTTTGGTGGTGAATAAAAATATCATAAGATTTTAGATAGTGATATTTTGTCCTGTAGCTTTGCTGAACTCATTATTAGTTCCAATATTGTGTAGATTTTTTTTTTTTGGATTTTCTGTAATACAGATATCTGCAGACATGGATGTCTGTTATTTCTTGACTTAGTTCCCTGATTTGAGCTTTCACTACTATATTTAGTAGAAGTACTAAAACCCCACATCCTTATTTATTCTTTTTTGGAGGTAAACTTTCAGTTTCCAATATGGTATATTAAACTCAATTTTAAGTACAGATTGACACAACCTCACTGGCACTGAACTTGAGTCTCTCTCCATCCATTTTCTGTCCTTAAAAAGGAAAAATTATGCTGGTGAGGTAACTTGTGGGTAAAGGTCTGTGTCTCCAAGCACAAAGACCTGAGTTTGATTCCCCAGGACTGCATGGTAGAAGGAGAGAACCAGTACCTCACAAGTTGACCTCTGACCTCCATGATACACACACACACACACACACACACACACACACACACACACACACACACACACACAATGTAAAATTTTAAAGATAAAATAGTAAAAATATTAATGTAAGGCAAAAGTAAGGACCAAAAAAATATAGATTTCTACAGGTTCCATTAAAGAGGTAAAAAGGTGAATTTGTTGAAATCACTCCCATTTTTTTGGTCACAATTTTCTCTCAAAACAAGTCCTAAAGACTAAATGTTAAAAAAAAATTCATTCAGTTGAGATTTAATAAATTTCTTACATGAGAGTCTTCAGTTTTTCCATATATAGCATAGTCAATAGTTATAAGTTTTTTTTTTTAAACAAACAAAAAACCCCACATATTTTATGCTTTTGTTTAAACCCTAGGTGTGGGGATATGGGGCTGCTTCACAGCAGCTATGATTTGCCTCTAGCCATAGAGGTGATTTGCTAGCTGTAGAAAGTTTCTGTGATTGTGTTCCGTTTGGAATTCTGGGACCTTTTCAGAGGGTATCTAAAGGCTAGGGCCCTGAGAGGCAGGGTACGGTTGGTTGTTCATGGTGGTTGGATTGAGATTGTTAGTCGGCCTGCTCAAGGAAGAAACAAAAGGAAAGAAATTAAATTCAAGGAACTCCCTCCCTCTCTCTGTCCTATCAAGTGATAGGGAGAGAAAACCAGGGCTAGGGGAGACAAGTAAAGGATGGGGAAAAGAACCCACAAGCAGCAAAGAGCAGCTACAAGCTTAGAGTCATCATTAGGGAAAATTTTAAGCAAACTCTTCAGCATTAATTTTTATTTAGTTACATTCATTTTTCATTAGGAAGAACTTTCACTTTACATTTTAATTTTAGATTTTTGGCTTGTAATATAGGCTTTGAGGTTTAGTTACTCAGATTATGCAATATGAACCATGAATTATGAATATTGATGCATAAAATCTTGAATGTCAATATATTACTCTATGGGAAAGATTACTAAATTGAACCTAGCTGTAGCATATTACTAAATTAAGCATCTTTGTTATCTTCCTTTGGCCAAGTCATATATTTTTAACATAATAGGATTGGTCTTGTTTGATTGTATTAATTAGAAAATTTAAGTCTAGCCGGGCGGTGGTGGCACATGCCTTTAATCCCAGCACTTGGGAGGCAGAGGCAGGCGGATTTCTGAGTTCGAGGCCAGCCTGGTCTACAGAGTGAGTTCCAGGACAGCCAGGGCTACACAGAGAAACCCTGTCTCGAAAAAAACAAAAAAAAAAAAAAAAAAAAAAGGAAATTTAAGTCTATATCAGTGAAGAATTGAGGATATGTGCTAAGATTTTTGTGTTTCTTTATGGCCTATAATTTTTTAATTTATATCAATAATAAATATTATTCCAGGATGTAAACAGTAGCCACTTGAAAGTATGGATCCATAACTTGTAATGACAACCAATCATCTAAAAAGAAAATGTACAGAGTTTACAGAAGACTGTATCTGAATTCAAACTGTAATGCAAGGGTTTAAACCTAGATTAATATGACTTCAAGGTATGGGAATGGCTCTAAAGAGAATAGAGAATAAACTGAAGATGCTTGATGTGTCTCAGATGGGAGCAAGTGCTAGATGGGGGTTAATGCACACAGAACCTTGGTTGTAAAGCTGCAGATTTTAGTTTTAAACAAGGAGAATTTCTGAAAGTTTTAAAAGAAGTGTGTTAGCAGCCTGGACTTTTAAAAGATTAGTCTGATTAAAATATAAGACGTTTGAGGCAATGGATAACACTAATTTAGGTTTGATGGTTAGATGGCATTCATTTGCAGTGTTCCAGAAGACATTTAGACAAGGCCTGAATCAAAGTAGTAGCAATGAGAATGAAGAAATGGTAGTGTTTCAAAAGTTAAAATATTTAAATTAGGAAGAGCTGACAGCTGATTGGCTGTGTGGATCAAGACAAGAAAGACGGGGCTGTAAGGCACTGGTTAGTCACGAGCTGTCTGCTCTTACGCAGGACCTAGGTTCAATTCCCAGTCCCCAGCTGGCAGCTTACAATCACTGAGGTCCAATATGCTCTCCTCTGGCCTCCTTGGTCAGTTGGATGCATGTGGGGCACAGACATAAGTACAGCAAGACATTTATACAGAAATCATTAAAAATCAACATTAAAAATAGTAAAAGCTAGACGCCCCTCCTCTATGTGAAAGTCATGATAGTAACACTGCAGCACCGTCACGTTTACGCTCTTGCATCCCTTAAGTCTGGTCTGCAGTTACTGAGATAGAGCTGCGCTTTTAAATCACCATCACGGTAGCAGGTTTTCATTAATAAATCATGTAGAATTATCTTGACATTTCAGAATTGTCATTCTGAATTTCTAAATTTTCTTTTTTTCTCCATAGGTTAATGGCACTGATGCAGATTATGAATATGAGGAAATCACACTTGAAAGGGTAAAAACTATTATCTTAATCTGTTGTTTGAGCTTTTAAATATTTGTTCAATCATAGAATCAAAGGACAAAATGTGTTTCAAAACCAGAAAAATGAAATTTTTTTTTTTTAAGTTCACAGGTCATAAAATTAGCCATGGTATTTTTAGAATATTTTTTTTTCTTCACTATCTTTTAAATTTTTGTACATTTACAGAAAAAGTGTAAGGGTAATACAGAGAATTCCAGTTACTTTAGACTCAAGACTTTTCTATTAACATCTGCCTTTGTTACAGTGTATTTGTTTAAACTAATGGGCGAGTGTATAGCTGAAGTCTGTATTTCTTTTTCCTTAGTTTTTAAGGTGTTTTGTTGTTGTTGTTGTTGTTGTTGTTGTTGTTGTTGTTGTTTTTCCCTCCAGGGTACCATCCAGGAAACTACACTTCCATATAGTTATCGCTTTAGGGTGCTTTAAACTATTATACTTTGTCAAATTTTTCTTTTTAATTTTTCTGAGAATGTAGCATGCTATCTGGGTGGCGGCAGACAGGTATTCCCAGCGCTTAGGAGGTGGTGGCAGGAGGATCAGGACTTCAGTGGTGAATTCAAGGCAGCTTGAGCTCAGCAAGACTGTCTCAGATTCACATACATACACACATACATATGTAGCTATCGGTGAAAGTGACAGCGTGCACGTGCGTGCCCGCCTCCCTGTCTGTCTGTCTTATTTTAGAAACACTGCCCTTGTCTGGCAAGCACTTCCCAGGAATTAAATGTTCTACAAAAGCAACTTTCCTAAGTAGCAGAAAAACTAAAATCATAGATAATTATATTTTGTTGAGTTTGAAGCCAGAATGGATGCCCAGGAAAATAAGTAGGACTAAAAAGGTCTTTCCCACATGTAGCCATCTTCATCGTCTGCTTAACTTCAGGCCACTTGCTCAGGTTAGGCAGGTTCCTCAGTGACACGCAAGTAAGCGCAGTGCCCATCCAGCGTGCGTTTTCATGGGCATCTATGACATCTTGCTGCTCGCCTTTCTCCTTGTAATCCTCTCGCAGTGCTGTTGAAGTTTCTTATATTTAGTTTATGGACTATAGTTTTCACTGCTTGGAAAAGTTGGATACTTAACTTTTCTTGGCAGTTTTCCACAATCTTTTAGTCATGTTGAAATCCTACTAATTCTTTAAAGAATTTAATCTGAAAAAATTAATTATATTGGAATTTTGGGACAAATAGTAGGAAACTGGATTTTTAAGTTACTAAATATGAACAGTTAGTAATGGATCAGATATACCCACTTTTTTGAATTATTGGGAAGCTACATGTAGAAAATAAACATTTCTAAGTATCTTTTCTTAGGTCAAAGTAATATTTCTCTTTATAGACTTTTAATAGGATTAAAATCTCTTTTTGTGTGCAAATATTAGTAGTTCAATTTTCCTATTTGTAAAATAAGCATAAAAGTAAGGTGGCAGTTGTCAAAGTTCGCTTGCCATCAGAAAAGCTCACCAACATAAATTGTCAGATTGGGCTTTAGGACTGAAAAGTGCCATTTGGCAATCGGGTATACTAGTTAAACATCTCAGAGATTAGTGCTGCTCTTACTTATCAGCTCCAGTTTGGTCATTTTTAAACAAGTACCTGGCTAAGTGGTCGGAATAAAGCACAGCCCTCACCCCTTTTTTAAGTAAGTGAAATGATGTTTGCCCTGTTCAGAAAGGAAGCAGTAGCCAGGCATAATGGCATCTGTTTCCCAGGCTCAGGAGGCCAAGGCCAGGATTGCATCAGGGTTGAGGTGCTCTGGGCTGCAGTTTCTCTAACATGCTAATTAATTAATTAAGAAAAGATCACATGCTTTGTCTCTTAGGAGAGGTTTGCCCTATCAAACATGAATGAAGTACATTTTAAAAGAAATTTGTAGTGTCACCTCTATAGGTAGAGTAATTAACAAACAAATTACACATACTTATAAGGAGAGAGCTTCAAACTAGTCTTCTGAAGAACTCAGTACATTTTCTTGAGCCTCGCCTGCCAAGCAATAATAAATACCTCTGAAGACATCTTTCCTTATGAAGGGCATGTATATTTGATATAGAATCTTTCCCTTACCTGTGCATTTCCTTTCTGTGGTATAGTTCCTATCTCAGTATAGTTTCTAGAGCCTAAATGCTTAGATCTTACTTTCTGGAATTTTCCCCTCTATCCTTAGGGAAATTCGGGTCTTGGTTTCAGCATTGCAGGAGGTACAGACAACCCACACATTGGAGATGACTCAAGCATTTTCATCACCAAAATTATCACAGGAGGGGCAGCTGCCCAGGATGGAAGATTGCGGTATGTCTTAAACTTAATGTTGTGATGTTGCCAGAAGACGAGGACTAACACAAAGCAGGAACAGGATAAGAACTAAATGGAGGTAGATGCTCAGGCCACATTTAAATGACCATCTCTCAGATGAGTTTGCTCTTTGTATTGTTTCTGTCTTTAAGGAATTCAGTTTTATCTTAGGTATTATAATACGCTGAATAATGCATTTTGATAGCTTAAATGTCTATAACCAATTTTATAGATGTCATGTCTTTGGTGTTTACAAATAAAGTCACAAAGCTATCTTATTTTCAGTTTTGGGAAACATTAGCTTACCTAGGATTTATATAGTGTTCTATTTTGGAAACTGTCTTTTACAAGGTGTTATTTCCTTGGACTATAAATTTTGACATTTTTTCCAATTTCTTTGGTGGTCTAGGTTTATATTTATATGTAATTATAGAATGACATGTTGGAACTAAGGATTTTATAATCTATGAGCTATTAAATTAACATCTTATTTGAAGGTTCTTAGTACTTTAGATTTACTCTTTAGATTTTAAACTGAACTTCTCACTGGTATGGCAGATAGTATATTAGTGAAACTTGCCATAAAAATTAGGAATTTGACCATCCATGCATTTACTTCCTAGTCTTATGTCTCTGCATTTTTGTTTGTGCAACCTATGTGAAAATTAATATGGTTTTTGTTTACCTGAAGAACACACTCAAAATACTTGTCATTCCTTTGTGTATGAGATATCTTTATGATACAGACACTTGTCAGGATGAGTTTTAATATCTTTTTTTTTTTTTTTTTTTTTGGTTTTTTGAGACAGGGTTTCTCTGTGTAGCCCTGGCTGTCCTGGAACTCACTCTGTAGACCAGGCTGGCCTCGAACTCAGAAATCCACCTGCCTCTGCCTCCCAAGTGCTGGGATAAAGGCGTGCGCCACCACGGCCCGGCTGAGTTTTAATATCTTAAATGTGTTTTTTTCTCCTGTCTGCTAACTTGAATGACCATCATTTTTTTCTAATGAAGTCCCATGAAGTCAGAGCCAGGACCAGAGCTAAGTTGAAACTGTTGAGAATAGGAACAAAAGAAGGTTTTTTAAACTTACCATGTTAATGTTATTTACATAAAGAACTTTGAATTAAATGATCTGATCTTTAAGTTCACATAAGTTTCAAGAAGTAAGTTTTTAGTTCTATACCTCAGGTTTGAAAAAATAAAAATTTCATCTTGTCAAGTCAGTTAATTTCAACTTGACACTATCTTCTGACCTAACTAGCTTAACTGACCTTAAGTGGTCTTGAGCTTTATTTTTCTTAATTTTAAAGAGAGCTCTGTCACTTATTTATAGCCTTGAGAGTACTATATTAAAATTCATTATATCTCATTTTCTCCATGTCTAAAATAGGTTTAAAAAAAAAAAGATACTTGGTACAAGTTGTTTTAAGGATTAAAATACTAAGGAAGTACCTAATATGGGGTTAGTGTAAAATGTTTGCTAATTTTGTCACATATCTTTATCTGTACATAAGAAATATACTAATATTTTTAAATAATCTGTTTTTAGTTTTTAGTTTTCTCTTTTGCTAACTTTTGAGAAATTTATACATTGGAATTTAACCTATAGTTTATTCATTTATACTTTCTAGAATAAATAATTCTTTTATCAAAAAGAAAAGTTAAAAATTGGTACTTAAAGTCTTAATATTTTACATTTTTATCAGGGTAAATGACTGTATACTGAGAGTAAATGAAGCAGATGTTCGTGATGTGACCCACAGCAAAGCAGTTGAGGCATTGAAAGAAGCTGGATCTATTGTGCGATTATATGTGAAAAGGCGGAAGCCAGCATCAGAAAAAATCATGGAAATAAAGCTCATTAAAGGTCCCAAAGGTACATATTAAGAAATAGGAGTTAAACATGTTTTTATCCTCTAGGTCATCACACTGTTATCTTCTAGGGAATCTGAGTTGGCTCATAGAATGTGCCTGTTATTTTCACTGTTCTTTGTCTCGAGTACCGTTTTACAGTGGCTGTGTTCCGACCAGGGTGGCGGCATTTGAAGCGGTCCTATAATAATTCCCATTTACTGTTATGTGTATACATTGAAGCATATGCTCTATATGATGTGTGTACATAGTGTTTGTGTGCGTGCCGTATGCATACCCGTGCATGCACTTGGGTAGGTGTCTTCCTCTGTCACTTTCCATCCTACCTTTTGAGACAGGCTCTCTTGCTGTTTGGTAGCCTCTCCTTAATACTTAAATAATAGGGAACAGAATCTCCACTTATTTAAATTTTTTTAAATCACATTTATTTGGTGGGGAAGGAGTGGTTTGCCACGGTGTGCATATGGAAATAGGGACAGTTTGCAAGAGTGAATTCTGACTTTCTGTGTGGATCCCTAAGGTCAACTTAGGTTGTCAGGCTTGGTGGAAGGCACCTTTGCTGGTTCATCCATCTTACCAGCCCTTTAATTTAGAATAGATTTTTTTGTATCCACTTTAAGTGTCATTTTGTTAAGGACTTTTTTTTTTTTCGATTTTTTTGGCTGCTAAGTTGGTTTTGTTGTTGTTAAGGACTCTTATTAAATACTTGTCTCTTGAAATCATATATAATGTTCATACCAACTTTTGATTATCTACAAAGTACTCTAATAGTAGAGTGTAGGTGAGATTTAAAAAAGGATAGTTTGGTATGTGTCATGGCACTTACCTCTAGTGAGGACTGGGAAGGCGATTTCTGAGTTTGAAAGCACTGATGGCATAAGTAGGAATAGTAATTCTAGTCAGTACTTGGCTTCCTAGAGGAAGGGGAGCCAGCAAAGAAAATGTGGAGAATTTGGAAATGGAATGGGATTTCAGAACTGCAGAAATTGTTATTTTATTTTAAACTCACTTCAAGACTATTGGGGGAAAGTATCCACATTTTAAAGCCTGATGTTTACCTAGTATTAAACAAAATTTTTGATTTCTTTTCAGTCTTATGAAAATATTAAAGTATTAGTAAAAAGCATAATTATGAGAGAAGTAGAAGTAAAGCATCATTTTATGATTCTGTTGATTTTTTCAAGTCCATTTTCAGAAAGACTTTAAGAAGAAATCCAAAGACAAAAAGAGTATTTGTAACTATTAAAATGCCTGTATTTATATAAAAATCTAAGGTTTTAAAAATAGATTTATTTTAGATTTATTTTATGTATATGAGTGTTTTGCTTGCTTAAATATCTGTGTACCACATGAGTACCAGGCAAGAAGAAGGCATTTAGATCGCCTGGAACTGGAGTTACAGATGGTTATGAGCCATTATGTGGGTACTGGGACCCAGCACCTCTGTAGGAGCCTCCAGTGCTCTTCACCACTGACCCCTGTAAACTTAAGATTTTTAAAAGCAGAAAACTAAATAAATTATTTTCTGTGTGATGGAATGATCATTTCTAATTTTCCTTCTTTTCCCTCTGGGCTTTAATTCACCTTATTGACGAGAATCTAAACAAGTGTCTTCCAACCAGGTCTTGGGTTCAGCATTGCTGGAGGTGTTGGCAATCAGCACATTCCTGGTGATAACAGCATCTATGTAACCAAAATAATTGAAGGAGGTGCAGCACACAAGGATGGCAAGCTTCAGATTGGAGACAAGCTTCTAGCAGTGAGTACAAGCAGTGTTCTCAAAGCCATTCTGATGTCTGCTTTTCCATTCTGAAACCATTGAAGGCCGAGTGAATTCTAGCCAGTCCTTGTCAAACTGCAGTGGTTCTTGCTGTTACTACCTTTTCCTCTAGCAGCCCTACACTGCTCTTGATTCTTCCTGTCTCCTCTCTCCTAACTCATCTCTCTTTCCTAGTTAAATGCACAGACTTGTGAACTCACAGTCTAAGTTTACAGTGCAGGGTGTGGTCATGTGTGACCTTCTTTTGTTTTAATTGAGCTACTTATAGGAAAACCAGTGAAGTCATTACTCATTCCCAAAACAAGAACACCAAGAATTTTTGTGTATTTTTTTCTCTTTTCTTCTCATAAATTGTTTAATCAGGGTCTGGAGAGATGGCTCAGTGGTTGAGAGTTCTTATTGCTCATTCTTACAGGGCCCAGTTTTGGAATTTGATGCCACCTTCCCACTTTCATGAGCATCCGGCATGCATGTGTGCACACACATGCACACAAAATATATAAAATAATAATAAAAATCTTTAATCACATACATAAGTCTAAATATCTTATTATTTGGAAACCTTTTCTGAGGCTGCTAGACCATGTAGTTTCTTCATACTTTTTTCACTCAATATGGTGATACTGTGATGGGTCCATATTCCTAGGGCTGAAAGCCATTCATAAAAGATTTAACTTTCTGACTGTATCATGATTTATCCAGTGTTCATCAACAAATGACTTAACCCTCATGCTCACTAGGAAAGTGAAACCTGAGGAAAAGTTAAGGCGCTAGTGAAGATATGGCCCTATGAAGCCTAGAAAGGGAAGAGAGGGCTAGACATGTCTCTTAGGGCTTCTGTTGCTGCAGTGAAACACCATGACCAAAGAGCAAGGTGGGGACCAAAGGGTAAGTCAGCTTATGATTCTGCATTGCTGTTTATCACCAAAAGAACTCAAGCAGGACAGGAACCAGGAGGCAGAAACTGATACAGAGGCCATAGAGAGGTGCTGCTTACTGGCTTACTTCCCATGGCTTGCTCAGCCTACTTTCTTATAGAACCCAGGACTACCAGCCCAGGGATGGCACCATCTGCAATGGGCTGGACCCTCCCCCACTGATCACTAATCGAGAAGATGTCCTCCAGCTGACTCTTAAGGAGGCATTTTCTCAATTGAGGCTCTCTGCTCTCTGTTGACTTTTATGTCAACAGCTTATGTCAGCTTGACATAAAACTAGCCAATACAACATGACAGATATGTTAACACTCTCACAAATATGGGCTCCATCATCCGTGCCCAGTCCTAAACAAAACAAGCTAAGAGAACTGGTAATTGCAGGAGACAGAATGACAGCAATAATAACTAGGGCACTCTGCTGGTCATCAAGGCCTAGTGGCAGGAAGGCTCAGAGACATTTGTAAAGACATAAAATAGTGTAGTATAGTAATAATTATGCCATTTCCACTTGGGGAGCATGTTATATGGTACGAAGAATTGCTGTGTGCTCTGTTGTACAAAGGTTTCATTGACTACTTAAGCATTGGTTTTATTGGCTCATTGAGTATTCTGTTAATAACATTACTAAGCAACAAAGACTACCACCCTATTATTTTCTAGACACTTGTAAAACGTTTTTTTCCAACATTATCAACTTGGCAATGGGGAACAGGATTGTCTTTGCTCTCACCTCTTGTCTTACAGCATAATTGCCAGTCTTTCCCTAAGCTACAAGTGATAGTTTCACCATAAATACCCACCAGCCAGCATAAACATACTTTTGTATGTATTCTTTATTCTCTATGTCTGTGTGTGGGAGTACAGGTACCTTAGTACCACCACTGTGTGAAGGGCTGAGGACAGCTTCCAAGGTTTGTCTTTCTTCTACCTTCTTGAGGCAGGGTCTCTCCAAGTTTCTGCTGCTGTGCTGCACACTCCAGGCTGGCTGGTTGGCAAGCTTCCCGCTGAGTCTCCTGTTTCTGCCTGCCATCTTTAGGAATGCTGGGATTTCGGATGTATATCACTACATCAGAGTGGTTTCTTCTTTGTTTTTGAGTCCAGAGATCTAACTCAGGTTGTCAGGACTGTGTAACTAGTCTTTTAGCCACTTGACCATCTCTCCAGCCTTCAATTTTATTGTTTAATTTTATGTGTATTATGCTTTATTGCTTATCAAGAACCAGTATTGTTAGCAGGAAACTAACAACCTATGTTGATTTTCAAAAGTAACAAAACTTCATTCTGTCTCAAAAGAAAGCCTTTTTTCTTACAACTGTGCTGAAATTAGACAGTTTGAAGCCACCTCATTTTAATTGACTTTAACCTAGAGCTTGACAGACCTCTGTCATTCCCCACTTTTCTCTCTACATTGGTGTTCTTGGTGTTCTTCTTCATCTTACCGTCACTAGTTTTCTATCTCCTTCTTGTCATACTCTCTAGCTTCTAGTCATGAAGGTGATTTAGAACTGTGTTAATCCCAGCACTTGGGAGGCAGAGGCAGGTGGATTTCTGAGTTCGAGGCCAGCCTGGTCTACAGAGTGAGTTCCAGGACAACCAGGGCTACACAGAGAAACCCTGCCTCGGTAAAAAAAAGAACTCTGTGTTGTGTGTCCTGTTATGTTGGTACATACTCCCAAATTCATTATTTAAACTGTAAAAGAAGACTCTTTGATAAATGTCAGATTTTTTCTCAAGTCTAAAACTCTGAGATCATCTTCTTTCCTTGTATATCTAATCAGAATAATTTGTCAGCTCTTGTGTTACAGATCTAATACTAAATAAGAAAACAACATCTAACGACAAACCAATAGTCATGGTATTTGTGCCTATTTCTACAAACTGGATCATGCTTGATAGGAATAGTTTACTTTTAGTTTGTATTTTAATACTGTTTCTCCTTAAAAGAATTAAATTCTGCAATGCTACATCCCTAAATGTCTTTCATGTTAATTAGTGAGAGAAAGCTGAGGCTGGAGAAAGAAGCTAGATTCAAAATTGTCTATTTCATGAACATATGTAAAAACAATTTCCATGTATCATAGACAGTAATGATGTGTATCTTACTCTCCACACATCTTGGTTTTCCGTGAATCACTCTCATCCCTTATCATTTGGGTAACTGTTTTCTTCTAAAAACCAGAAAGCATGTAAAAGTGTCTTCAAATATTATCCCTTGTTATTTTCTTATAGGTGAACAGTGTATGTTTAGAAGAAGTTACTCATGAAGAAGCAGTGACTGCCTTAAAGAATACATCTGATTTTGTTTATTTGAAAGTGGCAAAGCCAACAAGTCTGTATATAAATGATGGCTACGCACCGCCCGACATCACTAATTGTAAGTGTGTTAGCTTACGGTTTCTTACGTGTGTCTTATTTTCACAGATATGCTCTATATAATGTTAGCAGTATACAAAGTAATAAAAAAAGACTAAACACCATAAAAATACTATACACATATAAACCCAGTGTTGGGGAGGTGGAGACAGGAGGATCAGCATTGCAAAAATAACTTAAGGCCAATCTGTGCTAGAGACTCTGTCTTAAAAGAAAAGAAAGCATTGACTGAAAAGACAGCTCTGCAATTAGGAGAGCATACTGCTCTTACAGAGGCAACAACTTTTGTACCCAGTACGCTGTTAGGTGGTTCACAGTCATCCGTAATTCTAGCTGCAGGGATCCACTGCCCTCCTCTGTGTTCCTCAGGCATCTGCATCCATGTGCACAAGCACACATAAATACATAATTAAAAATAAAACACTTTTTAAAAACGGTATTTTTAAGAGAACCGCTAATTCTTTAATTTGATGTTTTTAATCTGTTAAGTCATAATCGCCATAATAAAACTAGTTTTCACCTTGATTCTCAAGCTTTTCTGTAAATAACAATTACTAAAGGTATTTTTAAAAATAATACAGGTTTGTGTTATATGCTTGAGCACAAAAATAAACAAATGTTTTTTCTGTGTCTGAGGAAACGAAGTCTGGGGCTTCTGGTTGGTTCATTGACTAGGCTTTGAAAAACACTCACTTTAGTATAATTGAATTATTTTCTTAATGATGCTCAGCCTTTCTAATAAACAGAAATGGTATGCTTCTTTTTAACAAAGAAAGCATGTCACTGCTTGAAATTCTTTCATGTCCTTGATCTTGTGCATAAACTTTACATAAGGACTTTGTATATATTTATTTGAATTTAAAGAATCTGCCTCATCAATTCAGGTATCAGTCTCACTTTGAATACTCCCTCTTTAGAACAGCCATGTGCACATTTGGGACAGCTCTTCTACAAAATGATAATTGATGTACTAATTTTTATCAAATATATATTACAAATACCCAGGTTACTACCTAGGAAAACATTAAACAAAAAATATTTTTATGAAATTAATTTTTTCGATAATGGCCTGGCATTTTTTAAGTGGAAGAGCTAATCCTGAAGAGCAGTAAGTAGTAACCGATGTCTGTTGTGTGGCTCTGATGGATATTTAGCTGTTTGTCCTTTGTTCCAGTCTGTTAATGAACTAATAGGACACTATGAGAAAATTGTAGTTCACCTTGGCTAGCTCAACTTTATATTTTATTACTATTACCCATCTCAGGCAATTGCATGTATTTTGGATATATATTTATAAATTATATTTATTTAGTATGTGAAACACATGAAGAATTCATTTTTGTGGAGTTTTAAAGCATTTTATTTATATTTATTTTTCATAGTTTTTGCCTTTGTAAGCCCTTGCCAGACCTTGCGTTCAACTTCCTGCCTCTTCCTTGTGCTATAGTCACTTAAGTCTCCTTCAGCTCTGGCTGTCTTCATTGGTTACCAGCTTATCTTTCTTGCCACTTCTGTTCACACTGCTGTTCTTAGAGGGGATGGAAAGCTACAGTAGCACGTGTAAACCATGGCTTTCTAGTGTCCTGATTTCTTGCTTTCTCTCCTGACCTCTACTTCAGCCTGAGTACCTAAGAACTTCTAACACAAATCTTCTCAGTGTCACACCTTCAGTGTCTACAACAGTTTTAAGTCACTGCCAGCCATCAGCTCAGTCACTGCTTTCCTGCCGTTCAGCCGCATTTGACCTTCACGCTGACTTGCTTCTTTGCCTCCTTTACAGCTTGGTGTTCCTAATGGGTTTTTCAGCTTAGGTTCTGTGGTTAGTTGATGATATTCCTTTGTACTTCCAGTTCTTTTATCCTTCCTTCCCAGCAGTGTTTAAACAACTGCCTTCTTCATTCTTGTTCTTCCAATGCAGAACATAGCTGGAGATTTGAAAGTACAATAATAAGGAAGTTAGTTCTCTTCTGGGAGATTAAGGAGTAGGTGTAAAGTAAACTGAGGTGAGTCGGGAGTGAAGAATAAATGGATTAAATCTGCTTGTTCTTAGGGAGATCCACGTCTGTGTGTGTGTTTGTTACTTTGCTACAAGTAGATATTTTAGATCTACTACTCCTTCTTAAATTTCTGTGGTTACTCTTGTAATTTGCTGCTTTTGCTTACCTCAAAGGTGTGTGAGGTCTGTGTAGTTGTATGTTTGGTGATTTGTTTTCTGTTTGTTTTAGTGCTTCGTAGGACTCTGTTACATGTGCATATAGCGGGTTTTCTGTCTCACAGCCAGGTCATGTCAGTTGGGATTTAGGAGGCAGCTGCCGGGTGCTTTTGCACATGTGTTTTCCGGTGGGTTTTGTTTTCATCCTTATTTTATTTTATCCCATTACCACCATCATTTATTTGTTTTAGACAAAATTGCTCTATGTAGCCCAGGCTGACCTCATATTCCTGCTCCTCCTGCCTCTGCCTCCTTGGTTCTGATTACATATAGTGCCACCATGCTCAGTTTATATATTCTTCTTGAATTTATGCACCCCATTTCTCTTAAGGTTGACATTTCTGTGTTATAGAGCTGGTGTGTGTGTGTATATAGTCTTTAGTTGATAGTGCTAACAGTTTTCAAAGAATTTGATGAGATCAGATGAGTTTAGGGTGGTGTGGCCATAGCCAGTTAGCAAAGGATTTGAAACACTCTGTAGTCTGGCTTTTTGCATCTTCAACTCTTGGAATCATTATTTAGTTACAGATGTTAATGGCTATGTATTGAGTTATTCATTAATTATTTTTATCCTGATCTTTATTCATTATTTTTCCTGGTGATAAGAAAAGGCTAAAGATTTATATTGTCTAAGGAGAAACCAGACAGTGTTTTCTAGATAACCAATGATGTTCATTACCTTTTGTGATTATTGCTTTGACTAACACCTTTTATGCCATGAAATTAAATTTTACATTTTTATGTGCATGTGCACATACATGTGCATGTAAGGTGTACATATGAGGCCAGAAGTCAGTGTCGGGCATCTCACTCTCTACCCTGCCTTTGGAAGATTTCTTACTGAGTCTGAACTCATATTCATCTAAGCTGGCAGGTCAGTGAGCTCCAGGGAGTCATTGGTCTCTCTTAAAAGCTTTGGTTGCAGAAACACACGAAGTTTTCCTCATGTGTGTGGTGGGAATCCAATCAGGTCCGCAGACCTCGTATGCCTCTGACCTGTATGGCCAGCACTTTATTAACTGAGCCATCTCCCCAACCCTACATTTTTCAGTTGGTATTGTTGTTTACTGATTTGAAGGAGGTAGTATGAATTCAAGATATTACAACTGTTTTCACTGAGTTTATGTTTTATACTTTTTTTGTCATGAGTTTTGTTGAATTAAATTTTAAATTTTAATTAATTGAACAATTTTTTTTGAGCCTTCATTATTTTACTTAACAGAAGAGACACCTGGGTTATTTCTAGAGTTTATGGTATATTTGGTATAAAAGTAAGGACTTGGTCAAAGTGTCTACTGAAAATACAAAGTATAGGATCAAAAACACAGAGAAAAAACCTTATTTTATCTTTTGGTCAACCTAAACAACCACTCGTGATGGCCTCCAACTATGCATAGTGGGAATGACCAGAGCAGTAGCTACAATGCCAGTGCGGATAGGCTAAGTGCCCTACTTGGTGAATCTGAAACCGACATCATTTTCCCAGGATAACCAGTGGCTGCAAACAAATTTTCACTAATTCCAGACCACCTGAGTGAGTGTGCTTGCTCTGTGAGAACACTGCTAGTCTCTTGAGGGTAACTGGACAAAGTGAAATGCTAAATTATCCAATAATTTCCTGCAAGAGCACCAACTTTAAAGGTGTGTTTTAAGCTCAGGCCTGTTCTGACTGGAGAGACAGGGTAGCCTGTGGGTTCTAGATCATAAAACCATATTGCTTCATTCATCTTTACAACCACAACTTAGCAGCATCCTGGGTACTTCAGTATTCATCCCAGGACAATGAAGAAGAAACGGCCTCTCTGCTTTCATGTCAGTCCCAAACCCTGCATGTGTGCTCATCACTTAGGCTTGTAATTTCATAGCTTTCTTTGGGATGGAATACCAAATTGATGAAATCTGGATGGCCCTTCAAAACCTTACATTCTTTGTTATCTTGAAGATCTCAATAAATAGACTGATTTTCCCATCAGCATGTGAAGTACAGAGTTTGATTACTGGAGGCAAAAAATCATTTTGTCTTGAGCCCCCAAGCTGCGCCGTTGTGTGAAGTGTGAAGTGTTTTACGCTGAATTTCTTCAATTCTATTTTTCCTTCCTGGAACATTACATGCTGATGACAACATATTACTGCCACGATACATGGCTAGAGTTCCTGACTCCCCCTCTACCACGTGCACACAGACCTCACAGGCCACAAGATAGGCAGCATTTATGTGACATCTGCTTCGTCCTGTATATCAAACTTGAGCTCTTGAAAGCATCAAGAAGCCTTCTATCGGCTGTCAAGAAAGGAAGGCAGGGAGGGAGCCCGAGCACAGCTTTCCTCCTTCAACTGTGCCAGCTGCTGCTCACACCAGCTCTGAAGCATTTTTTTTTCATGATACATTATTTCAAAACTCATCGAAATCATTTTCTACCCTACAGTCATATGAAGGAACTTAGATTAGAAGCTTAATGGTTTTATCTGTAACCTCTAAGCCTGGTGTGTTTAGATTTAATTTTTATATGTAACTTTTTTTTTCAAACATATCCCAGTGATCTAGCACCATTTCTTAAACAGATTATGATCCTTAGCACTGTATTATGTTGGTGGGTTTTGTTTGTTTTTTGTTTTTGTTTTTGTTTTCTTAGACAAAAGATTTCTCTGTGTAGCCTTGGTTGTCCTGGAACTCACTCTGTAGACCAGGGTGGCTTCAAACTCCCAGACATTGCTGAGTGTGTGCTGCCACTACCATGCAGCTTTTACCGTGTGTGTATGTGTGTGTGTGTGTGTGTGTGTGTGTGTGTGTGTGTGTGTGTGTGTGTGTGTGTGATTTTATTATATGCTAAGAGAATATATGTATTGCTCTAACTATTACCATATTTACCAATCCTGTGCCATAACTTTATAATACATGTTGATTTCTGTTTATGTAAGTCTTTCAACTTTGTTATTTTTCAAGATTATAGTGAGTCTTCTTTAAAGTTCCTTGATGATTTTTAGAATAAAAATAAATGTTATAGCTATGGAGATAGCTCAGTGAGAAAGTGTTTGTTATGAAAGCATGAGGTTGTAAATCCAACTGTACTGCACCATGTAAGAGCCAGACTCAGCAGCATGTGCCTGTAACCTCAGTGCTGAGGGAGCCAGGACAGGAGGGCCAGCTCTAGGTAAGAGCCAGACTCAGCAGCATGTGCCTGTAACCTCAGTGCTGAGGGAGCCAGGACAGGAGGGCCAGCTCTAGGTAAGAGCCAGACTCAGCAGCATGTGCCTGTAACCTCAGTGCTGAGGGAGCCAGGACAGGAGGGCCAGCTCTAGGTTCAGTGAGGTATGGGGAGGTGGAGGAAGACATCAGTGTCAACCTCTTGGCCTCTACGTGCACACGCAAACATGCCCACATATGCAGGTTTAAAACATGTGCATGCACCACACAAACATACAAATAAAGCCCAGCTTGATATCTTGCTCCTGTAATCTTGGCACTTAGGAAGATTTCACACTCAATCAGAGTAAGACTGTGGTTGGAACAACCAAGAATGAAGAGAATAGAAAACAAAAGTTGACTTTCACCCAGTCCAAAATGATAGCTTTGTCTTAATTACACAGATATTTTTAAAATTTATCTGAGCATTATTTTGTAGTATAATAGAGGTTTTTATAGTTGTTTTTGTTACATTTAGTCCAAGCTATTTGATAAGGCTGATATTCAAGTCTGTTATAAATTATACTGCTGTTTAAATGTTTCTAGTTTTCACTGGTAAAAACATGATTGGCTTCTTTATTTTGATTATATAATCTGTATTGCTAAACTTACTAAAAGTACATCAGATTATCTTGTAAAAGTCTGTTTATTCAACCATGTGATTTGTATATAAAATTCAGGGGTTTTTTCCTGTTCTTAAAACATTCACTTCCTTTGTTTGTCTGATGACTGATAGAACCTCCAGGTCACTGTTAAAAAGCAGTGTCAAGGACTAGACAGATGGCTCAGCAGTTAAGAGCACTGACTACTTTTTCAGGGGACCCAGGTGTAATTCCCAACACACACACACATCAGCTTGCAGCCATCTGTAACTCCAGTTCCAGAGGATCTGACACATTCTGGCCTCCACAGGGATCAGGCACATACATAGTGCCCATACATAAATGCGGGCAAAGCACTCATACACATAATTGAATTTTAAAATGAAAAGATGATGCATATCACTGCTGCAATCTCAACTCTAGGAAAACAGCATTTTGCCAGGACTTTTGTATATTCACATTGTCAGGTTAATAAGGCTAATTTTCATTTCTGATTTGTAGTTTATTTTTTGTGTTTTTAAATTGCATAAATGTTTTATTTACAGAGATGATTGTTCTTTTTTTATTCTGTTAACATGATAAACTACATTGATACTGTAATTTAATCAGTGAATTCTTCTGTATATATTTGGAATTTTTGTTTTGGGAAGATTTTAGTTGGGGATTCAGTTAAACTTAGTAATGATAAATATGAGATCATCCATATTTCCACTCATTTGTTACCTCTGCAGAAAAGCGAATTATATGACATTTGATTTAAGAGGTAATTGTCGAAGTTTAGGGGAGAGGGACTTTCTGGAAGAGGCAATGTATGAGTGAGCAGGTGTCCAAGCCAGGAGACAGTTGATTATGAGATGGAAAGTCTTTTGATAAGAACATAGAAGGAAACAAGAAAGGATGGTTATGGAAGTCCCTTAATTGGGGAGGCACGATCAGTATTTCTAACTTAGGTAAGACAATCGATAGAGATAACTAAAGTATATAGGAATAAAGGTCTTATTGCTAATGACCAAACTCACTATCCTATCTGACAGTTTCTGACACTGAAATGGCCATGTGTTTCTGTCTTCTCACTTTGAGCGTAGCTTCTTTCTGTTCCACTCAGGGTCCAGCCCCAGTTCTTCTCACTCTCACTCCATGGTCTTCTGCTTCCTTCTGTCCAAACCTTACCAGCCTTAGGCAGTTAGTTTTGATATCTGATATTTCACAATAAATTGGGTTCCTTTGTTTAGTTGCTTCTCTGTGGGGTCTTGTTAAATACGATTTCAGATATGAGAGGCAGCAGTGTTTTATATAATCTAGCTTTGAGTTAATAGATAGGAGCATAAGTTTTTAGCCCTTGCTGTCAGAGAGACTGACGTGTGGGTTAAGGGCTCACAAAGGACCCACTGCCCAGCAGAGCAGTGTAAATCTAGCAGGAAAGCTACTTTCTTATGATTTTGGCATTTATTAGGAATTTATGTTCACTTGTTCTGTTGTGATTCTTAGTTTAGATTTTTGTTCCATGCAAACATGGTAATACAGAAGAAAAAACCCCTAAGGGTCAAAAAATCAAAAACCATGTATATCATCCAGGAAAGGCTTTAGACTTCAAAGCTGAGAACCGTTGGTAGGTAGTGCTTTGATACAAATGTGAAAGATAGCTCAGGAGCTCGTTAAAGTGATTGCTGCCAGGGTCTGCTCCCCACCAGCCCCAGGTCCTATGGCCAGGAGACGTCATACCCGCTTCCTCTTTGTACGTTACGGGACGCTGCTTCCTTTGGAGTAGAATATGCCTTCTCTCCTTCTACCTTACAGTTCACTTTCCATTGTCCTTCATTTAGGTCCCTTCATTTCTTTATTTAAAGCCGGCTGCACAGCCACTATAGTTGTTTGCACTAATGACCTCTCCACTTTTACATATACTTCCCATGGGCCTCCACCTATAGAAAATGCTTAGTAATAGTGTAGAACGAGAAGTAATGGTTGATAATAAAAATGTCAGACATTGCAGCTAATTAGTGCTTTCTATGTATTTTGCCAATGATTGAGCTAAGATGTATGGTGTCTTTGTAAACAATGGCTAAAGTGTTTCTTTCCTGGGTATTTGTAAAGTATGGTCAGGAGTATTGCACCACTGAACTACAGTTTTCTAGAGAACCTCCTCTGTGTATATGTGATACCATTATAGAAGCGAAACAACAGGTAATGTTTACTGTTTAAGTTTTTTTTTCTTTTTACCAGATTTCCACTCTTTGTGGGAATATTAAAAATAGACACAGATTAGGTTGACAGCTATGAACTGATACAAGGCTTTTCTTAACTATTTTTAGACTTCTGGTCTCCATTCACAATAAATTGTGAATCTGTGTACTCTTTTTTCTTTCTTTCTTTCTTTCTGCTGTCTGTTTGCCTGCCTTCCTTCCTTCCTTCCTTCCTTCCTTCCTTCCTTCCTTCCTTCCTTCCTTCCTTCCTTCCTTCCTTTCTTGTTTTAAATCTACAAATGACTTCTTAGCAAAATTTACGAGCTGGAGAGATGACAAAGTGGTTAAGAGCACTAGCGGCTCAAAATCTGTTCCTCCAGTCCTGGAGGACCTGACACCTTCTCCTGTCATCTGTACTCAACAGGCGTGCACATGGTGCACAAACATGCATGCAGGCCAAACAGCCATGCACATAAAATTAATGATTATTATTAATATTTTTATTATTATACATCATATTTTAGTTCTTTCTGTGACAATCTTTGACCTTTTCTGGATTTAATTTTGTAAATCAGCTTATATAAAATTCCTTTGTGTTTGTATTTTCTCAAAAGAGAAAAAATGAAATAAATTAACTTCATTGATCTGAATGTTAAAACCAGTTTTTACCTGAAAACTGAGCTCATACATCAATCCTAGTTGGCAAAATTTACTAAACTTTGTTATGCAAAGCAACAAAAATAAATTTACTTTACCTTTAAAGTTCACCTTGCAGTAGTAAGTGGTGGTGTTCACTTTTGATATATTCTCTCAATTTATTTTGAAGCTTCTTCTCAGTCCGTTGACAACCACGTTAGCCCGTCTTCATACGTGGGCCAGACGCCAGCGTCACCAGCCAGATACTCACCCATTTCTAAAGCAGTGCTTGGAGATGATGAGATCACTAGGTAAGGAACTTCATACTCATCTTCATATATAAAGCCAGCTGTGAAGAATTTGATTAGCCACAAAAGAGAGCCAGGCTTTTAAGGGCTAATATTAAGTAGTTTCTAGTCCTTTGTAAAATGCTGCTTTTTTTCCCTCTTAAGGTGAGGTAGATTATCATGTCAAAATTAGTTTAAATATTTTGGTATGCTCGCGTACACCTGTAGCTCCAACACTGACAAGGTTGAAGGGGGAAGATCGTGAGTTCAGGGCTAGGGTACATTTCTGACAGGGTTACAGATAAAACCCTGTCAGAAAAAAAGGGGTGGGGGGATCAGCTTAGATAAAGCTAAACTAAAAAAATACACTGACCCATCCATTAAGCTAACTTTGTATATTTTTTCAATACATGTCATAGAATATTATAGCAAGCATTTAGCTTGTGTTTAGAAATTTAGAAATCAGCAAGTGATTTTTTTTTCTTGATATAGTTGATACTCTGACACCAAAAGTTTGCTTTTATCTAACAATAGTAACCACACTATAGAGTTTATGTGTAAGAAGTTCCAGAGGATTCTGGTAAGGTAGAAATATTTTAAGCTCTATTTCACATTATTGATGGTAGTAATGAGACACTATATATAGGTTTTTTGTAATTTTTACAAGTATTTTATATTAGCTGTAGCATTTAAGTGTTAACATGTGTCCTCAGTAATGCCTGTTACATTTTTATTATTTTAATTATTGTTGGCTTTGAACCTTTGTGACTTTTCTTATTAGGACTATAAATACTAGACTTAGTTCCTAAACTCTTTCTCTTCATAGCCCCTTTCTCAGCAGAAATTTTACATGATTTCCAGATATTTATTGATTTTTATTTTTTTATTTTTATTTATTTATTTTGTTGTACATACAATTTTTACCATTTATTAAAGACCAAGGCTCTAAAGAAGGCTCAGTGGTTAAGGGCACTGTTGGCTCTTCTGGAAGAACTGGGTTTGATTCCCAGTCCCCACATTACGGACGGCTAACAAGTTCATTTAACTCCAGTTCAGAGACCCCTGCAGCACTCCACACACATGGTGCATAGACACACATGTAGGCACAGCACCCATACACATAGAATGGAGATAAGTAACTCTTATAGAACATTAAAGATCAGAATTCCATATTAATCCGATAGATGTATGTGCTTATTGCAATATAAAGACTAAGCCTTGCTGCTAGTACAGTGGCGTAGCAGGGGATGGAAGCTTGAGTTCAGTTCCTGGAACCAACATGGTGGAAGGAGAGAACCAGTTCCTACATGTTGTCCCCTGACCTCCCCAACACAGACCATAATAAATGAGTAAAATGTAATTTTTAAAACTTAATTAAAAATAAAAAGTTAAATCTTGTTTAAATGTTTGATATTGCCTGCTATAGAGTATTCTCAACATTTTTCAGCATTGGTCAGCATTTTGTTTGCTGAAAACATGGTGTTCCATAAAAATGCAGCACATGGTGGAAGTGTGGCTAGGGACAGTTGAGGAATTGTTTTTTAAGATCTATTTAGTAACCAACTAAATATTGGTTTTTATTCTGTCCTGAGCTCAAACCAGAATTCATTTAATGGCTTGTTTGTTTTTATGAAACTCAAGTTATCAATTCAAATACCAGTTTCTTAAGTCAAGTAGTCTAATACTACACAATCCAAAGATAACATTACTTTGATATTTATATACTAAAGAAGAATGGTTGCAAAATATTGGAAGTCTTTGTTTCTGTCAGTAAAGCATTGTGATTCTGTCAGAGCAGAACTCTGTAAGAGCATCGGGTTTCAAATGCACAGCAGTCTCAAATCCTCAGTGAAGTTTCTCAAGCAGTATTTGTTAGTAGCATAGCATACCCACAGAATGCACGTGCGGTATATTCAGAAGCAAGACTGCAATATTGTCCCATGATGCAACGTGGGCGACAGCTACAAGAAATGTGGAGATTCATTACACATTTGATTTGGAATTAATTTTTAGTTGTTGTACTCCCAAGTCATTGTGGCCGCAGTGTAGGATTGGGACCTATAGATTAAGAAACTGGGCTCAGAGCTAGAGAGATGGCTCAGTGCTTAAAAGGGTTTGCTGCTTTTGCAGAGGGTCTAGGCTCAGTTCTCAGTACCCTTGTGGTGGGTCACATCCACCCTTAACTCTAGTTCTAGAGGATCTGATGCCCTCTTATGACTCCGTAAGCTCCAAGCACACATGTTGTATACTTACACACATTAGGGCAAGCACACATACATGTAAAATGAAAATAAGTCTTTAAAAAGAGAAGAAGCAATGATGTCTCTAAGTACAGAAGAGTTTATCTTGTCACTGAGTTAGAAGTGTTGGAAACAAAACAAATGCTCATTAGCTGGGCCAGTGATGAAGTAATGAGTGCTCAGTGCTTGCTGTTTGTGAGTGCTCCTCCCCAAATGATCTCTGGTTTTGCTATTTGCTAATAGTACCTATTTCCAGAAGAGGGAAAGGGATTTGTGTGGCTTTAATATCTTTACATATTTTGCAAATTAAAGGATAAGTTGTAATTGTGTTTCATTCCTGTCCCCATCCAGGCTCTCTGACATCTCATATCTAGAGTATTTGTTGGACATTTAACACAAGAGACCTGCCTATTTCCATACTAATGTGAAAACCAGATGGTTAGCTACTAATAGGTCTTAAAATGGTGTGCATTATATAATCCCTTTTGATAAGTATGGTCCTGTGCCCAGATTATAAACTACAAAAATCTTTGCCCAAACATTGTAAGTCCTTCATAGTTTGAGCCAAAGCCTCTTGAGAGGTTGTCACGCAGTCTCAGCTCCGCTTCAGAAATACCACAGTGTACGTTTAAGGGTTCTAAAATTTGGAACTGGGCGTAAATGGCGCATGCCTTCAATCCCAGCACTTGGGAGGTGGATCTCTGTGAGTTTGGGGCCAGTCTGGCCTACAGAGTGAGACCTTGTCTCAAATACAAACAAACAAAAAACCCACAACAATAAATAAAAATTTTTAAGGATTAGTTTTATTCAAATACTTAACATACTATGATTTTTATACATGCTAAGTGTATGGATGGAGCTGGCAAATGGCTCATTTGGAAGACTTAAGTTTGACACACACACCCCCAAGCCCACATTTTAAAAAGCCATGTTAGTAGTGCATTTGCAACCCCAGCACTGGGAAATCAGAAACAGGTGAATTCCTAAGGCTGTCAAGCCCGCCAGCTTCACCCACTGAGCATGCTCCAAGCCAGTGAGAAATCCTGTCTCAGAAGGTAGACAACACCTGAGGAAAGGCCTGAGACTTTCCTTAGACCTGCACATGTGACTACCCACAGACACACAGAGTCTGTGTGCAGATGTGCAGCTTAGTAATTTGTAGTGCATGTCATTAGTTTTTAATGTGATAAAATACGTATATGTCATAAAATTAGAATGTTAGTCATGCCCACAGTGTACATTTCAGGTATATTATAATCAGTGTGTGCTGCTTTTACTACTAGCTATTTCCAAACCCTTTTTCATCATCACAGAATCCACTCTACTCCTGGCTCCTGAAAACTTGAGCCTACTTTCAGTCCCATGAATTTGCTTCATCTAGATAAGTCATGTAAGCAGAACCATGCGTACGTCTTTTGTGACTGACATTTCACAGCACAGTGTTTTCAGGGTTCACTCACGGGTTAGCATGTATAGAATCTTCATCTTTCTAACTGAGTAACAGTCCTGTGTGTGTATCTGAGTGTGTCTGTGTGTGTGTACATGCACGCCATTCACACACTTTCAGACCACATTTTATTCATCACTATAAATAATTCTCTGATTCATGTTATTTAAATCATGCTGTGAGCAAGTTTCTTAGGAAATAACCTGGGTGGAGTTCCAAGACCATATGAAACTTCTCTGTGAGTTAGCTTTGTGCAGAACCGTCAGACACACTTTATAGTCAGAGCCCGGCAGTGGTGGCATACGCCTTTAATCCTAGTACTCTGGAGGCAGAGGCAGGAGGACCTTTGTAAATTCAAGGCCAGCCTGCTCTACAGAGAGAGTTCTAGGACAGCCAGTGCTACACAGAGAAACCCTGTCTTGGAAAAAAATTATATAATCACTGCATGTCTCCTATAAGAGTTCTAGAAGTATCTGTTGGTTTAAATTACATTGTTCTTATCAGACTTTAAAACAATTACTCTATGAATTTACAATTCACACATGTGTTTTGAAGCAAGATAGGAGCCCTGCACCCTGAATCCTCTACCTCACGTGGTACAGCTTGGATGCGCCCCTCCCCCGTCCTACCCTGTCTCTCCTTTAGAATCTCCAAATTACTGTCTTCCTAAATTTTATTCTGTTTTCATTCATATAGATGTGTATATATACACATGTACTTCTCTAAACATTTTAATTTCCCATTTTTGATAAGAAAAATTTCATAAACACCATAAATGAGTTAGAAAAATTGATTTAATATGTCACACAATTGTTAAAATTCATGTTTAACTCAAGATTATTATAACCAATTGTTTCCTTTTATGTTTTAGAAAAAAATCATATTAAAACTTTTAAATGTTTGCCAAATACACTCTATTCTATTCACAGTATGTGTTTTGATCAAATTCACTCCCTCCCTACTCTTCCCAGATCCATATGTATCATTTCTTACTTTCATATTGGTGGTGGTGGTGGTGGTGGTGGTGGTGGTGGTGGTGGTGGTGGTGGTGGTGGTGGTGGTGGTGGTGGTGGTGGTGGTTTTGCCTGCTTGATTTTTTTACCATTAATTTTTTGCTCTTATATAAAAAAAAAATTTCCTTTTATTTCTCTTTCCTTTGTCATTTTGAGAAGGCTTTTATATAACGTTTAGGTTTGGTTTTGTTTTTTTCCATTTGGCTTATGTGTATTGTTTGGTAATATAAGAATATCAGCGTGGTATAGTGATACAGGCTCATAATCCCAGTGCTTAGGAGATTTGGTAGTATTGCTGAGAATTTGAGGCCAGATAGTTGAATTGAAGGCCAGCCGGGGCTCCATGGTAGGACTCCTCCCTCATAGGAGTCACCAGGAGGAGGCTCTCCTACTGAAGTTCAGGTTCTACAGAAAATTTCTAAGATATTTAATTTTTTTGTTGTTAATTTTGTAATTATATTTATGTACAGAAAACACAATGTACATTTAACCCAGTTTAATGGCAGGCTCTTTAGCCTTTGCCTTTTCCAGCTTGGCAATGCGAGCCACAGACTTAGGGCCCAGGACACTGCCTCCCCACTGGTGGTGGATCTCATCATATCTGTCATTATAGTTGGTCCTAATAGCTTCCACCAGCTTAGCCAGTGCACCCTCGTCTTCCGAGTTAACCTGTGTGAAGGCAACAGTGGTGCACGAATTCCTGTGGGCCAGGCGCCCCAGCCTGGCTTTCCCTTGATGATGCAGTAGGGCACCCCCATCTTTCGACACAGGGCAGGCAGGAAAACCGCCAGCTCAATGGCGTCTACATCATGGGCCATCACCACCAGCTGAGCCTTCTTGTTCTCCACCAAGGAGGTGATGGTATTGACTCCTGCTTGGAGGACAGGTGTTCTAGTTGGGACGTCCCCTTTGCCAGCAGTGTTCTTCTCAGCACGGGCCAGTAGCCTTTGCTTCTTCTCCTGCTTTGTCTCTGGCCTGGACTTGTGGGCAAGCTTTAGCAGCTGAGTAGCTGTTAGCCTGTCCAGGGCCTGGGTGAACTGGTTAATGGCAGGAGGTACTCTGAGCCTCTTACAGAGGTTGGCTTTTAGCTGCTGCAGCCTGATGTAGCCGGGCCATTTGATGAAGTATGTTTTGGGCTGGATGTCCTGCCCAGTGCTGAAGTTCTTGGGCCTTTTCTCAAACAAAGGATTGACCATTTTTTGGCCTCCTCTTTCTTGATGACGCAGGGGGCCAGGGCCACCTTCTTCCCCTTGGCCTTCTTTCCTGTGGGCATCTTGCTAGGCTGGAGGAGAGAGAGGTTTAACTTTTTTCTTAATTTTTAGGGAACCTAGAAAAGTTGTTCTTCATCGTGGCTCAACGGGACTTGGTTTCAACATTGTGGGAGGTGAAGATGGAGAAGGGATTTTTATCTCCTTCATCCTTGCTGGAGGACCTGCTGATCTAAGTGGAGAGCTCAGAAAAGGAGATCGCATTATATCGGTAGGTCTAATACTTGGATGTTTTTATTATCTTTATTATGACCTGTTAATGATTGAAAATGAATTTTTAAAATAACTTGAAAGTATATTTCTGGTAAGCATTGTAGAGCTGTCTTGTTAATTTGGGAGTGGTTTTTGTTTTTGTTTTTGTTTTGAACCAAGCTGACATGTTCTGCGTGTGTTAATTGTTGTAAAATGGTTACTACTATTGTGCTGCTCAGGCTGAAGCTAGGGCCTGACACCTAAGGTGAGTGTAAGGTGAGCGCCCTACCAGTCAGCTGTGTCTCCAGCGGGGTACAGTTAGTAATCCTGGGCATTTCAGTCTCAGAGCATCTTTGCTTTTTACTTACCCTACGGTGTTCTTTTTTTACTTCAGTACTGATTTTTTTAAACTGTCTTTACATTCACCTCCATCTATCATAATTTCACTTTCAACCCTTTTTAAAATTATTGGGTGTGAGTGTTGGCAAGCATGCGTGCTGTGGGTGGAGGCCAAAAGACAGTCTTCTTTCCCACTGTGTGCTCTGGAGATCGAACTCAGACTGACAGGCTTGCTTAGCAAGTGCCCCTGCCTGCTCTGCTCTCCCACATCCCCTTCACCAGTCTTGGACGTTCCTCGTCAGTGTCTCTGTAGAAGGCTCCGTATCTTTATTAGACTCCATGAGTCTAACTGTGGTCTTTCTTGTTGTCACATTCGGTTTTCCCCTATCTGTAAGTTTCAGCTTGGAAACTTATTTTGACTTAGGCTCAAATTTCCTATTTTTTTCTTTAGCTAATTTTACTATACTACTTAGTCTTTCAAATAAAATCTCTCATTTTTTTTTCACTAGCAATTCCATGTGGGTTTTGGTTTTTTTTGTTTTGTTTTGTTTTGGGGTTTTTTGTTGTAGTTGTTTGAGGTTTTTTTGCTTTGTTTTGTTTTGTTAGTTTTTAATACCAAACTCATCGTCCACATCGTCTCTACATCTGTTAGCATTATTCTATCTTCATGGTTCTATCATAATAATCATTATTATTTTTAGTAACAAGGTCTCTCAGCTGTGGTCCAGCACGGCCAGCCACTCATGGGTATCCTTGGTCTGAGTTTCCTAAGTACTGAGGTTACTTCTTTTTGTCTTGAAAGTTAGATTTTCTTCCATCTTTGCATGTCTTATCATCTTAACCTTCATGATATATTTTGGATAAATAATAAATGAAGTAGGACACATAAGATGATTCACAGGTAAAGGCACTTGCTGCTAAGCCTGAAATACTGTTATTACCCTGTAACACAGTAACTGTGTGGCAGGGATAATCCTAGGAACAGGGAATGCTTCATGGCCTGGCTACAGGAGTCAAGCTGTGAGCACCGTCTGTGGCTGAGCTGCATTTTATTGTGGCTTCAGTGTACTGGTTGGTTTGTTTGTGGATTTTATTCCATAAACACAAGATTGACAGATTGGGCGTCCACTTAACGTGTGGCTTCCTGGAAGTTTTATGTTTTCCCAGTCTACAACAAACCATACAATACTGAGTAAAGTGATAGCTGGTTTCTTCTTACTGCCATCTGGTCCTCCTCCCCTCACCATCACGTCCTACCAGGGATGGGCGTGGCCATGGGTGTCTTCCTGTGACGGTCTAGATATTAGTTTGATTAAGTGTCTTTAAATTCCAATACCCTGGAGGGTATAGTTTTTATAAACTTACTCTGATGGTTTTGATTATTAAGGCAGAAGTGATCATTCTTGAGACTTGTGTGATTTAGTCCTGTTAAGTAGACTCTATTTTATCTTTAAGACTGTATTGTGGTAATCACCATTCCTACCTGATCTATCCTGCCTTTTCAGTCATTTGCCCTTAACAGTACTGCATATATTGATGTTTTAGTATCTAAGGTTGTATATAATCCTTAATAAATTATTGTTTGCTACATATCAAATGCCCAAATTTTCATTGAGCTGGTTATTCAGTGCTCTAGAACTATTAGAACAAAATTGGATGGCTATTTCTTTGGTAAATGATCATCCATTCTGTACTAGACCCTGTCCTTGAACTCTGTGGCCTTCAAGAGGATTAGCTGCAGGAATACACGGATAAATCTTAAGTATGTCAGATGTTCAGTCAGATAGCAAGAAAAATAATTCTGAAAACTGCATAAAAAGATCGAATTTTACATTTCTGGTATGTTTCTTCTATCATGTGCCAGCCACATTCATTTTTCACTTTGAGGAGTATTTTCTGACAGTATTTATACTTGAAAAGGTCTCTATATTGATTCATATATTTTTAAATGACATAAAATCTCAATACTGTATAGCACTAGTGACCCAAAATAGAAATCATCTATCTTATCTGAATCATAAATTTATCTCAAACTCAGAATATGTCCAATAAGAAACTATTATATAGTGGCAAACCTCTGAGGAAGGAGTGGGAATTCTAATTTAAATACAACCAAACAGGATAGGCTGCTAATCCACCATCATATAGTCAGCTTTGAAAGACTTTTAGTAATAGAACAAGCAAATAACAGATTCAAGTACTAAATAGTATATAAATAAAAACAAAAGTAATAAGCCAGGCAGCGGTGGTGCACACCTTTAATCCCAGCACTTGGGAGGCAGAGGCAGGCAGATTTCTGAGTTCGAGGCCAGCCTGGTCTACAGAGTGAGTTCCAGGACAGCCAAGGATACACAGAGAAACCCTGTCTCGAAAAACCAAAAAACAAAAAGTAATAAACTTGTGACAGAGATCAGAGACTACAGTTGCATCTTAGGCACATTTCCAAAGAAACTGGACCTTTGTAAGAAAACAGAGCATGTTTATAAAGCGTGTTCTCTGACAACACCATAGCTCTGCAGCTGAGATGTGAAACAGAAAGGAGGTACAAAGATGCTCCCATAAGAAGAAACTGTAACAAAAGACAGTGGGTCAGCGGGCAGGCAGTAAAAGCATGAGCCACAGGCAGTCTTACTCTGAAAGTAAAAATGTAATCTTAGATAGATTTAGACTCAAATGTTAAAACCTAAAGCCAGATCTTTCTAGGGGGAAAAATGTTGAACAAATATCTGAGCAAGGCAGCAATTTCTTGGGCAAGGTATAGAAGACACTAATCAATAGAAAGCTCCACTTGGAAACAAGTAGGCAGGCTATGTAGAGGTCTAAATATATTTTCAATAATACCTCACAAAAGACTTATACCCAAAAATGTATAAAAGTCTACACATCCACAATAAAGAGCTAGAGTAACTGTGCTGGCTAGTGTTATGTCAGCTTGACACAAGCTAGAGTCATCTGAGAGGAGGGACCTCTACTGAGAAAGTGTCTCCAGAAGATCTGGTTGGCTAGAAGGCATTTTCTTAATGATTGATGAGGAGGGCCCAGCCTATTCTGGGGGAGCCATCCCTGGGGTGGTGGTCCAGGGTTCTATGAGAAAGCAGACTGAATAAGCCAGGGGAGGCAAGCTAATACTGCCCTGTTTGATTTCCTGTCCTAACTTTCTTCAGTGATGGACTATGATATGGAAGTATAAGCCAAATAAACCCCTCCCTTCCCCACTTGGAATAGGTCATGGTGTTTCATAACAGCAACGGTAACCCTAACTAGGACACTGATCCTTAAAAAAACAAAAAACTCACAGAGGACTTAATATTTTACTAAAGGAGATACACATGAAAAGATATTTAAGAGTTGACAGAACAAAACTACAGAACCAGTAAACAGGAATATCTCTGTACATGTATGTGTATTTGGGAATATCTCAGATACATACCCACTGAGTTGGATGGCTAGAGGATATTAATATATATTATTAAAGGCAGTACTTAATGGGTAAGAGCAATGGAAAGGCTAACTCACAAAGTGATGTTATAAGAACTTTGGTGAAGCCATTAATTTAAACATACAGGTAAGATATCACATAAATTTTACCCACGAGACCTGAAAACATATCCACAGAAATGTTTGTACCAGCTTATTCATAATAATCCAAATCTGGAAATGTCCTTTTTCTGTTAATAGGAAAATAACTGAGTGAATGGTAAGACAGTTATATCATTTAATACTACACTGCAAGAAAATGAAACAAAATAACAAACACAAAATAACATGTGACTCTAAAAGGACCGTGTTGAACAAAACACAGCAGACATCACAGAAATGTGCACTGTCCTCGTGTGATACTGATGAGTGCTGATTTCTGATAATAGAATTTGGAAAATGACTGCTATTGATTTGTACTGACTATAAAGTGCCCCGTAGAACTCTGAGGGATAGATAATGGAAACAGTATATATGTTCTTTAACTGTAAATTTATGGGGGTATATGTTTGTTAGATCTTTCCATCTTAATTAGTCATAGGACTTTTTTTTTCTTCGCATTTTTGAAGATAGACTAGTTTAGTCTTTTAAAATAAATTGTAGTGTGATAAGGATAAATTAGTGATGTTGTCAGGCAAATTAGTTAGAATAAAATTAGCTAGGACCTTCTTCACTTCATACCTTCTGTCAAAGCACATTTTTAATTTGCTTAGACTTTGGTATGAAAACCTCAGAGCAAAAATAGATGATTTTAAGTTGCCCATCTGAGACCAGCATGTCACTGATACGCAATATTGCCAAAATGTGTTAGGCCAGCAGTACAGCCAAGTTCACTCAGGACTTTCCCAGTGTTGGCACTGAAAGTTCCAGAGAGTACAAGACAGTGTTGCTCACCCCGAGGTATGCTTGAAGACAGCACTGTTTGGCAGTATATATCAGTAACATTGAAATGTAAATGCTTACTAGTCTTCTGTGGGGAAATACTATTAAAGCAAAAGAGAAAAATCTTTAGGTGCAAGAGGAAAAATAATGAAAAAAAACCCAAAACTTCAAAAATCAACAAATTCTAAAAACTCCAGGACAGATATTTAAGTGCCTCATTAGATAAAATTCAAAAGCACAAATAAGAAAATATACTTTAAAGCAAAAGTTGTTACTAAAAAGATGTATTTGTTTATGTGCTTAAAATAATAGCTATTAGTCACATATATAGTTTTTCATAAATTTGGGAAACATAAACCAAATAAATACATCTGTAGCTAGGAAGGACTCTAAGTTACTAATAATCAAAGGCTTGGGCTATAACTTTATGATAAAGCATGTACTTAGCATTCAGAGTCATGTATTTGACCATAATACTAATATAAATATATATTTTGTGGTATATGGATTATATATGCGGGATATGAAAGAGATATCAAAAGCCTCCTATAGTAGAAAAGCCAAAACCAGACAACTTCACTGACAAACTTTTTAAAAATTTAAGAAACTCTTGCAAATCAGAAGAAATGTAACGTTTCCCAACTCAGTCTGTGAAGCCAGATTTAGACAGGCAGAACAAGAAGGGCGCGTCATTTGTGAATGTAGGTATTGAGACCCTCAACAAAATAATAGATCTAGAAACATAAAATCATGTGCTATGCCTAAGAAGAGTTTACTAGCTTATGCTAAATGATGAACAGCGAAAAGATTTTCTCTTAAATAAAGAACACAAGGATGCTTAATCTTCTTCCCACTTCTATTCAGCTTTGTTCTGAAGCACTTAGCCAAGAAAAATAGAAAGTCCTCCAGAGTTAAAAGGAGAAAAGGAGACTTTCTGCAGGTGCCCTGATCTTATCTGTAAAAGTCTTGAGAAGCACTGGAACAAGACAGTGACACGAGCAGAGCCAGTCAGCTCGACAGGATTCCAGAGTAGAGAGCCGCTCCTCACCGTGAGCTACACATGCAGGTCTGGCCATGGTGAGCTGAGTTGATGGGGCAGACAGGAGGCTTGCTGGGCCCGCATGGGGCGGGGCCCCAGGTCTGGTCCCTTCCATCACTGTCAAAAACAGCAAGATGCTCAAGGGTAAAGGTAAGGGTGGAGCCGGAAAATGGCTTAGTGATTAAGACCACTTGCTGTTCTTCCAGGGGACCCAAGTTCCCAGCACCCACCTATTCCAGAGGATACAGTTCCCCTGTGTGGCCTCTGACGGCCCGCCCATGCAGGCCACGTGAACATATGTATGTTTAGGGAAATAGATAAAGTATGTGCATGCAGTGATACATCCATCAACCGTGGTAAGGAAAGTGCTGACATACGCCATAGGCATGACAAGAGGAGAGATCCACAGAGTAGAGTTGCCCACTTACTTCAAATGTACAGGACAAGAAATCTATACCGAAAGGAGCTTAAAGTGGCTTAGTGTGGGGGTTTTGGAGCTAGGGGAGACTAGATTTGAATTTTGTTTTGTTTTTGTTGCTGTTGTTTGTTTGTTTTTACTTACTTTACATCCTGCTTCCTGCCCCCCTCCCAGTCACCTCCTCACAAGTCTTGCCCCCATCCCCCCTCCCTTTCTCCTCTGAGCAGCCCCCCCCCCCACCATTTCCCCTCACCCTGGCACATCAAGTCTCTGCAGGACTAGGTATGTCCTCTCTCACTGAACCCCGACAGGCAGCCCAATTAGAAGAACATATCCCACAGAGAGGCAACTGCTTGCCCTACAGATAGGCAGCTGCTTTTGGGATAGCCCCCACTTCAGTTTTTGATTTGTGTTTCTTTCTGGGGTGAAGGAAATATTTTGGGATTAGGTAGTTGTGATAGATATATGACCTCATCAGCGTTCAAAAAAACAAACCACCCAACTGTGCAGTTTTAAATATATGTTTTACGGTATTTGAAATATTTCCCAGTGTTTAAAATGTTTGTACTTTTTAGTATATCTAAGGCTATTTCCATATATATGTCTTTCAGTACATAGATATGTTTTTCTTTAAAACAAACAAGAAAAAACATTGAGCTAGGTTTGGTGGCACACACCTTTAACCCTAGCACTCTGGAGGCAGAGGAGCAGGTGGACCTCTGAGTTCCAGCAGATTTGGTCTTCATAGTGAACTTCAGGCTAGCCAAGACTACACAGTAAGACCCTGTCTCAAAAAGCAAACAACAAATCCTTGATAAGATATCACACTTTCACTGAAGTAGTAACTAATATTTTGGAAGGCTTAATTCTACTCTTGTCCAGCAGATTATGTATTGTTGAGTCCACATAGAGCTCCAGTCTTCTCCAAGCAGAAAATTAAAACTTTTTTAAAAACAGTTTATTGAGTGACTCAAAGGGCAGAGAGCTAGACGATAACTAGATGTGTTTTCTGCCTGTAGCCATTTCTGCTTGTGTGTGTGTGTGTGTGTGTGTGTGTGTGTGTGTGTGTGTGTGTGTGTGTGTGTGTGTGTAGGCAGCATGGCATGTGGTCAGGGCACAGGTCTTCAGGTCGGCCCTCACCTTCCATGTTGTCGGTGGCAGGGTCTCTGTTGTTCTTTAAGCCTACTGACCTATGAGCTAGAGATTCTCCTTTCTCCATTCCCCATTTTCGTTTGGTTCATGGAGACCACAAACATGAATGCCAGTGCGCCTAGCTTTTATGTGAGCTCTGAGACTCCAAGCTGAGGTTACTGAGTTTGCTAGCAAGCACTTTTACTCACTGAGCCAGGCTGCCTGGTGGCTCACAGCTATCATCTCAGCATGAAGGAAACTGAGACTGAAGAATGGTCATGAGTTTTTACTCCAACCTGAGCTACATAGGGAGTTCTGGGGCAGCTTGTACCACAGAGTAAGACCTGTTCCTCTCCCCCAAAAAAGTTTCAATTTTTCTCCTACAATCTATAAAAGTTTATCTTTCTCTAGACTTTTTCCCCTGGCTTATTCTGGCAATTGGAATTTGAAGTGTGCAATGTGTTGTTATAAATGGTAAGTGACGCCCCCTGCAGCTGGAGTTACTCTCTGATAACCATACTCAGTTGCATTTAGCTTTACATGGCTAAAATGTCATTTTTAAAGGTTTGTTTTTATTTTTTTAGCTATGGGTGGGTGTGCATGTGTCTGCATGTGGGTATGTGCAGAGCACAAGTACCTGCGGCAGCCATAAGCATCAGACCCTCCCTAGAACTAGAATTGTGAGCCTCCTGACATGCTTCTGAGAACCCAACTCAGGTCTTCTAGAAGAGCAGCAAGTGTTCTTCTTAACTGCTGAGCCATCTCTTCAGCCCTCCTATCAATTATATTTAGTGGAAGTCCTGAACACAGTTGTGGTCTCTTCACTGTTGTTGATTCTTAGTTTTTTAGTATTAAGACGTTATTGCATTCAATAATAATACATCTGTGAACAATGTCTTCCATTTGTCTTAGAGGAAAGGGTGTAATCTCTGCGAGTGTAATGCCTTGCTTCATAAACTACGTGTATTAGTGCATTCAGAGGTCAGAATAAAATGGGATATACTTCAGGAGTCAGATTGTACCCAATGCAAGTGCCTTTATTAGAGATTATTTCTGAGAGTATTTACATTTATTGTTGTTTAAATTGGCCCCTGAAATCTGAACTATGCTTAAGCATTTGCTTTCCTATTACAGCAAAAGAATGGAAGTCTTAGTCTGAAAGGATGAAAGAAATGAGACCGTTGAACTGGAGTTAAAACTGCTACAGATGAAAATCAGTTTCCTTCCCATTGCTTGAGTTACTAGCAACGTGAATTATAATTATGCAAAAAAATAACACTTGTTCTTAGCTGGGTAGCCAGCCTTCTGACAGCCATCTGAGGAAATGCTTGACTTTCTTTTCTTATCATTAAACAAAGTGTTTTTAGTGAATCAGATTATTTGAAATAATCATGTATTGTTTTACCGTATGATATTTCAGCAATAAAGGTACTGTAACTAACCTGTGCCCACTCCCATAAAGGGCCACTGTGATGTCTAGTCAAAGATTATATTTTCTTAAATTAGTATTTGATTTTATTTACAGGTAAACAGTGTTGACCTCAGAGCTGCAAGTCATGAACAAGCCGCAGCCGCATTAAAGAATGCAGGCCAAGCTGTCACTATCGTCGCCCAGTATCGACCTGAAGGTAATACAGTTTTGTTGCCTATTACTATTGCACATTTTAGTTATTTTTAAAAATGATCTTAAATTCTTCCTTTTGATAATGATTATCTTTTTAACTTTTTTTTTCCCCTCTGCTACAAGCTTTCATGTAGCCTTGGTTGGCCTTGAACTCGGTGTGCTCCGAGGATAATCTTGAACTGATCCCTCTGCCTCTACCTCCCAGTTGCTGGAGTTACAGCTGAATGCCACCTTGCCTGTTTTCATCCTGTGCTGGGGATCAAGCCACAATTTTTTTTTTAAAGATTAATTTATTTTATGCTTATGAATACAGTGTAACTGTCTTCAGACACACTAGAAGAGGTCATCAGATTCCATTTCAGATGGTTGTAAGCCACTATGTGGTTGCTGGGAATTGAACTCAGGACCTCTGAAAGAGCAGTCAGTGCTCTTAACTGCTGAGCCATCTCTCCAGCTCCCGAGTCACAATTTTTTATTCACGCTATGCAAGCACTATGCCAACTGAGCTGCATTCCTAGCCCTTAATAATGTCTCAGTTCTAATTTTAACTCGTTTTAGGTATTGTTTTAATTTGTCAATTGATTATTTGTCCAGTCTAAACCAGTTCATTTTCTAGGTCAGAAGTGCTTTTCATTGTGATTAGAGCACTTCATCTGCCAGTTGTTGAGATTGTACCATTGTTTGAATTAATTTTCAAGTTTCTTTTTAATCTGACTTTCAATTTACCACATCTAACTATCCCTTTTATTAACTCATTGATTCGAAAGAGGAATAAAAACTATAAGTAAAAATAGTAATGCTGCCAAAGAAAATGAAGTTACTCAGAATCTTTTCTTTTAAATTAGATTTTACTTAATACCAAATTTATACTTTCTAGTGAGCTTTATTAATTTAAAATAGAAGAATAAAATTTGTGGTATACTGTCTTTCTCAACAATAAAGCATTATGACATAATTTGACTAGATTCCTAGGGGAAGAAAGTGATAATGGAAAATTGGAGGTAATTCCATAGTGAGCATGTGTAAGGCTGTAGTCGGCATCAACATTACCAAGTCAGCAGTAAAGCCTCAGTGGGATTGGTGCATTTGAAAACCCAGAAGAATACATAGAAACATGCTCGCTGATGTGTTCATAAACAACATGATGAGGAAGGAAAAAATGAGGTGGCTGAAGGAGCAAATGAAGTGGTGTATAATTTAGGCATTAAATGAAATAGTCTGTAAGTTAGCACTGAAAAGAAACCATTACCAGCTATCTTATTTACTCTAGTTTTCTTGGTCCAGCAAATTTTGACTCAGAGTAATAAGTAATTTAAAAGTATCTAGCCTGGGTACTCATATTATTCATATGAAGGTAATTAATAAAGAGCAGAGAATCGCAGCAAAGCTTGGCATCCGGTGATGTCAGACATGAAGTTCATCCTCGGCTCCCTTCCTTAGCAGTTCACGCTGACAGAAAACCACACAGTAAAAGTGTACGAGCAGAGTTAGAGATGAGCGTAAGCTCACACACCGAGACACAGTACAGTTCAATGGGCATGGCAGGAAAGTAGAACAAAAAGAGAAAAGGGAAATATTACAAGGCAGTGGTTTGGTTTGGTTTGGTTTTTTGGTTTTTTGGTTTGTTTGGGGTTTTTTTTGTTTATTTTTGGTGTTTTGGTTTTTTTTTCCTTTTTTGGCTTTTCAAGACAGTCTCTGTGTCCTGAACCGCCAAGAATGGCGGTGTTTTCAAAGGAAAACATATGTGTCTGTGCAACATATACATAACTAGCAGGTTGTGTTACTGTATTTATGTATTTTGTGTGTGACAATAATAATAAAAGGAAGTCATCAGTTACAGAAAGTAAGAGGAGGACATGGGAGGGTTTGGAGGGGGAAGGAAGAGGGAAGGGGTGTAATCTTTTTTTTTTTTCTTATAAGGACAGCATTTAATTGGGGCTGGCTTACAGGTTCAGAGGTTCAGTCCATTATTGTCAAGGTGAGAACATGGGACAGCTGGAGCTGAGAGCATCCGAAGGCTGCTAGCAGAATACTGACTTCCAGGCAGCTAGGATGAGGGTCTTAAAGCCCACGCCCACAGTGACACAACTACTCCAACAAGGCCACACCTACCCAACAGGGCCACTCCTTCTATTAGTGCCATTCCCTGGGCTGAGCATATACAAACCATCACATTCCACTTTCTGGCCCTCATAGACTTGTTTCAACATTTGAGTCTATGGGAACCATACCCAAATATAGCATAATGCAAAATTTAGTCCAACTTCAAAAGTCCCCATAGTCTATAGCAGTGTCAACAATGTTTAAAGTCGAAAGCTCAAAGTCTCTTCTGAGATCCATCCAATCACTTAACAGTAATTTCCCAAATCAAGACAGGAAACCAACTGGACAAACTCCAAACTCTGCATCTCTATGTCTGATGTCAAAGCAGTCTTCAGATCTCCAACTCCTTTTTTATCTTTGTTGACTGCAGCAAACTTCTTTCTCCTGGGCTGGCAACACTCCCGTTAGCAGCTTTCCTCAGCAGATAGCCAATGGCTCTTGCATCTCAAACATCTTGGGGTCTCCAAGGCACCTTCAATGTTACAGCTTCTTGTTGCAATGTCTGGGATCCACACATGATCTTCTGGGCTCGTCCAAAGGGCTGGCGTCACTTCTCCAGCTCTGTCCTCTGTAGCACTGTAAGCTCAGGTTGATCCACTCCACTGCCGCTGCTGTTCTTGGTGATCATCCCATGCGACTGGCGTCTACAATACACTGGGGTCTTCTGCTGCAACCAGGCTTCACCAATAGCTTCATATTTTAATTTAATTCTTCTTTTAATTTAAAAATCCTTTAGAAAGTAAATACATGTTTGGAATTTCAATTTGATACATTCATAAGAACTTTCTGCTAACAAGAGCATTGCTATGATGGAACATAGCACATACAGTTGAGTTTTTATGGCCATTGACTTACCTAAGCCTGACACACACCCCATATGGAGCCATTACACTGGCCACTCAGCCTTTCTCTGTCGTCTCTGAGTGTCCCCAGGAATTTTCCCTTTCCTCCTTTGTTGGTACTTATTCTTAATCTTATTTTGGGTTTTATTTCCTATTTTGTGATTTCTAAGCATCTGTTAATATCTTTCAGATTGATCTTTTTTTTTTGAGAGGGGCAGTCTGGTGAAGTACTGTTCTGAAGAATACCGAGAGATAGTATTATTCTAGTCTTAATTTAAAAAAAAAAGTTTTGAATAAAAGAGAATTCTTTCGTTTGGTTATTCAAGTAGTATTTAGTATAGCTGGGGTGATAGTGCCTGCTTGGTTCTGTTGCTTGGAACACTGGGGGCAGGAAGATAGCAAGTTTGAGGTCAGCCTAGGCTACAGAGGGAGTTTGTATTTCAAAACCAAATCAGCAACACAGGGAGCGAAGCCTAGGCGAGGTAGCTCAGTGGCATCAAGCACTCGTGCAGGCTGCAAACTTAATCCAGAACCACAGTTGAAGGAGAAGGCCTGCCCTGAAAGTTGTCCTCTGACCTTCACACGTACGGCATGGCACATGTATGCCCATACATGCTCACAGCGGTTATCAATACAGTCATTTTAAAAATCAGGAGCATAGACTCAATGGTACTACTAGAAAATGCAAAGTGAAATGGTAGATGTAATGCTGATGTCTCATAACTTCTCTGCCCCCCTTACAAAATCATTAGGACAGCAAAGCTAAAAGTTATTAACAGTCTAAAACAAAACGAACTCTTCATGTACCCCAAATAAAAACTGACATAAGCAAGCTATAAAGAGCTACCAACCCCTGTGATATCACGCACAGTACAGGGCAGAGCCACAGGAGAGGCGCAGGGTGAGTAGTAAACTGCGGGGTAGGGGGTAGTGTGATAGCAGAAGAGCAGTGCAAGGTTTGTGCAGACTGCGGACTGAGTGCAGTGGGTTTGCAGGCATTGGACTGCCACCGCCAACTGTAACTCACTTTCTATTAATAGGGTAATTATATAATAAAGTAGGAGAATCTCAGCATATTAGATCATATCTTTGAACACTTGGCAGGGAAAAAAAAAAAAAGGAAGCTCCAGTCTAGAAGGGTGAAGCCATTACAAAGCCAACCCAAGATTTTAGGGAAAGCTAAGCCCCCCCCCCCCCCCGTCTCTCTCTGTCCCTTTCTTTTCCAGGGCAACTTGGGCTACAGGAGACCCTATCTTTAAAAAAAAAAAAAAAAAAAGTTTTCTAGAAACTTAAATTTTAGATAAAAATCAACAGATCAAGACCGAATCACATAGAAACCTGCTTGAAAACTGGAAATAAGAATCAGAATAATTTTTTCACAAACAACAAGTGCATGCCAGAAAACACATGCTTAAATGATTAACTACTGATGCTACAGAACAGTGTTGGGATATGCAAAGAACAGCAGCGACTTCACAGAGTCAGAAATGTACTAAAAATAATAAAACACTATATTTAACTAGGACTGGTATTTCCTAAGGGAAGCAGCAAGGAAACGGGGAAATGTTTCTGAATTGAAGCTAGAGATCGTTCTTTTCCACAGCTTGATCACCTAAGTCCCACAGCCATTAGAAAGAGCAGAGCAAGGCCCACTTCAGGGCTAGGGACCGAGGAGTGCTGGGAGAAGGGAGGGCTTCCTGGCAGGTTCTGCCCTAGTTTGAGCAGTAAGCACATTCAGGAAAATAGTAGATACTGATGAGAGCAGACGCTTGGTTTTGTTCAAAAACCTAAATAAAGTGAATATACATGTTATACTGGTATTACCCATGATTTTTATGAGTTAAATACAAAGAGGGAAAAAAGCTAAATAAATATTCTGTGATATTGGGTTAGAATTAGAAAATTTAGTATAAACTCAATTTTCAATTTTAGTAGATGTAAATTCAGTTATAGGTCTAAACATCTTTATGTACATATATAAATCTCTGATATGCCTTACTCCTGATGCCACAGTCACACCCCAACAGTAATGAACATGCATAGTCCTTGGAATTTGCCTTCTTATCTAGATCTATTCCTCTTTAAAAACTGAGGTTTTTTGAACAAATGGCTGGCTTCCAGATTCAGGCAGGGAAAATACTGTTATTTGGTGATACTCTGTGCCAAAAGTAAAATACTCAAGCAATGATAGAAACATAACCCAAAAAATCCAGTATAGAATAAGACACACAAATTAACAATTTCTGCTTCAAATTACTGATACAATCCTAAGTATAACATACTAAATAAATTAGGAGTCCTTACTAATGGTAGTTAAATGACTAATTAAAAGATAATGGGCTACTGAGGTGACTCAGCAAGTAAAGGCACTGACCAAGCCTGATGATAGGAGTTCAGTCCCTCATCCATACAGTAGGGAAAGAGCCGATGTCCTCAAGGTGTCTTTAGGCACCTTGGGTCCACACAGGGGGGTCCATAGGATCTGTACACCCTCCCTCAGCACAATAAATAACTAGGCTTTTTTTTTTTTTTAAGAATTAAGAGATGTATACAAATTTAATAACTCACTTGAAAGGGATAGATAACCCATCAGCCACCCCTCATCAAGTGGTTAAAGACAGTAACGTTATCAGACCTTGTAACAGGACAGATGAAAGTTTAGGTAGGTTACACGGGGCATTATAGCCTCAGTCTTCATAAACACATCAAAAAAACAAACAAAATTAGAAGATGCTTTACATCATCAAAAAAGATACTGTTGTGAGTGACAGCTTTTGACCAGGTTCAGTTCCAGGGGACTTAGTAGTCTTTAACATTATGATATGGTTTAAAATAGCCATTGTCAAAAAAAATTATTAAATTTTTTTAACTTTATGAATGTTACTTCTGCTTGCTTTTTTTTGTAATTTCAGCAATTTAAAAATTACAAAATAGTTATTTGCTTCTATTGGCTGGTTTGGATTTTTTTTTTCCCATTGTTATTAAGTCTACATAAGTTCTACATTTGAAGGCGTTAAGGTTAGCTTGTTTTTCTTAAGAAAATTTCATCCATCAAAGCATCTGACATTAATTATTGTAAATTTCTTTTTCATTGAAAACTGGAATCGTTCCTATATTTAAATTTTACATCCAAATGAAAATGTAAAATTATTAGTGTTATTTGATTCATAGAGCTGTCTGAAATGTGATTTGAACAGAGACACCCTCTACCAGCTAGTTCTAATTTCTAGTAGTTAGAAGCTTATTACTGTTTTAAACTTCTAGCCTACTTGGTCAATTTTAAGACACTTTATATAGTTTACATTTTATCTTTAAACTTGTTTTTAGGAATATTTAGTTCCTTTCTCTTTACCCATCAGAGTACAGTCGTTTTGAAGCTAAGATACATGACTTACGGGAGCAGATGATGAACAGCAGCGTTAGTTCAGGGTCGGGGTCTCTTCGAACCAGCCAGAAGCGGTCTCTCTATGTCAGGTAAGTGTCACTTGTAACTGTGACATCACCTAATTGTCTGTGGAAGCAGATCCTGTTTGTTTGTTTAATGTGACTGACTTGGATTTACTGTAGAAAAGTTTAGTGCAAACCAATAAAAACGTTTTTATGAGAGATTTTCTGGCATTATACTCTCAAGAGTTGGAATATTTTAATTTTAGTAACGTAAATTATGTGACCTTTTGAATTAATAGTGGTATAAGGAAAGATAAATGTAAACTATAAAAGAAAATTTAAGTTGATGTTTTAGTAGTGTTTTAGTAGTGACTATATGAGCTTGGTTAGATTGTGTTTCCCTGTATATACTCCTACACATAAAATAAAATAAAAAAAGTAGTACTATTAAAGACTAAAGCGTTGAGTGACATGGAAAGATTTTTACCTTATTTAGTTTTCAGATTAAGATAAAAGAATAACTGTTTAGTATTTCAGTCTGACTGCCACAGTCCTCTTTGGTTCTCTTCAAATGTTTGCTGAAAGTGCTTGGGATCACAGTATGTCCCCCTGGTACTGAGAACCAACTCATGGCCTTGTGCATGCCGGGCAAGTGCACTTCGTCCAGCCTTTTCTTGGACTTTTAAGAGATTTTATTTGGACTTAAGAATTAAGTTTAAATATTGTATGTTAATTAGCTTATTTCTTTTTAACAAATTTTGAAAGACTTTACATTTTACTGCTGTAAATTAAATTAATTCAATGTCTTTTAAAAATAACTTGGCAATTTGTACTTAATTTTTATTGATAATGACTTTTAAACTAATGTTAATTCTGCATTTGCAAACAAGTGGAAGAAGTGATTAGTTGACAGAATAATCACTATATTAATACCAACATATCTAGCTAGTTAATCTATGGATGAGAGGTTTTCTAAGTAATCAAAGTAGATAATAATGTTTACATTTTATTTTTTTAGAATAGCTATATAATTTCTCATTTACAAATATAATATAGTTTGTTATTATATTTAATGTAATTTAGGGTGCCACATTTTTTATTTTTATTCTTTTTGTTTGTTTTTTGTTTTTTCAAGACAGGGTTATTTTTATTCTTTATCATGAGATGGAGTGTCAGTATATTACCAAAGCTCCCCCAGAACGACTAGACTCAAGCAGTTCTCCTTGATAGCTGAAAGTACAAATGTAACCCAGTGTACCCAGAGATTTTTAAATTTTCTTACACACTTTACTAAATCCGATGAAGTCCTCAGAACAACTCTACAATGTGTCATTATTAGCCCCATCTAATAGGAAGGAGAAAGCAAAGGGAAGCCAAATAAACTATCAGAATAAAGCAAAGGGCAGCATACCCCAGGAAGTGCTGGGTCCAGCACTGAGACCACTGCTCTAAAGCCCTGTCTCTGTGCCACTGTCCAGTAGAGACGGTGAGTGAGTCACGTGTATCAGTTTTATTTCCTAGACGGCACAGTAAGAAAGCACTAAGATAAAGAAGCCAGACATCTCAGCACCGAGGAGGCTGAGGCAAGAAGACTGAGTTTTGGGCCCATAGCAATTCATATACATACTCATATTCAGTACAGCCATTTTCAGTATCAAATAAATAACCGAGCATGCAGTCTCTCCTAAAACAGTGAAAACAATAAGTAATATACTTAGACTATTTCCATTACAGAGTGATTTCTGTAATTTTTTTTTGTTGCTGTCTTATATATAATATAAAATCAATCCTAACCTTTTTATACTATACTAATAATTTGTCTGTACAAATTATATATACTTCTGGGATCCCATTAATTTTTTAAATCAATTAATACCACAATAACAACTTGTTATGAACTTTTTTCTTGAGTCTAGAGCCCTTTTTGATTATGACAAGACTAAAGACAGTGGGCTTCCCAGTCAAGGATTGAACTTCAAATTTGGAGATATTCTCCATGTTATCAATGCTTCTGACGACGAATGGTGGCAAGCCAGACAGGTCACCCCAGATGGTGAGAGTGACGAAGTTGGAGTAATTCCTAGCAAACGCAGGTAAATGGTTTTTCTCACTGCTTCAAAGTATGGCATTAGTAAATAATTGTTTACTTGACATTTCTTTTACTGTGCTATGTAGAAACATTATGCTTAGTGAAGTTAGCCAGATACAGAAAGTGAAGTGCTGTGTTTCACTTATGTGAAATGTAAAATATTCTGGAGGTTACTAGAGGTTATAAGAGGATGGGTGGAAGAGGAATGGGAGAGTGTTAGTCAGGACATAAGGTAGTTTCAGTTATAAAAGAATAAATCCAGAATGCTACTGTGATGAGCCATCGGTAACAAGACTGAAGTGTATACTTGTATTTGCTAAGAAAGTAGAGCCTAGTTTTTCACCTTCAAAAGAATGTTTTAAAAGCAATTGTGTGAAAGGTTATTGAGGTGTGTTAAATTAATTAGCATGATTAATAGCAATTGTTTTACCTGAGCATATCAAAATTTGTGTAACAAATCAAATTATAGGGAGGAGTGAGTGTGTGTGTGGGGGGGGGGGCTCAGATGTGCATGACACACGTGTGGTAGTCAGGGCAATCTTAGGTGTCAGTCCTTGGCTTCCACTTTGTCTGCAGCAGGATCTCTTGTTTACTACTGCTTATATTTGCCTAGCTAGTCCTGTGAGCTTTCAAAGATCCTCCTGTCTCCACATCACCATAGGAGTGCTGCAGGGATTGCAGACATCCACTACCTTTTCTTGTTTATGTTGATTGTGAGAATCTGAGCTGTGCATTAAACATTCTACTCCCTGAGCCATCTCCTCAGCCTTGTGTCTTGAGACATAGTGTTGCCATGTATCATAGGCTGACTTTGAATTCTCAGTATCTCTTTCTGTCTGAGCCTGCCGAGGGCCAGGATTGCAAGTATGCATTACTATACTTGAGGAGACACAATTTTAAAATGCTTTGAGCCCGACAATTAATGAATTAAAAAGTTAAAGCTGAATAAATGAATTAATATCTTTTCTTAAATAGTGATTCTGTGCTTTGTTTTCCATAGTGTGATTCATTGCTATTTAATTCTGTCACATTTCAGTGTAAGCAGTGGAGGCTCTGGTGAGGTAACATACACACTCTGGGAGCTCCAGGCCAGTCTAGGCTACATACTGAGACTGTCTCAGACAAACCAACAGAAGAGTAACCAATGATATAACTAGAAAATACACTGTCACCATTATCTTTGAGGTAGCTGGAGAGATGGTTCAGCAGTTAAGAGCACTGGTTGCTCTTTTAGAGGACTAGGTTTGATTACCCAGCATGCATGAGGCCTGGGTTCAATCCCTAGGGCCACAAAAAAAAATAAAAATAAAAAACGTTTTTAAAAAGGAGGAGAAGAAGAAAGAAAAATAGTATACTTCCTGTCTTTTTTATTTCATTAACTAGACTTATGTTTAAGGTAACCCGCAAATGTTGTGCCCATGCTTACTATAGCTGTTTACTTCATTCAGCATCAAGTTCATTGTTGAGTTGGATTTGTACTTCTTTTAATTGAAAAGTACCCCAAATCATATCTGTCTCTCTTATATAGCACAAACAGATAGAAAGACTTTATCTGCAGTATTAAGATTGAGCCCAGGGCTTTGTGCATGCTACATAACCATTCTATCACTGAACTACACCTTTTCCTTTTATTTTAAATTGGATGTTTATTTACATTTCAAATGTTACCCCCTTTCCCGGTTCCCCCTCCTTCTGCTTCTATGAGGGTATTCCCCCACCCATCCACTCCCGCCTCCCCACCCGGGCATTCCCGTACACTGGAGCATCGAGCCTTCACAGGACCAAGGGCCTCTTCTCCCATTGATGCCCAACAAGGCCACTACATATGCAGCTGGAGCCATGGGTTCCTCCATGTGTACTCTGGTTGGTGATTTAGTCACTGGGAGTTCTGGGGGGTCTGGTTAGTTGATATTGTTGTTCTTCCTATGGGGTTGTAAACCTCTTCAGCTCCTTCAATCCTATCTCTAACCCCTCCATTGGGGACCCCGTGTTCAGTCCAGTGGTTGGCTGCAAGCATCCACCTCTGTATTTGTAAGGCTCTGGCAGAGCCTCTCAGGAGACAGCTACGTCAGGCTCCTGTCAACAAGCACTTTTTGGCATCCACAGTAGTGTCTGGGTTTGGTGACTGTATATAGGATGGATCCCCAAGTAGGGTAGTCTCTGGATGGCCTTTCCTTCAGTCTGTGCTCCACACTTTGTCTCCTTATTTCCTCCCGTGAGTATTTTGTTTCCCCTTCTAAGAAGGACCGAAGCATCCACACTTTGCTCTTTTTCTTCTTAAGCTTCATGTGGTCTGTGAATTGTATCTTGGGTATTCCAAGCTTTGGGGCTAATATCTACTTATCAGTGAGTGCATACCATGTGTGTTTTTTTGTGACTGGGTTACCTCACTCAGGATGATATTTTTTAGTTCCATCCATTTGCCTAAGAATTTCATGAAGTCATTATTTTTAATAGCTGAGTAGTACTCCATTTTCTGTATCCATTCCTCTGTTGAAGGACATCTGAGTTATTTCCAGCTTCTGGCTGTTATAAATAAGGCTACTATGAACATAGTGGAGCATGTATAGCATCTTTTGGGTATATGCCCAGGAGTGAGTGGTATAGCTGGGTCCTCAGGTAATGCTATGTCCAATTTTCTGAGGAACCACCAGAATGATTTCCAGAGTGGGTGTACCAGCTTGCAATCGCACCAGCAATGGAGAAGTGTTCCTCTTTCTCCACATCCTCGACAGCATCTGCTGTCACCTGAGTTTTTGATCTTAACCATTCTGACTGGTGTGAAGTGGAATCTCAGGGTTGTTTAGATTTGCATTTCCCTGATGACTAAGGATGTTGAACATTTCTTTAGGTGCTTCTCAGCCATTCGATATTCTTCAGTTGAGAATTCTCTGTTTAGCTCTGTTCCCCATTTTTTAATAGGGTTATTTGATTCTCTGGAGTCTAACTTCTTGAGTTCTTTGTGTATATTGGATATTAGCCCTCTATCGGACGTAGGATTGGTAAAGATCTTTTCCCAATCTGTTGGTTGCCGTTTTGTCCTATTGACAGTGTCCTTTGCCTTACAGAAGATTTGCAATTTCGTGAGGTCCCATTTGTCTATTGTTGATCTCAGAGCATAAGCCATTGGTGATGTGTTCAGGAAATTTTCCCTGTGCCCATGTGTTCAAGGCTTTCCCCCCACTTTCTCTTCCATTAGTTTCAGTGTATCTGGTTTTATGTGGAGGACCTTGATCCACTTGGACTTGAGCTTTGTACAAGGAGATAAGAATGGATCAATGTGCATTCTTCTACATGCTGAGATACTCAACAAAACTGGAAAATCTGGATGAAACGGACAATTTTCTAGACAGATATCAGGTACCAAAGTTAAATCAGGATCAGATAAACCATCTAAACAGTCCCATAACCCCTAAAGAAATAGAAACAGTCGTTAAAAGTCTCCCAACCAAAAAAAGCCCAGGACCAGATGGATTCACTGCAGAATTCTATCAGACCTTCAAAGAAGACCTAATACTAGTACTCTTCAAACTATTCCACAAAATAGAAACAGAAGCAACACTACCCAATTCATTCTATGAAGCCACAGTTACACTTTTACCTAAACCACACAAAGACCCAACAAAGAAAGAGAACTTTAGACCAAGTTCCCTTATGAATATCAATGCAAAAATACTCAATAAAATTCTTGCAAACCGAATCCAAGAACACATCAAAACAATTATCCATCCTGATCAAGTAGGCTTCATCCCAGGGATGCAGGGATGGTTCAATATACGGAAATCCATCAATGTAATCCACTATATAAACAAACTCAAAGAAAAAAACCACATGATCATCTCCTTAGATGCTGAGAAAGTATTTGAAAAAATTCAACACCCCTTCATGGTAAACATCTTGGAAAGATCAGGAATTCAAGGCCCATAGCTAAACATAGTAAAAGCAATATACAGCAAACCAGTAGCCAACATCAGAAAAATGGAAAGAAACTTGAAGCAATCCCTCTAAAATCAGGGACTAGACAAGGCTACTCACTCTCTCCCTACCTATTCAATATAATACTCGAAGTCCTAGCCAGAGCAATTGGACAACAAAAGGAGGTCAAAGGGATACAAGTTAGAAAGGAAGATGTCAAATTATCACTATTTGCAGATGATATGATAGTTTACTTAAGTGACCCCAAAAATTCCACCAGAGAACTCCTAAACCTGATAAACAACTTCAGTAAAGTGGCTGGATATAAAATTAACTCAAATCAGTAGTCTTCCTCTACTCAAAGGATAAACACAGGCTGAGAAAGAAATTAGAGAAATGGCACTCTTCACAACAGTCACAAGTAATATAAAAATACTTTGGTGTGACTAACCAAGCAAGTGAAACATCTGTATGACAAGAATTTCAAGTCTCTGAAGAAAGAAATCGAAGGCCTCAGAAGATGGAAAGATCCCCCATGCTCATAGATTGGCAGGATTAATATAGAAAAATGGCCAATCTGCCAAAAGCAATCTACAGATTCAATGCAATCCCCATCAAAATTCCAACTCAATTCTTCATAGAGTTAGAAAGAGCAATTTGCAAGTTCATTTGGAATAATAAAAAACCCAGGATATCGAAAACTATTCTCAACAATAAAAGAACTTCTGGGGGAAGCAGCATCCCTAACCTCAAGCTGTACTACAGAGCAGTAGTGATAAAAAAAACTGTATGGTATTGATATAGAGACAGGCATGTAGATCAATGGAATAGAATTGAAGACCCAGAAATGAACCCACACACCTATGCTCGCTTGATCTTTGACAAAGAAGCTAAAGCCATCTAGTGGAAGAAAGACAGCATTTTCAACAAATGGTGTTGGTTCAACTGGCGGTCAGCATGTAGAAGAATGAGAATTGATCCATTCCTATCTCCCTGTACTGAACTACACCTTAAAGCCAAGAACAATATTAAAGTATTGCCAAGATTTGTAATTACTGATTGGAGGGTTATAACTGTTGTTAGCGAGCGCTGTGTACTTAGCAAGATCCATCTGTTGTATAATCATGTGTTCGATGGGAAATCTTATTTTAGGAGTACAGCCTTTGGCAGTCTTTCCTATATTAGAATATAGTATGCTTTAATTCAGAAACTCCTTTCTGCCTTCTTGATTCAGTAGAAACCTCACATCTTAAATATCAAAGTTGTAGCTCCTACAAATTGTCCTTTGGAGCCTCATACCCTATAAAGTCTTCACATGTGCCCGTAACCAGTGAGGAACATGGTGACTTGGTGTCTGTCCATCCTGTTTCATAAATAGTACTATAGAATGCTATGTTTCTACCATAAAATATAGTAGGAAGACACAACACATTCGCCATTTTTATTTATATGTAAGATAGAGTGCTTTTTTTGTTTATACACACTTAGATGAACAGAGAGCATAAAATGCAGCCTTCAGCTGCTCTGCTCAGGGCCTGGGTTTCCCCTTGGCCAAAAGGTGTGAGTATGTGGTGGAGAGGCCCCTCCCATTATCCTGCTTCCACTTGATAGCACCCATACCCTTCATCATTTTGTGCCCCCCCACAAAAAATTCTTCAAAATCTTCATATTACACTGCACTCTTTTTGAGCCCACACAGCACCAGTTTCACATGCACGGTCTGTCTGTTTCTGAGAAGCATGGCACTAAGGGATCATCGAGTGACGATGGAGGCTAATGCCCAGCCTTTTCTGCACATTCCACAGTGCCCTGGTCGGCTCTGAACGCAGTTCATAACCGCCAGCTTCAGGGAAACACCGACACCTTTAATTTTTTCTTGAATGTTTTTAAAATTTATGTTTTCTTAAGTAAAACTGTCTTTTATTCAGAAACCTAATACCATTAAGAGTTACAATTCTCACACTTTTTGATTTTATTTCTGGAATAGCATTTACAAATAATATTTATTTACTGAACAAAACTGATTAGAAAAGTCTATTTTTTAATGGTAAATGTTTATTTAATTAATTCTAGTTTAGTGGTACCCTCAGTAAGTACTGGAAAAAGTTTACAAATTACTCGTGCCATAGGCTCCCGAGTATTCTTCTGGAGAAGTAAAGAACATAGGGCTTCAATGTGTGAGTGTCAAGGTTCTGTTGTGCCCACAGTAGAACATTAGCTGGATAGTTCTCACAGGCTGCTCAGCTGTGCAGTTTCCCTGCAGTGCGCTGTCATACTTAAAAGCTGAAAACGAAAGGGTTATAAAAAGTTCATTTATATGAAACCAAACTTGCATGATTCAGATTGATGTCACTGTATCTTAGAGTTTTGGGATTTTTTAATTTGCATATTTGAATAGGTGACCCTTTTATTGTTTGTTTGTTCGAGAAACAGGACTGTAGCTCAACCTAGCTAGAACTCACTCTTTCATACAGACTGGCTTTAAATTCATCGTGATCTTCCTGCCTCAGCTTCTTGCACATAGGGATTACGGGCATGAGCCTCTATGCTCAATATATACATACAAGAAAATTCAAAATTCAACATTTTTTAAAGTCCTTCTGGCATCTGTTAACCTGTTCCCAAAGTTCCGTTTCACCTCCAAAGACATAAGGAAGGTTACCTGTTGTTCTTCCTTCCAAAATACTTTTCAGCTCTGACTTGTAGACTATCATTATATCTTTATACATATAGATTATTGGAATTAACTTAAATTTTTTCCACATGGTTTATATTTCAGAGCTTCGGGATAATGCCGTATACATCCACATTGTTGGGTTTTGCTACATTTGCTTTCCCCCCTCAAGCTTTATTTTCATCATATATGTTCTATGCTAAGCTAGTATTTAAAAGAAAGAAGGAAGGAAGGAAGGAAGGAAGGAAGGAAGGAAGGAAGGAAGGAAGGAAGGAAGGAATCATGGAAACTGACTAAAGTCAGAAATGTCTGACTGTTTTCAGTATAATTATGGAACTGAGTGCATGTATATGTATACTTGTATACTGTGGTTTGGTACTTCTTAAAGAGGTTTCTTACTTCACAGTAAAGTGGCGTATCACTTAGCTGCAAGTTTAAGGAATTTTAGAATAAGTGGTGTCAAGCAAGGCTCTTAATTGTATTGGACTTACTAAGGACTGGTAAGGTGGCTCGGTCTGTTAGGTGTCACACAATGTCACACCCACATAAAAATGTTAGGTTCAGGACAGTACATATCAGGAATTCCAACAGACAGGAAGATCTTTGGAGTGTGCTTATCCAAATTGGTAAACTGTAGATTTACTGGGAAACCCTGCCTCAAAAAAGTAGGCTGGGAGCTGAAGAGATGGCTCAATAGTTAAGAGCATGTATTGCCTCTTGCAGAGGACCCAAGTTTGGTTCCCAGCATCTAAGTCATATATGCTTAGAACATTAGTTCCCAGAGGATCCAACTCTTGTACCTTCCCGGGTACCTACACACTTGTTCATTCTTACACACAGGCATGGATGCATGCATACATACATACATACATACATACATATAATTAAATGTATTTTTTAATGATAGGGAGCAAGTAAGGAAGACACCTAACATTGACCTCTAACTTCCACATATACATGTACACACAGAAATCTTTAAGAGAAAAATATTATAACCAGGACTAGTAATGTAGACCTATAAATTCCAGGTACTCAGAAGGCTAAGATAAAGTTTATCAAGGTTTTCACATCAGTCTGAGCCACATAGTAAAACACCAAATTAAAAACAGAAGAAAAAAAATTCTAGAAATCAGGACTCAGTGCTAGATCATATGTCTAATATATATAAGGCTTAGAATTCAGTCTCCAGTAACAAAGACAATAACCTTCTGTACTTTGACAGAGTTGAGAAGAAAGAACGAGCCCGATTAAAAACGGTCAAATTCAATTCTAAAACGAGAGGAGATAAAGGGGTGAGTATACAAAATCTCCTGCATTTCCCTAATTTTTATTTTGGCTATTGTTAAAATAAGAAGACTTACTGTAATAATTAACTATGAACAGCTCTTGCCACAGATTAGAATAGTAGTCATTCATTATAAAGTGCCTATTCTGCAGACCTTTTCAGATTATGTCATTTGATAGTCTTAGCAACTTTTGATCAGTATTATTTTTATAAATGATATGAATTTAGCATTCAGCGGTTTAACCAGACCGCGTTAGTTGAGCTGACGATGCACACATATAATCCGAAGGCATAGAGAAGCAGACAGGCGACAGGCATGCTTGCAACTGCATGTATTGTGGAACAGCTAATTTAATGATTCTTCTTCTATACTTTCATTAAATATTATTACCTGCTGGCCATGGTGTCACACTGCAGTTAGGAGGCAGAGGCAGACAGGTTTCTGTGAGCTTGAGGCCAGCCTGCTCTGCATAGTGATACTCAGGTTATCAAGGGTTCCATAGTAAGACCCTGTCATTAAAGATGGTTGGGTGGGGCTGGGGGGCATTTTTTAATTTAAGTCACAGTGTAAGTTTACAAGTTGTTACAAGTGAAGCCATGTAGAGAGAGGTCTTTGTTCTGTATCCCCTTCAACCCTTAATAAATTTCTTACTAGAATCCAGTTTTTGAAGTTAAGATCAACACGAAGCTCTAATCAGGGAAAAAAGAAAGTCAAAAGAAGTGGTGTAGATAGTGGGAAAATGTATCAAATTTTTTAAATATTTAGATGTTTATTTTCCATTTAGTTCAAATCTGTCTGGATGTATGAAACTATAACATGCTGATATATGAGTAAGATCGTACAGGTTTCAGTTGTACTGTGTACACAGTTCCTTGTTACCCATAGCCTCCTGCGGGGAAGTGTTCTTAAGTGAACCTGAAGAAAGAACTTTTACACATGCTGTATTGAAATGCTTTTCATAATGGTTATATCTTTGGACTTGTTTGTTTTTTATCTGAAGCAAATTTTATAAGCTTTTCATTATACTTGAAATAAGCAAACAGTTACAGCAAGTTACCCCTGTACACTACTATCACTGGGCATCAGATGTCACCAAGCACTCAGTGCTTAAAGCTTTAATACTTTAAAGAAATTAAATCTGGCCAGGCAGTGGTGGCGCACGCTTTTAATCCCGGCACTTGGGAGGCAGAGGCAGGCGGATTTCTGAGTTCGAGGCCAGCCTGGTCTACAGAGTGAGTTCCAGGATAGCCAGGGCTACAGAGAAACCCTGTCTTGAAAAAACAAAAACAAAAACAAAAAAAATAAATTAAATCTGGGTGAATTTTATATATTCAATTTTTGAAAGTGATAAAATCACTATAAAATTCAGAATCACAATTACATCTTAAAACCTGAAGTAATATTTACGTTAGATTTTATTGGAAGAACAATCCCAAGTAAATACTCAGGACATTAAGTAACTCATTGTCTTCTGTACTTGTTTTATATGTATATTTAGAAAGAAGTCAGTAGCAGTAAACTACGAATGAATTGAAAAAGAGGGTGCATGTTTTAACTTTCCTCTCACTCTGTGAGAAGCTGACTTAACTAACGACATTTAAATCTTGGTCTTCGTTGTTGACTGTGACCACTGTGTGCGCAGTCGCTGTGTTCTAACAGCACAGAAGTCGTGCATGGACTGAGGGGGACTACGCTTGCCATTGACTCAGAGCTGCGTCTCCGTAGTGGGTCCCTTCCTCCTCTCCTTCCTCACAGGACAATCTGCTAACGCTTGTCAGGACTCACCTTTAACTTTCCTTACTAACACTGTCAGCATTCATTTGGCTGTTCTTAAATGCTACATTTGGAGATTATATATCTGTGTTTAATATACCTATCATGAATTTGTGGCATTGTATCATTTCTTGTGTTTATTTCACTCTTACAACATGACATTAATGATACTAAAAAATTAAAGATAATAATTTCTATTGAAAATACAGAATAACTGAAGGTTTTTCTTCATATCTCTTCAGTTTTGTATTTTCTATATACTTTTTTGTAATTGCTTATGCTACTTATATTTGCACTTTTAATAAGTTCTTCACCCGGGTGATATTAAATTAGTATAATTAATACATTTCTTAACTAACACACATCTTTCTATCCTATATTATGGTGTCCTTAAGATATCTCATTTTGGCTATCTGGAAAGATAACAAAAATCAAAACATTTTAAACTACATGTTTCTTTGGTTGTGTGCTAGGAAACTGACTCTGACCACTATATATGCAGTAAACAGGGTAAATAACCTTTTTTAAAAAAATAAAAATCAATTTTATCAAAAACCATAAGCTTAAGCCAGCGATTCACATGAGAGAGAGAGAGAGAGAGAGAGAGAGAGAGAGAGAGAGAGAGAGAAAGAGAGATTTTTTCCTGCTAAAACTTACATTTTTCTCCTTTCTAGCATTTAGACTCAGGCAGGTATTTTTAATCACACGATGGGTGCTACTTGACGGCCTGTAAAATGGCTGCGGACCCAGCCTTTCTGCATCAGCAACAGCAGACTTAGCTTCTGCTTCAGAGTTGTCATTTTTCCAGTTCCTCCAGACCTCCATGTTCTGAGATAATCGGTTTGGTTTATGAATTTACTCATCTAATTCCCTTACAATGATTCCTTAAGTGTGTGCACCACATGATTATAAACAAGGACATGCAGTACAGATCGGTGTTGGTGTGCTTCCCGAGATACACAGCAATGCCCACTCACCTGAGTAAAGTATGTTTCAAGACTGTAGTGGGTACCTGAAGCCAGGAATGGGACAAAACCCATATGTGCTGCATTTCTCTTGCAGATGCATGTCTGTGACAAAAGTAATTTACAAATTAGCATATGAAATTAATAATAACATAATAATTATAACAATATAATAGAATAGCCATTATTGCTACTCTTGTGCTTTTGTGCATTAAACAAAATGTTTACTTTAACATAAACACATTGATACCAAGACAATCTGATAACGAAGATGGCTACCCAGTCACTCCTGAGTCAATAGGGTATACAAAGTAGATGTACTGGGCAGAAAGATAATTCACATCTTGGGTAGGTTGGAGCCAGCGTAGCATAAGATTTCATCATGATATTCATATCAAGTTTTAAAAAAAATACAGCTTAAACCTTGGGAATTGTTCATTTCTGAAGTAGTCCACTCTATTTCCAAACCAGATTAACCAGCAAGAACTGGAGCCCTGGGAAGTAAATGGTGGCTGGTAAGGGGCTGGTGTAGCATCTTCAGGCACAGTTCAGCTTGAAAAATCAAAACAGAATTTCTGTCCTCGGGGCTAGTGGTGCAGCATATTGGTGAGGCACTTGCCGTCCCTAGCACTGCCTTCCAAAAGCCTCTTCATATGTCCCCACGCCAGGTAGCTGCTTTTAATGTCACTGGTAGGTAAGGCCATTTCCACTAAGAAATCCCGGAACAGAAGAACTGGCTTGGGGGCTCTTCCTCTACAGTAAATGTCCTCATCCTTCATGCCTCATGAGCTCCAGTCAGTGACTACACACATGTCCTTCCATTTGTATGTCACAGAGTTCAGCACTTACCTTTTTCTCTTGAAAAAAGAGAAATTCTTTTAATTAGGACCGTCCTCATAATTATTTAGGTTTGCTTTGTTAATATTGGCTATTCTGTTAATTCATTGTGCCACAAATAGTCATAAAAGAAAATGTATAATTAGGATAAAGTAAGATCAAAATTGCTACTTAATACATAAAAGATAATTGAGCAGCAATGTAACATTAAAAACAATGTGGTACCACCACCTATCTAGTACTGTACCTTGGAAATTTCCTAGAAAAATACATAGTCATATAAATAAATAAATACTAAGCTTGGTTTATACTATAATAGTAATCTGATTAACCCTTTTTTAACATTTTTTTATCAAGTAGCATTTATTTGATAAAACCGAATGTGCTCTAAAATTTTAATATTTACCATTTACAAAATAATTGAATTATAAAACCTTATACAAAAATAGAAATTCATTTTTCATGTGAGCAGTATAAAATTCATGCAAACTGCATGCGGTCTGTGGTCCCAGGAGTCAGCTTCCATAGCTGCTAGGCTGGGCCTTTGTGCACACAGAAGTAGACACCCCTTTGTTTTGCCCCTCCTTCTCTTCTTCAGCAGTCATTCAATGACAAGCGTAAAAAGAACCTCTTTTCCCGAAAATTTCCCTTCTACAAGAACAAGGACCAGAGTGAGCAGGAAACAAGTGATGCTGACCGTAAGTATGTGGATCCATTGGCCAACTGATTATAGAACGTAGAGGAACCTACTGCCCTGCAGTTGGCTGTTACCATGGAGACAGTTTCAAGAGCTGCAACAGGTTACTGATTTTCTTCACCAGGGAAATTTAATACACGTAAATTAATTTGTATGCCAATCTTTTCTGGCACCTAGATTCTTGAACCGCATCTTATCTGTTTATAACATAAAAATAAATATAATTCTTTGAAGTAAGGGTTCATATAAGAAGCACTTAACATTTACACAAAGAGATTTCTGAGGGAAAAAAATGAAGGTACCGGATTGTAGGTATAGTACTGCTAGTTTCTGATCCTAGATCATCTGGAATCATTCCATTTTATCTCTTTTCATCATTAAGTATGGATGATGTAAGTTTTACTTGTAAAATATCAAAATGGCCTGAAAATTTGCCTTTTTTTTCTAATTAACCTCTAAGCTCCTCCAGATTTCATCCTTTTTGTAGATAACATTTAGTGAGTAGCTCAGTCTAAACTTTGAAAGCTCTACAAGTGTGCTTGGTAAGCTGTGTACCTGTCATGGTCTTGGAACTGTCTCTTACTGTAGCACCAGTTCTATGCATCACTGACAACTATTTTTTTTGATTATCTTTTTATTGCTTGCTCTCTGGGGACTACTCTCTACAGGAGATCCCTGACGACATGGGATCAAAAGGCCTGAGTAAGTGATCAAAATACTCCCAAGTTATTTTTAACCTCCTGCCTTATTCAGGGACGTTTTGAGCTTCATGGTAGCCTTTCTGGCATGAGGAGGTGTGTGCTTTAGATGGCTTTTAGGCTTTCCATGTTTATAACAAGCTTGGGATTTTTACTTCTGTGATACAATTTTTGTTTTCTTGTGTTCCCTTTTTAACATGCCACTTGAGAAACTCAGTTACATTTTGAATTTCATAATTTTTCTGGTAGTTACTTTTTCTACAAAATTTTTAAGTATAGGCTTTTTTTAAAGTTCTTTTTAATGATATCACTTGCCTGTCTTAATAGAATATAGACATGTACAGCTTTGCAGTCTTGTGTCTCCCTTTTAAAAACAAGTTTAAATCGCTGCAGTTATGTGTTAGAAAACCCTTGCTTTCATGTGAAAGTGTAAGGTAGATTCCAAGTTCAAACAGCAGTCTAGAAGAAGTGGGATGTCCTCTTCAGAGTATAAGCAGCATTAAAGAGCGTGCTGTAATTAAGTGTTTCTCCTTTAGCCAAGAGATTATTTATTTGGATTTGTTGTTCCTGTTTTTGCTGTTCTTAACTTTCAACTAATTGATCAGTCATCGTATAAAGATTAGTAGATTCTGATATGTAGACAGAATCTAATAAATAATTGAGTAAGAGCCAAGCATGGTGACACGTGCCTGGAATCCCGTCACTGACATTAGGAGTGTGAGGCCAGCCTGTTTACAGAGTGAGATGCTGTTTTAAATTTGAGTATTTTCAAATTGCTTTAAGTATGAAAAGTCATCAAATATTAATAAGTTAATTTAGGTGATCTCTAACTCATAGAAAAATATTGAGGCCAATTTTTTTTATTAAATTGTTTATTTCGTTTGAATTATTTTGAAAACTTTCTTTTAGTAACTAGTTAACCTTCCAAGAATTATATCATTAAATATTAAATATTACAAATTTTAGGCCAATACTTTTACTTTGATCTTAACAACATAGGCTTGCATTAAGCTGAAGAGAGTGTACTTGATATGAAGTACCTCCACTAGGCAGGCTCCACCCTGGGCAGGCTCTGCTCTTTTTCATGTTTGCTTGTGTTTTGTTCACTGGGTGGGTAGGGAGATGGAAAGAATCTGAGAGGACTTGAAGTAGAGGGAAAACATGATCAAAATATATTGTATACAATTTTTTAATTAAAAAAAAGGCAATTGGTAGTACCTACACATTTCCTGTCACTAGCAGCAGCTTCTTTTTACACTTTGGAAAAATTATCAACGAAAACCTTCAATAACTGGAAAGTATCCCCCACAGATAACCGGTGCTCTGTTGATTGTGTTTTGGAGGTTATATGAAGCAAGGTGGGATTTGTGAATCTCATTGATGTTGCTGTATAGAATTATGGATCCCATATTTTACAGTTATATATGATTATACCTTGTTCTGTGTCTCTAATTGAAAATAGAAACTTCCTTAAGGAAAATTTATGAAAAATAACAGATTATCCGGCAGTGTCACTGGGGGAAAGATTTAATTTTCTACACAGTATAATTTCCTGAATTATGAGTACCTGCGTAGTTTCACAAGAATTTGAAAGAGTTTATTAACTTGGCAACCTGAAGGTCAAGGCTTTATTCAGAAAATATTGAAGGAGCAGAAAGCTGCCAGTAGATTCTAAAACTGGGTATGAAGGCGTTATCACATAGAACACACACAGAAAGCATCCTGGGCTGCTTATTGTTATAGAGGAAATGCTGGAAGACTGGTACATCAGGGCATTTCTATGACTTCATTATATATAAGCTGATTCAAGATAGGACCTAAAGGTGATAGAACTCAGTAAGAGGTAGACAGGTGCTCAGAAGTGGAGCAATAACATACAGGTTAAAAACACGTTTGTTTTCTGTTTTTATAATTTCCAATTGTATAGAACACCTCAAAAGCTTCCTCAGGTAGCCACATAGGTTTCTTGTGTCTGTTTACTTTCTTCTTGTTTTAAATGCTTTTGTAAGCAGAGTTGTGCAAAGCTCTCAAGTGCCAAAGCCACAGTTGCTTTAACGTGTGTTATAAATAAGATGTTAAATTGCTGCTTGGGACTGGCAGTGTATCATTTGGGGGACTAAGGGGAGTAAACGTGCATGCCCTACGAGGAAGGAGGTTTGAGGGGAAGGTGAACTGTGGCTACATTCGAAATAATATGTTCACCGGGCATCTTAAAAACAGAAGAGGTGGGGAAGAGGAGGCCATGAGGAAGAGAGAGTTAGGGAATACTTTTTTCCTAAAGTAAGAGGTCGGTGGGGGTCTTAAATTTGTGTCCAAGGTGCCTCACGCACAGCCCTAGGCCTAGAAGAATGTATCCGCATCAAGTACAGGTTTCCTATGATGAGTGAGAAACAGGCTGTCCACTAGAGAACTGGGCAAGGGGTAGTACAAGTATGCTGCCTCTCTGTTGCTAACAGCAACTGCAGCAACAAAGGTGGCCAGCCCCTAAAGGCAGAGGTTCATTTGACTCAGGTTGGAAGTTCCATCTATGATCTCTTGGCCTGTTTGGTAGGCTGGTAAGACAGCACAGCATTGTACAGTGAGGGTTTCAGTGCCAGGAAGTACCTACTGTCCTCTTGAAGACCACACCCTCAGTGACCTACAGCTGCCCCCTAGGCTGCACTTCTTACGTGTGAACTGCCTTCTGATCAGACCAAGTTGGAGCCAGGTCCTTAATTATGGACCTTTGAGAGAAGACGCAAGTGCAACCCTTAGCACAGCTGTTCTCATAAGATAAGCAGATAGAACACGCGTGTGTATACTTGGAAACACTGTTTCCCCAATAGTCGGCATACATAAAGTCATGTGTTTTACCTTCTCCTGGAGACACATTCATAAGGAAGCATTCTGTAGAGTAGCTTTTTAATGTGCTATGACTACAACTATAAATTAATGCATCTTTTCTCAAAAAAAATTTCTCTTTTGACTCATTAAATCCATTTCAAAGAGATTATCCTCGGGATATAATTGGAGATGGAGATAAATTTTATCATTCTTTAAAAGTAAAAGCAAAAAAAAAAAAAAAGGATTGAAGCATTCTGGAGTGTCTTAATTTGGAAATGGTTAACGAAATGCAATTTATCCTTATAGTATTATATAGCAATTGCAAATCATATTTAGAACCAGGCATGGTGGCTCATGCCTGTAGTCTAGCCCTGGGAAGACAGGGCATCAGGAGCGTCACAAGCCTGAGGTCAGCCTGGCCAACACACCAATGACATGGAAAATGCTCACAATACAAACAAAATAAAAAGGAAGCTACGCATGTCAGATATGCAAACAAAATGTGCTTGGCACTTTGAAATAATGTTGTTTTGAATATTCTTGTGCATATCTTTTGATATTCAGATAGATGCCATTCTTTTGGGGAAATATGTAGGAAGGGGAGAAATTTTTAGGTCATGCATATATATTTGTTGAGCTTTACAGAGTTGGCTCTCAATATGCATGGTTTCCATATCTATTAATTGAACCAACTGCAGGTTGAAAATATCTGGGGAGAAAAGTCCACATATTTGCAAAGCATAAAACTTGAATTTGCCACATACACAAAGCACTGCAATAAATAAACAGACATGAAGTAATGGCGTCTCTTGCAGCGACCTGTATTTTACAAATTCTCGGGCTTTCCATAACACTTTTATTTATCATTATTCACTTCATAGCCTCCAGTGGTATACTGAGATGGCTTTAATTCCCTTCTCATTCTCTGATCAACACAGTATAGCCATTATTTGCACTATAGTGGGTATTATAGAATCAAAAAACAGCCGGGCAGTGGTGGCGCACGCCTTTAATCCCAGCACTTGGGAGGCAGAGGCAGGTGGATTTCTGAGTTCGAGGCCAGCCTGGTCTACAGAGTGAGTTCCAGGACAGCCAGAGCTACACAGAGAAACCCTGTCTCGAAAAAAAAAAAAAACAATCAAAATATATGGGAGCCAACTGTGGTGCTCAGTGCCTACCTACAGCCCCAGCATTTGGGATGCTAGAGGCTCTGTGAGAAGGAGTTTAAGGACAGACTCGGCTGCCTGTTACAGGAGGGTCTGGACTACGTGAGGCTCTGTCTAGGAAGGGAAGGAGGAGAGCAGGAAATACATGCAAGACCTACAAGTTCCGTGAAGGGACATTCACAGTCTGTTACCTCAGAGTCCTAGAGCCAACCTTCCTTGGATATCTAGGGATCACTGCTCTGGCAAATGATTTTCCAGGATGTTTTTACCCACATGCCTAACCCCAGTAGATGATTCTGGTTGCTTCGTATCCTTCCCTTGGCATGTCTGGTTTTGTTATGTCGGAAGTAAATTTAAAACACCTTTTAATCTATGTATTAGCTATCTAACTTTCTGTGATAGATTATGTTCAAGTTTTTGTTTTGTTTTTATTTTGGCAGAGCTAGGGCTTGAACCCAGGCGCTTCTTCATGCATGTTAAGCAAGTGCAGTACCACTGAGCTCTAACCCCAGCCCCAACACATTAGTTTTAAAGGAAGGGCACTTTACCTTTCTTGTTAGTTCAAGCAATACCAGGGACTATCCTAGTCTAAGGCCCACCCTTGGAGTAGCAAGGTTTTATTATAGAGGAACCACATACAGAAAATGGGAAGAACCCACAAAAGTTTATTACAGTGTACCTTTTGGCAGTTTTAAAGAGCTCAAGGTGAGTAGGTAAAATACAAAAGAAAGAATAGTAACATTTTATTCTATAGTATGTCAGATGTATTGAACGGTAGAATAGTAAACATAAACCCTGTAGTGTTCACTTACCTGCTTCATAATCACCAGCTCAGCATCAATCAGTTTTGCCTCTTACGTACCCACTTACTCTTATCCTGCAGATAACTAATTTTTCTTTCTTTTACAACTTAGAGATTGAAGATTGTAATGCCAATTCTAATACAGACTTCAGAAATTTTTGGTTTTGTGACATTCCTTTTTTTTTTTTTTTTTTGTTAAAAAAAAAAAAATTAAGATTTATTTATTTTATGTATATAAGTACATTGTAGCTGTCTTCAGACACACCAGAAGAGGGCATCGGATCCCATTAGAGAATTGAACTCAGGACCTCTGGAAGAGCAGCCAGTGCTCTTAACCGCTGAGCCACCTCTCCAGCCCGCATTCCTACTTCTTATAACAAATTTTAAAGAAATAGGACAGGTAAAAAGTGGCATAAATAGTGACATTTAGAATTATTAATGTAAAAACAGTGTAAAGCAAACTGAAATGTCTAAAAAGCAGGTGAATTAGAATTTATAAGTTAAATTGAATACCATTCAGGAATTTCAAATAATTGTATTGGAATCCATGTACTAACATGAGAAAAAAAATGGGGGCTGGGGCTGAAGCGATGGCCCCGTGGTTAAAACAGTTGCCCCGCAGCTATAAGGACCCACGTACATCTGGGTTATAACAACCTGCCTGTAATTCCAGCCTCTCAGGGCAAAAATGGGGTCCCCAGGGCAAGCGGGAGAGAGCAGCAGTGTCGCTGTGCTCTAGGTCTGGAGACACTGACGAGGTAGAAAAGCTGCTGGGGATGATGACAGCATCCACTGGGGTCTCCACGTGCGTACACAGCCACCCATACATGTAAAACATTCATATGCACACATTCAAATGGAAAAAGAAAAATACCTGTTTTTACATGTGCTTGTCATATGTAGTCAATTCTTTTTCTAATTTTTAGGTGTCATTACTTTGTTGACGTTTCTTAAGTTGTAAAAAAATCATTACCAAGTCCTGTCTATTCCCTGGCGGTGTCACACATGTGTGCATTTTAGTTGTTTTTGCCCCACCATCCTCTCTGGTCCCACCGAACCCTTTTTTCTTCCCACGAGCCTCTCGTTCATAGCTTGTTTCCTTTACTAAGGTTCCTTGAGCATGGGTGGAGAGGAGTCATTTGGTGGGCATCTTAGAATGATGCTGAAGAAAAAGACTTTCCCTCCCCTAATTCTATTTTAAACTTTTTAAGTGCTTTATTTAAAATGTAAACTACGATTAAGAAAGGTCTGCATCTTAAGACTGGGAAGCAACGTGCTTTTCTCACAAGCATGGGGACCTGATGTTTAAGAGGAAATAAAGAAATACAAAAAAAAAAAAAAAAAACCTCATGAAATGGCACATGCCTGTAACCCTAGCCCTTAGGAGCGAAAATAGGGGAACTCATCAGACTTGGCTGGACTCACCCAGTCAGTGAGGTCCAGGCTTAGTGAAAAGCAGTCTCAAAAAGATGCTTGCTGCTGATCTCTGGCCTCACACGCGCACACACACACAGAGTTTTTTTGGAGAATTACATCTTTTTTTTTTGCAAGTTAAAATCAACAGGTTTATTTCTCACTCTTAGGAGGGCTGTTCTACCTTCCGACAGATCTGTCAGTTTCCAGTGCCCGTTAGTTACAAGTGATCAAGTTACAAAACAAGACCACTTTTGACTAGAGTTAGGTGGCTTTTTACTAGTATTTGTTGGGAGAGTTGTTGTGTTTTACAAAGTAGTCTGCTATCAAAGGGGAGCTGCTAAGGAACACTAACCTATTAGAATGTAGATCCCTCAGGTTCCTCGTCATACTATTTTGGGACAGTCATCTACAGAGCTTTGGATGGCCTCTGAAACCTAGGTTTAAGAGGAAAGATGTTGGGGGCTGGAGAGATGGCTCAGCGGGTAAGAGCACTGACTGCTCTTCCGAAGGTCCTGAGTTCAAATCCCAGCAACCACATGGTGGCTCACAACCATCCATAATGAGATCTGATGCCCTCTGCTGGGGTGTCTAAAGACAGCTACAGTGTACTTACATATAATAAATAAATAAATCTTTAAAAATAAAAAAAAAAATAAAAGAGGAAAGATGTTCTGGTAAAACCTGATCTATTTGTACATCACAAAAGCACCTTTCCCCTCAGGAAGTGAGCGAGTACCTATTTGCTCAAATGGAGCTTGTCCCCTTTGGTACCAAATCTATTTTCTCTTTGGGGATTGTGTGTGTGTGTTTGGACAGTACAAGATTACATTGTTTCTGTACCATGCTCTACTTGTTTTTTGCTGAGAATTTTGTTCATAAACTATATTGGAAACTTAAGGCATTTTCTTTCACTACAGGTATTTTCCATAACAATTTGTGTTAATTTAGTTGGAAAAAATAACTTTTTTCATAGAAAATCTAAAATGCTTTGTAAAAATTCTGTGGGTATATTTAGCTTATATCTCAACATTTATAATACCACCTTGTTTAATTTTGATAATTTGCTTTTATCAACTTTTAAGTTCATGACATGGTGTTTTCTTTATTTTCTTTTCATTTTCCTTCAATTTCAGAGCATGTTACTTCTAATGCCAGCGATAGTGAAAGTAGTTACCGTAAGTGTTTCATGTTACTTGTTCTTTTTTTTTTTTTTTTTTTTTTTTTTTTAAAGTAGTAAATATTACTGAGTGGCTTTTTCCTAAATGATGTGCTCTAAAAACTAAAAGTCATATTCTTAAGATTGTTAAACCAGGAAGAGCCAAGTAAAATTACAGACTTGAAAAGGGTAATGATCACCTGAAGGTTGAGTATCTAACCCAAAGCCTGAACTCTGTAGCAACAATGTCTGATGTAAAGGTTTCAGATCCTAGAACATTTAATATTTCTAATTTTTCACTTCAGAGTTGTTCAACCAGGTTTGGCTGTGTAGATATTTTTAAATGCATAAAACTCTAAATCTGAAACATTTTTGCTGTAAGTATTTTGGCTAAGGGGGCCTCAAATTCCACATACAGAGAGGTTAATTTCAAGGTTTTAATGAAAACACACCCATTTACCAGCTTACTTGTGTATATATACTTAGTATGTGGGTTTGTCTGCACCTTATAAAAAGTAAATATCTGTTGGGGAACAAACTTGTAGTTTCCTGTTTTCTTTAGTAATTTTGTTTTCTAACATAAGCACTAAAAGGATATTAGTAATGCTAAATCATCATTAGTTTATTTTCTTTTTATTCTATGCACCCATTGCTCAAAAAGCAATACTGTTTATTCCCTTGATGTTTAATGTTATGTTCTTGATATTAATTAAACTATATAAAATGGGGTATGGAAAGGGGAGAGTATGTGAATATCAATTGTAGCAACTTAAAAATTAAAATTGTTTTTTTGACTTTTTTTACTGCTGTCTAAAATGAAAGTAATCTTGATTACAGATGAATATGGCTGCTCACAAGGTTAATAATCCTGTTACAAGTCCCAGATATTTCATGTTGGCAATATATACTTTTAACCCTCATTCATTTGTTAGACATTTTCTCTACATAATAGCTATGTGATTTGAGGAGGAAGACTGGGAGAATAATTTCTTTCATTTCAGCATTTTATATGCTTATAACCAGAATCCACCCTAGAATACAAAGAGGTCATGAAAGTATATACTGTCTTCTCTCACTGTTTGCATGAATTATTAAGTTGTGGAATATCCAGCTGCATGTTTTTATAGTATGTAAACCATATTTTATATCAGTAATTTTTGTTTTGTTTTGTTTTTTTTGAGACATTAAGTGTATAGCCTTGACTGTCCTGGAACTCTACCTAGACCAGGCTGGCCTCAAACTCATAGAGATTTGACCTGCCTCCGCCTCCCAGGTGCTAGGATTAAAGGCATGTGCCACCATGCCTGGATACATTAGTGGTTTAAAAAACAAAAACAAACAAAAAACCAGCTCATGAAGTATCTGTTTTGTGACACTACAGTAATGAGATTGTCAAGCAAGTCCAGATGTGGCACTGTTACAGATTTCCCCCCAGCTGTTGCACATGCATGGTGATGTTCACAGATCGTAACCCAGTCCTGGGGCAGTAGAGCTTTACAGAACCTTGGTAAAGAGAACGCTTCCAAACACCGTACCCAGTTCTCCTTGCTCTCAGTCAGTCACTCGATGTTTTCTATACTACATGCTAAGACTAGAGTTTCAGTTATTTTCGTGGTGTTCAGATATAGTTGATAGGGTTGTTTTTTTTTTTTTCTCATTCATAATATTTCCAAAGCTCCTTTAACTTGAGATGCTTTAACTTCTGAAGTGCTTTTGTGATCAAAACAAAATTATAAATAAATATAGCTTTAAATATACTCAATTGGAACAGAAACAGTATCTTCAGCAACTTACTTGGTTTTTCTGATTTTGACTTTTTTTTTTTTTTTTTTTTTTTAAAGCAGAGTCTCAGTACATGATCCAGGCCAATCTCATAATGCCTGAGCTCAAGTGCTGGAATTATAGGCAAGCAGTCCCACATCCAGCCATAGTACATATTTATACTAAATGTTCTATATCCCAAATGAAGGGGTGTTTGTTGGTTTTGTTTTTTGCTATTGGGAGGCAGCTTTGTTGTTTGTTTTTTTATAGTACTAGGGATCAAACTCGGGCACTTGCCAGTAAGTTAAATCTCCAGCCAGTGAAGATTTAATGGATTTGATGATGTGTAAATAAATAAGCGCATAATAACCTTAACTTATGGGAAAAATAGTACATTTGCCTTATATATTAAATTTACCTTTATGGTTTAATAATTTCCCCTTTTGTTCTAAGTCTTGCCTTGGATATTTATGACATAAGTCCCTTTTTGTATACCATGTTTATTTCTCAGAAAGCCCTAATATCTCACACACCCAGAGTTAGATGAGTCGGGTGGAGCAGGGTTACCTTGGCATTGGCTATCTTTACAGATGTTCTTTACAGATGCTCTGATCCTTGCTTTAACTTTCCAATAGGTGGTCAAGAAGAGTATGTTTTATCTTATGAGCCAGTGAATCAACAAGAAGGTTTGTGACGTTTGATGACGTTTGATGTTTTATAGCCTTATTAAAAAGTATATTTCAGGGCCATTGAGATGGCTCGGTAGATAAGAGTGCTTGCTGCCAAATCTGACAACCTCAGTTCATATCCCAGAAATGACATGGTAGAAAGAGAGAACCAACTCCCACAAGTTATCCTCTGACCTACACACACACCACGTCACACACAGAAAAATTATAATAAATAGATTGATGTAAAAGTAAATATGCTTAGTGTAAAAAATCAGACTACTAGATACAAAAATACTGCATCAGAATTTTGCTGTTTTTAACTATATATTTAGAAATTTTCTATATGAATATTAAACCCATAAAATATTAGAACCAAGTCATTTTATATTGACTGGGTTTTATTGGTATTGTGACCCTAAGCTCACTGTATCTACCTTTCTCTCCCTCCGGACACAGTACCGGTCTGATTCTTAGCAGTGATCTTCCTCCTTCAGCATGACCCACTGTGCTCTTGGCTGGCTCATCTTTCCAGATCACAGGGTCATCGTATCACTTCCATACCCAGTTGTTTTTGTCTGCTTTGCTCTGCTTTCTTGTTTTTAACTTCAAAAACCATCAATACAACATCAATACACTTTGTTTTCTAGTTATAATGAAGTGTTAGCAATCTATTAAAATGTCTAAGATGCTAAACATAACTCTACTTCCAAGATTTTAATAAGGATTTGTTTACAAAGTAGTACTTAGTTGAGAACATAATATAGAGAAAGAATGAAGAGATTCTTCATAATAGTTCAGAATGGTTTTGTTCTCTGCTGAAATACACTAATGTTTGTTAAGTGTTTATTCTTTTCAATACATTTATTTTTGTAGTTAATTATACCCGACCAGTCATCATATTAGGACCTATGAAAGACAGAGTAAATGATGACTTAATCTCAGAATTTCCTGACAAATTTGGATCCTGTGTCCCTCGTGAGTAACCCAAATTAAACTATTTAACATTTTCTGTCACTGTGTTTGATAGAAGTAAATGTAACTGCTTTAAAGACTATAGTTAATTATTTTATTAATTATTCTTTCTTCCTAAATATTATTTTTTTTAAATTTAAAAGTATTACGTTAAACCTTTTTAAAATGAATGAATTAAGTAGAAGATGTATTTATTCTGTTTTTAAATATTAAACACTTCCCCAAGTTCTTTTTTATTGAAGATACAACTAGACCAAAGCGTGACTATGAGGTAGATGGAAGAGATTATCATTTTGTGACTTCAAGAGAACAGATGGAGAAAGATATCCAGGAACATAAATTCATTGAAGCTGGCCAGTATAACAACCATCTGTATGGAACGAGCGTTCAGTCTGTGCGAGCAGTGGCAGAGAAGGTAAGCGCCAGGCCACCCCAGGAAGCAGTCTCTAATAGAGGCCGCTTGACTTTATTTGGAGTGAAAAATATACTACAGCTGACGTAGCCTTGATAGCTTATTAACGTTACTGCTTTAGTTGAGCAAATATTAGATTTTCAGTGACTTAGAAAAGTTCATCTAAGATCAAGTTGTCAGGTCTGAGAATGAGCTGATCACATTCATCTGCAAAATGGGGAACAGTTATCCTATGACCTTGTCCTGGCTAAGGTCACCAGTGTCCCTGAGAAAGCAGGGAGGTCTTTGGAGCTTAAACTTTACTGGACCAAATGGAAGTCTTATTCCAAATAGTTTCTTATATTGGTGCAGGTGTCTCTCTTATGTTGGGGTCCATCCCAGGGACAACTTATAAAGGCAAATACCATAAAAGCTTATACATAGGTGCAGGAAGTGCTGCTGGGTGGTTGGTTCAGGTCCAAGCTTATTGTGGGTAACTACACAAAAGAGTTCTGACTGCTATCGTGATTGGTTCCCAGGGGCACAGAACGTAACAGAACACATGATCAATCTTGGCGTCAGAAAGTTTCCTAGTGACAGCAGCTGGCCAGGTGACAGCTACCTAGGCCTTACCATTTCAGGAGGTCCCAACAAATATAACTTAAATATCAGACGTTCCTGAATTCTCAACAGACTTTTTTTTTTTTTAGAAATTTATATCATAATTATAAAGTCTATGTAAAAAATTCTAAAACAGTGCTCTAGTTTCATTTCTGTCATTGTGATAAAATGCCCTGATCAAAGCATTTTAGGAGTTTATTTAGCTTATAATTCCAATGATCCTTTAAACGATGGGAATTCAGAGTGGCAGGAACTCAAAGCAACTGATGACAGCATGTCCACAGTCTAGACCTTTGCTTCCTGCTGCCTTCCTTTCCTCTTGTACAGGTCAGGGCCCAGTCTGTAGAACTGTGCCACCTACATTCAAGACAGTGCTTTCCACCTCATTTAACAGTCCAGACAATCCCCTCCATAGCCACGCCCACAGGCCAACCTGATTCCCTCAAGTGAGCTTCCTCCTTCAGGTGATTCCAAGTTTTGGCAATGACATTTAAAACCATCACATCTAGACAGTTTGTAAAATAGCAAAGTTAGGGGGCTCATACTACTTAATTTTGATACTTTAATAATAATATCATCTAGTATAAAAAGAGTCATATAGATCAAAGGGGCTGCACGTTGATGTATTCTGAAATAAGCCTAGATTGGTGGTACACACATGCAATTTCAGCTACTCGGGTAAAACAAGAGGATTGCTTGAACCCAGGAGAGAAAGGCCAATCCTTTCAACGTATCAAGACTCTGTCTCAGTCAAGTGGAAAAAAAATGTAATGCTGTGACAGACCCACACACATGGTCATATGGAGAAAAGAACCAATTCTGCGAAGTGATAGCATTTGAACATGTGATGCCAGAACAATTAAGTAGCCTCAGTTCATACTGTTTACAAATCTAACCAAAGAGTAAGTCATGGGTCTAAATTCTAAAACTGAAACCTTCTGAGGAAAAGCATAAGGAGAAGCCGGCGCGGCGGCTCAGAGGAGTGTTTGCTGCTGCTCTGCGAGGTCCTGAGTTCAGTTCCCAGCACATCTGATGGCTAACATCCTCCTCTAGCTCCAGTTTCAGAGAATCTGATGCCTTCTTCTGGCCCCCAAGGGCAGTAGGCACACATATGGTGCACATACATACATGCTATACATACATGCAGGCACTCATATATAAAATAAAATAAAATAGAAATAAGTAATTTATCGAGAGAAGTCATGACCCTAAGTTAGATAAAGATACGTTGAATGCACAGTCCACAGTAGAAAAAGATGTTAGACTGGAGTTCATCAAAATAAAAACTCTGCTCCTGCAAAGCACTGGTCAGAAAGAAAGGTGGCAGCAGCTGATAAACTACTACCCTCCACAGAGCAGTTCACCCTCCACAGAGCAGTTCACCCTCCACAGAGCAGTTCACCCTCCACAGAGCAGTTCACCCGCCACAGAGCAGTTCACCCTCCACAGAGCAGTTCACCCGCCACAGAGCAGTTCACCCGCCACAGAGCAGTTCACTTCTAGGGCTTGTTTCCAAACACACACTCCAATAATACGAAAACTGCACTTGCATAAGGGTTGCCATTGTAGCTCTAATCAAAGTGTGAGATACTGTAAACTATTCAGTGCCAAGACAAAAGTGATTGAAAATCAGAAATACCCATGAATTGGAGTTCTTTACAGTTAATAAATGACAGTGATGTATTTATGAATTGATTTGCAACATACAGAGGACCTGTGACTTAGTGTTTAAAAGGAGAAATAAGAAAACACATCTACCCAACTGTATGTAAACACAGGGAAAACCAATCAGAACCTGGTGAGACTAGTTACTAACAAAGGGAAAGTTGGAGTTGGATCAAAGAGTGCAACATTTGATTGTCAGAGTAAGTTGACAACTGATTATAACACACGGTGCTACAGAAAAATTGAGTAGTCCATGAAGGCGTAAGCAAGCACATGGATGAAAGGGTGGAGGAGAAGCCTTACTTACATGCGCTGTCTGCTGCTGATCAAGGCCAAGGCATGACAGAGTTGGGAAATCTTTCTTGAAAATCTCATGGTAATAATTATTTCAGGTAAGACCATTAAGAGATGATTAAAATTATATCTTAAAATAATCACAATTAGTAAGTGACATTTTGTGAGAAACAAGATTATTTGCATTCCAGGAAAATGTCTACCCTGAAAATAGTTAAAAAGCAAAGATAATTTTACAATGAAGAACTTTTAAACAGACAGAAGTTTAAATGTAATCACATTGTCAGTAGAAATGGGAAAAATAGATATCACATACCTTCTTGATAAAATGAACTAAGAACAGGATACCTGTCAGTGGTATTCCAGAAATGTGTGACTTGCCCTCTGATCACCAAGAGGCAGGCTGAGCCAAAAAGCATATCCTATGAAATGATTGATCTATACTCTTCAAAATTGCCAAGATCAGGGCTAGAGAGAGTTGGCTCACAGGATAAAGTGCTGTGTTCCTATCTCCAGTACTCATGTAAAAGCCAGGCAGGTTAGGGTTGAGCAGGATGGACACAGGCAAGTGAGTCCCCATAAACAGTGATCTGGGTTCAGTTAACAAGCTTATTCCTAAAAAAGTAAATAAGGATGAGTGGGATGGTGGTAGGGGGACACACCTTTAATCCCAGTACTCAGGAGATGGATCTCTATGAGTTGAAGGCCAGCCTGGTCTATAGAGCCAGTTCCAGGGCAGCCAAAGCTACACAGAGAAACCCTGTCTCAAAAAACAAGGTAGAGAGCAAAAACACTGGACCTTGGCCTCTGCCCTCTGCATTCACATGTTCAATATATGCATACACAACACAACACAACACAACACAACAACAGTGAATACCAAGACCTAGAATGACAAAGGCTGAGTTTCCCAGCTGCTGGCAATCAGACATTGTCAGTAAATCAAATGCATGTCCTAGATTGCAACCTCAGCCAGGTTTAAACACTCTTTACTGTGTGTTTAGGAAGAAGCACTATATGACCGGCTAGAATTATGCTGTGATTACCTTTGGGTAATAGAGACCAAAGGAATATTATTTCTGCGGTTTACAGTAAAACTAATCCATATATGTAAAGAGTGAAGCCAGCATGTTAGTTTTCTGTCACTGTGAAGGAAAACAGGGAAGGATTTGTTTTAGCTCATGGTCTCAGAGGTTTCAGTCCATAGTGAAGAAGCAAAGAGGAAGAGAGAGTAGAAATAGACAGAAACCCTCAGTCACACGTCCAATGAGTTGCTTCCTCCAGTGAGTTTATCCATGAATTACATCCTTAGCCTAACACAGGGCTAGAAAGAGGTAGCTCAGTCAGTAAAGGCCTGGCCACATAAACATGAATACCTGACATTAGATCCCTAGTACCACATAAAGCAGAGTGTGTTGGTGCGCACCTATAATCTCAGCCCTGGGAAGCAGACAGGAAGCTCCCCGGAAATGATTGGCAGCTAGTCTGGTCGCTAGGTGACAAACCTCAGGTGCAGTGAGACCACATCTCAGAAAGTGAGGTGAAGCTCAGTGAAGGAAGACACCTATACACATGCACATATACATTAAAAGATAAATTAAATTGTCGACTTTTTTAATACTGTGAGTGCATTGTTTTCTTTACTTTTTTGTATGTTTGGAGTCTTTTACAATATTAATTTTTATTGTAAACATGCCTATTAAATTGAGTATCTTTTAACATAAACTCTAGTCTTTAAATTGCAAGGTATTTTTATGAGACCAAGGACCTGATTTTAAATATTCCAATAAAATTTATTTAATTTTCATTATATACTTTTCTATGTAACTTGGAAATACACAGCTATAATAAAAATGTAAATGACCTTTTGTGTCAGTGGATTTGTCCAAAAAACTTACTTAAATCCAGAATTGGGTTTTCCAAATCGCAGTTTATGGTATCTTCCAACCCCCGATAACATGAGGATTGGAAGCATGGAATAGTAGTACTGAGGGCCTAGAAATTGGCTCAGTGCGTAAGAGTGTATACCACTCTCACCGAGGAGCCTCATGGGAGAGCCCAGGGCTGCCTCTTATACCTCTAGCTCCAGAGAGATGGCCATTGTTCTCTTCTGGTCTCCTTGGACACACACAGGCATAACATAAATAAAAATAGGTTTTTAAAGAATAGTGGTAGTGAGGCTTTACAGGTTTACTGAGTAAAAGGCATGCTACACTCCGTGTGCACTGAGTAAAAGGCATGCCACACTCCGTGTGCACTGAGTAAAAGGCATGCCACACTCCGTGTGCACTGAGTAAAAGGCATGCCACACTCCGTGTGCACTGAGTAAAAGGCATGCTACACTCCGTGTGCACTGAGTAAAAGGCATGCTACACTCCGTGTGCACTGAGTAAAAGGCATGCTACACTCCGTGTGCACTGAGTAAAAGGCATGCAACACTCCGTGTGCACTGAGTAAAAGGCATGCTACACTCCGTGTGCACTGAGTAAAAGGCATGCCACACTCCGTGTGCACTGAGTAAAAGGCATGCTACACTCCGTGTGCACTGAGTAAAAGGCATGCCACACTCCGTGTGTCTTTTCACCTTCTGCTGCTCATGCCATTTTATGAAACGAAGTTTGTTTTGATGTATTTGTTTTTTGTTTTGTTTTGGTTTTTTGGGTTTTTTTTTTGTTTTGTTTTTGGTTTTTGGTTTTTTGAGACAGGGTTTCTCTGTGTAGCCCTGGCTGTCCTGGAACTCACTCTGTAGACCAGGCTGGCCTCTAACTCAGAAATCCACCTGCCTCTGCCTCCCAAGTGCTGGGATTAAAGGCGTGTGCCACCACTGCCTGGCTTATTTGTGTATTTTAACCTGTATGTATACATGAGTGCTTGTATGTGTGGGTCTGTACACGTGAGTATGCAGAGGTGCCCATTGGGGTCAGAAGAGGGTGTTGGGTCCCCTGAAGCAATAATGATCAGTAGCTGGTGGCTACCCAGCATGGGACAATGAACTCAACTCAAATCCTCTGTAAGAAGAATGTACACTTTAACTGCTGAGCCGTCTCTCCACCCATTTAGAAGTTGTTGGTCTATAAAAAGTAGACCTGTATTTAATTCTTTTTGGCTTTAAAAATTGAAAAATAATTATTCATAATTATTGTCTTCATTTAATTTCCCTTCTGAAATTTACTGATAAATGACAATTTTGCTTGAAATAAAAAGAATCTAAATGAATCCTAGCACTTGGGAGGCAGAGGCAGGCAGATTTCTGAGTTTGAGGCCAGCCTGGTCTACATAGTGAGTTCCAGGACAGCCAGGGCTACACAGAGAAACCCTGTCTCGAAAAACCAAAAAAAAAAAAAAAAAGGATCTAAATGAAGTACAATGCAGATTGTGCACTGTGGGAAACTCTTTTGGTATAATTGAAAAGATTTGGCATACTTATTTAATTGTCTTCTTTATTGTCTCTATTTTAGGGCAAACATTGTATCCTTGATGTGTCTGGAAATGCCATAAAGAGGTTGCAGATTGCACAGCTTTACCCAATATCTATTTTTATTAAACCCAAATCCATGGAAAATATCATGTAAGTGTAAATGTCTAGAATGTTCCCTTTAAATGCAGATCAGCCAACCTTGACTTACTTATTTGTCCTCATTCTCTCCGTCTATAAAATGAAGACAGTATTTATACCTATCATAGAGGGCATTGTGTGACATTAACCCCCCATCATCATTCATTCTATTGAATGGTCTGCAGCTATATGGTAACCGTTAAAAAGACAAAAGGGAGACAGGGACAGGCAGATTTCTGAGTTCCAGGACAGCCAGGGCTACACAGAGAAACCCTGTGTCAAAAAAAAAACGATAAAAGGGTGGTGGCTCCCTGGCTGACACGAAGTGAGATGGCTCCATTAAGGCATTCGCCGCCAAGTCTGAAGACCTGAGTTCAATATCCAGGATCCACACAGCAAAAGAGGACTCCTGCAAGCTGCCCCCTGACACACATACACACAAACAACGTACATTTGCATACATGAATATAGTTTTTCTTAGTAGAATTAAGTAAAAAAGAAAAGAAAGTGCAAATAAAAACAACAAATAGAACAAAAGTACAGTCTCAGTGGGCCTAAATATCCTGTTCATTAAAACACTGAAACTCACTAAGTACTGTACTCAACATATGCAAAATACATACTGACTTCAAACACATGTGACAGTGACCAAACTGTCTGCTGGAGTACAATTTTCAAATAACTGAAAACAAATATCCTCTGACCACAACAAAATTAAATTAGAAATTAATAATAAAAATATGACTCAAATGCTTATATATTAGAAACTGAGCATTATCCTTCTGAATAGGTTAAAAAAGAAATCACAGAAAAATTAATAACTGTTTTGAACTACATATAAAAGCTGACAAACTTAATGTCATGTCTTTGCTGAAGGAGATTACACAGCCTGTAAACATGAAACTAAACATAAGGCTTGTTGCCAGACCCGATTTCAGGGCTGTGGAGCTCGGGAGGCCTGCTGAAAATCCAAGACCAGCTGGGACTACAGAATGAGAGACACTGTTTCAATAAAGCACAAACAAGGAGAGAAGTTGGAAGTCACCATAAATTCAAAGAAGCCAGAAGAGAATTCTGTGTGATATCAAATCAGCATAGAACAGTGGTCAATGGGAAGGTGTTCTTTGAAAATACAATAAACATTAAGAATGACCAAGAAACAAAGTCAAGCATTTCCATGTTAACACCAGAATGGAAAAAGGTGATCAGTATACATCAGTGGTCATTACAGTTTGACACAGGTGACCCAGTAGAAATCAGGCCTTGGACAGAGCACACACTCAGTATGGCACTGGCTTTAAACAACTGAAAGCCGTGATGTTGTGGTGTTAACTAATTGCGCATCAGGAGGGTGAAAATGGAAAATGACACAACATCTTTGACAGGAATACAGAGCACCTGAAACGACAGAGTGTCACTTGGTGGATTGATTATTTTATAGTACCTTCAGAAGCTTGAAACATGCAGAATTTGGGATTAGCCTAGAACTCCCCTTCCTAGATACATAAAACAGAAATGCATGCTTGTATTAAGCATACTTTCTTGCCAGCAAAAGTGCTATTCAAATAGCCACCACCTAGAAACTATCTAAATGACCACCAGCAGCCGAATACATCAATAACAATGAAACATTCTGCAAGAATGAGCAGTCTCCAGCTATGTACACACACATAAGAGTCATAAAATTTAAATAAAAGATCTCAGAAGTACGCATGCTCTACAATTCCAGGTTTGATCATCACTTTCAAAACCCAAATGAAACCTGACCATGAGGATGGCACACTGAGTCCCAGAGCACTGGTGCCGCTCTGTTAGACGTGAGTGCTAGGGGCACAGGGTTGTGACAGTGTGTCAAGCTACACGTGTAAGTTACTACACTTCCATGTTTTTAAATCAAAACAAAACAAAACAACATTAACTAGAAAAGGACAAAAGGAAGGAAAATCTTGCATAGTAACCACGAGCAGAGCTTATTCATGGAATATAAGGCTGATTTAATATTTAAAAATCTATCAGAAGACTAAAGGTCCAGAGTAGGGCACTTACCGAGCATAAACAAAGGGTGTAGAAGCTACGCAGGCTGGACTTAACCATCAAAGAGAATCTCCAAATAATGAGCGCACGGTAACCGCCCCACCTGCACAATGGCTTCACTGGCAAGATCGATCTGCTCGACCTATTTTGGAACTTTGAAGTCTTTTGAAGCCTTACAGCTTCCTAGGGTTGGTTTAAAAGGTTAATTCCAGCTCTCAGCATGATGTCAGCTCCTATTTTTTAGCCCCATAGCAAGCAGTCTGCGTACCATTTCTAGGATGCCGCAAAGGATACAACAAAGACCCTGCCAGCAGCGGCTATGCCGGCTGGTTCTATTTCTGGCTTGGAAGTATAATAAGGTGCTTAAAAAGTAATTGTCAAAGTTTTAAAAGCCCCAGTGCCTTTCTCCAGACCCACCCCACCTCCTTGACTTTGCCTATTTTTACGTTGGTGGCCAGCCCAGGACATTTGGAAGTATCACATAAATGGATGGAATTTATAGACATATGTCATCATGGAAAGACGCAGTCTCATAAACTACCTGAGTAGACTCTTCAGCTTATATCAAGCTGCCTCAGCACAGAAATGCTCTACAACAATAAATAAATATTAAATAAAACAGCAAAAATTATTCTCTAGAGTTGCTGAATTGGATGAATCCAATGTGAAGTTTTAACAAAACAAAAGATGTACAAAGAAACGCAGAGAATGAATGGTTCATTTACAGGACAGTCAGCACACCCTGAGGCAGGCCAGACGGCAGACTCACCACACATTGTAAAACCACTTTAGTATGTAAAAAATAACAGGCTTCCATGTAACAGCCTCATATTCTCCTCTGGTGTCCCCTCTTTCTGCCTAGTGTATGTATATCACCTCGAAGATATGTAAAATAACTAAAAGGCAAGGTCAAAGTCAAGAAAAGTATATCTGAACAAGTTGGAATTATGAATAAAGAGAAAACTTGAATTCTGGGGGGCTAGCAATAGCTCACCCCTAAGAGCACAAACTACTCTTAGAATCCAATTCAGGTTCCTCTAGGGGACCCATGCCCTCTTCTGGCCTTCACACACACTGCGCTCAAGTACACATACCCACACCGTAACACCAAGATACATAATTCAAAATAAAACTTTTCTTTTTAGTTCTGGTTGTTTAAAAAAAAAAAAAAAAGCCAGTTAGTGAAATAAATTTAGTAGGGAGAATCAGAGGCAAATTTGAACGGGCAGAAGACTCATCAGACTTAAAGACAGGACAATAGAAATTATCAAATCTAAGGAACATTGGTGAAAATTTAACAGAGCTTTCAAGGAACTGGGAGAAGACATTGAGTAGGTCAACGTATGTTCTGAATTTCAAAATGTGAGAAGGAACAGAGATTACTTGAAGAAACTTACCAGGTTTTATTTAAAAGTCATAAATATCCAAGATGTTGAGTAAAGTAAGCATGAGAGAGAGAGGTGCCCTAACTGAGGCGTGTCCCAGTCAGGCTGTTGGAAGACAGTGTTGTGCACAGCATGAGAAATGGCTCATCACACACGGGACATCTTCCAGTAAGATGATCTGCAGAATCCTCATCAGGAACTTTGGAGGTCAGAGGGCACGACTGCTATATTAAAGGCACTGGAGAATAAGGCCCCCATGCAGCCCTCTGTGCCCAGTGAGGGTGAGGGAAAGGAGCCGCTGCCTAAGCCTGGTGGTGTGCATTTGACCCCTGGAGCCCGTGAGAAGGAGGGGAGAGAAGCAACCCCACAAAGTTGCCCTCTGCCCGCCATGTGAATCCTATGTTGTGTTTGCCATGTACCATACACTTACAGAATAGTAATAAATTAAAAAGAAAATTAAAGTGTTCTCAGATCAACAAAAGCTGTCCATTGCTGCTAGACCTAGCTCATAAGCAGTGTTCAGGAAACCCTGAGGGTTGAGAGGGCACTATGCTATAGGCGTACAGAATGCCATACTTGATGCTGAAGTAGTGAGAGCTTGCTCTCACAAGTTGAGAGCAAACTTATTCCCATGGGGCCATCATCCAGCTGCAGGAAGACTAAGCTCATGTTCGGCTTGCCTCTGTCCACACACACCTGGGTTATTGTAAAATAAACGTCATATATATCATTTCATATATAATAAAAGTAATTGAATTAAAAACATCCTCACTGAGGATATGGCATTTAGCCAACAATATTTTTTTAATATATGTCAGATTTCCTTGTGTTTTATATGTTTGCAGGTTTTTTCCTCTAGCCATACTCTAAGGTTTCCTCATGGGAGAACCTTAAGCTTTTAATCTGTCTTCCTCCGTGTTCCTCTCTCATCCCACTCCACTTCGCTGATGCGGAAGCTAGGTCATTTCAGTTTCCCCAGACCATACTTTCTGATGGTTTGTTTAATGTCTCCATTTATGGTCTGTAAATCGGTATATAGATCTGTGAATCACATCTTAATATGAAGTGCACAAGGAAACTGTCAGAAAACTGCATTGGTTGCTCTGAGCTAGTGTAGAAAGTGCCACAGTCCTGTTGTCACTGGAGTGTCATGCAACAGGCCTGTGACTGCATCTGTTCCCAGTGACAGCTACAGTTTGCGCAGACTTGAGCTACTTTATTGTATGCCTTATATGTCCTCTGTCTTTTTTTTTTTCAATATTACAATATGGTAATCACCAATTTCTAAATTTATTTGCATAGGGAAATGAATAAGCGCCTAACAGAAGAACAGGCCAGAAAGACGTTTGAGCGAGCCATGAAGCTGGAGCAGGAGTTCACTGAACATTTCACAGGTAGGCACCCTGTGTGGTCAGCCTGGCTGCTAATGGAGAATCTTAAAATGCCGTGTACCTAGGGTTGTGTGCGTGGGAGTCATTCTTGACCTTCATTGAAGGCTCTGACCTTCCCCTGCCCTTCATAAATTCTTCCCATTCCTCCCAGGCTTACTAAGATAGGACTGAGAGATTCCCTAGGCATTCGGGGTGCACAGTGGGATGTGTATACTTCGTGAGCTGATTGCTGCAGTCATAGTAGTACATCTGTGGCCACAGGTCCTGCCTGCTGTGTGGCTCTGTGTGTGGCTGTTGGTGAGGTCACTTGACATCTACTTTTGTTAATGTCATTACCAATCTGTACATTAGATGCCCAGAAATTGTTCTTTTAGGGTCTTGGGTTTTCCAGTACTGGGACCTTGCACATACCAGGCAAGCACTGACACTGAGCTGTGGCCACAGCACACTTCCTCCTAAAAAAGAAATGTCTGACCTTTGACCACCATTTCCTTATCCTGTTCTACTCCCCACCCCCAATCTCTGGGAACCGTCACTGTGTTCTCTGCCTCTGTGTGTTCAGTTTAGATTCTACAGAGAAATGGAGCCATGTCGGATTTATTTTTATGTGTCTGGTTTAATGTAGCTTAAGATCTTGTATATTCTTCATGTTGTCAGAAATGACCAGATTCCTTCTTCTTATGGCTGGATAACGCCCTCATTATGGACATTTAGATATCCCCTATTTTCTTTGTTGGCAGTCATTTAGGTGGTTTTCATTGCTTTGTCTAGAGTAATTATGTTAGCAGGGCATTGCAGATGTCTCATTGACTCGCTGGTTCCTTTCCATTTGGATTTATACCCAGAAGTAAGATTGTTGGCTTAGAGCTCTTGCTGTGTTTTCTGTAGACTGGGTATAAGCACGAATTGTTTAGCTGACAGTTGGGAGGACTGGGAATCCCTAGAGGAGAAGGGTGACCTACAGAAGGGCGACAAGCACACAGAGGGCTGGAGGGACCGAGGGACCAACAGCCTCATTCTGGCAATCGCCTACTGCTGTAATAACACCTTAGGCTTGCCTAGAAAAGATAGGCTCTGCATGCCTGAACTTCTGGACTCAGGTGACCCCTCTACATGTGCTACCTGAGTAGCTGGGACCATGTAGACACACTGTGCCTGACCTCATTTAAAGTAATGGTCACATGAGCTCCAGCATGTGCGCTGATAGCATAAGTCATGTGCTGAGGGGAAGGGCAGCTTTTTTTTTTTTTTTTTTTTTTAATTTCACACTTAGAGGGAAACCATAAGGATATTAACATAGGGGGCTGGAGAGACGGCTCAGCGGGTAAGGGCACCGGCTGCTCTTCCGGAGGTCCTGAGTTCAATTCCCAGCACCCACATGGTGGCTCACAACCATCTGTAATGGGGTCTTAAGCCCTCTTCTGGTGTGTGTCTGAAGACAGCAACAGTGCACTCACATACATAAAATAATAAATCTTTAAAAAAAAAAAAGTAGTTTGGTTTTTCTTTCCATATATATAAACATAGAACAGAATGGCGCACGCCTTTAATCTCAGCACTAGGGAGGCAGAGGCAGGTGGATCTCTGAGTTCAAAGCCAGCTTGGTCTACAGAGTGCGTTTCAGACAGCCAGGGCTACATAGACCTTGTGTGGGGCAGGGACGTGCCTTTTACCCAAATTTCCCAAATGTTAACATTTTATCTCTAAAACATCTGAGAGTAAGTTAAAATTGATGCCTTTTACCTCTAAATATTTTAGTATTTCAAACATTCCTTTAAAGACGGTATTTGAGTGTTTGCTCATATCCTTCTCATGGTGCGAGTGCTGCTGATCAAATTCAGAAAATGGACCATGGGTAATGTCACCCTTTCACATAGGCTTTCCCAAGAGTAAGATGACAAAAAAGAAAAAATACTTTGGGGCCGGCCACCCTCCAGCCTACCTTCGGATGGTTCTGGCGGTCCCCTCCGTGCGTTCGGCCTCCTGGAGAGGGTGGGGACAAGGCAGGAGGTGGGCAGTAGAGAGAGCAGCGGACATCCCTCTCTTTGAGCTCCTGAGGGCTCTGCAGGGAGGCTTGGAAGTATGAGTAGGAGGACTCTCCTTCCTACCCTGCGTGCTGGGTCGGAGCAGCTACTTCCAGTCGGACGCTGCGTATTTCAACTATTCAGAGACAATGTCACACCTGTATAAGGATGCAAGAAAGGAGAAAGGCCAAGGAAGCAGCTGCAGTAGAAGTGTGAAGCCTGGTGAGCAGCCGTGGAAGCCCTGATTCCACAGACGTATCCAGTGACTCAGGGAACTTGACAGAACTAAAAGAGTATCATGATAAGGAAGTACAAGGTTTACAAATCAAAGTAGCCAAACTGAAAAAGGAATGAATTTTAGATGCACAGAGACTAGAAGAATTCTTCACCAAAAATCAACAGCTGGGAGACCAGCAGAAAGTCCTTCAGAAACCATTAACGTTTTAGAAGATAGGTTAAGAGCAGGATTGTGCCTTGCTGTGCAGTAACTGAGGAGCACATGCGCAGAAAGCAGCAGGAGTTTGAAAACCTCCAGCAGCAGAATCTTAAGCTTGTTACAGAGCTGATGAATGAAAAGAATACTCTTCAGGAAGAAAACAGAAAGCTTTCTGAGCAACTGCAGCAGAAAATGGAAAATGGTCAACAGGATCAAGTGGCTGAGCTTGAATGTGAGAAGACATTATTCCAGACTCACCAGGAACATCCTTTTCCTTTTCTGACATTAACTGGCCTTGAAGAAAGAATCTCCATGTCCGATTATGTGCAAACACACACTAAATTGGAGCGCTCTGTGTGTACAAGTGAATTAAGAAAAATTTCTAAGGGTTGAGCTCCTGCACCAGTTAACTCTGAGGAACATGAAATTCTAGTAGCTGACACTTGTGATCAAAGTCACTCACCACTGTCCAAAATATGTGCAACAAGCAGTTACCCCACTGATAAGTCATCTTTTAATTTAGATACTGTTGTTGCTGAGACACTTGGACTTAATGGTCAAGAATCTGAACCCTAAGGTCCTACAAGCCCTCTTGGAAATGAGCTCTATTACCACTGTCTCAAAGACGATCACAAAAAAACAGCCTTTTATGGAATCTGCAAGAAGTAATGAAGATAACTTAAGATTTTCAGACTGCTTCAAAGATACCTCCCGAAGAATTTACTACTCGGGTATCATCTCCAGTATTTGGAGCTACCTCTACTGTGGAAACTCATTTGGGTTTGAGTACAAGTGTCTCCTTCTCTCTCCTAGACGTTGGGAGAAAAAATCCTCCTGAAGACAGCTCCCTTTAGCAACATTTCTGTTTCTAGATCAGAGAAAGTTAGGTCCAAATCTGAGGATAATGCCCTATTCACACAACATAGTCTTAGGTCTGAAGTAAAGGTCACTAGCCAGTCATTTCCTAGTAAGCAGATATTTACAGATAAAAATGTAAGTGACTCTGTAGATGAGCAGGGTAGTGCTGAGCACATGAAAGATGCTGTTCCTGATAAATATTTGGTGCCTTTGAAATCACTGGGAGGCAAAGCATCCAAAAGGAAGCGGACTGAGGAAGAGAGTGAGCATGCAGTAAACTGCCCCCAGACCTGTTTTAATAAGGAAAATGCCCTTCCTTTTCCAATGGAGAATCAGTTCTCCATGAATGGAGACCATGTGATGGATAAACCTCTGGACCTATCAGATCGGTTTGCAGCTACTCAGCATCAAGAGAAGAACCATGGAAATGAAACTTCTAAAAACAAACTTAAGCAAGACTATTTACAAGACTTTGAGGCCCATTCCAAAGGGCTCCTCCTCAGGCTGTAAAGCCTTGAGTGGGGCCTGCATACTAGCCAAGGACTCTTCAGAGACAGCCTGTTTACAGCAGACCATAAAACACCATTACAGATAAAAGAGGAAAATCCTGTCTTTAAAACACTGCCATGTTCATGTTGGGGACAGAGAATCTTTTTGGTGATGTGAAGGATACTGGTTCTCTTGTGCCAACAAAAGTAAAAAGCAGATCAGTCCATGGAGGTGTGAGCTCACATCAGCTCTTCAGTTAGATCCCTGTAGAGTTGCTAAAACAAAGTCTCTGCCAAGCAACCAAGATGGAGACATAAAAATGAATGATAGCTCTGAAGATACTGATGGGCTAACACATGAAGAATACGAACCCTGTCTGGCAGGAGGCTCCTCCAGGTACCAGATGAGGAAGACTGTCTGTTCCCACAAAGAAACCAAAGACACACAGTGGTAAACAGATGGAATCAAGCAGAAAGCATTTGTGGAGCCATATTTTAAAGATAAGGAGAGAGAAACTAGCATACAGAATTTTCCTCATATTGAGGTAGTTCAGAAAAAAGAAGAAAGAAGGAAATTGCTTGTGCACACCTGTAAAGAATGTGAAATTTACTGTGCAGATTTACCAGCAGAAGAAAGAAAAGAGGTTGGCTTCCTGCCCAAGACACTGACTTCACTATACTCCACCCAGCACACTGGAGCATTTCTGACGTGTCTGGAAAGGGGTTATAGCAAGGAAGAGCTCAATCTTAGTCCTCATCCCAAAAGACAGCGGCCTTACAATGCAGTATTTTCTCCAAAAGGCAAAGAACAGAGGACCTAGACCCTGAGGGAAAGCAGGAGAGCAGACCTTTTTATGTTTCATTTAGTTATTTATAATTAAAGTTGAAATAAACATTGATCTTTGATTTTTTTTGATGTTCTATAAAATGATTTATAAATGAGTTTTCTATTAAAAATGTTTTAAATGGCATATACCAACCATGCAAATAAAGAAAAAATACTCGCAGAATCCACTCCAGGAACATGTCGCACTGTACATGTCATTGATCTAGAACCATCCATTGAGCCCTTACTAGACAGACAGTGGCAACCTTGACTTTTGGGCAGGGGGAAGAGGGAGGAGACAGAGAAGGTTTCTCTGTGTAGCTCTGGCTGTCCTGGAACTCTGTAGACCGGGCTGACCTCGAACTCACAGAGATCTGCCTGCTTCTGCTTCCCAAGTGCTGGGATCAAAGGCATGCACCACTGTGCCCAGTTACTTACCTTGACATTCTTTAAGAATGAAGGCCAGCTCTCTTGTAGAATCTCCTTAGATTTGGGTTAGTTTGGGGCAAGCATGTCAAAGAAGTAACATTGATTCTCTGTGTCATGCAGTGCTTATGACACCAGTCTGGACCATTGATTTAGTGGTGTTGATTTTAACGGTAATAGCTAAGGTATCTTGGACTTGACCTCTGGTCTTCCAACCAAGGGAGAACCACGACTTTTGTAGTAAGCAAAGTGTATGTTTCCCAACGCAGTTCTTCAGCAGCTGTCCTTCCCCAGAATAATTCACTGCTTGCCACTGTGGGTCTGCCCTGTTAAGCACTGTGACCCAGTCACAGAAACTGGCATTTGCCAAATGTCTGTCTTGGCAGATATTAAAGGATACCTGTATCTAGCTCAGAATGCTAACTTTCACAGAACTGATCCTGGTAAGCATTATAAAACTTAAAACAGTTCGAGCTACATAGAAGCTCCTTTCTGTACATAACTGTTCCTCCTATGGTACCCTTAACCTCACTCACCAAAGTGAACAGTTTGCTTAACATCTCCATTTGGCATTTAACCCAGATGTCTCAGGCCACAGGAAACATGGCAGTTTCCTTACACCCGCTCACACTTGCTGCTTGTTTTCAGTCTCAGGATGTAGACTTTGTCAGCCTCCAGTTTACAGACCTGCCTGGGCCTCCTGAGTGCTGGGCTGAGTTGCTCTAAGCCACCTGCCTGGCTCCATGCTGAATCCTTTGTGGTTGTATTGGCTAACCCTTGATCCATACAGATCTAGAGATCCAATTATCCAAATAATTAGTTCTTAGTCACTATTACCATTGTGTTGTTGTTAGTTGTGGTTTTTGTGAAAGGTTCTATCTGTGTAGCCCAGGCTGACCTAGAATAAGTATGCATCATGAACACATGCTGTTATCATTTTTTTATTTACACATTATTTCAGGCAGGAAATAAGCTTTCTGATGTTGATTTTAATAGTTTCTAACACATTCTAAGATCTAAGATAGAGATTGTGTATCTCAGTCTACATTTCACACTTCATATTTCGGCAGAGTGCGTAATCTACTGTCTTTCCTCAGATCCTAGCCTGCTGCCACCACATAAGTTTAGTGGGAACTCTGTAGTTCCCACAAAAGTCAAGAAAATAAATATTTTGTATTAAAATAATAAAACTAACAACTGAGGGGCATAAATCAGAGATAGAGCATACAGTTAGCCTGTGCAAGGCCCTAGCTTTAGTCCTCAGCACCATCAGAAGAATAAGCAAGCGAGTGAGCTAATACAGGCTCGGGTGATCAGCACACTAAACAAAGGACAGAGACAAACGCGTGTCTCGCTTGCCGTCAGTTGTTGTGTTTATTGTACAAACAGTAAGACTAACTAAATGACAGTTGTCGTAAACAAATAGTGCACTGCTGTCTCCCGTCTCACCAGAAATGTTGGTGGCAAAGGAAGGCAACTAATGGTCACTTCTGTTTCTGTTGCTGCAGCCATTGTACAGGGGGACACGCTGGAGGACATTTACAGCCAAGTGAAACAGATCATCGAAGAACAGTCGGGCCCTTACATCTGGGTCCCAGCGAAAGAAAAGTTATGAAGACGGATGTTGCTCGCTCCTTTCTCCACGGTCTCATCTCTGCCCTGCTCCGGAGTCTGTCCTCAGTGTCCGTCCCACTGATGCAGACCCTCCTCATGGTCGGCAGTTGTGCCCGTTTTCGACATCTGTGTCCCTTCACGTTGCATCACCTGTACTGTTCTGTGTTACTTTTGGTTTCTGGCCACTTTTCAGAACTGAAGGTGAATGGCCTGACCAGCTATCTAGGGTTTGGGAAGATGCAAAACTGTAAAATTCCTTAATGTTTAAGGGAAAGTTAACTTTAAGAGATTTTCAGAAAAGCTTTATATACATTCTTTTCCAGTTTCAGTACAAATGAAAGAAAAGTGGTTTTAATCAGTGATTCAGTGGACCTTGAGCAACTGTGCACGCTTAACTCTAGTAGCATGGTTTGGCCAATGTATTAGCTCTCAAGATCTTTCCTCAATTGACACTTCTGCTATTAAAGTAATTATTTCATTAAAAACAAATAAGAAAATAGGGATTTATTTCAAAATTAATGTCTGAGTTAACTCATTATTTCAGGAGGGCTGTTTGTTATTCATGACAGGTCTTTACTGTGTGTGCCCTCCCCTGGGACACTTGCCAGGGCTAACCATGGAAGTGTTTTTAATTGGCTCGTGCAGTACTGTGGGTAGTGGCTCTCCAGCATTGTCTGTGCACTGTGGGTACGGCTCTGTCAGGTGCAGAGAGCTCACTTTACACACAGAACTGCAAACGAGAACATGTTGGTGGACATGTAGCAATCATGGCAGTGGAAAGGAGTCCAATTCATAGCCTAAAATTTTAATGTATGCTTAGGGAGGGGTCAGATTTTAATGACTATTTTACCCACAATAACTGCCTATTTTGTTATAATAAAAATATATATAAATATATATAAAACTTTCTTTAACTAAACTCTGTAACTATGGGAATTATTTTCTTTACATAGTTGCACACACAAACATATATATATATATTTAAAATATATTTTTCTTTTGCCACCTACTTCTAACTTTTTGTTTGATTTTTAAATTAAATATTAATTGATGAGACTTATTGTCCTTAATCATGTGAACTGAAGACAAGTGTATGGTGGCGGTGAGGAGAAGCCTCTAAGGAGATTAGATTGCAAGTAGACATCCACTCTGTTCTCCTCTTTCCTACAGAAGTTCCAGAAGGTTCCTAGGTTTTCTGTCAGTGTTGTGTCCTTGTCATGGAGTTTGGTTTTGGTCCTCTGCCTTTCCTCCTAGCTCTCCTCGTATTAATAGACAAACAAACTCCATTTTTGAGATTCCCCCAGACACTTCATCTTGCATAGCTGCACTGAAGTAGAATTGCACAGGTCTTACTGTAAAAGACTTCAGATACGCGGAGAGGCAGAATGCCTTCAGAAGCCAGTTTCTCTAGTCCGTTATTAATATCATTTGGCTTCCCATTGCTCTTTGGAATTGTTTATTCGATATGTGATTTTAGCAACTCTTTAAAATTTCTTAAATGAGTACTGGGCTGTAAAGAATTATCCATTCCATTTATGAGAAAGAGGAGAACAGCTAATAAACCTTATTGTAAAATCCATATGTCAAATGTGTCTTGAATTTTGGAGGTTTCTTTTTTTAATAAGCTGTCATTTGTCGGCATGGTTCACCACATTATATAACAGGTTAAAGACACGAGCAGTATGTACAGTTCTTACAGTAGAGGCAGTGAATTGCTGAAAAACATAAACTCAGGAAGAGAATGAGAGCTCCATACAGCACCGATAGAAGTGAGCCGAGCCCAGCCACTCTGATGTGCGGCAGGTGCTCCACACTGAGCACCATTCGCATACTGAGAGTTGTGTTGGATTTCTTTCCTGGTGTCTCTTTTTTAAGTGATTTTTTTAAATCTATCTGTAATGTTTTCTAGATAAGTATTAATAATGTAATTACTGTATTCATGTTAGGATTTTACAACAATTTTGAAGAAAGAGCCAAGTGTCACTAGCCCCACCTTAAGGCTTAAAATGGAGTTACCTGACATGGCGTGGCTAGGAAGTGGTCATGTGTGGAGTTTGGAGCTGCCCCTCTCCAAATAAGTATTTTTCTGGTAATTCTATGCTGCTTTGTTGTTTAGCCCTATTCGGTAAGGCACAAGTGTGTTCTTTTGCCTGGGAGCTTCGTATATTCATAAATACTCCATGTTTGACTCTGTTTCATACTGTCTTTAGGTTGAGGGGAAAGGACTTAAAATGTGATTGGCTACATGTGTCTGTTCACTTCCTGGTCTGCAGCTGCCTCGGGCTCCTGTGTAAATAGGAGAAGCAGACCTCCACGTCCCTGCTGAATACTGAAATATTTAACTCCAAGGATGGCAGTTGGGAGATTTAATACTAAGCAAAATTTATTTTCTGAACTGTTAGGGCCAACAGCCTACTAAGACTCCACCCTTAGTAATGTTACATGTCATAAAATAGAAGCCTAGAAATCCTTTGTCATATGGAGTTCTACAAGTCAGCATAGCTAGATTAGAGCCTCTTGCCTGCTGCCTCCTGGCAACGGTTTTCTTACCATGCTGCTGCTTGTTGCTCCTATGTCCTCAGACATATGAATTACTGAAAGAAGAATAGTAAATGCCAAGACGTTTATTATACTCTGTTGAGAAAAAATTAATAGCAGTCACTTTCCTGGCCCAAATTAGGACTGTCCAATTGTGTGGTCCAGTGTTGGGGACAGCACCTGTCCTCCCTCCAGAGCTCTGCAGTGACATGAAGGGGACCGTATGTGGGCAGCTGGGTTTGATGGCAGCCATAAGCAACATAAGCCTTGCTTTGTGCTTCTGAAATGGAGAAACTGAGGCTCAATAAGCCCTGAGGTGTGCTAGATCAGAATACACTTTGTTCCTTTCCCTGTGAGATCTGAAACCTAGAGTCACTGGTGCTCTGTGCATGGACCTGACCCACTGAGCTGAGATGGAGCCGGGACACCCTGCAGGCTTGTTCAAAGGGCTCAGCAGTGGGTCCACAACGTAGTCAGCTTCTGCTGGACATGTGTTCCGTTCTTCACTCCTGTGTGCTTGTGCTTGGTAACCAGAGTGCCGTGCACTGCCCATCGCCTATGGAGAGACTTTCTTAGATACGTTAGATTATTTACATTCTTTCAGCCCTTTTGATCATTTTCACTGGTCTAAGATGTCTTTTTGGTCAGAGATGCTGTGAGTTATCCGGTATAAACAGCCCGTAATACAGAACTGGAAGACATCTGGGCTTCATGTCTGCAGTTTCCTAGCCGTATTTCTAACACGTTCTCCAGAATAGTTTATGCTAGAAACAATAAGGCCTAGACAGTAGAGTAGAAAACACTGAAATAGTCAAATTAACATTTCATATGTTAACACTAGTCACTACCTCGTTGATTCCCTTGTGGGTTACACATCAACTGATCTCGGTTCTTCCTTGGAGAATGGTTACCTAAGAGCTGACAAAACACATTGTCTGCTGAGCAGAATTGGTGGTCAGGTGGCTTGATACCACTGAAACCTCATGGAGCAGGTGTCAATATGGGAGTTTTACACCGTGGTTTTCCTAGTGTCTATAAACCAATAGTAGTGGTCAACAGAGGACTGGAGCAAGTGGCTAGCTCTGGCTCAACTGACACCCTGCCTGGGTGCAGAGAGATTCCCAACATCCACCTCTGACCTCCACTGTGACAGGTGCTTCCACTCACATTCAGACACACTCATGCTCAGCACACACACACACACACACACACACACACACACACACACACACACACACAAAATTGAATACATTGAAATAATTCCAATTGAAAACATGCATACACCTTTAGAAAGTCACACCATGGCTGTCACAAATATGACTGAGAGCCAATTGTTCCCTTTTCCTGTATCCTGTCTCAGTATCTGAGGAGAAGATTGATCCAAGACACAAGAAAATCTGTGGGTGCCCCAGTCCCAAGCAAATACTGTGTGCATGTAATTCAAGCACAGCTTCCCAAACACTCAGGTCACCTGGGTTACTCAGAACACCTAGCTCTGACCCCTGTTTTGGTACCCCACAGGGAACCAGGGGCTAAGTCCCAAAGATGCCAAAAAATGGCTGTGGTCAAAGTAACAAACAAGCCATCCCGATAGGAAAACCGTTCCCGAGAGACCTGTCTGTTTGTTGTTTTTGTTTTTTTAGAAGTTGTTTTTGTAAACTCTTTGGAGTTCAAACACTCCAAAGGTTATAGCTTGTTTCCCATACATATTAGTTGCCTGGTTTCTTTGGGTAGTAACCCTGTGTATTTTACGTATCCCACTACATGATTGATAGCATCAGGACTCAACCGCCATGTATTTAAGGACCCTTTCATCAGCTGGCTCCATTGTCTGTCTACAGTTTGCAGACGGCACGTGGTCCGAGGCCATCTCCTCTGTTTTTGGTTTAAGTCCTTCAGTTTGGTTCTGGACTAACCCTTAGGAATCTTACCGTTTATCCTGCACACACATTTGCACATATACTTACCTCTGCCTCAAACAGTCTGTGGTCAGTAAATCTATTTATTACCTTGTACAATTAATGTACACTCCTTAATGTAAAATACGTGAAAGTCAGTACACAGAACAATTGCCATGTGAAAGTTGCTAATGAGGGCACGGTGGGAACTTTCTCTAGGGAAGAAGAGTGATCTAATCTCTGAGACACTCTCTTTGGGGTGTCTAAAATTAGGCTCGCTTGCCTCCCAGATGGAGCAGTTACAGCAGTGTGCCTGAACGCTCCATATGTCCCACAGTGGGAGTCTCCACAAAAAGATTTTCTAAATCTTGTGAGTCGTTTAATTAAAAATACCTACTTCCCTAGTGGTATTTAAGCCTGGAAGAGACAGTTTTCTGAGGATAGCTCCATTTCTCCGAACATTCATGCCTGGATGGGTTGGCTTTACCTGACACTAATTCAGCTTTTCTCTCGCTGGGGCTAACCATGGCCCTGTCCACAGATGCTCTTCCAGACACCTCCACTTCAACACAGGTGTTTTTGCCATGTCCCAACTTTTCAGTCACCAAATACCACTAATTCTTCCCAAACATCCCACTTTTCTTACTGGCATCATTCTGATCCAGGCCTGTTCCTGTCTTGGCTCCAGGCAATGATCGCCAACAGCCCTTTAAATCTTCAGGGGCTCAGGGGTTGTTCCTGACTGATCCAGCTGCCACCAGATGACTTCTCTGAGGAAAGGCAAGGAGGGTAGGGAGGGTTGGAGCTGGATGGTGCTTTGCAGGTGGACAGACCTCTCCTGCCCAGCTTGTCACTCTAATGTGTCCTTTGATGTTTTAGCATAGGTGATAGGGGCGGGCAGCCTAGACCAGCAAAACAATAACAGACTACAGCAGATTGAACTGCGCCCTGCTGATCGAAGCACTGAAGGTCTAGCCACCTCCACCTGAGGATTTCTTTATGTAAAACAGGACTGAGACTTGATAACAAGGCCATTCACCCATCACTTTCCAGGTCTGTAAATTCAGGCTCCCAGAACCTCAGGGACCGTGCTTCTGTGGGATTGCTTAGCCAAAATCTAGGCTAGCTGGTCTTGAGCCACGAGCAGGAGTGTGAGGGATGGCTCCAAGGGGGTCCCTGCAGGTGTCATCCAGGGAAAAGAACTGTGTGAAGAGGTAAGAATGAAAAGTCAGTGCAAATCGACTCTGGGAAGTCTCATGCCAGGTGGCTCATTGTCAGCATATTTAAAACAGTACAATGTGGGGAAAGGTTTCCAGGTAACGATCAGTCCAATCCATCTAATTCCATGTGTTCAAGATAGCTTAAGGTGTGACTACAAAGAAACTCTTCTACAAAGTACATGTGACCATGAGGGTGGGTTCTATAGCTAAAAGGCCTAGAGGCTCTGACTGAAGCATAAAGATCAGCAGGCCAGGGCTGGAGAGACGATGGCTCAGCGGTTAAGAGCACTGACTGCTCTGCCAGAGGTCCTGAGTTCGATTCCCAGCAACCACATGGTGGCTCACAACCCTCTGTAATGGGATCTGATGCCCTCTTCTGGTGTGTCTGAAGACAGCTACGGTGTACTCATATAAATAAAAAATAAATAAATCTTTTTTTAAAAATGAAAAAAAGATCAGCAGACCATAAAGCACACACAGGCGCACGCGCACACACACACACCCAGAGAACCTGGATTCCTGGTCAGGCCTTAGCCCTCACCATATCACTGCAGCTGCTCAGCAGTGCCCTGGAGAGCAAGCAGCCTCATCCCAGTCCACAGCCTGCCCCCTCCATTTCCCCCGCAGCAGCACCAGTTGTTAATCACGGTTGTTAACATTAGTTATAAAACTTCATCACCCACACTGAAAAGTAACCTTCTGTAATAGTGTTAACTGCCAATTTGACACGGTCTAGAGTCACCTAAGAGATGAGTCTCTGAGGATGTCTGCAAAATCGGATCCATCCTCGCGTCTCCAGATCCTGTGTGCATTGCGTGTGAAGGGAAGCTGCAGTGAATTAGGTGACCAGCTTCCCAAGCGCAGACTCTGACCTCCCGACTTCTTTTCCTTCCAATTCTGAATTTGTCCCTGTCCAGTAGGATGTGACATTGGGGTCCTCTAGCACTGAAAAGGATGGTCTGGAAGGCAAATTGTTGAGGACAGAGAGCCAGGGAGTAGCTAGGTCGGGTCAGCAACTCTTGGACCAGCCGGCAGGGGGCGGAGGAGGCGTCAGCAGAGGATGCCAGAGAGAAAGCCAAGAACATGCTGGTCAGCCTAGGTGTTCAGTGCAGGGTGTGTTGAGGGGCGTGGACTTTGCCGGGCTGCGCTTAAATAGTGAAGGGCCAGAGAGACCCGGGAGGAGGAAGCCAGGACCCAGGACGGACCCGCCAGCACCCCAGCCAACCCATCGTTGCCATGAGGCTCCTGAGCGTGACTTTTTGGCTACTCCTGTCCCTGTGCACTGGTGAGAGTGTCCCTGAGGGAGGGTATGGGGCAAAGCAGTGGTGCTATGCCTGCAGTTCCTGCACCTACCAGGGCTCAGCGCAACTTAACCAGAGGGCTTCTTAAAAGAGGCAGCCTTGAGCCAGTCCTCGAAAACCTCATGCCAGATGTCAGGGAAGCAGTCCCGGGGGAAAGGGGGGGCGGGGCGGCTGTCTGGTGTGGAAGGTGGGCGGGAGCTTAAGGGTAGGGACACGGGCAACCCTGATGACAGAGGAGGGAAAGAGGGCGAGGAGGAGAAGGAGGAGGAGGAGGAGGAGGAGGAGGAGGAGGAGGAGGAGGAGGAGGAGGAGGAGGAGGAGGAGGAGGAGCAGCAGCAGCAGCAGCAGCAGTTGCAGCAGCCTGGGGACAAGGGCTGAGTGCTCTGAGCCCCATATTGGGAGTAAGGTAGTGGAATGCCCAGGTGGTCTCCAGACTGACTGTGAGGCAGCTACAGTTTGACTCTTGGCGAAGATGGAAGGCGGGCTGTCAGCAGAAAGGAACTGGCCCCCAGATGAAAGGACAGCCCCAAAGGCGAGTTCCAGATGTATAGGCCTCCAGAGGGTTCTGACTGCAAAGCTACCAACTCCGAGGAACTCTGGAACCTCTTTCTCTGGGCCCCTGCGGGGACGTTCCCTAGGACTCTGACCTGGTCAGGTCAAGGGGAGCAGAAAGAAGCCCATGTAGAGGACCTGTGTCCAGCTCTGCATAAGTTGACTTCTAACACTGAAGGTGGGGTCTCACCTGCTAAGTCTCCTGATGTCACCAGTTACAGGAGCAGAACCCTGAACCACCTACCCATTCCTCAGCCTCCCTTGCGTGTTGCACCTTCCCCTGGTAGAGGCCTCTGACTGCCCCATCCCAGATGGCAAGGCGTCACAGTTATTCTCTCTGTCATGTAGTCCAGTTCTTATGTGGAGGGGCAGAGACAGAGCTGGGGTAGAATCCTGGGACAATACCTCTTTGGGAAAGAGACAGGAATTTGTTGGCCACAGCCCCTGTTGAGACTTGGGGCCAGTGCTCATTCTCTGGCAGGGACCTTCCACTGCTTTTTGGTGGGCTAGGTTATGAGCCACCCATCTGCAAAACTGTGAGCTATGGTTAGAGTCCATAGCACAGAATTGCCCTGCCTGGCTGGCTGCCCCTCCATGGGAGTGCAAGGCTGGAAGTCAGGCTGGCGGGGTCATGGTGAGCCGCCTGTGTGAGGAAATGCTGTCAACTGTCCTGCCCCGCAGTCCTCTGTGTGATGGAGGTGCAGTGGTGTACCATCTCAGACCCGGAACAGCAGAAATGCAAGGACATGAGCAAGGCCTTCCAGGGAGCTGGCATTCAGCCTGCTCTCCTCTGCGTCCAGGGCACCTCCGCTGACCACTGTGTCCAGCTCATCAAGGTGAGGCCTCTCCCTTCTGACTGTTCCCCACCCCTGGCCCAGACAAGAGGGCTCTGACTTGGGAGAAATGCACAACAGGCCCATTCACTGGGAAAGAGGCCGATGTTCCTCTGCCAGGGTTGGGCGATACAATCTCCTGAGTTTCCCTAGCAGCAAGCGCCTAACTTTTTCCTGCCAAGTGGGAGGTGAGGAGAGGCTGTAGTCCAGATGGGCACCAGTGGGGAAAAGGGGAAGTGGAGAAAATTGCCAGTAGGATTTTCCTTGCCCAATGGCCCTTCTAGGATGGGGACAGGGGTGCTACCCACTCACGGAGGAGAGAGCAAGCTATGGTGACTATCCTCGCTTGCTTGCTTTCATTTTTGTGTGTGTTTCGAGACAGGGTTTCTCTGTGTAACCCTGGTTGTCTTGAAAGGTCCTCTGTAGACCAGGCTGGCCTTGAACTCAGAGATAGACTCACCTATCTCTGCCTCCCCAGTGCTGGGATTAAAGGCATGTGCCACCACCTCCCAGGGCTAGTTTGGTTTTCTACTGCTGGATAAACACCATGACCAAAAGCGACTTGAAAGGAAACTGGTTCATTTCAGTTTACAGCTTACAGTCCATCATGAAAGGAAGACAGAACAGCAGCAAAAGGCTGAAACCCCATGTCAGGAACTGAAGCAGAGACCATGGAGGAATTCGGCTTACTAGTTCGTTCCTCCTGGCTTGCTCAGTTTGCCTTCTTTTGCAACCCAGGACCACCTGCCCAGGGATGGCCCCGTCCACACAGGGCTGGCCCTTTCATATCAACCATCAATCAGGAAAATGCTCCACAAGCCAATCTGATGGCAAAGGTTCCCTCTTCTCAGATGACTCTAGCTTGTGTCAAGTTCAAGGGAAGTTAAAAAAAGAACCTTAACCAATATAGTGATGTCATGGCCCATAGCGGTCACTCACCACCATGCAGTTTTCCAGAATGAGATTTGTAAGATCCAGAAAAAGAAACCCTCATTCCAGAGCCCTGAGAAACTGAGATGGGAAGGCAAGTCTGGGTGATAGGAGACCTATTCATTTAGTACTAGCCATTCTCAGCAGGACGACGGTAGTCACCACAGGACAGTTACTAGGTCTCCATTGCAGTCTGGCCTCCAGGAGGCCTCTGAGAACTAATCAGCTAGTGGGGCCAACATTCTTTGAGGGCAGAAGGCAGCAATGAATAACAGTTCCTCTAAGCTTCCACCTGCATGAGCTGTCTTGGAGGGAAAAGCTGGTCAGGGACTGGGGCAAGAGACTGAGAACATCACCATGAAGAGATGCCTTCTGCTATAGCTCCATTTTGTGTCGACTGGTTTTATGCACATCAGTATTGATCCTGTAAAATTAACAACTAACTTTTTTTTTTTTTTAAGATTTATTTATTTTATGTACATGAGTACACTGTAGCCGTCTTCACACACACCAGAAGAGGGCATCTGATCCCATTACAGATGGTTGTGAGCCACCATGTGGTTGCTGGGAATTGAACTCAGGACCTCTGGAAGAGCAGCCAGTGCTCTTAACTGCTGAGCCATCTCTCCAGCCCAACAACTAACTTTTTAAAGAGAAAATTTGGTAACTCAGTGTGAGTTCTTGGCCTGATAAAGGAAGCCCTGGGCCCTTACAGCAGGACCAAGATCTGGTTCCTGGGCCAGATGAAGAGGGCCGTGTAGACCTCCCATGCTTCTTGAGGGGCTCTGGGCTGCCTATGGATGTCACTGAGTGCTAGCTAAGTGGACTGACTGACCCTCATTCTCAATTAGGACCAAAAAGCAGATGCCATCACCCTGGATGGAGGAGCCATTTATGAGGCAGGAAAGGAGTATGGCCTGAAGCCAGTGGTGGGTGAAGTCTATGACCAAGGTAAGGGGCCTGGGGTGGGAGGAACGAAGATCCCTCACAGAAGTCAGCTGGCCAGACTGACCATGTGACCCTGAAGCTGATCACCAGCTCCACAGAACACTTCTGGGGGTCCAACTAGAAAGCCCTTCTGAGAACCCCCTTGTTCTCACTTGAAACCTTTATGTGGGAGAACCAGGGACTCAGAAGCTGAGTCTGTTCTTCCTGAGTGGCCCAACAATACCCCCTCCCCTAACTTTTGTCTACTAGGCCTTTACTAAGGGGCAGTGCCCTGCCTGGGGCAGGGCTAGGTGGAATCCAATGGGCAGGTGCCTGGTGACCAAGTTGCCCAGATATACACACACTTCAGTGCCCCTGTCAGAGGCAGCTTGTAGAGGATGGGATGCGAGCAGGAGGGACGAGAGCAGCAGAACTGAGCAGAAATGCCACAGCTGGGGCAGGCTCCTCACCCCATCCCACGTCTCACGTAGACTTACCTTCCATGCTGGACTCCTTCTATCTGGACCTGCTCTGTCTGTCTCCTTAGCTTGACCAATCAGCTACAGTCTCTACAGTCAGCAATACAATCGTCATATCCTCTTGTGAGCTCCTGAGCCCCTCCCACCTTTGCAAAGGCCTCTGAACTATCACTAAAGCTCTGATTTACCTCCATGAGCCTAAGACCTGATCCCTCTGCCTTGCCGACCCAAATGGAGCCTCAGCCAAATCTCTTCACACTCCTGCTGCCTGCTAATTGAATTTGTGACAGTCTCATGACACAGAACATAGTCCAGTACAGGGAGCCTTTCCTCGAAGGCCAACAACCCTGGCTCAAGGGCCCCAGCATAGCTCTTCCTCTGGTTAACTCAGCACCGCATCAAGCACCCACTGTCCCCTGGTTCCCTGTTTTCTGGGTATTATAACCTGTTCCATGGCCAGGAAGCCCTGTTTCAACAGCAGGAATCAGATACCCAGCACGCACCCCAAGCCCCAGTTCCCCACAGGGCAAGTGCTATGAAGAAAAAAAAAAAAAAAAACAAGAGAAAGAGGTGCCAGGAAGGCTACAGAGGAGGGCAGAGGGAAAGCTGGTGGGGCAGGGCTCCAAAGATGGCCCTAGTCGGCGAGACCTTGATGGCTCCAGTCGCTAATGAGAGGCAGCTGCTTAATTTTCTCAAACCCAAGCATGTTCTGATCATCCCACGACCACAGTATGTAAGAGAGGAGACACGGAGGAGGAGAGTCCCTTTTCTGAATGGCCCTTCTCCACAGTGGGCCCAGGGGACCTTGTGGAGCTGCAGAACCAACATAGCAAGAGCTATTCAGGGTCTTGAGTGACTTAGGGTCACATCGCAAGCTCCCCGTGTCTCTCCGCCTCCATCCCCACTGCTCAGCACCTTGACAGTTTTTCCTACTCAGGGAGCCCCTTAGCCTGCTCCCTCCACTATTCTCTCTCCGTAACCATGGTGCCCCTCCTCAAACCTCCAAGTTCTCCTAAGTGCTTCTGGAAATCCGAAGGCTCCCCTGACATGAGCAAATGGCGACCCAGCTATGGCCAGATGACTTGAGAAGGAAAAAACAGGAGAAGTTGAATGAAGTGGAGGAGGAGGGGCGTGGTGGGGGTGGATCTTATGGTAAGATGAGATAGATCATGCCTTCCAGCTCTCAGTGATAGAAAACCAAGCACACATGCGTGTGTTCATCTGTACATGCACGGACACACATGCATACGCGCGCGCACACAGACACACACTTCCACTGAAGACCATCACCCACGCCTTCCTTCCCTGCAGCCTCCTGTGTCCTCCCTTGCTGTCCTCACCCCCTCACTTCTCACCTCCTAGACATTGGGACTTCCTACTATGCCGTGGCTGTGGTCAAGAGAAATTCCAATGTGACCATCAACACCCTGAAGGGCGTCAAGTCCTGCCACACAGGCATTAACCGGACTGTGGGCTGGAATGTGCCTGTCGGCTACCTCATAGAAAGTGGCCATCTGTCAGTAATGGGCTGCGATGTGCTCAAAGGTGAGAACTTCAGGCTCAGCTTGAAGCCTGTGGGTCAGCTCCTCTCCTCTCCCCGCCCCTTCCCCATCCCCCCTTCCTCTTCCCCCTCTCCCCACCCCCCCTTCCCCTTTCTCCCCCCCCCCCCCTTTCGTCTTTCTCTGCTCAGGAGTCACTTTCATCTGGTGCCCCCTGGGTACCTACAAAGCCCCACCTCCTTTGGGAGCCTCCCCGAGGGCAGCCAGCGAAGCCACGCCCTCTACCCTAGGGCTTGGCTACTACAGAGCGGACTCAGACTTGCCCAATCCCACATCCCATGCTACACGGCCAGGTACAGGACCCAACCACAATTGTAGGAAGAGGACCAAGAAGAGATCAACCTGGTGTGGGCTGCTGAGGGTGGTCTCTATCTAGACATGTGACCCGAGCTCTCCAGGATTTTCAGGACCAGAGAGTTGCTGAATTCACCCATAAAAGCCCCCAAGTGGTTGTGAGGCCCCCGCCTTTGTGGTGTAACTGACAACCTGGGAGAGCCTAAGTCCGCAGCCTCTCAGGGTGGCTAATTACCAGTCATGAGGGCAAGTATTTGTGAAAAGGTGTTTCTGGAGTCTTACTAATGAAGAAAAGAAAAAAATAAATAAAAATAAAAAGCAAACTCCACAAAAATTGCAGGTCAGGCAGCTTGACCGCCCAGGCCTCTTACCCGGCGCCCTCCCCGTCTTTTGGTAAGACTGCCGGCCGCTGATTTGAACAGGACAGTTCTACAGTGAGGGCAGAATTCAGTTTGCATTCAGCTGTCCTGTGAAGACATTTAGAGAAAACATTTATTTCCCGGTCCCAGCAGCAGCCCCACCTGGGTCTGAGGGCCCAGTCTGAGAACACTGGTGTGATCCAGTCCCTGTTTCTTCACTTGACTCTGAAAGGTGGAGACTGGGTTGAATCCTCTCTTGACCCTCCAGGGTGGGGTCAGTGACCTCTCTGCTCCTTCCCTCAGCCGTTGCTGATTATTTTGGGGGCAGCTGCGTTCCTGGAACAGGAGAAACCAGCCATTCTGAGTCCCTCTGTCGCCTCTGCCGTGGTGACTCTTCTGGGCACAATGTGTGCGACAAGAGTCCCCTAGAGCGATACTACGACTACAGTGGAGCATTCCGGTGAGGGGGCTGGGGCGGGGTGCAGCAAGAGAAGCTAAGGGGTACAGGGAAGTGACTGTGGGCTGCAGGGCATCAAAGAGCCCTTTATCCAGAGCTGGGATAGTTTATAAACACGAAACCGGAAGGTGCCAAGCTGAATTTGCTCACAAAGTCAACAAGTTTGGTGTATTTAGAAAAGGGAGGGCTCTGACCAAAGAGAATGGAAAAAGCCACCTCAAGCTGCTGCTGGGTCCCCATCCTGATGTCTGACCATCGGGGAGGGCCGTGAGGTGTGACTGGACACTGGAACTGGCCTTTCTCTGTGCTGGTCCTGACTGGCCCTTTAGCCTCCCATGACTCAAGAGAGAGAGTCTAAAGGGCTCCTGTCTAATCCGAGTCTCACAGGAGAGTTTTCAGTCCCTGTAGCAATCATCCTCGGTGTCCACACCCAAGGTGGGAGACTTATTGGTGGCCAGGGGGCACAGTTTTAACCACAGAAGGAGGACACAGCCCTCACTACTTCCCCATGTCCTTGGCTAGCTGCCCCTTCTACTTTGTGCCCTCAGAGGCCTCCATTCTGATCCCTCTCCCACGCCAGTCCAGGCTGCGTATTTTCTGGCTGTGGGGACCCAACAAGTCCCATTGCCCAGTAGTTCCTAGCCTGCCTCCCATATTGGAAGAATATATGGAAGTCACCATCCTTTCTACTTAGAATATTTGGGTATGTTATGAATCAGAGAAGAGTCCTCTTCAAAATACCTTGAGTGTCTAGGGTTTGGATTGCAGGCCAAGGAAGGCAGCACAGGGCCTGCGCTGACTGTAAGAGAGCCCTAATCCTCAGAGGAGCCCCACCCCACCTGCCTTCCTGGCCCACAAGACACATGATGGTTAGGATGAGTCCACAACTTGGCAAAGCCACACAGCCAACCATCTGGGAGCAGGTCCCCCAGAACTGCAGAACTGTAAAATATGTCCCCTAGGGTCACCCCTGCAGCTCTGGTCAAACCCCCAGGGTAGAAGATGGGGGTAGGGTAGGGGGACTGAGCGGCCATAGCAGGGGTCGTGTCCCACTCAGGCTCACAGCTTTTCCTACACAGGTGCCTGGCGGAAGGAGCCGGCGACGTGGCCTTTGTGAAGCACAGCACAGTGCTGGAGAACACAGATGGTGAGGGGGTCAGGCTGCCCGGGTTGACCCCAGACGGTCTGCAGCACTAAGGTCCAGCACTGCTCTGAGTCTCCTTGGGGAACTTTGGACCCGTCCCGTAGTCTATGTACCAAGCCAAGGACGGGTCCCACCATCAGCATTCCTGCCTGGCGTGGGAAGGGTCAGGGCACGAAGGGCTCTGTGTGGCATTGAACCCAATGTCCCTGTCCACTTAAGTCTGAAAGCCGCTGTAGCTGTCTTGTCCCTTCCTGGCATGTCCCCTGTGACCTGGCTTTTCCCTACATAGCCTGGCTTTAGATGGATTGTTCTGATATGGCCTTTTGTTTGTTTTGTTTTTAATTCTGTAGTAGTTGACCTTTAGAACTTTCAGGCAGACACAGTGCCACCTGACTATAATCCCAGAACTTGGGTGGCTGAGGCAGGAGGATTGCAAGCAAGCGTTAGGGTTGCGTGGCTGGAACAGTCCCTAAGTGTGGAGTTACCTGAAGATCAATAGGGGATTATTCCTCCCTAAATTGAAGTAGAGATTATGTGCAGTAAGATTTCGTTTTCTCCCCACCAACTTGCAGCCACGTCCGACCTTTGCCTGGATCAGATGTGTGAGCCTTACCCTCTTTGTTTTGGGTTACGTTTCTTGTTTTTATTGTTGTCTGGGTTGAGGGAGTCATTTTGTTTATTTCTAAAATGGGGGTCTTAAAGCACAAAGAATTGTCAGCAGGACAGGACAGCCCTACAAAAATGAACTGTCCTGAATATAGACTCAGAGGTTAGTTAGACAAAAATAAATAAATAAAAGTGTAGTCTAGGTTATAAATGCTCCAGCGTTGGTCTCCCAAGCGCTAGGGTTGAAGGCCATGTGCGCATGCCCAGCTGCCACCACAGCCTCCTCTTCCTTCTCTTCATGTTTTAAATAATTGGCCAAAGACATACCGTGTTGAATTATGTAAACACTGTTCCAACACTCAGCACTTCTGCATTTAAAAAAGAGAAAAAAAAGAAACGAAGCCAGGCATGCTGACTCAAGCCTTCACTCCCTTCACTCAGGAATTCCAGTCTAGCCTGGTCTACATAGCAAGTTCCAGATCAACCAAGGCTACACAGTGAGACCATGCTTCAAGAAAATAAATAGATAAATAAAATAAAGAACATATACAGTTAGGGACTGTAGAGATCACTGCTCTTCCAGAGAACCTGGGTTCAACTCCCAGCACCCACATGGTGCCTTATTTCTATCTGTAACTCTGGTCCCAGGGATCTGAAAGCCCTTTTCTGGCCTCCATGGGCACCAGGCACACATGAGGTACATAGACATGCATGCATGCTAAACACCCACAGACATGATAGATATAAAATTTATCTTCTACCTTGTTTTTTTAATCAACATTATAGCATGAGTGGATTATGAAAATGACCATAAGGGGAAATAAACCAAAATAGTGACGTCTGGAGCTTGGGGCAACGCTTGGGGAGTTACCCTTCTTCTTTGGGGCCACAGCTCTGAGGAGAGTCTGCCACTGTGCCTCCAGCACCCTGCCCCTGTACCCTGCACCCTCTCCCCTACGCCTTCGCCTGCCCCTGTACCCTGCACCCTCCTCCCTGCCCCAGCACCCTGCCTACGTTGCTACATTTAGCTATCTCATCTTATCCTCTGTAAGTAGCCATATTTGTGGGTTGCATTATGGCACGCTCTCTCAAATCCATCTTAACATAAACTGGAGGAAGGTAGGAAGTATACAGAAAAGGCAGTGTGTACGCCGAAGAACTCCCAGCATGAGTGCCAGGTCCCCACCACCAAAGCACCCAGCCTCCTCCAGACCCCTCTGCCCTCCCCCTCTGCCCTCCCACCCTCTATGAATGCAGGAACTGACTCCTCAGTTCCTACCTTCCAGGGAAAACCCTGCCTTCCTGGGGCAAGGCCCTGATGTCACAGGACTTCCAGCTACTATGCAGGGACGGCAGCCGGGCCGACATCACCGAGTGGAGACGCTGCCACCTGGCCAAGGTGCCTGCTCATGCTGTGGTGGTCAGGGATGACATGGATGGAGGCCTCATATTCCAGTTGCTCAACGAAGGCCAGGTGAGATGGAATGCTGAGCTCCTAGACAGCCCTGGGCCCTTAGCGTGAGGGCTAAGGTCCAGAAGGACTTGATCTGGAACAGCCAAGGTCAGCGTGAGAGGCGAGTACTTTGCAAGCTGGTGGGATGGGGGGAATAGCCAGAGCATGGGCACACCTCAGTCTCAGCACCCCTCAGTAGAAACCCCTCCTACGTGTCCACTGCAAATCAAAACCACAGTTATGGGCAAATAAGCTAGCAACTGTGCCGCCGGCTAACTGTGGCGAACAATGTTTTGTAGCGCCCCTGCAGTGTCAGCTACTGCCCAGTCATTACCTTTGCTCATAACCATCTAAACCTGGACCACAAGCCCTGTGATCAAATGGTGGGGGCTGATGAGGTGGAGGGAGCAGAGCATCAGGGAAGGCCCTGTGGAGAAGTGGCAGAGTGCGCACCTGGCCGAGGTTGCCAGGAGGAGTTACAGGTGACAGACCAGGGAGGAAAGGATGTGGCCCGCAGCAGCCTCGCCACCCCCATTTTCACCCTTGCCATGCAGCTTCTGTTCAGCCATGAAGACAGCAGCTTCCAGATGTTCAGCTCCAAAGCCTACGGCCAGAAGAACTTGCTATTCAAAGACTCCACCTTGGAGCTTGTGCCTATTGCCACACAGAACTACGAGGTCTGGCTGGGCCAGGAATACCTGCAGGCCATGAAGGGTCTGCTCTGTGATCCCAACCGTGAGTCCTGGGCCTGCCCTTGCTGGCTGCATCCCTGCCTTGACATATCATGGCGGGATTCTCTACCAGGCTTGCTAGGGCAGTCTGGTGTGTGCCCTGTGGCCCCTGTAGGACCTGTCACTTTTCTGGTGCCTGGAGGTTTGGAGAGGAAGCAATCCGATAACGAGACTATGGAACCCTGCAAGACTCTCCAGGGTCAGGGACTCGGGTCCTCGGAGCCTGTTTTAGAACTATTGTGTGTCGCCAACTCTGACTCCACAGCTTCCCACTCCTCCCTCTTCACCTTATGGGCTCAGGAGTTATTTCATCCCTGGGTTATTGTAGTAGCCTGTAAGTGGGTTTCCTGCATCCAGTCCTCATCCCTACGTATCTCCTGCCAATAGCCAGGGCAACAGAATGACAGACTGAGTTCAATACACAGCACTCAGTCTGCCTCAAGCATCTCAGCTTTCCATAGAGGAATGGGTAAATAACATGGCTAGTCACATGGCTAAGACCACCACCCAGAATTTCCCTGAGCCTTGATCTGAAAGGCTTCCTGTTGAAGTACTAACCCCCCCCATGTGTACCCTATACACACAGGGCTGCCCCACTACCTGCGCTGGTGTGTGCTGTCGACACCTGAGATCCAGAAGTGTGGAGATATGGCTGTAGCCTTCAGCCACCAGAATCTCAAGCCAGAGATCCAGTGTGTGTCAGCCGAGTCCCCTGAGCACTGCATGGAGCAGATCCAGGTGCACTACAGGGGGCTGGGAAGGGGGCAGTTGCATGCAGTACCTAGGGTAATCCCCATCTCTCCTGCCTATGTGGACAGGGCAGGGAGAGGGTCCTGTGACAAGCTCACAGAGGAAGGCAGGCGGAAAGACCACAGTAGGCTGAGAACGGTCCGAGAAAGTCCCTTCTCCCTTCTGAACCTGTTTCCCCCATACATGGTGAGAGTGGGAGATCACCGTTTGCTAGGTGTTTCTGTTGGCAACCCACACTTACAAATAGATCTCATTGTGTTTGTAGATCTATCGCACAGAATAGGAATTTAACAGGGACGTATGAAAACTGCATCCTACATATGAAAGGAGAGAAAGAATGCTTGGTATCTCTGTCTTCTGCATTTGGTCTTTTCCCTAAGCACTTGCTATGACCTGTTCAGGTGTCTTGGCACCTACTAATCCACCAGTAAAACTCTAGCCCTTGCTCGATCCCATTCAGGTCTGTCCTCCTGGCTTCCTTGGCTGGCCACCAAGGCAAAGGGAGGCGAGAGGAGAGGGTGTCTATTCCCCACGCCTGGCAGACTAGCCTGTCTCTGAGTAGCTCTTTCTGAATGCTGCCTTGCCCAGGTCTCACAAGATTGACAGGATCCAGGGAAGGAGGCACCCAGGCCTGTGGAGAAAGGAGCAGAGTCTTCCCAGGCACCTGGGAAACCCAACAAGAGGCCCAGTGAGCCCCAGTTCTGGCATCCCAGGCTCTGCAGATGGTGTCCAGTATGGCACCCACTTCCTTTTCCTGAATTCCACAGTGACTGGAACCGGGGCTATGGGTTCAGGCTCTGTGTTCCCCTTGGTATCATAGAAGGTGTCAGAAACTGAGTAAGAAGAAAGCCTTAGAGGTGCACCCAGTGGGACAAACCCCACTACCTGCTGCCCGCACCTGTGGCTATGTAGTGTGGGACACCCTCAGGGTGCCTGGGCCCCTCTTCCCCAGTCTGGCCCCTTTCTTGTGGTTTGTCATATACGTGTGACTGTATTACGTGACCCCTAGGCTAGGATCAAATGGCTTTAGAATGAGCAAGCAGAGTGGGTGTAGGTGACCTGGAAGGGGAGATGTCCAGTGTGTTCTGAGAGAACCACCTGCTGCCTTCTCGCACAGCCTGTTCCTAACACTCAGGGAAATCCTGAGGCCCGAGGGCTGTCATCTTTTAATCTCTGGGCCAGTCTGCCATTGTAGCTGTGTTTTGTCCACGAAGTATGCTCCCCACAGAAGAGTGCTGAGAGACCTCAGGCCTCTGGGAGGTGACAGTCCCTGGGGACCAATGGGTAGGACAAGGGCAGTGCTGTGCAGGGGAGGGGTGTGGGAGAGTCTCAGCAGATGCCAGGAGCCGGGTGTCCCCCCCCCCCGTATTGCCTGCCCCTTAGCCTTTCAGCAACCTCTGGGCCTCGCATCTTCACAAATTCGGGAAGGGACAGGGTAGGGACAGAATGGAGTGACTCCCAAAAGAAGAGAGGCTGAGCTCACGAACTCTTTTCCCTAAGAGCCCTGCCATCTCAAGATTCCAGCCATCCAGAAGCATACTGGGCCTTCCTCTGTTTTCTGCAGGCTGGGCACATTGATGCTGTGACTCTGAGGGGTGAAGACATTTACAGGGCCGGAAAGGTATACGGCCTGGTTCCGGCGGCTGGGGAGCTGTACGCTGGTGTGTATCCCTGTCCCTGCCTGGTGGCTGATTCTTTGTAACTCTGAAACTAAGAACTTCCACCTTTCCTCCAGTGCTTCAGCCTGAGCCTTCTGCCAGCCTTCTGTCGAGAAGCCAGCCCCTCCTACCCGCGGCCTCAGTTACCCATCTGTGCAATGCGAATCTCTAAATGTCTACAGACTTTCTAGACAGGGTCAAGAAATTGTTCTAGTCTTTACAGAGCACAGTCATAGTCTTCTGACTTTCAAATTCCTCATTAACAACTATAAAAGCCCTTCTTACCGGCCAGGCTATACACAGAGACCATATACACAGAGACTACCCCACGCTTTGCTAGGGTGACCCTACCCTCTCCCTGACATGATGGTGAGCCCATTTGCTTGTTAACTCATTCACACCTTCTCAGTGGTTTGGGCTTGACTCTGTCCTCTTAAGGATAGACCTTAGGACATTTAGTCCCTTCCACTTGGCTGTGAGAAATCTCTGGGCTTTGAGAATGTGTCTGCAGGTCTCAGCCTTGCCTGCTTTCCTCTCATAGAGGGAAAAATACCAGCCGGGTGTGAGGAAGACCACAGGTGGGGGCTCCTGGGGTGTTTCAGCTAGCTGAAGAGTGGAGACAACCAGCTGCCCCCTAAAGGTCCTGGGACATCAGCCTGGGCTTGTGCAGCCCCAAGACGAGACAGCACAGCTCTCAAATAGGAGGGGACAGTTGAGGCATGAATCCCAGCTCTGACAAGGGGTCCCTTTCAAGATGTTCATCTCCCCACAGAGGAGGACAGGAGCAATTCCTACTTTGTGGTGGCTGTGGTAAGGCGGGACAGCTCCTACTCCTTCACCCTGGACGAGCTTCGCAGCAAGCGTTCCTGCCACCCCAGCTTGGGCAGCCCAGCGGGCTGGGAGGTCCCCATAGGCTCCCTCATCCAGCGGGGCTTCATCCGGCCCAAGGACTGTGATGTCCTCACAGGTATCTCCTTCCGAGGGACACAGATCCAGAAGCTCTTTGGGATCTGATGGGGGAGATGGATGGCTCTGAGGGCTGGGGGCTTGTTGAAACGGCCCTAACAGGTCACCTGCTCTTGACACGGTCCTAGGCGATGTGCCCCCCACAGCGTCATGATATGTCTAGGTGTTCCAGCCCCTTAATCCAACTAGAATTTACACTGAACAACACGGGGGGGGGGGGGGGGTATGGGAACAAGAATGGGCCTGGGTTGTCCCCATGCCTAGCAGCCCCTAGGCATCTGGGGACCTCACTGGAAAGTGGCAGAGCATGCACTTTTGTGTCCAAATATCTAAATGCTAAGATGGGGATAGAGTAAGAAATGGTTGCAGTTGCCCACCACACACGTCTCAGGCAAAGCTCTCCCTGTATCCTCACAGTCTGAAGCCAGTGAGGTCCTTGAGCTGAGTGGCCACACACTGGCTGATAACAGAGAAAATAAACAGTTTTCTTACCTTGAAGCACATCGAAGGCACTAGAACTGGCAACTCTCTCCTGACAGTAGGCAGTTGCTCTAATAAGGAGCCTCAATCATGAGATTATGACCTCCCCACCCCTGAGGACGTTCAGGCCAAGGCCTGTGGGAAGATGGGGGAGGGGCTACAGCCTGCCTATCTCCTTCCTCCTTGGCCATCTTTCTGCGGGCCCCTCATCCCATCCTTTCCATTGTGCCTCAGCGGTGAGCGAGTTCTTCAATGCCAGCTGCGTGCCTGTAAACAACCCTAAGAACTACCCTTCCTCGCTGTGTGCACTCTGCGTGGGAGACGACAAGGGCCGCAACAAGTGTGTGGGCAGCAGCCAGGAGAGATACTACGGCTACAGCGGGGCCTTCAGGTACTCAGTGGCAGCAGGGGCACAGGGGTGGGCTTCTGACCTGGTCGTGAAGCAGTACTATCTTTCTGACGCATAGCCTGCCCTCCTGTGTGACAGGTGCCTTGTGGAGAATGCAGGGGACGTGGCCTTCGTCAAGCACACGACTGTCTTTGAAAACACAAATGGTACATGAAGGGGCTCGGGCTGGAGCTAGAAACGAGCACGGGGGTGAGGGGCTGTTTCCTGTCTCCAGAAAAATCCAGGCACAGGGTGTTGCTGGGTTTAGAGACTAAACAGCAGTCAAAAGAAACTGAGTCTGGAACCCTCTCACACCAGGAGCCTAGGGGCCCCAGGAGCCACAATGTGAGAACAGATTTTGGGGACAGAATTCAAGTTCATACCCCACTGCAGGGTGATACCTGCATCTCACTGGTCTGCAGGTATTTATGGGGCCCTGAGACCTGTGGGCTCTCCTCTGATCACTGGTCAGAAGCAGGTCAGTGCCCTGTGCAAGTTCAATCAAGTCTCACCAAGGCAGGGCCCAGCCAGGTTCATCACACAAACAACTGTGTTTCCTGCAGTCACCTTCCCAAGCCCAGACACTCAGGTCCCCAAAAGCCACCTCTGAGATCCTGTCTGTGTACAAAACTTCTGAGCTTCCACCCCGCACCCACTCAAGTGGAGAAGTTACATCCGGGTTAAAGCTGGAGTCTGTGCCCATAGCACCTTACTGTTTGTGCTTCTGCCTACCCTGCTGCACCCAGACTCTGAAATTCCAAAACCCCACATTCAGTCATCTTTGACCTGTCCTAATGCCGTCTTTCCAGAGACACCACAAAGGACACAGCTATGGCCCAGAGCAGGGAGGAATTAGACACTTAGGAAAAACAGTATTTAAAACTCAGGTCCAACATGCAGTGCTCAGAGGTCACTGAGGTCACAGGGCATTGCCCTAACAGAGCTGGAGAGAGCTCTCCCTGTTGCCATAGGGCTTAACTGCCCAGCCTCCCACCCAGAACCATAGGGCCCACCATCCAGGGAAGGGCCTGGTCCCTCAAGCCTGGTAGTGTGATGGACAGACAGTGGGCGATCAGCTGCCATGACACTCGTGCCTCCCAGGGACCTTTAGTGTCTTTAGCTCTATGTGGAGCCCACCTGGCATTCCTTCTGGAAAGAGAAACTAAGTGGGCACCTAAAGACAAAGATGACGTGATCCCCAGGCTAGCTCTTCTTGGGAAGCTCTGAGAGCAGTCGCCTGCTTCAGCACCACACATGCTGGTTGAAAACGCAGACTCCCAGCTCTACCCAAGAGCTACAGAGTGAGCTTCTTCATGGGCCTTGGGACTATGTCTTACAGGCATGAGTGATGTCACACCCTCTGCAGTCTGACAACTTAGCTTTCAGAGTCACCTCATGTGCAGGTTCAAGGGCATAACCCACAAATAGAAATTCTTGCTCCAGAGGGAAAATCATAAAGATATCAAGATCTGACATTGTTTCGCAGTCCCAAAATCCTGGCACTCTGCAGGCTGAGGCAGGAGGGTCACAGTTTGAGGCCAGCTTAGGCTATATTGCAAGACCCTACCTTAAAAACGATTTTCTTAAGAGCCTTCCCTGGTTTTGTAACTGTAAAGGGTTGTAAAGTGGAGGTGATAGTCCACACCTCACCCCCACCCTGTGTTATAGGCAGGGGCTGTAACCCAATGCCTGTCATACTGAGTCCTCAGTGTCACATTCAGCCAGTTGAATTCTTTCCCTCCTGTAACAGCCAGGAGCACAGCGCTTAGGATGCTGTCCAGATATCACCACCTCTTCCCAGTGAAGGGTCTCATGGATTTCTCCCCCCCTTCTTCCCACACCATGCTGTCCCTCAGGTCACAATCCTGAGCCCTGGGCTTCTCACCTCAGGTGGCAAGACTACGAACTACTGTGCCCCAATGGGGCACGGGCCGAGGTAGACCAGTTCCAAGCTTGTAACCTGGCACAAATGCCATCCCACGCTGTCATGGTTCGTCCGAACACCAACATCTTTACTGTGTATGGACTTCTGGACAAGGCCCAGGTGAGCCAAGCTAGAGTGACCTCAGGGAGGGGTGGGTCCAAGCCTCAAGGTGGCTTCTGCCTACCTGGAGCAGAATTCACAAGAAGCTGAGGAGGCAAGGGACAATTGTATGGTTTTCATTGCAGCTAGGATGTTCTCCCAGCCATCAGCCCTGTCTCCTACATCATTCACTTTCCTTCTCGACGGGGCCATCCATTCTCAGCAACATTCAAAGGGCTGCTTCGCCAGCCACAAGCAGCAAACTAACCCTCTGGCCTTGTATCTCTGAGAGTTACAACTCTGCTCCTTGCCACTGCTGTTATTGCGGTGGGACCCAGGAGTTCAAACCCAGAGCCCCCTCCCTGGAGATTGCTCTTCCACTCCCTTGGAAGGAAAAACTCCATGCTAAGCCCATCAGTTCCTCTCCTGGTCTCTCTTGGGGATAGTACCACTGCAGACAGTCCTTACTACATGCCTGAAACTGCTCTCGTCAAGGGCACCTTGACACACATTGCTGAATCCAAGGGCCACTTTCCAGGGCCACACCACAGCACAGTGTCAGCCACAGCTCCCTTCTCCTGAGCATCAAACCCCCTTCTCTTTGAACCCCCTTCTCTTTGAACCCCCTTCTCTTTGAACGCCTTCTCTTTGGCTCTCAGACCGATCACCACATCATTGCCCCCCCCCCAACTCCATTGATTAGGCTGAATTTAACCTTCTTTGACCCACCAGAACTATAGACTAGCAGAGCCAGAAGACCGTTCCTAAACTGAAATTATACGTGCTCTGCTCATTGTCCTGACAGAGTCAGTCTGTTCAGGAACAACGTCAACCCCATGGCTCCCCCGGCTGGTCCCTCAAGCTCTCTGAAGTTAAATGGGGAAGTGTTGTGTGGGTGTATATTTTTCTGAAAGAGTTGATGACTTCAGGAGAATCTACAAGTCCCCTCCAGAAAAGACTGAAGCCATGGCCACTTTGTCCTTTGCCCTTGGTTACTACTTAACAGTGGGCACACAGTATATATATTGTCTAGATGACCTTTGTTCACAGCTGTCTCCCAACTTCCAATCCTTCTGCCTCAGCTTCCTGAGCCCTGGGACTATAGGAACAGGCCACTATGCCTGGCTTGGTGGTGTTATGTTCGGTGTGGTGGTATTACGTTATGGAGATATTCGGGTATTATGTCGAATCTTCCTTTGGCTGTTTGGGGCTGTCCAAAGCACATTCAATGCAAGGAGTCCCATCAGGGAAGGAGGTGACGTCACTCTTGTGACACTGAGGGGGTTAGAGATGACACCATCGACTCCCTCACTGTTTTCTTATTCTTGGTGACAGAACAAAAGCTTCTGAGCTTGTTTTGGCTCTTTGGAAAGGATGCTCATAAAAATGATGACAAAGCATTGCCAAAAAGACTGAGAAGTGCTGAGCAGGCCTAGCCGAGCGCTTAGTCCTTGCGTCCACATGGGCTCTCATTTCTGTGCCTTTCTCACTATAAGTCTCCCACTTCGGTTCTGCATGAAAGAACTGGTCTGGTGGGACATTGCTGGGTGTCTTTGATGGTGCTTCCAGGCCAGTCTTTCCCCAGACTCCTTCCACAACAGAGGCTAAGTGGATGGCTTCCACTGAGACTCGGAGCCCTGAAGTGCTTCCTCTTTGGGACCCCTATGATGTTCTGTAAGCCCAGACGCAGCAGTTGCTTTTGATGTTTACAGGACCTTTTTGGAGATGACCACAACAACAACGGTTTCCAAATGTTTGACTCCTCAAAATACCACAGCCAAGACCTGCTTTTCAAAGATGCAACGGTCCGAGCAGTACCCGTCCGGGAGAAAACCACATACCTGGACTGGCTGGGTCCTGACTATGTGGTTGCTCTGGAGGGGATGTTGTCTCAGCAGTGCCTGGGTGCAGGTAGGGGAGCAGACCCGATGTGCCAGCCCTTGTGATACCCCCTTCAAAGGGCCTGAGACACCCCAGAATCATTGGGGTGAAGGAGTTTGGAATCAAAACTCTGAGGAAGTTGAAGGGTATCCCAGGCCTGGGTGAAGCAGAGGAAGAGGTCTCTATTTCAAATACTGTCAAGGTGAAGTCTCCCAGGTCCAAACAGGGAGGCTTGCAGATAATTGAGGCAGGAGCTCTGGGGTGTTACCCAAATAGACTGGGATCACGAACATAAAATCTGAAATGACAGTCTTTGGTGGATCTGAGGTAACCACATAAATATGTATGCGGTATAATTTGGAAGGGAATACATATGTAAAGAAACCAGGGAAAGGCAAGATTGTCGTGGGGTAGAAAGGAGTCTGGAGCTGGCAGAGTACACAGAAATAGCACTGCCTGTGTGTGAGCACCAAGTCTGCCGCCCACAGGCCTGGTGCTTCCAGCCTTAACTACCTGTCATCCCCCCCCCCCCCCACGTCCTCCACCCCCAGGGGCCGCGGTACACCGAGTCCCCCTGCTGGCCCTGCTCCTGCTGACCCTGGCTGCAGGTCTCCTCCCGCGAGTTCTCTGAAGGCGGCTGCTTCGGGCCACGCCCTGAGCAGGAAAAGCTACAGAGTCCAACCCAAGAAACCAGGAAATCAGCTAACCCTGCAGGAGAGCGCGGGATGCGAGAGGCAAGGTGAGAACTCACACACACAGCCCTCCAATGCGCGATTCTAACCTAAAGAGAAATTTCTAGAATCAGGATGATTGTTAAAGCCAAGTCTTCCCATCTGCCTGAGCCTCAATACCTGAGGCGACTGGCAAGCAGCCCAGTCACCCCTCCCACACTGGTGGCGCCTGCAGGGAACCTGTGCCTCCTACCTGGAACCTCCTGGCTGGCTGGGGTGGGGAGTTTAGGAGGGGGAAGGAAGAGACTGGTTGCCATGGCAACCGTGGAGCAGCTTCCAGCCTCTGCACCGGCCACCTGGGGAGGTGCCAAGGATGGAGCATACCACCAACCTAGAGAACCTCCGCAACACACTGCCACCCAGCAGCCCCTGCTCTCGCCGCTGCCCAGCTGCTCTCTCCTGTGGACGCTTGTCCACCAAGGCTCAGGCCCACGCCCTCGGAGGAGCAGGGTTGCTGAGCACATCAGCCTTTGTCGTTGTCTTCTGTGACACCAACCCCGCCCACTGGACTGCAGATTTTGCCAGACTGGGATAGGAGGAAGGCCAGAGCTGTACTGTGGGGATAAAGTCCTCCAAAAACCCTCAGAGGAAGTGCCCCCCAGGAAGAATGTTAGTGGCTGAGGAACTTGATGCAGGGTGGGAACTATCCTGCTTAACAGCTCCTGTGGCAAGCAGGACTTGCCCTGCCCTGCCTGGGCCTCACTGCACAATGAAACTGTTGCCTTAGACTCTACTGTTTGCTCTCCTGGTCTCAGTCTCAGAGCTTTCTCTTTGCCTCATATACCCCTTCTCACAATCCACACACACTCGCACGCGCGTACACACACATGCACGCATGTACGCGCATGCGCGCGCGAGCACACGTGCACACACGCACGCTCGTACACGCGCGCACATCCCTTATCTCTGTGAACATATCTGCTTGTCTGCAGAAGCATGAGCTAATCCAAAATAAGGCCCTTTCACGAACTGGGCCTCAGGACATACTGCGAGCCAGGGGATTGGGAAGAGCCCTGGCTTCCCCTAAGCCTGCATGTGTTGGCCGGTTGGGTCTTTCGAGAGAGCCCTTGGTTCCTAAGACCTGTGAGAGCCAAGGCCTAGAGAAGAGCTGCTTCTCCACCGTTTTGCCATTGTTCTCTCAAGAACCTGACAAAGTTTTCCAAAACTACCAACTCTTACCCCAAATCTTGTTCCTTTAAAAATAATAAATAAAAAGGAGAAATAGGAGCAAGCAGCCCTTGTCAGCACACTGGAAGAGGCGTGGGCCTGGAGCTATTTGTGTCTTGGTCTGTGTGGGGGGCCTCAGGATGCTGATGACAGGCCAGGTTCCCAGTGTTTCGCCCCCACCTGTGGGCGACAGGACAGATCCTTTACATGGCTCACCAGTAGAGAAGGCCCTGGCAGTGTCCCAGCCAGAGTCACACAATCCCGAGGAATCTCGGTCACCATGCTGCTTTGCAGAGCAAGCCCCTCCTCCTCTCAGTACACAGCCATCCATTCTTCTCTGAGCTGGGGACTTTCACAGTGAGAAGTGAACTCTGTGTGGGCAACTGTGCTGCCCAAAGTGTGATGTCTGCACCATGTGCCTCTCAGGTGTGACTTTCAAGAGTGTTGTGTAAATGACGTCTGATTGCCACGGGCCACTGCTGTGTTAGTGCTAAAGAAAGACATTGGTTTCTTTTTAAATAAAGCCAAATATCCCTGCATACGCAGAGGCTTGGATCGCGGTAGAAACTGTCTGCCACCGGACTCAACTTGTTTTCTTTATTGCTCAGAAACCAACCTGCTTCAGGCCCCTGCCCTGCCTCACCCATGATGGCACATTTCATTTAGAGCCCTGTTGACTGAGAGTGGTCAGGGATCATTCTGCACTCCAGCCATCTCGACCCCCATTTGCTTCCCCATCTGGACCGGTTCTCCACCCCCCTCCCCCAGCCCCGCAATGCCTCAGCTGTCCCCATCCCTGGCTCATGCCAGCTGCCACCACCCCCTCAGCCTCTTGGGTGTCCGCTTCTCTGGGGACTGGATGCAGAGGAGGATGAGAACATCCCACTGCCCCTGCCTTGTGTCTCCAGAATAAATTCCCACACCGTTGCTTTGGCAAGCTCCTGGTTAACTCACTGGTGGAGAAGGAGGCCCACATTCCTCACTGTGGGCACTTCCGGCCTGGACTGAACTGAAATACAGATTGACCTTTGTGCTCTTCTTTCTCATGGCTATGACCCTCTACCATGTTTCCCTCAGCAGGAGGCTGAGGCAGGAGAATCTAGAGTTTGCAGCCAGCCTGGGATACAAATACATCACTGTAGCTGGGTGTGCTGACATATATATAGTCCCATACAATATTTGGGCAACTGTAAGACAGTCAGGAAAATCATTGAAGTTTGAGGCCAGCGAAGGGTCTATTGCCAGACTGTCTCAAAACAAGCAACACCAGGAAAAGTCAGTCTTCCCAGAGCTGATGGCAGCCAGACTGAAGGACAGAGGATCAGGTAGTCTCCCTTATCTCTTCTATCCCAACAGCCTTCAAGGTGGCTGCTCCAAATACAGAAGCTGTTTCCCACCCGAAAGTCATTGCGCTTCAGGGGGTCTTACACTCTGGAGCCTGTCGATAGCATAACCTGGAGGCCTTGTCAAAACAAGTTGCTGCACCCTGGTTTTTCCACAGGTCTGGGATAGGAACAGCATTTCTGGCTAATTCTTCACTCTGTAGAATGCAGTTAGAGACAACTTGAGTTTGCATTCATTTTGGGCTGTTTAGCGGGTGCCTGCCCCAGCAGGGCCTAGGGTTTCTTTGGTCAGGAGGATAAGTAGTCAAAGACCCTTGTGTAGGAAGCTGAGTCCAACCTGGAGAAAGAACTGTGGCTTATGCAGCATCCCTGGGGAGCATGTGTGTCTAAGATGTTCTGGAAGATGCCATCACCCAGCTGTGGATTGCAACAAGCCAGCTGCAAGAAAGGGCCAGCATAGACCCACCCTGCTCCAGCCACTAACTCCAGCCTCTCACAATTTGATTATGTCTGGTATATGGTCATATACCCAGCTAAAATATCCACTTGGTCAGGCCTGCAGACACAGGACAGTAAGTCCATTAACTCACAAGACTGGGATGGGAAGTTCAAAAGTTCAAGGCCTGCCTCTATTTAAGTTCAAGGCCAGTCTGTATAATTTAACAAGGCCCTGGTTCAAAATGTAAAAGTAAAAATAGCCCTAGGGGGCTATGTAACTCCTTTTTTTTTTTTTTTTTTTTTTTGGTTTTTCGAGACAGGGTTTCTCTGTGTAGCCCTGGCTGTCCTGGAACTCACTCTGTAGACAAAGCTGGTCTCGAACTCAGAAATTCACCTGCCTCTGCCTCCCAAGTGCTGGGATTAAAGGCGTGTGCCACCACTGCCCAGCTATATAACTCTTGAGCAGAACCCTCACTTGGATTCGCAAGGCCTTCAGTTCATTCCCTGATATAGAAAAAGAAGTCATGATGATTGGCGGGGGCTGGGAAGGAAAGTCAGTTGTAGAACCCTGTCTAGAATGCACGGGGTTCTAGGTAATTGTTTCTCAACCTGTGGGTTGTGACCCCTTCAACAAACCTATCTCCAAAAAAATATTTACGTTACAATTTGTAACAGTAGAAAAATATGGTTACAAAGTAGCAATGAAAATACTTTTGTGGTTGGGGGTCGCTACAGCTTGAGGAGCTGTATTAAAGGGTTAGGACGGTTGAGAACCACTGTGCTAGGTTTGGTTCTCAGTACTCAAAAGTTTCAGCTGAACACACACTAGGGCTGAGTTCAAGCCAAGGAAAACTAAGTGGAGGTCACAGGGAGTAAACTTCAGAAGAATTTTAGTTGTCATGCAATAATTTCATTTTCTAAGAGTATCAACTACGAGGGCTGCATCTATAACACCCCTGCCCTTCCCTCGCCCACCTCCAATGCTCTCTCTGCCTCCAGACTCATGATCTCTTCTGTAACTCTCATCGCTACATATATGCACACAGGTGCATCTCCTGAGTCCATTCGGTACTGTCCATACGTACATGTGACCTGGGATGACCATTCGATGCTGGACAGCCTCGGAGGGAGCTCCTCTTTGGAAGACACTGATTCTCTCATGGGCCACTTCATCTAGGGGACAGAATTTCCCCTTCCACCTTGGCATGCCAGCTGGTGTTATCATGCTGGCCTTGTTTGGCAGCCATATTGTTGAAAGTCCATGGGTGCTGCCTCCCTGTCATATATAGGAGACTCTATCTCACTGAAGATATATGGCCTGGTCTTTTGGCTCTTACAGTCTTTCTAACCCCCCCCCCCCTTTTGTGATTTTCCCTGAGCCTCGGGTGTAGGGGTTACCTTGGAGATGTATCAGTTGGGTTTGGGCACATGTACCCCAGAAAAACTTTTAGGGGGAAGCCCTTCACCTCTCCCTGCAGTCAGGATAGTTTGAAAATGAAGCACCTTGACACAGAAGTGCCAGGTGAAAGGGAAGGAACACATGGTAGGCAGGGCAGAGCTAGAAGACGGCAGTGTCCTGGACAAGCAGGCCCGGACTCCCCATCGCTACTGAGTATGGCGAGGGTGGGAAGGCTGTGAGGTGGGCTCATGGCTGTGTGACCCAGGAGCAGTTACCCCTCCTCTCTTTCCCATCTGTGGGGATGAACCAGGCCTGGGGTTAGGGGTGGGGGCGGGTTTCCTCATGCCCTGGTGTGGCTCACTTGCAATGCTGGGAGTGTGGGGTTCAAACACAGGGCAGAATGACAGGGTTGGTGACATCCTGGGATTTGTCTGACTAGTGTTTAAGCAAAAGGACCCTGAAGCACACAATTCAAGGAGTCTGCAGTAGTTCAGTTGTTGTGAGCCCTTTAACCAGGCAAGGAAGTGTTTCTCAGTATCCCCTTGACCTTGACCTCGACCCTGGGCTTCCCACTTGTCTGAGAAGAGCTCAAAGCTCTGCTTCTCTCCCTGCACCCCTCTAGCTTTCTGTTGGAGTATTGGAGTGCTTTTGTGCCCAGAAAGGTGGGGCCTGGTGCTATCCTGGAGAGAAGCCTCTACACTTGGGAGTCCCCAGATCACGAGTCAGCCAATGCCAGTGATGTATGCCCTGGCTTAGGCTGGGTTCTGTGGGGCATAGAACTCCTCCCTAGAAATAGAAAGTTTGAGGGGAGAGGGAAAAGGGGGACTGCGAGCAAACTTCCAGGGTAGGAAATAGAAAGACAGGGCCTCAAAATGTTCCACCTTCCAGCCTGACCCAGTGATCCTGAAGGCCCGAAGTCTGTTAGCACTGAGGAAGGCTCCCTGGTCCCAGGGAGGAGGAGAAATGAGAAGTACTTGGCAAATGCTCTCATGGGACTGTCAACCTCTAACTGGTGGCTTAGAAAGAGGCTTCTGTGACCAGCCTGGTGTCTATCAGCCCAGGACTCTTTACCTTCTTTGGTGGTTTGAATAGGAATGGCCCCCATAGACTCGTGTGTTTGAACGCTTGACCCACAGGGAGTGGCACTATCAGAAGGTGTGGCCTTGTTGGAGGGAGCGTGTCACTGTGGGGACAGGCGCTGAGGTCTTCTATGCTCAAGCTATGTTCAGTGTGGTACACAGTCTCCTTCTGCTGCCTACAGATAAAGATGTAGAACTCTCAGCACCATGTCTGCCTGCATGTCACTGTGCTTCCCGCCATGACAATGAACTGAACCTCTGAACTGTAAGCCAGCCCCAATTAAATATTTTCCTTTCTAAGAGTTGCCATGGTCATGGTATCTCTTCACAGCAATAGAACCCTGACTAAGACACTATCCGCAGGGGTGACCAAGGAAACGTATGCAACAGAGACATTGTAAGATTTCCCCATTAAGGCCCTGGAACTCTGGACTGGAAAGATGGCTCAGCATCTCAGGGGTTAAGAGCACTTGCTGCTCTTGAAAAGGACAAGAATTCAGTTCCCACTATTCATTGAGTGGCTTATGACTGCCCGTAACTCCAGATCTAGAGGCTAGAGACTTTGTACTCATGTACACACACACACACACACACACACACACACACACACACACGAATTAAATAAATAAATAAATGACCAGCCTGCTAAAATATACTTAAAACAGCAGCTGGGTTCATGGCCATGATAACAGTCTACTGTTCACTATAAATTTAGGAACAGTAAAATTCTAAAAACACCTAAATGCATCCTTGGTACTTCCTTTTGCCACGGACAATCTACAGCCATTATGTAAAGGGCAGGGCTGCCTCCACTGAGGTGGGAAGATCCCTGTGACATATTGTTGAGTAAAGAGAGCAGGTTATGAAACAGTGATTCCATTACCATAAGTCCCCACACTCACACAAAATGCTGGCTGGAAGTCTGTTCACCAAACTGTTAACAGCGACACTCTCTAGTTGGTGGGATTTAAGGGAAACTTTCTTTAAACTTTATTTTTAGTTTCTCGAAACTCTCGAGTTTGAATTGCAAAACGTTTAAAGTAAAATTGCTGAGGATGTAGCCCAGTGGTACAGTGCTGGCTTCCCATGAGCCGGGCCCTGGGTTCCAGCTCAGGCATGACCATAAACAAATGAAGAAGTGATCCTTTCATTTTGGAATGGACAAATAAGCTATAATGGTAATAACAACAAAGCCTTCCACGGTCACAAGCACAGGGGTCTCGTCTCTGCTGAAGGAGTCTAGACCTGGAGCCACTCAGCCCAGATGTGGGAGCAGCTGTGACATTGGCTGCATGCCCTTGGAGAAGTCACTGCTCTTTAGAGCTGTGGTTCTCAATCCCTTTGGGGTCAACCAACCCTTTTACAGGGGTCACATATCAGATTACAATCCATAGCAGTAGTGAAATTACAGTTATGAAGTAGCAATGAAAATAATTTTGTGGTTGGGGGTCACCACATGAGGAACTGCATTAAAGGGGCACAGTGGTAGGGAAGTTAAGAGCCTGTGCTTTAGGACCTCCACTTCCTCCTAAGCATCTGCTGCACCACCTAGTTGGAAGGAATCTTCTGGAGAGGAGGAGGGACCTCGCCTATCCAGACAATCCCAAAGGCCCTGCAGATCAACAGAGCTGTGTCCCAACCCTTGTGCCCCCCCCCCCCAATTCGCTTGCAACTGCCAGTGGTCCTGAGCCCTCTGCAGCCTGTGGGCAGATGGGGGGAAGACCATCCAAACACAATGGACTGAGGCCCAACTCAGCTGGGTCAGCCTCCGGTGCCAACAATCAGTAGCCGTTGGCCTAGGAGAGGCTGGGAAAAGCCAGGACCAGTCAGATTACTCAGGAGGCAGGGACACAGAAAGCACCCCCAAGCCTACCCCTTACCTGGCTTATTCATGTACAGCACTCCCCCGCTCCTTCCTTCCTAGCTCACAGCTTTATGTAGGCACCTCCGTGAACCAGCATGTCCAGCTTGTCTCCTGCCCTCGTCTTGCAGGAAACCAAGGTTACACTGAACAGGGGCTTCTCCCAATGGGTTTTCACCTTCATCACCCCATACTTGAACTCAGAACCTGGTTCCTCACATTGAAGTAACAGGGACACAGGGCCCCGGGCCCAGCACACAGAAATGCATTTTTACACCAGTTTACTGCCATTTCAGTGCCTGGAAAATTTGTTGTTGTTTAGATTTTTTGTTTGATTGATTTGGTTACCTTTTTTTTTGGGGGGGGGGGTCTTACTATGTAGCCCACTCTGGTTTTTAACTCATGGTATAGATGAGGATTCTCCTGCCTCTGCCTCCCCAGTGCTAAGAATATACCTGGCTTCTTGTCATGAAAGCAGGTCTTGTTGTGTAGCCCAGGCTGGCCTCCAACTTGAAGTCCTCTTGCCTCAGTCTCCTAATGCTATGGTTACCGGCATGAGCCACCACACCATCTGTGCCACACTCTGGGAAAGTTTTAATAGTAGTGCCTGAAGTTCTCATTGCCAGATGGCCAGTGGATGATGGGGTGTCAAAACCCACTTTGCACTCTTTTCCCAGGGTCCCTCCTGGTACCAGTTGCCGTAGGTTTGTTTGCCCAGAAAACCCTATGAGGCATGAATTCAATGAGAGATGTGGGTCGCAGTCCATCGAGGCTAGTCTACCTTCAGCAAGAGCGCCTGGCTGTCCCGCCCCCATATCACCCCTCCATCAGATACAGGTTTGGGGTGGCATGACCTTGCTTCAGCAGAGGTCAAGTCTCAAAGAAAAGTCCGACAGGGCACCATCAATTACCACCACCACTGCCTGCAGCCAGCTGGAAGAATGGGACTTCAGTCCTGGAGGAACAATGGGCTGTGGACCACAGCGCCCCCTACAGGAAGGGAAGCAACCTACCCAAGATCGTAATGGTGGTAAGTGGTGGTGGTGCGGAGCTGGCACACACCTGGGTTAAATATAGGCCGCTCTAACACTTAAAGGCTTGCTTATTGCATACTAGACACACTGGTGAGTACTGATTTAGCTTTCAAAACAATGTCATGAAAGAAGTACAAGGTATGGAGGTGATACATTGCGCACAGTCAGCTAACAGGCCAGGATTGAGACAGGCAGCTTGAGTCATACTGGCAACTTTGTGAGGTAGCACGTGCATAGCCTGCATCTGCTTTCTCCAGCTCCAGTGTCCTGTGGTATGAGATGCTAGCTGTTAGAACCCCGTGCACCCATCCAGAGCTGGGAAGGAAGCTGAGGTCTGAGGCATTTCCCAAGGATAAAGTAATTGGTGAATTATCAATTACTGGAAGCAGTGTGACCTCTCCCCCACACTCCAGGGAACCACGTGGTGTTCTCCTGCCCTCGGGGATTTGAATGAGGCCGGAAGAATGGAGGGGCAAACTGGGATTGCTGGGAAATCAGCATCCTCTGCAGGACTGCCAGGGATAACTGCCTGCGGCCTACAGGACACTCTGGCCAAAGTCCAGGTGCAATCACTCTTATCTGTTCTGTTCTCCATCTCCATAATCATCTGGGGGGCCACTGAGTCAGGCACCCCCACACCAAAGAGGCCTCGAGAGCATTTGCTGAAGCAGGAGGCTCTTCTCTGATAACAGAAGTGCTGGTCCTGCCCTTTTCCACAGGAGCTGGGCACCAGCTGATCTCTTCAAGGACAGGATTCCACAGGACAGCCGCGCCGGCTGACACGCTAGGCTGGGTGGGCCAGAGATCCTTTTTCCCTCCTACCTGGGTTCCAGGAAGAGAGAGCTGCTCTCCCGGCCTTCAGCCTCCTGGCTGAGGGAGTCTGCTACCTCGCAGCATAGCATGGGTGTGTATGGGAACCAAGGACCTGCAGAACTGAAAAGTGCCGCTTGCCCCAGCTACTGCGGCTGGAGGATTAGCTAGTTACTGCTTTCACAAACTCCCAGCCCTGCACTGTGGGGGTGTGGGGTGTGGGGTGTGGGGTGTGGGTGTGAGGACATAAGCACCTCTTTCCCCGGCCTTTCTTCCTGCAGCAACCCAGGGCAGTCTCAAGGCTCCGGGCCTGAGAAGGCTTCGTGCCTTTTCCCGTTGCCCTTTCCTCCCGAGGCTAAGGACTTTTAAAGGCCAGCCTGCCTCATTTTCATTGCAGCCTGGGTTTCTCCTTAGACCTCACCAGGGACTCTCACGACATTCCCCTGCTCTGTGGAGTCACCTCTTCCTGGGCTGCTTTACTGACTTTTAGTAATTTGTGTAATGTCAAGTTTATAATTTCAGCCACTTAGTTTTGTAGCATTGAGCCAAATGCCACTGCCATGCAGCTATCAACACCAGGCATCTCTGCAACTCCGCCTGCAGCTGAGCTCTGGCTCAGTCGCTCAGCATGGCCCCGGCCCCCTCTCCAGGACCCTCAGCATGGCCCCGGCCCCCTCTCCAGGACCCTCAGCATGGCCCCGGCCCCCTCTCCAGGACCCTCAGCATGACCCCGGCCCCCTCTCCAGGACCCTCAGCATGACCCCGGCCCCCTCTCCAGGACCCAGCAACCATCAGGTACTTCCCACTTCCATATCACATGGTGGGATTTTGTCCTTTCGTGACCAGGATGTTGCAACTGGAGGGTCTCCAAAGGCCATCCAAATCATGATGTCTTCCTAGACTTTTCCTTCCTTCACAAGGCTAAACACTTCTCTTTTATTGAAAATAGATTGTTTTATTCAATATGTCCTGATTATGGTCCCCCTCCCACGTCCTCTCTACCTCCCCACCCATCTGGCTACACCTTATTTCTGTTGTTAGCACCACCAGTTGAGAATAAGGTCACTACCACAATCTTCAACCAATTTTGACCAAGCTTTAATTAAATACTGGCCAGGTTGATATACTCTAGCCAAGTCCATACCCAGGTTCCCAGGAAAATGACCGGAGTCATTGTTTGCAGGGGCTTAAAAAGGCAAAACCCACACTTCACCACAGTTCCTGTCAGGTCCAACCAAGGGCAAGCACACCTCCATACCTATGCGATTGGGCATATTGGTGTCGTTGGGTCAAGCAAACTCGTTTAGGGACATGAAAACGTGGCTAGTTACCTCCCAAGCAACAGCCTCCTGAATCCGTGTCTGTCCTTGGGCAAGGGGCTTACTGATCAGAGGCATTTTTGTTTTACGGATCTCTTAGGCACAGTAAATAAAACTTAAAACCTAATTTGTCGCTTGCACTGTCTCTCGTTAGAAAACAGACATCTAAGGGACAATAATAAAAATCTAATACGATAAAACAAAAACCAAATGTGTCAGAATAGAACAAAACAAACAGAAGGAAAAGAGCCCAGGAAAAGGCGCAAGGAACAGAGATGCAGAGACCCACTCCTTCTCACACTCGGGAATCCCCTAAGAACATTATAAACGAAATAATTTTATTTTATGGATGACAGTCACCGAAGCATGAGGCACTGTATTAAAGAGTTGCAGCACTGGGAAGGTTGAGAGCCACTGTGTTAGCAGAACAGTAGTATTTGGGTTTACCCGAGGTCCCTGGGCTATCTAGTCTCAGGTTCTTGGCCACACAGCAGCACTAGGTATGGGTTCCATCTCATAGAGTGGACCCTAAGTCAAGTCAGGCATGGGTTGGTTTCTCCACAAGCTTGACCCACCATCTCACTAGCAGGCAGGACACCACTGTAGACTGAAGGGGTTGTAGCCGGGCTAGTGTTTACCTTTCTTCTTTGGTAGCGTGCACTGTGGATTTCTGGTACCAGCAACACGATTCAGTAAGGGCAGCAACTCGACTTTGTGGTCAGTGAGTTGTGTAGGTGCTGTCTTCAGCAATGGGGCCTTACTGTCAGTTTGTGGAGCGCAACCTGTAGCCTTGGCAACAGCCTGGATGGCTTGGGGTTCTCATGGGACCCGTGGCCAACAACTCAATCTAATGTAACCCATTCTCAGTACTGGAAGCTTCACTGGGTGGCAAGAGATGACCAGTTGCCTCTGTCTCCCCCACTATTTGGCGATTTCACTTAGACCGCCTCCATATTCGTTTGTACTTTAGGAAGCTCCTACTGTATTAGGCTCCCACACTACCCCTCAAATGGCCCTTAATTTTAGCTGCCTTTTTCTGTACTCCCTCTTCCCCCTCTTCCCTCCACGAACATCTGTTCCAGTCTTTGCCTTTAAAACTTTCCTGTATGTGCTCAGAAGTAGAATTGCCGGCTCCTACAGTATTCTATTTTGGTTTCTTGACAACTCACCAAACTGTTCTGCACAGCATTTGAGCCATCCTCATCCACAAGCACTGTCCAAGTCCACAGTTTCTCCAATCATGGCCAATGACTTGTTTCTCCACTTTGTTCTGTTTTGTGCAGTGCCATGCTGGACAGTAGCCCAGGGCACACACATCCCGGGTGTTGGCTTCACCACTGAGCCCCTGCTGTCTTCTGCAGAGGACCCTTCCTAATAGATGTGGGGCAGCACCTCGCTGTGATTTGGGATTATGTTACCCTGGTGTTTAGAGGGGCAATTCATTTCTCTGTGAATGGACACTTGGCCGTGTTGGCAGTAAGGACAGAAGATGCTTCTGTCTCTCTCCTTTTCCATCAGTGTAACCTCAGTATGGTTCCCCTGCCTCTTCTGCTTTCAGTTCCTTCGCACCATTTGTCCGTCTTCTTTGAAGACGTGGCTTCCTGGTCCCTGGGCAAATTTACAGGCATGGTAGTAAACATGTAATCCCAGCACTTGTGAGGCAGCAGCAGAAGGATCATTGCAAGTTGAAGCTAGGCTGACTGGCATGGCGAGTGAAGGGCCAGTCAGGGCTCTAGCCAGACCCTGTCCCATAAAAACCAAAAAATGAAAATAAAAAAAACAAAACTCCTTGGTGCCCTGAAGGTTGTCATCGAAGCTTTTCTCTGTGAGATCTCATGTGGCCCATTCAGGCCCAGACTTGCTTCTAACTCAGACATGTCTATGTAAGTGGAAGGGGAAAGGAGTCAAAAAAAAAAAAAAAAAAAAACGAGCAATCTGGTCAGGTTTGGGATAATCTGGAGAACTTTGCTCATGGGATTCAAGCCTGTTTCTTTTTAAATTTAAGTATTTATTTTATGTGTATGAGTGCTTTGCTGGCATTTACGTTTGTGCTTGCATTGCCCATAGAAGCCAAAAGAGGACATCATATCCTCTAGAACTGAAGTTGCAGACAGTTGTGAGCCAGCATGTTGGTGCTGGGAATCAAACCCAGGTCCTCAAAAGACCAGTCAGTGCCAGCTCTCCAGGCCCTCAGTCTTAAAATCCCAAAAGCATAGGCTAAGCTGAGCCAGCATCTGCATGACTCTGTGGGTGGCTTGTGTCTCCACTAGATAGTGATTCCAGCTTTGGGGACCTGGACCGGGCTGGATGGCCAGCTGACACCGTGATAAAGGGGAGAGTGCAGACGTTCCTCTTCTGGGCCCCCAGCTGCTTGCAGTTTCCAGGAAGACTTTGCTATCACTGGCCACATGACAGGGTCACACATACAAACTTTTCTGCTGATAGCAAAGATTGCAGTCACAATGGACTGGGAAGGCAAATGCTCAGGCAGGATCAGTATCTGCCCCAGTTTATTAGCAGCCTACAGCCCTCCAGAGTTTCTTATCTTCCTGTCACCCCTAAGCCCATTTCTATTTCCCGTCCCTCCTGGGTCCCAACAGAGGCATTCATTCTACTGTGGGTAATCCTTACATTGTCATAAAACATGTGTTTCTATGTATGCATGTGTGTGTCTGTCTGTCTGTTGGTGTGTAGGTGTGTGTCCATGTGTGTGCATCTATGTCTATGAGTGTGTGAGCAGGTCTATGTATGCATCTGTGTTTCTGTGTGTCTATATCTGCAGGTCTCTGTGTATGTGTGTTTATGTCTGTGTGTCTATGTGTATGTTTCTGTGTCTATGCGTGTGTGTACGTGTGTGTCTGTGTCTGTGTGTGTTCAGCTGATACACACTGCTGTGTGGTAATTAACCCCATTCTCTCTCTTGCTTAGCTGTAGATATCCCATGGTTATGTGAGACGTTAATGTGAAATGAAACTATGCTACAGCCTCTCCTACCTTCACAGTGTCCTCTCACAGATGCCTCCCCCGTGCAGACACCAGGCTTGTCTTAGATCCATCTAGTGCTCTCCCTGAACTGCTTGACTCCCAGCATGCAGCAGTCCCAAAAGTAGAGTGGGACAAAAAGATTGGCTTTCCAAACGACGCTGTTCCATCTGTGCAGCACCCTCGCTGGTCTGTTAAACTCAAAGTCCCCTGGCTGCTACACTCAGAAACGCTGCCCCTCCAACCTCAGAGACTCCCCCTCTCCAAGTCTATGAGAGGAATTGTTATATAAGGGCTGTTGTTGATCTCCTACCCCAGCTTCCCCCACTGCAGGGGCATTGCTGTCACTAAAGGATAGTTCACCTGAAATCCATTGCAACACACCTCTCTGTCCAACTATGGGTCAAGGGGAACCATGTCCCCAGACAGAAAAACTGGTAAGGTTGAGCAGATTAAGAAACCCCAGCAATTCTCATAATTGAGAATGGTAGATGTTTGAATCTGCTCCCAGCCCGGTTCCTGTCCTGCACGTGACCACAACACCCCACTAAGAAGACCAGGACGACCAGTCACTTAGCATAAAGCCCAGAGTTCTCCATGCTAATGAGATATCTAGATGGGCCCGCCCCACGGGATTAGCCAATAAGCTTCCTTCCCTTCCCGGACCTTCCTCCCTGCAAACGGGTCCACCCTGAGTAAGTCCTATATCTCCATGATTTCACCATGAATAAACAGTTTGGAAAAGCAAGGACTGTCTCTCTCCTCAAGAACCACTGTGAGGAGAGGCCGCCATTCCTTGGCTGCACTGCCTGAGTCTCCACAGAAGGCCCGTCCGAGGTTCTCAGGGAGCTTTTTTGAAACTTTTAGGGCAATGAAAGAACTTAAAAAATAAAGAGTAAAAAGGGAAAATGAAAACATTTCTTGTAGGGGACAGAGAGATGGCTCAGCAGTTAAGAGAACTGGCTGTTCTTTCAGAGGATACCAGTTTGATTCCCAGCACCTGAACGGTGGCTTACCTGTCTATAACTCCAGTTCTAGGGGATTCGATGCCATCTTCCTGGCCTACACAGGCACTGCACACACCTGGTGCATAGACACACGTGCATAAGACAAAATACTCATAAAATAAAAATAGAGATCAAAAAGGTTTTCATGGAGGGCTGAAGAGATGGCTCAGCAGTTAAGAGCACTGACCGCTCTTCATGAGGTCCTGGGTTCAATTCCCAGCAACCACATGGTGGCTCACAACCATCTGTAATGGGATCTGATGCCCTCTTCTGGTGTGTCTGAAGACAGCTACAGTGTAGTCATATACATAAAATAAATAAATAAACCTTTAAAAATAATTTTAAAAAGAATTTTTCATGCTGAGTGTGGTGGTGTATGCCTTTAAACCCAGCACTTGGGAGGCAGAGGCAGGTGGATCTCTCTGAATTTGAGGCCAGCCTGGTCTACAAAGCAAGTCCAGAACGGCCAGGGCTACACAGAGAAGCCCTGTCTCAAAACAAACAAACAAACAAACAAACAAACAATTTCACAATGCACAGATGAGGAGAGAAATACATGGGAACTAAACTAGCAACAGTGAAGCCCAGAGGAAAGACCAGGGATGGGGACACGAAAGGAGCACAATTTAGTGTGTGTGTGTGTGCAAGAGAGAGAGAGAGCATATACACAAAAATGAAGATTAGATGTAATGAGAAATTTTAAGACATGATGAAAATTTCATGACATATCTATGGATTTTTACAAACTATTGAAAAGCACATCAGCGGTACAGGAATACTAATGTATAGCAAAGAAGACAAATGAAAATAAGCCCATTCCGATGGCTTTATCAAGCCCCTCACCTCAGGGGTCAGGGGTGGAAGTGGAAGAGGACGCAGAACCATGGAGAGAGCAGAGGGGACGGCTGGCGCTAAGGAGCACTGTCACAGGACTGACAGACTGTGGCAGCACATACAAGGGCTGCACAGGTTCAGGCCAGATGGGGGCCCAGCCCTGAGACCGGAAGTGGACACGAGGTCCCACCCTAACCAGGAAGCTAGCTGCAATTGATACCTGCAGGCAAAGGCAGATAATACAGTGAAGTCACAAAGCCCTGTTAAAATAGTAAGAGGAAGCATGGCAATGTAGTACCTGCCTGTAATTCCACACTTAGGAGGAATCTGAGGCAGGAGGATCAAACTTCAAACTCAGCCTGAGCACTATAGCAAGACCTTGTCTCAAAAATAGATAAATGTACACAGTAATTTTAAAGATAATGTCCCATTTCTCTACCCAGGAGTTGTGTAGGAATTTGCTGTGTAACATAATAAAATCA
>CM052713.1:23836923-23866689 GCA_028551405.1 Uromys caudimaculatus
TGATTTTATTATGTTACACAGCAAATTCCTACACAACTCCTGGGTAGAGAAATGGGACATTATCTTTAAAATTACTGTGTACATTTATCTATTTTTGAGACAAGGTCTTGCTATAGTGCTCAGGCTGAGTTTGAAGTTTGATCCTCCTGCCTCAGATTCCTCCTAAGTGTGGGATTACAGGCAGGTACTACAGTGCTGAAGGCCATGCAGGAAGAATGACAAATGGCTTTGCAACTCACTGAATGCAGTCCTCTGGTTAGCACAGCTAGGATAGGAGTGGCTCAGGGTAGCACAATCTGGAGGACCAGGCGTCCTGAGGACTTCAGGCTGTTAGGAGTTCTGCTCTGCTTGTTGCTCACATCTCTCCTAATCTAAAAGTTATATTTAAACTCTAAGGGGCTTCCAGTCCCTCCGTGGGCAGCAGCTCTGGCACTCACAGTAATAAAGCTTGATCTCTTTCAGGCATTGCTGCTGGGGCAGACTATGATTCGATCACCACCCTAGGAAAGAACTTAGAGACATGGACTGTCAACAGTGACCACCGCCCTTAGAAAACATTTAGAAAAATAAAACTGTTAGTTACTGTGTTTTTGTTACTGGCTCTGATGTAGAAAATCTTAGACAACAATTTGAAGTTCAGAAAGGCACACCCTCATTACTTAAGCTAGGGACCTTTTATCATCAGGGAAGAACAATGGCAGCACTGGCTGACGTGACTCTCCCCGAGGCTGGACTGGGGATGGTTGACTTCTCAAGCCCATTTTTGCCATCAGCTTCATTAAGAATTGCTGATGAAAGCCAGGCAGTGGTGGCACACGCCTTTAATCCCAGCACTTGAGAGGCAGAGGCAGGTGGATTTCTGAGTTCGAGGCCAGCCTGGTCTACAGAGTGAGTTCCAGGACAGCCAGGGCTACACAGAGAAACCCTGTCTCAAAAAAAAAAAAAAAAAAAGAATTGCTGATGAGTAGATAAGCATTCTGAGGATTTAAGGTAGATATGACTGATTTGTATATAAAAGTTTAGATTTGTGATTCTTTTAGGATTCTTAGGTTACCTTTAAAGATAAATAATAAAAAAAATTAAACTTTTCTTCATAACCACAAATTGCTGCCTGCCAGTAAGAGAAACTGACTGAGAAAGCTATCTTGCTTGCTTACACTTTGTTAATCTATACCAAGGTGCTAAGTTACGAATGTACATGGGTTCTTGGGAATCATTTGTTTTCTTTACCTTATTATAGTACCTAAGTAATGTTATTTCTTTTCTTTTTTTTTTCTTTTTTTTGGTTTTTCAAGACAGGGTTTCTCTGTGTAGCCCTGGCTGTCCTGGAACTCACTCTGTAGACCAGGCTGGCCTTGAACTCAGAAATCCCCCTGCCTCTGCCTCCCAAGTGCTGGGATTAAAGGCGTGCGCCACCACTGCCTGGTGTTACTTCTTATAATTATTGGAGAACATACTGTTTTTAAATAGTCATTCACTAGAAGAAATCTAGACAGAAATCACATCATAACTTTATACTGCTTGAAACAGTTTGCTGGGATATATAAGCCATGGAAGATTGTTCCTTTCACCAATCAACTATGTGTATATTTGTATATATGTATATGTGTATATGTGTATATGTATATGTGTATATATGTATATGTGTATATGTATGTGTATATGTGTATATGTGTATACATGTATATGTGTATATGTATATGTGTATATGTATATGTATATATATGTATGTGTGTATACATGTATATGTGTATATGTATATATGTATATGAATATGTATATATGTATATGTATATATATGTATATGTGTATATGTGTATACATGTATATGTGTATATGTATATGAATATGTATATGTATATGTATATGTGTGTATATGTGTATATATGTATATGAATATGTATATGTGTATATGTGTATATATGTATGTGTATATGTGTACATGTGTAATGGTGTAATGGGTAATGGGTGTTCCAGTCCCACACCCTCTTTACAGCCTCCCCTCCCGCCTGGGGTCAAGGCTAGACCAAGTTCCATTCTTCACCTACAGGAACATTCTTGAGTAAAAAATTCTCAGGATGTACTGACTGAAAGTCACCTGATCCTCTGTAAAGTCCCAGGTAGAGTTCAAATGCCTGTCATGCTTGCTAGCCAATAGATTTAAAGGTCAATATGCTTAGCCAATAAGTTTGAACTGTAACCTTGCTGATGTATCCTGTGCCCCTAAAAAGTATAAAAACTGCTTGTAATAGCCATTGGGGTCGCCTTCTTAGTAACTCACCTTGAGGGACTAATTGAAGGTCAACCCAGACGTGCCGGAAAATAAACCTCTTGCTTTTGCATTGATCTGCATGGGTGTCTCACTCGGGGGTGTCTCAAAGTAAGTACCACTGACCGAGGGTTGGGGTCTTACAGTGTATGTATCTACATGGGATATGTGTATATGTGTATGTATGTGTATGTGTAGACATGTATGTGTAGGTTTGCATATATATGAGGTTTGTGTAAGAGTGCGTTGAAACTTTGTTCCATCCACCCACCAGGTATGTGTGTGTGTGTGTGTGTGTGTGTGTATGCATAGGTGCTGCAGCTTGTCTTTGCTACAGCTATTCTCTGTGTGTGCTTATGTGTGTGTCTGCATCCCTCCCTTTCTTCTCTCTCATCACAGGCTGCCAGCAGCCGCAACCCTCATCAGCTGCTATCAGGACTGATCCCAATCACCATTGCCATGCTTCGCTGCCTGCCTCAGTTTACCCTGTGGGGGTCAAAGCTGGTCTTTAACAGGGCTTTGTGACTTGGATGCATTGGCTGCCTTTATTTGCTCAGCAATCCTCTTTTTAAGTTTTGTTCCTGGGGTGAGATCTTGTTACATAGCCCTGGCTGGCCCAGATGTACTACACTTGAGTCTTGTTACATAGTCCTGGCTAGCCAGATGTGCTGCAATTTTCTTGCCTTAGCCCCCAGGATGCTGGAATTCAGGTTTGAGCCACTGTGCCTGACACTCACTGCTTCGTCTTGTATCGTTCTTTATTCTTTTGGGACGAGTCTTCCTTCCTTATGTGCCACTTGTGTGTCTGGTACCCACAGAGACAGAACAAAAACCAAAACCTAAGAAACACAAAAGGCTTTCACAAAAAATGAAAATCAAATCAAACAAGTAAAAGAAAAAAATGCCAAAACAAAGCAAAATGAAACAGAACCCCAGAGAAGTGCCGTGGAGTTCGCTTTTGTGTTGGCCGACCACTCCTGGGCATGGACTGTCCTGCAGTGTGATTGATATACATGGAGACCCTGTTGACAAAACCTGGCTTTGCCTTTGCCAGCAGGTATCAATTACAGCGAGCCTCCTGGTAGAGTGGGGCCTCCTGTCGGGGCTGGGCCCCCATCTGGCCTGAACCTGTGCAGCCCTCATATGTGCTGCCACAGTCTGTCAGTCCTGTGACAGTGCTCCTTAGCGCCAGCCGTCCCCCCTGCTCTCTCCGTGGTTCTGCTTCCTCTTCCACTTCCACCCCTGGCCCCTGAGGTGAGGGGCTTGATGAAGACATTGGAATGGGCTTATTTTCATTTGTCTCCCTTCTGTACATTAATATTCCTGGACCTCTGATGTGCTTTTCGGTCATTTTTAAAACTCTAAGAGCCAGGTGCAGTGGCTTTAATCCCAGCACTCTACATAATGAGTCCCTATATTAAACAAAATTAAGTCTTAAAAGTTTTTGAGTCTCTCTAATCTGCAATTTTTGTGTGTGCAATTCTCTCTCTCTCTCTCTCTCTCTCTCTCTCTCTCTCTCACACACACACACACACACACACACACGTACACATGCACACATATGCACAGTGTACTGGCTAGTTTTGTGTGTCAACTTGGCACAAGCTGGAGTTATCACAGAGACAGGAGTTTCAGTTGAGAAAATGCCTCCATGAGATCCAGCGGTAAGGCATTTTCTCAATTAGTGATCAAGGGGGGAGGGCCCCTTGTGGGTGGTACCATCTGTGGGCTGGTAGTCTTGGGTTCTATAAGAAAGCAAGCTGAGCAAGCCAGGAGAAGCAAGCCAGTAAGTTACATCCCTCCATGGCCTCTGCATCAGCTCCTGCTTCCTGACCTGTTTGAGTTCCAGTCCTGAGTTCCTTTGGTGATGAACAGCAGCATGGAAGTGTAATCTCAATAAACCCTTTCCTCCCCAATTTGCTTCTTGGTCATAATGTTTGTGCAAGAATAGAAACCCTGACTAAGACAGACACCCGCACATGAGAATACACACACACACACACACACACACACACACACACACACACACACACTCACACTCACACTCTAAATTGTGCTCCTCTGGAGTCCCAATCCCTGGTCTTTCCTCAGGACTTCACCTTTGCTAGTGTAGTTCCCACAAATACAATTCTCTCCTCATCTGGGTCAGAATGACATTGTGAAATTTTTTGTTTGTTTTTTTCAAGACAGGGTTTCTCTGTATAGCCCTGGCTCTCCTAGATTTGCTTTGTAGACCAGGCTGGCCTCAAACTCACAGAGATTGGCCTCTGCCTCTGCCTTCCAAGTGCTGGAATTAAAGGTATGCACCACCACACCCAGCTTGAAAAAAATTTTAAGATTTATTTACTGATTATATGTAAGTACACTGTAGCTGTCTTCAGACACTTTTCTTTTCACTCCGCCCAGCTCGCTCTGGCCCTGCTTGCTCCAGCCCTGCTCACTCGCTGTAGCTCTCTTCAGACACCCCAGAAGAGGGCATCAGATCTCATTTGGATTCTTGTGAGCCATCATGTGGTTGCTGGGATTTGAACTCATGACCTTCGGAAGAGTAGCCGGAGCTCTTACCCACTGAGCCATTTCTCCAGCCCCTTGAAAAAATGTTAATCTCTGTTTTTATTTCATGAGTGTGTTGTTCTACACGCATGTGTGTCTATGCACCAGGTTGTGCAGTGCCTGTGAAGGCCAGGAAAATGGCTTTGCATCCCCTAGAACTGGAGCCACTGTTCAGGTGCTGGGAATCAAACCTGCGTCCTCTGAAAGAGCAGCCAGTCCTCTTAGCTGCTGAGCCGTTTCATTTCCCCTTTTTACCCTTCATTCTTTAAGTTCTCTCATTGCCTACAAATGCAAACCAGAACAGGTTTTCATAAATCCATATTGTATATTTAAAGTTCTGGATTTCAGGTGAACTATCCTTTAGTGACAGCCATGCCCCTGCAGTGGGGGAAGCTGGGGTAGGAGATCAACAACAGTCCTTATATAACAATTCCTCTCATAGACTTGGAGAGGGGGAGTCTCTGAGGTTGGAGGGGCAGCGTTTCTGAGTGTAGCAGCCAGGGGACTTTGAGTTTAACAGACCAGCGAGGGTGCTGCACAGGTTGGAACAGCGTTGTTTGGAAAGCCAATCTTTTTGTCCCACTCTACTTTTGGGACTGCTGCATGCTGGGAGTCAAGCAGTTCAGGGAGAGCACTAGATGGATCTAAGACAAGCCTGGTGTCTGCACGGGGGAGGCATCTGTGAGAGGACATTGTGAAGGTAGGAGAGGCTGTAGCATAGTTTCGTTTCACATTAACGTCTCACATAACCATGGGATATCTACAGCTAAGCAAGAGAGAGGATGAGGTTAATTACCACACAGCAGTGTGTATCAGCTGAACACACACAGACACACACATGAACACATAGACACACAGACACACATACAGATACACACAGAGACACACACAGACACACACAGAGACACAGACATACATGGAATCACACGGTTTGTTTCTGTTTTGGTTTTGTTTGTTGAGACAGGGTTTCTCTGTATATATATCCTGGAACTCACTCTGTAGACCAGGTTAGCCTCAAACTTCTAGAGATCAGCCTGCCTCTGCCTCCCAAGTGCTGGGATTAAAGGCCTGTGCCACTCCCACCCACCTGGAAAGATGTTTTATGTAGGTGCAGGGATTACCCCAAGCACAGTAGAATGAATGCCTGTGTTGGGACCCAGGAAGGACAGGAAGTAGAAATGGGCTTAGGGGTGACAGGAAGATAAGAAACTCTGGAGGGCTGTAGGCTGCTAATAAACTGGGGCAGATACTGATCCTGCCTGAGCACTGCCTTCCCAGTCCATTGTGGCTGTGGTCATTGTGCCACCGTGGCATTGTCTTCTCTTAAAACTATGAAAGGTTTTACTTTGTTCTCTCTCTCTCTCTCTCTCTCTCTCTCTCTCTCTCTCTCTCCCCACACACACACACACACACACACACACGGTGTGTCTTTCTCTAATTTTTAAAATGTGAAAGACAGCAGGATCCAGGATCTGATGCAGAGACTATGGAAGTATGCTGCTTATTGTCTTCCTCAGTGCAGCTTGCTCAGCCTGCTTACTTATAGAGCCCAGCACCACCAGCCCAGGAGTGCCACCACCTACAATGGTCTGGGTTGTCCCACATCAATCAGGAATTAAAATGTCCCACAGGCTAGCCTACAGGCCAATCGAACAGAGATGTTTTCTCAACTGATCTTGTCTCTTCCCAAACAAACCTGTCCTGGACATGTATTTATGGGGGGAAAGCATTTGCCACAGGGCACAAATAGAGAGCAGAGGACAGCCTGCGAGAGTCAGATCTCTACTTCTGCTATGTGGATTGAACTCAGGTCAATGGTGGTAAGCACCCTTACCAGTTGAGCTATCTTGCTCGCCCTGCCCCCCCTTTTCTTTTTGACAGAGTCGTGTAGCTGATAACATCGAATGCTTCCTGATCCTCCTGCCTTCAGCTCCCAATGCTGGGACTACCGGTGTGCATACGGCTCCTGATGGAGCCCCTGGATCTTAGTCTCCTGGGTAAGGTATTTAATCCCACTAGGTTAGTGAGTTATGAAGCCATTAGTAAGAGAATACAATTCAATAACAGCATCAGGTTCACACATTGCCTGGATCACTGTGTACCCCAGGCTGGCCTTGAACTTGTACCAGTTCTCCTGTCTCCAATTTCTTGGATTACAGGTGTGCGCCACCACAAGATGCCAGTGAGTCTATAAGAAAATGGCAGAAGCTGGGTTTGGGGTTACAGGCCTGTAATCTCAGGAGCAGAGCAGACTGCCACAAGTTCACGGCCACCAGGACTACTGCAGAGTGAGACCCTGTTGCAAGAAACCAAAAAGAAAAGAAAAAAAAGGGAACTAGTACACTCCCTCCCAATCATCTCTTAATGACATTCTGAGGACACGGTGGCACTCACCTATAATCTCAGAACTCGTGTGTCTGAAGATAAGCTGGCCACCCTGAGCTACCTAGCCATATCCTATCTCAAAACAATACCACTTACCCCAGATGAAGAGATTAAATGAGATTAAGAGAGAGAGATGCTTGGCATATAGTGAATGACCCCTTACTAGGCAGCCTGCCTCATTCCAGTCCCCAGCCTCTGCTCTGCATAATATATGTGTGAACGAGAACCCGCCCAAGCCTGTTGTTGAAAGCATTTCACCAGCCTGTCACTGCGCCAGGATAAAGTATACACTTCATAGGAAGACACACCCCACACCCACACAATTTAACCTACAAAAGCATACATCGTTGCCACAGACCACCCCAGCCGGGGGTGGGGGTCCTTGGGCGGGGGTTCTCGAAGACTAGGTGGGTAAGGATTCAGCGGCGACAAACAGAAACAAACACAGAGGCAGTGTGAATCTGAGTGTATTCTGCAGCTCTCCAGCAAGGGTTTTTATGCGTAGAGAAACCGGTATTACAGCTCTGAAAAGTGTGTTCAGTGGAGCAGTCAGATGAAACAGGTGCATCATTATCACTTGACACAAAAAGCACAAAATCATTTCATGTTGATAGCATGTTTCCAAGAGCAGGTTCACAAGACCTTTATGGGCACTTATTGGTAACATCTAATTCCTACACAAGTTAATAAATTTTTATGGGCAATCATTATCTAACATCTAGTTCCTGCCTTTATAAATCTTCAAAGTATAATTTAAAACTATTTTTAATTCTTCCTTTGAAATAATGCTTTCTTTACTGATGTGCCAAAACCCACTTCTTTTTTGGGGGAGGAGGGCGGTTTCGAGACAGGGTTTCTCTGTGTAGCCCTGGCTGGCCTGGAACTCACTCTGTAGACCAGGCTGGCCTCGAACTCAGAAATCTGCCTGCCTCTGCCTCCCAAGTGCTGGGATTAAAGGCATGCGCCACCATTGCCCGGCTAAAGCCCACTTCTGACAATACATGCAAGGCCATACAAAATCATTTATTGTTGGAAAAGTTTTTGTCTGTTCCACCACTATTATGTGATTTTGTAAATTATTTGTGAAGTAAAACACCAACTTCCCTGGAGATAAGTTCATAAAGTCCCAGTCTAGGCTATCAGGAACATCTCAGCAATAAAGAGAAATAGAAAAAGATAAAACAGACAGATTGCTGTGAGAACTACAGCTCAATATTTTTCTCCAGCCAAGAATTCCAAAACTGGTTCCAGGAGACTTCCTTCTTTTGAAGTCTATCCCCTCAGTCTGTGGAACTTGTCACACAGAATCTACTGGGGTTGGTGTGGCAAATTGTCATGCTAAGATGCCAGCAAGCCTCTGGCACGAGTAATAGATGTCCAGAGGCCATTCCATGTATCTCTCATGCTGGGCTAACAGCAATGGAGCCTGACGAGGTTAGTAGTGTCAGTCAAACAGTAAAAGAAGGTTGTTACAGTAAGCTGGCAAACTGGGTGTCCATGTGAGGGAGAAATGAGACCTGGGCTCCACATATCATTTGGAGAAGTTAATCTGAATCTATCAGAAATCCAGAGCAATAAAACATTTTCATTTACAGACAAAAACTTAGGAAAATTTAAAGTAGGCAAAACTTTCTTTGATCCAAAGCAAGTTGTAAGCCAGGCCTGAAGGCACTAGAGACTCGGAATTCTGAAGCCTAGGACCACCAGTTCAAAGCCTGCCTAAACCACACAGTGAGTTCAAGGCAGTATTAAGTAACCTAGTGAGATCCTGTCTCAAAGAAGGGTGGAAAATCATTTCCGGAGCTGGAGGGACCGTTACACAAGCAGGAAGACTAGAATCCATCCTCAAAACCCATGTTTAAAAAGCCATGTGTGGCCAGGCACAGTGAAATATGCCTTTAATCCAGCACTTGGAAAGCAGACACAGGATCTCTGTGAGTTTGAGGCCGGCCTGGTCTACAGAATGAGTTCCAGAACAGCCAGAGCTACCTAGTGGGACCCTGTCACTCAAAAACGATGATGATGATGACAAAAAGAAGGGGGGGAAAAGGAGGAGAAGAGGAGGAGGCAGCGGCAGCAGCAGCCACAGTGGAGCAACCAGGTGTGTGCACGTGAAATCCCAGTACTGGAGAGGCAAAGAGGGGATCCCTGGGGCTTACTAAGCAGTTAGGCCAGCCTACTTGGTGGACTAGTAGCCAGTGGTAGACTCTGCCTCTAAAAACAAAGTGTGGAACTCTTAATCAACAATACCTGAGGTTGACCCTCTGTCCTACACACACACACACACACACACACACACACACACACACACACACACACACATGTATGAACACACACTCACGAGCGTACATACATGAACACATAAGTGTGCGCACACACACAAACACACACCCTCCACACCCACATATGTACACATCCATTTTACGGGATCAGGGTAGAGTACTTGCCTAGCAGGCTCCGAGTCCTGTGTTCAATCCCAACAACAGTATGCTCCAGAAAGGAAAAGCAAATGATCTTGGGTGTTTTGAAAAGGGGTGTCCCCATGTAGTAGGCCCCAGGCCAGTCTCAAATGTGTATTCACAACCCTCTCTGCCTCCACCTCACCAAGTACGGCAGATGTGTCCACCATGCCCAGCTTGGAAGAGTTTAACAAATTAGATGCAGTCACAACTAGAATCTGGATTTTGGAGAGTTACTATTGAGAAGATACAAAGCGGGGGCCTGGGAGTATCTCAGTGCTGGGGCGTTTGTCTAGCACGAATGAGCTCCCAGGTTCTGTCTCAAGCACTGAAACTTTTTACAAAGCAGAGATGGGGAAGTGAACTGGGAGTTGAGTGTCAGTAACCCCATACTCAGGTGGAAGGAGAGAGGGAACGGAGGGAGGGAGGGGAGGGAAGGATGGAGGGAGGGAGGGAGGGAGAGAGAGAGAGAGAGAGAGAGAGAGAGAGAGAGAGAGAGAGAGCAAATGAAGATTCTAAGCCAAGCCATATGTTACCATGGACTTTAACGGAAATGGTGAAATTACTTTGCAAAACATTTGACAGCCTCCTGGAGAGGCAGCAAAGGACTAGAGCCTGCTCAGGTCTATCAGGCAAGGCTGTAATTAGAATCACAGGAAGTGCATGGGAGGCTGCAGGACACAACACAGTCAAGGCCAGCCTGAGCTACAGAGTGAGCTTAAGTTCAGCCTGATGAAAGGGGGTAGGTGATAGGTCAGTGACAGCTGCTGCAGAACTGTGCGAGCCCTTGTTCAGCCCTCAGCACCTGAACAGAAGCAGGTCACACCCTCTCACAAGCCAGCCCACACACTTCTAGGTACTTTTCTGAAAGAAATGAAAACAGACGTGCCCACAGTGGTTTTCATATGCATATGAACGTCATTTTCTCATAGCATCCCAAGCTGGAAACAACCCAAATATCCCACTTTGGGACTCTGAGAGGGTGCCTGGACACCAGCCTGAAGTGTTCAAATGGGTAAGAGTGTGTGGTGTCTCCACGCAGAGGAAACCCCCACAGACAAAGGGGGAAGAATGGAGACACAGCCCAGCAAGGATTAAAGATTAGAGGCTGCCCCGAAGTCCATTTTGAGTTCAGCACTGACTTCTTCCAGAGCAAGGTTCAGTTATCTGTGAGAGTTTCCAGCTCTGCCCCTCCAGCAACTTAATACGGTGGTCCAGACATCTAACCCCCCACTGTTCCTGCCTCTCAGCAACCCCACTCAAGCCTGCTTTAACTAAATTAGAAGTCACCCAGGAAGTCTTCTTGGCTCTGGTGAAGGCCTTGGCCTACCTGTCCATCTGTCCTACCTGTCCTGGATCCCCAGCAGTCACCCCTGCCCTCCCTGGGATCTACAACACACCAACCATATTCAGTGTGTTCCATGGAGTCTCCTGCTCTGCAGCTCACACGCCTACCACACCAGACCTTTTCATTTTTTTTAGGGGAGCGTCAGGTCAGGTTTCTTCTAGAGAGAGCTGTCTTTCTAAGAATGATTCAGACCCTAACCAGAGAAGAGTCACATGCACACTTGTCAGTATGATCAAATTTCCTCTGAAGGGGACAAGTGATCACAGGTCATATACCTAGGCAACTGGCTGCTGTCCACTGTCCTGTGGGGGAGGAGATATTGTAAATATCGTGGTTCGGGTTCCTGGCCCTCTGTCAGGCCAAGGCTAGGTATGTAGCCTCTGTCCTATGACAGAGCTCAACACGGAAGAGCAGACAATACATCTGTTGTATTCAGCCACTGGGATGGATTTTAAAGTCACGTGTTCCGTGAGCAGAGCCAGGCACAAGAGAACAGTGGCTGACTGCTTCTATGTAGACTACATTCTGAGCATGACAGGGAACAACAATAGAGATTATAACAGTCCATATGGGGCAGAGGTCGGAAGGCTGCAAAGAGGACAGGAGAGAACGTTTGGAGGGAGTGAAAAATGTGTTTCTTGAGCTGGAGCAGTAGCTAGCCCAGCCTTTCATTTGTCAAAAGCCTCAGGACTCAGAGAATATGAATAATTTCTGGCATTTATTGTATGTAAATTATACCTCAGTACAGTAGTTCTTTGATGTCTTTGCTGGTTTTTTGTTGTTGTTGTTTGTTTGTTTGTTTGTTTAATGTAAACACTGTCACGGAACATGAAGGGAACACAAGCAAGCGACTCTGATCCGGAACCTTCCAAAATCAAGATTTAGAAGAGGCAAGCGGGCCTCCTCCCTACCAGTTTAAGAGTTGGGCTTAGGGAGACATGGTGTCGCCAGAGGGCAGCGTCACAGTCCTCAGGCCGCATGTCCCTCCAGCTGTAGGCGGGGATTCGAGGGACCCGGGAAACGACAGGCTCTGGAGTGGTGCAGAGATCTGCGGAGGGGGGCTGTGACGCGTCCCTGCGTAGTGGGCGCCGCATCGCGTGGCTCCGCTCTACGCACGGCTCTCCTCGCGTAGGGTATCGGTGCTAGTTGCCCCGGAAGCCCCCCGCCCTGCCACGCAGGCGGTGCCAGGACTCCTGCGACCCTTGGCGCTCTCTCCTGCTGGCTGTTGGGCAAATAGCCTGTTCCCGCCTGCATCATGCGCAAAGGAACAGACAGGACCTGTGTCAGCATGAAAGGCGCTGCCCCTGACAGCCGCCTGGAGTGCTCAGCATCCTGGGAGAACCGAACTGCGGAAGTGCCACATCCCCAGACCCACTGTGCAAGAAAGCAGGGCGTGGCTGCCCTTAGGCGATCGCCGCCCCTGGCTCAGGAACCTCTGCCGCTGTTTGGTTTGGTTTGGTTTGAGTGGGATTTGCTTTTGTTAGGGGCTAAAGAAGCGCACAGGACCTCACACATGCTAGGCTAGCTCTGTGCCACAGAGCACACCCCCAGCCCAGGGTGATTGTTTCGAACGACAAAAGATGTGTGACCAAAAGCTGGCGTGGTGCGCACGCCTGCTATCCAGCTCTCGGGAGGCTGAGCAGGAGAAAGGCGAGTTCGAGGCCACCTGGCCCGTTTCAAAACAAGCAAACAAAATGAAAGGCGAGAAACGCTTTGTCGTAACTGCTAGTCCTAAAAAAAAGAAGCCTATCCCGCATAGGTTTACAAGAAGGGACTGCTGACAGAATGCACTCACAGAAAGGCAAAGTAGAATTAGTCACAGCCCGGCGCGGGTCCCTCAGGAGTCCCCACCCCGACCACTGCAGACTGCGGGACTGGGGGCGGGGGCATGCACACTTGTCCCCATCCTTCTCCGCTCCGCCTAGCTAGTTCTGCTTGATCCCTTGGCCTAATTCCCTGGTTGTTGTCCAGAGCCGGCTGTGGAGAGGGAAGGCCATCGCCCCACCCCGCCCTGCAGCCCTCTGTCCCGCAGGGGCAGGGCTTTAGAGCCTCGGGTGCAGGCTTTCGCTCCAGGCAACCCCGGTAGCCAGCGCGGCAGGTGCAGCACAGCTCGGGTGAGTCAGACCCAGCCTGGGAAGAGTGGCTGGGGACGGGATGAGGGCACAATGCGGCAGGCAACCGTGTCCACCTTTATCTTTGCTCGCAGCCCACAGTCCAGCAGAAGAACTGAGGCTCTCACCCGCAGCTGTCTCCAAACTGCTCTGCAGACTGTAAGAGCAGTGACCGGCAAGGACCTAGGGGGAGAGAAGGGTACTCGTGATGACATTTTCCAGGGCAGGGAGGCTCAGGGTACTTCCCAATTTAGAGCACTGGCTTTGGGCCCAAACAGAAAGGCCTAGGTTTACGTTCTCTCCTGTTACCAGACTTGCCTGGGGAGCCAGGGTTCTTAGGTGGCTCTACAGCCACACTGGATCTCAGTGTCCCCGTCTATAACACAGCAGCAAGGTCCCATAAATTTAAAAACGCTGCAAAGTGTGGGGAAAGATGTCTATGGACACCAAGCAATCCCCTAATTTTAGCTAGGAAAGTCAAATCAAGTCTGCCTTTCCCGTCGAAAATGTGAGACGCAGGGGTCCCATGAGGGCAAGGACAAGGGAAAGGGGACCCTGTGGCCCAGAGCAAAGCTTCTTTGTTGGTGGTCATGTAGGTCTTTGCGACACACATCATCGTGGCAGGGACAGTTGCTGCTTTCTGTAAAGAGGAGGTCCTCTCCATGTCCTCAAATGTCACTCCTCTCCAGACACCTTTACCTCAAACTACTGAGAGGCACTGTCAAGATGGCCAGGGCCTGAGTCTTCCTGGTACAAAGTGGAGTTTCCAGTCTATGGCCTGGAACTGCGAGGGTACCGAAAGTTAAATGTATGGCCCGGGAAATAGGGACCCATAGCTCTCTTCCACTCTCCTGATGTATTCAACACTGGATGTTATATTTCGTGTTAATCAAAGGACAAACATGTCCCTTCTGGCAACCAAAGGAAGGAAGCAGCCGACCTCGTTCTTGCAGTGTTTTAAAGGTAGAGCCCCTGCATAGTTCAGTGTAGCCTCGGGGTTAAGGCGAGGGTGAAGGAAATGCCAGCCAAAAGGAATGTGGATTTAGGAGAGTTATTCTCATGATCCTGGAAACTGAGAGATTCCTGGCCTTGACGGAGCAGGAGCACAGGGTGGTCGTGCTGGCATTAACAATTCCTCCAAACGCTAGGTCCAGGAGGAGGGGTCCTAAGGATCTCCACACATGCCATTGGCTAGGACCCAGCAGCTCTGTCAGGAAGAAGCTTCAGTTTGAAGGTGGGGCCTTTCCTTGGGCTGAGCCACACAGGATTGCAGCCCCTAGAGCGGGTATGGTGCTGTGCACGTTGAACATCTGAGAAACACTGGTCACCAGGAAGCAGACCCAGGCCTCTGACTCAGCTGGCAGTCTCTTGCTTCCTCTTCTGTCCCACAGATGTGACCTCTTCCCCAGCCTCCCCCAACCCCTGTGCCACGCGTTTTGGTTCCCGCTTGCTGTACCCTGCCACCGACATGGTCTCTCCCTGATGCCTGCCCCGCACCATGGCACGCTGGTAGTCCCCATCTTCTTGGTCATCAAGTCCACTGCTCCGCCCCCTAGTTTTATCTCTACAGGCGGAGAGCAGTCCCTTTAACCCAACATGTCCCCCCGCTCTCTGGGAGACTCTCAGCCAGGGGACTGCGGGAGCCGCAGGAATTGGACCCGAGCTCTCAAGGCAGCTGTACGTTCAGTTGTGTGAACCGGGAGTCTAACTCCGGTTGGGTGATTTGCCACGCCTCCGGCGTTGGCTCCGCCTCCTTGGGTGTCTGCAGGAGACCTCTAAGACCACTTCTGTAACCTGGCCTAGACAGACCGCGCGAGCCGCTGCTCACCAGGAAGCTCATTTACAGCTAAGATATAAACTGGGGTTTTGAGACCAAATGCTGTCTCACTACCAGCAAGTAAGTGACAGAGGAGGGACTTGAACCCCAAGTTGCTCGATGCTACAGCTGCCTTTAACCTCCATGCTATTGATATAACAAACGATGGCAGCAACGGTAGGCAAAAAAACTTTTGAGAAATGGCTCAGAATAGAAGGGCTATTCAAAAAACATGGTGCGGCTGTAGGACCAAATTGTACCTAAAAGAAAGGCTTAAAGGAGGCAAACTAGGCTCTGGGCTGTGCCTAACCTCTGGGCACAGGGATCTGGTCTCTAGCTACCGTGGAGAAGAGGACACAGCCAGGGAGAAAGAAGGGAGCAGAGAGGGGAGGCAAAGAGGTGGCCAGGGTCTGCTTTGGCTCATTGCAATATCTTTCTCCTTACACACGGCTGTGTGCCGTGGCAAGGCTGAGGTCAGCTACAGGCAACCAATCTAGGGCTTCAGTCACTCCGAGTCCGCATAGTCAGCTTCAGGACTAAGGAATGCCGGGCTGCACGTATGAGGCCGTAGCTAGGTTCCGATGATTCAGCGACGGTGGAATGAAGAATGGGAAGCATTTTTTAGGAATGCCTAAAGCAAAGTTGGTACAGCGTAGTGATGGGTGAGAAGGAAAAGAGCCCGAGTAGACTCGTTTGGGGAAGATGGGGCGCTGTTGAGCTGGCTGGGCCCAAGGGTGGTACAGACAGCAGACGGAATACAGGGGCCTCTGGAGTCAACCAGATGTGGCCCAAGTCCTTGTTTTGCCACCTTAACAGTTCTGTTAACTAAGCCCAAAAACTTGTGACTTCTCTATAAGATAGGGATGTCGCAGCTGGAGAGATGGCTCAGTGGTTGAGAGTTCTTGTTGTATTTGTTGCTCTTGCAGAGAACCCTGATGGCTCTAAATTGGATTCCAGTTGATCCTAGCAGGGGATTTCTAGTTGGGGAATATCAGCCCAGCAAGGCAAAGAAATGATCAGTGACCAGATAACTACGAAAGTATAGTGTAGCCGGGCCGTGGTGGCGCACGCCTTTAATCCCAGCACTCGGGAGGCAGAGGCAGGCGGATTTCTGAGTTCGAGGCCAGCCTGGTCTACAGAGTGGGTTCCAGGACAGCCAGGGCTACACAGAGAAACCCTGTCTCGAAAAAACTAAAAGAAAAAAAAGAAAGAAAGAAAGTATAGTGTACCCAGCACTCACCTGCTCACTCACAACTGTCCATAACTCCAGTTCCGGAAGATCCCACGTCCTCTGGCCTCCGTGGGCACTGCATGCACAAGGTGCACAGATATACATGAAAGCAAAACAGCCATACATATTTTTAAAGGGGGGCAGGGGATGATAACAGGGTTAAAACCTGTGAGAGTGAATGAAATACTGAGCAGGGAGCAGAGGCATGCACCTGTAGTCCCAGCTAGTCAGAGAGCTAAAGCAGGAGTCACAAGAGCCCAACCTGGACGGTATAATGAAACGCCATCTCCTAAAACAAACATAAAAGAGAACATTTACAACTGGGGGTGGGGGGTGGGGGTGGGGGTGGAAAGATGGCTCAGTGGTTAGGAGCACTGAGTTTCTTTCCAGAGGACATGGGTTCAATTCCCAGCAACCACATGACAGCTCACCACCGTCTGTAATTCCAGTTCCTAGAGGATTCAACATCCTCACACAGACAACTGTGTAGGAAAAACACCAATGCACATAAAATAAAAGCAAATACATCATTGTAAAAACCTGTGGTTTGGTATAGGGAGATGGCTCAGCAGTTAAGAGCATTGGTTGCTCTTCCAAGGGACCTGGGTGTAATTCCCAACACCTGCATGGCAACTGACAACTGTCTATAAATCCAGTCCTGAGAGACCCTATACCCTCTTCTGAGCTCCATGGACACTGCATGCGCATGGCGCACAGACACACATGCAGGCAAAATACCAATATACATAAAGTTAAAGTAAAGCTAAAAACAGTGGTTACACCTACGTGAATATTCTAAAAGCCATTTACATGGGTGAATTGTATGGACTATTAATTAAATTCCAATAAAGCTATGTTTAAAAGCAGACTGTCTAGCTGAGCATGGCAACACAGGCCTTTAATCCCAGCACTTGGGAGGCAGAGGCAGGAAGATCTCTGAGTTGAGGCCAGCCTGGTCTACAAAGAGGGTTCCAGAATAGCCAGGGCTACACAGGGAAACCCCATCTCAGGCGAAATATGAAGGAGCAATCAACTCTCTCTGGAAACTGCAGTTTTAGTTCTGCTAAGGAATTGTATCAGCATCCCCTACCCGACGGCCTGCTCCTCAGATCTAGATGTACGTAGCCCGTTCCCATGAAGGAGATCCCTCACAAAAAGTCTGAACACACATTCTACTGTTACAGTTCTCTAGCATAGGTCAGATGTGGGGCAGTAAATCTAGAAGAACAGAACTTTGTGGTTCTGGGGTTAAACTCAGGGCTTGTGCTTGCAAGGCCTCTCATGAAACTACATCCCAAACCCTTGGAAAACATTTGGAGACAGGGTGGTCATAAGTTGCCCATGGCAACCCAGAAATTACTGTGTATACCAGGCTGGACTCAAATTCTACAATCTTCCTGCCTCAGCCTTCCAAGTACCTAGGATGACAGGTGTGTGCCACCAGGCTCTGCAGAGGGACAGAAACTTAAGGGTCAGTTTTCTGAATGGGACTTTTGGGGAACTGGTTTTCTTGGCTGACTAGGTTTAAAGGCCATAATGACTGTAAGCCAGCACTCCGGAGGCAGGAGGATCATGAGTTCAAGGCAAGCCAGGACGCTCAGCTCCTTCTCTGGCACCACACCTGCCTGCATGCTACCATGTTTTTTGCCATGATGATAATGGACTAAACCTCTGAACTGTAAGGCAGCCCCAATTAAATGTTTGCCTTTTCAAGAATTGCTGTGGTCATGGTGTCTTTTCACAACAATAAACCCTAACTAAGACACTCATCAAACTGAATCCCCAGTCTTGAGGGGTATCTGCTTTGGACATCTGAGGGGGGGTCTAGTGTGAGTGCATGAACGCTGAGGGTAAAGGGGTGGGAACCCAGACATCGGAAGACTGACCTATGGGGCGATGTGGGTGAATAGGAGATGGGAGATGGTTGTGAGCCACTTTGTGGGGACTTTCCTCTGATCATACCAGCGTTTAGCTTTACTTACTTATTTATTTATTTATTTATTTATTTATTTATTTATTTATTTATTTAGACAGTCTCACTATGCATCCCTGGCTGGCCTGGGACCACTATGGTCAAGCTTCTACTGTAGATCCATCTGGCCACCTGCTGGCAGCAGTGCCCTGGCCTCCACCTCCCATGTGCTGGGATTACAAGCCTGTGACATGCCCATCATGGTGACACACGCCTTTAATCTCAGCACTTGGGAGGCAGAGGCAGGTGGTTCTCTGTGGGTTTGAGGCCAGCCTGGTCTACATAATGAGTTCTAGGACAGCTAAAGCTGTACAGTAAGACCTTGTTTAAAAACACAAGCCTGTGTCACCATACTTGGTGTGATGGCTGTTCCTGGTGGTCAGCTTCACTCCATCTGGAATGAACTACAATCCAGACAGGAGGGCACACCAGATCTTGAGACTGGAGAACACTGGCTTCTGACTGGGATCTTGACATGGGATGACACAGGCTTTTGATCTGGATCTTGAGCATAGTGGCCATGAAAAGCTTAGGCCCAGGCAAGGTGGTGCAGGCCTTTAATCCCTGGAGACTGAGGCAGATCTCTGAGTTCAACACCAGTTTAGAAAAGAGCAAGTTCCAAATCCAGGTGTGGTGATACACACCTTTAATCTGGGCCACACCTGCTGCCGGAGGCCTACATAAGGACATTGAGAGAAGGAAGGCTCACTCTTCTTCGCCTGCTTGCACTTACTTGCCAGCACATCTGTTGAAACCTACTTCTTCCAGATTCCAGCTTATACAGAAGAGCAGCTGAAACAACTAGCTCGTAGACCTGAACAACTACTAGATCCTTGGACTTCCCATTCACAGCTGCCTATTGTTGGGTTAGTTGGGCTACAGACTGTAAGTCATTCCAATAATTTCCCTTAATATACCAAAACATTCCATAAGTTCTCTAGAAAACCCTGACTAGTTCACTTGGCTTGAGTAATGTGCTGAACCCTGAAATAACCTTCATGACCAGGGAGGAAAAGACTATTTGGATCCAACCAGTCAGGTTTAATTCATCCCTAGATCTGAGGATTAGACTCTGCCTTGAGTCGTCACGGTGGGGAAGTCAAGGCTGCAGAAACTGGAAGCAGCTGGTCATATCACACTTACAACCAGAAAGCAGAAAATGTAATCAATAACTGCTCAGGTCCCTTTCTCAATTTATACAATTCAGGATCCCAGCCAAAGTGGGCAGGTCTTCCCGACTGAGCTAATGCAATCAAGATAATCCCCAGAAGGCAGGCCCAGAGACTCATTTCCAGATTAATTACAGGTTCTGTGACCAAGTTAATAATATCACAGTATCAAATCCCAAGCCACATGTCTTCACCCTGGGGATGGGAAGTGCAGGCATAGTTCTCAGGGGCCATTCAAGGCGGACAAGCTGCTCAGAAGTAGACAAATGTCCTTTCATTGAAGTTCTGTTCTTGAAGGACCCAGGTTGTTCTTATAATGCCAAGAGCCCTGTGTTCTTCACTGTTACTATGAACTTGGTATTTCTCTTCACCAGAGATGTTACTCATGTATATAGTTCCATCATGCAGTTGACTCTGATTCTCCTTTCTATCAGTTCCCATCCCTTACAAATAGAGATTCCAGAGTGTGTGTAAGTTGTAGCTGGGTCTGGTGGTACGTATCTGCAGTCCTTGCCACTAGGAACCTGAAGCAGGAGATCACTCTGAATTCAAGGCCAGCCAAAGTAGCAGAGTGAGACTCGGGGGAATGAGTCAATAGTAAAATACTTCTCTTGCATGTGCAAAGTCCTGGGTTCAATCTCCATCGCAAACATAGCCTGCCCTTTCTCCCCCTAAAACTGAGCATGGTAGTTCAAGCCTGAAGCAGAAACAGGATTGCTATGAGTTGGAGGTCAGCCTGGGCTACTTAGTAAATCCTGAGCCACAGAGTTGGACCCTATCTTGATAAAACAAACCAGTATGTAGAGGTTAGAAGGAATGGTTGGGACTTACTTGGGGTCTTCAGAAGTTCAAAAACCAGTGCCAGGCTGGTTGACAGATACAGCTAGTGACAGGAAATGGCTGTGAAGTCGAGGCTCATGGTGCGCCCTAATCCTACTAGCAAATATCATATTTGATATAGATCATGCTTAGAACTGTGAACAAGAATAGACCAACAGAGAACTGGCCTTGCTGCTTATTATGGGGACTGGATCATAATCATGAAGACTAGGAAGCCTGGAGAATGAGGAAGCCTATGGTGTAACCTCCAAACTTAATACCAAGGCTTGAGGACCTGGGTCCAAACGGGATGGGAGCACTGGTTTAAGAGCCGCTGTCTGAAAGCCAAGGAGCAGAAGTTCCAGAGCCCGAGGGCAAGAGAAAGTGGGTACCCATGTCAAGAGGAGAAAGCAGAGCCAGGCAGTGGTGGCTCATGCCTTTAATTCCAGCACTCAGAAGAAAGCAGAATCGGGGGAATATATGTGAGTTCAAGGCCAGCCTGGTCTACATAGTGAGTGCCGGCCAGGGCTACACACAAGAGAACAAATCCACTCTTTCCCTGACCATTCATTCCTCTGGGGCTTGGACTGTAGATACAGAGAGATGCCTCCTCCCAAGTTCCCTTTAATCCCAATGATGGCAGCCATTTAATTCTAAAGAAGAATTCCTATAGGGACGCGGAGCAAGCAGTCAGGGAGAAAGCAGAAAGGAAGTATGCTCTCCAGAGTGGAGCGGACCCAGCCCTGGATCCACGGCAAACGGCTGACTCTTGTTCCAGGACTTGCAAATCTCAATATACTGCATCTTCCCCCCTTGTCCATCTCTGGGGCTTTGCAGGGAGGGGCAGTGACTGCTTCCTGGAAGAGGGGTTTTTCCTAGAAACCAACCTTCCCCCAAAATCAGCCTGATACAATTACAGGAATATGTATAAAGATGCCACAAGCCATGTAGTTGAGACGCTGACTATGGAAAGGGTAGGGGTGCTTGTGGGATATGTGTAAAGGTGTAATTCTCCCAAAAGCTGAGTGTTTCCTAGGAAAGGATAGTGATGTCTGTGCCTGCTCCTGGAGGTGGGGCTCTTCCTGGGGTGGCACTTTCTGGGATTCCCTCCAGATCCCGCTGGGTAGAGCCCTAGCCTTCCTGTCTGGTCTGTCTCATACACGTCTCTCATTTATCTTCCTCAGTTGGCCCACCTTACCATACTAGCTCTATCTTTCTTTTTCTACTTATGCATTTTATTGTTTTATGTGTATGAATGTTTTGCCTGCATGTTTACCATGTGCGTGCCCGGTGCCGGAGGAAGTCAGAAGAGGTTGTTGGACCCTCTGAGGCTGGGGTTTTAGGTGGTTGTGAGCCACATGTGGGTACTGGGAATCCAGCCTCGGTCCTGTTCAAGAGCAAGTGCTCCTAGCCACCCTAACATTCACTTTAACTGTAGGTTCTCCTGATCTGTTTGCCTGAGTGCTGGGATTACTGGGTACACAACCATGTCATCATTGCCGCCTCCTTCTTCTTTTTCTTCTTCTTCTTCTTCTTCTTCTTCTTCTTCTTCTTCTTCTTCTTCTTCTTCTTCTTCCTCTTCCTCTTCCTCTTCCTCTTCCTCCTCCTCCTCCTCCTCCTCCTTTTTTTTTTTTTTTCTTTTAGTATCCTAGGCTAGCCTGGAACTTGAACTCTTTCTGCTCAATCTATCAACCTCTCAGAGGCTGGTGTTTCAGATGTGTCCCAATCACAACTTATCATAACCGGTTTTATGTTGAGTATCTTCAGATAGGGTGTAGTATGATCTATATTATAATAACTACTAAATGTCACTCCCAGCAGATGTAGGTCTCCAGACTGGCACCTGTGAGAACTGTGACAGACTTTTCAGCCCTGTGTCTGACAACCTGACGATGGCGGCCAGGGTGATTTGGGGTAGCCTCAGCCTGCTTCGAGTCTTATGGTGTCTCCTTCCCCAGACTGGCTACATACACCCAGATGAATTCTTCCAGTCACCCGAGGTCATGGCAGGTAAAACTCCCACGCGCTGTTAAGAAGATTGGTAGCAGCAGTCGATATTTGGGGGGGGGGGGAATGCACTTGTGGATGCAGGAACAGGCAAAACTGCAGCCTCTCTGGGATTAGAACTTGAAGCAGAGAATTCACATTTTCCTCACCTTCTGGATGATGTTAATGAAATACCAGACTTTTCCATGTCTTCCTGCTTGGCACAACAGAACGATGGTTTCCCTCAGGGTGTGACCCTCACATCATGAACGTAATAAAGCTGTTTGGTGTAGGCTCAGGAAGAAGGGCTTCCTCCCTCAAGACCATGTTTATTAGTCACACACAGACACTTTTATTCTTTCTTTTCTTTTTCTTCTTTTCTTTTCTTTTTTTTTTTTTAAGACAGGGTTTCTATGAAGCCTGGGATGTACTGCAGCTCACTATGTAGACCAGGCTAGCCTCAAACTCAGCAAGACCCTCCTACCTCTGCCTCCTGAGTCCTGCGATGTGCAACCCCCATCCAGGCTTACCCTCTGCTTTTTTGAGACAAGTTTTCATGCAGCCCAGGTTGGCTTTGAACTGGCTATCGCTGTGAACCCCTGATTCCCTGGCCCCCACTTCTGGCATGCTGTGCTCACTGGTAGGTACCACCATGCCTGGTTTATGCTGTGCTGGAGAGTGAACCCAGAACTTTGTGTACACTGGAGCAGGCTTTTTTATTTTTATTTTTTTGAGACAGGTCTCCCACTGCAGCCTGGGAGCACTTAAACTGATGACTGTCCTCGTAGTAAGCCCCCTGAGTACTGAGAGTCCTCTCTCTCTCTCTCTCTCTCTCTCTCTCTCTCTCTCTCTCTCTCTCTCTCTCTCACACACACACACACACACACACACACACACACACACACACACACACACACACACACACACCTGGCTCTGTTTTACACCTCTCTATCCCACTGGTCAGGAGGTATCCCATGACCACATCTAGTCACAAAAACAGCTGGGAGATTAAAAAAAAAAATCTTTATATTCTGGCCATATGCTGAGCTAACAGACTAAAGGAGAAAGGCTCAAAGACACTTGGCTTGCTTTGTTTTTCTTGCTTGTTTGAGACAGTACCTCTCTCTACAGCCAAGGCTGGCCTCAAACTCACTGTGTAGCCCAGGCTGACCTTAAACTTTTAGCAGTCCTCCTGACTTAGAAATGCCCCCCCCCCCAGCCCACCAGCACACTTTGCTTGAGGACAGGAAGTACGCATGAGAGATCTCCACCTAACTCTACCACAGGGTTCAATAGGTAGATTTGAACTGTAAGTTGGAAAATTCAGTCTCCTTTCCTGTATTTGAGGTAAGTCTTTCTCACATGGTGTAGGCTAGTCACAAACTCACAACATAACCTTAAACTCTTGATCCTCCAACCTCTGCCTCTCAAGTCCTGTGATTTCAGGCATCATACCTGGCTTCCAAGCTCCTTCTTGTCGGCAGAATTGAATTCATTTAAGAGAACCGCGGTCGTTCTTAACCGCTGTTAGCCCTTTCATCCTTAAACCAGCTGAGACACATACAATCCTTTTCCTGTTTTGTGTCTTTGCCTGTCTCCTCTGCAACCAGGTGGAAGCTCTCTGCTGTTAAAGAGTTGAGGATAGAGGACAAGCCACTGAGACTCCCCCACATGAAGTAGCTCAAAGCAGTCAAACCCAAGCGGTGCGATGCCGGGGATTGTGCGGGAAGTGTCCACTAGGGGGCTTGCAATCCTGGTGCTAACCCAGAACGTGAACCAGCACAAGCCTAGGCTTGGAACTGGCTCACCCCTGCCTCTCTCTCTGCAGAGGACATCCTGGGTGTGCAGGCTTCACGGCCCTGGGAATTTTACCCCAGCAGCTCCTGCCGCACTGTGGTCTTCCCACTGCTGACCTCTGGCTCTACCTTCTGGTTGCTCAGGCTCTGGGAAGAGCTGGGGCTCTGGCCTAGTCTGGTGAGTGGCTACATGCTGCTGGTGGGACCCCGACTCCTTCTCACTACCCTCTCCTTTGCCCTGGACTGGGCTATGTACTATCTGGCCCCGTTGTGGGGGTCAGATCGTTGGAATGCCTTGTGCCTGCTGTCTGGTTCCTATGTCACCCTGGTTTTCTACACAAGAACCTTCTCCAACACCATCGAGGGACTGCTCTTCACCTGGCTGCTGGTGCTGGTGTCCCCTTATGTGGCAAAGAGTCCCACATCAAAGAAGCCTACCCCAGGTCCACGGTGGCACAGCTATCTTCTTGGTGCTATCATGGCTGCTGGCTTCTTCAATCGGCCAACCTTTCTAGCCTTTGCTCTGGTCCCCCTCTCTCTCTGGGGCATCCATAGAGCTTCAGAACTTGGTGGCATCCAGGCCCTGATCCAGGAGGCTCTGGTGCTGCTGCCAGGGGCTGCTCTTGTTGCAGTGCTGTTTGTAGCCATGGACAGCTGGTACTTCTCCAGGCTCTCAAAATCCTCAGGTGTTGTGCTCACACCTGTCAACTTCTTGTACTATAACCTGGATCCCCAAAACCTCGCAAGGCATGGCACACATGCACGGCTCACTCACCTGGCAGTCAATAGCTTCCTGCTCTTTGGGGTATTGCATGCTCAAGCCCTGCAGGCTGCATGGCAACAACTCCACGCCTGCCTTCGTGCATTTCCACAGATGGGCCTCTTGAGGGTGCTGGGTACCCAGGGTCTGCTGTCTAGCTCCAAGTCTTATCTCCTCCTCCTCTACTTCACACCCCTGCTTCTGCTATCCGTCTTTAGCCACCAAGAGGCTAGATTTCTGATTCCCCTCCTAGTCCCTCTAGTCCTGCTGTGCAGTCCACAAACCCAACCTATACTCTGGAAGGGTACCCTGGTCCTCTTCAACATCCTGGGTGCTCTCATCTTTGGCTGCCTGCATCAGGGAGGTTTGGTACCCGGCCTGAAGCACCTGGAGCAGGTAATCCATGCACCTGTGCTCCCAGGCATGACCACCCACTACACACTTCTCTTCACACACACCTACATGCCTCCCCAGCACCTCTTGCACCTCTCAGGGCTGGGATCACCTGTGGAGGTGGTAGACATGGGTGGGGCTGAGGACTGGCTCCTGTGTCAAGCCCTGAACAACTTCAGCAAACAACCCGCCTGCCAACTGGCTGGTGGGTTGTGGCCCTGCCGACTCTTTGTGGTAATTCCTGGGACCAACAGGCATGCTCTGGAGAAGTGCCATTTTCCCCTCAAGAATGAGACTCTCTTGTTTCCCCACTTGACCCTGGAGGACCCTCCAGCCCTGTCCTCCCTGCTCAGTGGGGCTTGGAGGAAGCATCTTAGTCTTCACATCATAGAACTGGAGAAGCCTGTTATGACAAAGCAGCCCAAGGTTCAGCCATAGAAGCCACTCCACCTTCTACGTAGGCTGCTGGGCTGGGACACTGGAACAGGACCCCCACTGCTGTTTCTTCTGGGCACAGCCAAAGGTTGTTTTAGGCGAGCCCACATTCCTTTCCCTTTGACAACCAAAGATCTGACCAGTCATGGTCCCAATGCCAAGGTCCCCAAAGTAACCCAGCATAACCACTGGCACCTGTCTGTTTCTATGCCATTATTTCCAATCACTGTAATGTTTAAAATATATAGTAGCACCTGGTTATGAAAGACAATCAACTGCTGATGACATTCCTGAGTGGCCTTCCCCAGATTTTCCACAATGCCTGACTTCTTGCTACCATGACGATCGTTTGACTTCCAATCTGGCTTTCTAGATAGACAAAGCCAGTGTGGTGAAGTAGACAACGGGTGGCTCACATTCGCTCTTGCCGGTCTTTGACTCGCAAACTGATTGTAGGAAAGCCCCTTCCACTCAGCCAACCTGTCACCCAATCTTACAGCAGATCAGAGGGTCCAAAGATCATTGCTGGAGCCACAGCACATGTCCCCTAGTTTGATAAACATGTCTCTATAAGGCTCTTTAACTAGGAAGCAGTAGTTGTGTATTTCGTGGCACTTTGTTGCCTGTGGACTCAGTGTTTGGGTGTTACCAAAACAAGCCATTCTAGAAAATGTTTCCCTACCCTCTTCACTCCTCGTCTTGAATGGTGGTGGAATTCTCCAGCCATTCTCTCAAAGACTGGGGAATGTAGCTCAATGGTAGACATGTTTAGCATGCTCAAGGCTGTAGACGTGATCCCCAGCACGAGAAAGAAACAATCATTCTCCCAGACTGCTGGAAGGCCCTCTGAGCCTGCCCCAGTGGGAACAGAGAACAGACTGCTCAGAATCTGGAACCCAGTCTAAAACCTTTCCAAAAGCTTCAAGCCTTCTAGATGCTAAGATTAACTGAGTGGCCTAAATACAAAGGTCCAGAAACTGGGCTAGAGTCTCAAAATGATAAGGCAGGATACATGCATGGATTACGAATCACAGTTCAGTTAGCTGACCATAGTGAGTACCCTTAACCGACCCTCAAAATGGGGAAGAAGCAGCAGCATGTGCCTTAATACTTAGTGATGAGAGAAAAAGCAATCCCTGCGCAAGATAAATGTTGCTAAGCGTGGGGAGTGATCAATAACACCGTCCCTGGGCTCCCCACACTCTGCAAGGCTTTGGGTTACTTGGAAAGTAGCCTCCATTTCTTCACAGAATGGGATTTTAAGCCACAAGCCACACAGTAAAAGCAAATGCCAACACAGACGCTTAACGTGTTAACTATTATTAGCAAGATCCTACAGTCCCCCGAATTCCACCTTATCCGAGAAATACCACATTCAGACTTATTAGTCAGCTTACACATTTAATGAGAAATTTTGGCAACTTCGAAGTTGTCATTCCATTTACAAGTTTCCCTGGTATTCTCCTGCACCAGTGCAGCTGCAGCTGCATTTATTCAGCTTCAGTCCCGCTTGCAGAAGGCGAGCTTTCTTTCTGGTTGCTTGTCCATGGCTCAGTCGTGTTGTTATGGTCTAGATGCTTTATCACTGGTGGGATTCGAGGTCTTTACGCCTGCAGGACTACCATGCACATGTCCATTTGACTTTAGGCACATGCATGTTGACAATCCGAGTTAGGATTGAAGCAGCGTAGCGTCCTGGAGATGACCCGTGTGAGGTCGGTAGATCACTGAAGGGAGGGTAGGTGACCTCGGCCCGTGAGATTCCAGTCCGTGCTTACGCGTTGGCGCCGGGACCTTTCTGCTGCCCTGGACGGTCCCGGACGCCGCGGCGGAGTTCCTCGGTGAAAGTGTCCTTGAACCGCGCGGCGCGGCGACGTAGGGAACCCGGGGGCTGATCCGCGAGGGCGCGCAGACGGCGGGCTACATCGTGGCCCCGCAGTTGCAGCTGTAGCAGGGCGAAGGCTGTGAGTTGCGCCGCCCGCCGGATGGGCCGCGACTCGGACAGCCGCTCCACTAGCTGCGGGTTGTGCAGCAGGGCCGCCAGCAGCCGCCGGAAAACCATCGTTCTACAAGCTGCCCAGAACCCGAGGCACGCTGTAATTGCCTTCCGGCCGGCCACGCCCCACAACGGACAAGCCGGCGCTGCATGATGACGACACAGCTGTACCAGGTTCTGCAGCAGACCGCCCACATTTCCGTTTCCGCCGCCGCCGCCTGGTCCTCCCGGCCGTGGCTGCGTCGTGGTCCGAGTTTCTGCATCATGTCTGGTGGCTTACTGAAGGCGCTGCGCAGCGACTCCTACGTGGAGCTCAGCGAGTACCGGGACCAGCACTTCCGGGTGAGGCGGGCCGGGCCACGAGAGGGGCAGCCCTTGGGCTCGAATGTTGAGAAACGGTTTACACTTGTCTTACTGTGTCTTCCATCCTGATTTGCTGGGGCCCAAAATGCGAATGGGGTCCCAGCGGTGTTTGGATATCACTGAAGCCACTTTATCTCCCAGGGAATCTGAGACTTACTTTCAGTTTCTTGCTGCCGCTGAAGAGTACCAGCACCCAGGGAGGTGTGGCGGCGACCCGTTTGATGGGATTGTCGCTGACCAGACACCGGAGCGGCTTTTGTTTTTATAGTCAGCCAAACACTGCCCTTTGGTACTTCGGTCCTTTCTTCTGTAACACAGTCCTACAAAAAGGTGGCAGTAAATGGGAGATTTAGAGTTGAGTCCCTGTTTGTGGCTGTCTGACGGGCATCGGGACAGGCCACACGAGTCGCATTAAGGTTGTCTGGATGGCAAAATCCAGTACAGCCAGTGGCTGAAGAGAAGCCCTGTCTCGAAAAACAAAAACAAACAAAAAGAAAGAAAGAAAGAAAGAAAGAAAGAAAGAAAGAAAGAAAGAAAGAAAGAAAGAAAGAAAAAGAAAAAAGAAATTCAGTCAGCCTAATTTTAAAATGTTTGCAGTGTGTCTGGTGTGAGTTTCACTATCACTTTTTACAGTTCTCGTTAACTTTGAACAGTTCCACATCAGTAACTAACCAGTTTGAATTTAAAGCACACTGCAAGATTAAAACCAGGGGAGGAATCATTCATTTGTTGTCAAAAGCCTGTAACTCTCTTCAGACAGTAATAGTTTCTGTTGTGTGCATTTTCTAGTGTATTCTAAATGCAATGTGTCAGTGCTGTGTTAAGTGTAAAATTAAGTTACAGTGAAGTTATAGACTCTGTATTTTACCTGTATATGAGGAAAAGGCAGAAAAGAGCAGCAGTACAAAGTGCACCCGATAGCCAGGTGTGGTGCTGGACATCTGTAGTCCTAACAGAAAGATCACAAGTTCGAGGTCAGCCTGCACAGGGAAAGAGCAGATGTTTCCGCTAACCATTCTAAAACCTTGTTTGTTTTTTACACAGTGTCTATTGGTCTGTAGATTTCATCTGTGGCAGTGGGAATAAGGCCAGAGTTTTATTTTATTGGTTGTTGTTGTTTGAGACAAGGTCTTACTGTATAGCCTTGGCTGACCTGTAACTCAGCATGTAAACTAGGCTGGCTTTGAACTCAAGAGATCCACCTGCTTCTGCCTCCCAAGTATTGGGAATAAAGGAGTGCACCACCATGCTTAACTCAAGATTGAGTTTAAATTCTGGCTGAAGCTACTGTATAGTGTTTCACCCTAGGTGACTCAACTGTTTTTTCTCATGTGTAAAATGGGAATGATACATCAGGACCTACCTCATATGGTTCTTAGAATGAAATAAAACTCTCAGCCCGGCAGTCCTTTGAGCTTCCCCAGGGGCAGATAAAATTACTATTTTCTTCTGTATAGCTGTATGTTCTTGGGTTTTAAAACTGTAACTTGGAGGCCGGAGAGCTGGCTCAGAGGTTAGCACAGGTTGTTCTTCTGGAGGGCTTGGAATCAATTCCCAGCACCTGAATGATGGCTTGCAACATCTGTAACTCCAGTTTCAGGAGATCTGATGCCCTACTCTGGTCTCTGAAAGCACTAGGCTTGCACATGGTGCGTAGACATGCAAGGTGCAGGCAAAACACTCATACATGTGAAATAATAAACCAAAAAACTATAACTTGGGAGATGGTTGTGATGGCCCATGCCTGTTATCACAGCATTTGGGGGAGATGGTAGTAAGACTACCAGGAATTTAAAACCAGCTTGGACTACTGTCTCAGAAAAGAAAAATAAAACAGAACAATTGGGCTGCGTAGACATAGCTCAATAGGTAGAATGCTTGCCTAGCATGTGTGAAACCCTTGGG
>CM052713.1:23866789-23905578 GCA_028551405.1 Uromys caudimaculatus
CCCCCACCCCCCACACACAGAGAAATGAACTAACTTAAAAAAAATAAAACTACAGAGCTGGAGAGATGGCTCAGAGGTTAAGAACACTTGCTGCTCTCACAGAGGACCAGGGTTTGGTTCCCAGTTCCCACCTGGTAGCTCACAACCATCTACAACTCCAGTTCCAACTATACATGTACATATAGGCAAAACACACATTAAATAAAAAGAGAACTCTAGTTCCAGTGTAGCCTGGGAGAAGTTTCTAGACCTGGAAGACTGAGGCTCCAACTGGGACAAGCTGTGGTGAAATACGCCAGGCTCTTAAGTTTCCCTTCGGTGTTTCCATGTTTTTTTTTAATCTACTATTAAATGTGTTCACATAAGCCTGCTATCCTGAGTCTGTGCTATGAGAACATGCAGAGGTGATCAATGCACACATATTCTCAGAGTCAAGGGAACTGGATCAGCATTACTTAAGGAGTACTAAATGAAAAATGGGAGACTGAATGAATGCCCTGAACAGGAGTCCTCTCAGCTACTCTCTAGGCTGGATTCTCATCTGGTTCATGTCTGCGCCCTCACACTAGGGTAAAATGTAGGATCAGTTGGCGGGTCTGTTTGATCACATCTGTACATCTATGGCCTTTCCAGTGGAAACACTAAAAGCCACCACCCTTATTTTTGAAAAGACATCTAAGATACCATGCTAACTGAGTGTGGTGGTTCGTGTGTAATTACATCAGGAGGCTGAAGCCAGATGTTCAAAGATCAAGACCAGTCTAGGCTACAATCTAAGGCCCTAAAGAAAAAAGGGGGGGGGGGGGTGTCTAGGGCTGGGAATGTTATTCGGCGTGCTACCTTGAGTTTGTTCCCTATCAGCACGATCAGATACCATGTGCAGGCCACAATGAACCATCTCATCCCTGAGGACTGTCAGGTGTGTTGGTTGAAGCCCACTTAAATTCTCATCTCAGCTCCTTGGCTTCATCCTGTCTTTTAAAGAAAGTGACTCTTCCTAGACTTGGTGGTGCACACATCTAATCCCAGCACTCAGAACCTTTGAGGCAGCTGAGTTTTAGACCAGCCAAAGCTACACAGTCCTCTTAGTAATCACTAACCTCTCTCTTACACAGAACAAAAACGTAAGCATGCAAATTACCTAGCAGTTCATGCTATGAATAGGCTGTGGGGGAGTACAAGGCTTACTTTGTGTTACATAGGGTAAGGGGCCTTTCTGATATGTTCCGTCAAAGGTATAGAATTTAAACCTAGGCCATTAGAGAAGGGCCTGATGCTGAGGGCATGAACTGTGCAAGAAAAGGGTATGCCATTCCTGTACAGGAGGCATCGGAGGAGTCCCAGGCTTTGCCTCTCAATTAAAAGCATTCTGAACCTTATGTGTTTTAGAATGAGAATACTTCCCAGGCTGGTAGAGTTCTTGCCTAACAGTCACGTCCTGGTTCAATCTTCAATACCACCCAAAATAAACAAACAAAAATCCACACTTTAAAAAACATGTATTTTTATTTTATGCATATGAACATTTGCTTGCATGGATTATTTTACACCATGTACATGCCTGGTGACCAACCACAGAAGCAAGAAGAGGGCATTGAATCCCCTAGGACTGGAGTTATTGAGAGTTAAAAGCTGCCATGTGGGTAATGGTAATTGAACCAGTGTCCTCTGGAATAGTCAGCCTCTTAGCCTATGAGCCATTTCTCCATCCACCCCACTTCCACCCACCCCACCCCCCAAACAACCTCTGTGGCACAGAAGAATATGTCAGGAATCAGGATGATGAGAGACTGAGGTTTGCTCATGCTTCTGCTCTGCACTGTGTACTCCAGGCTACGCTAAGCTGACACTCAGCCTTCCAGGAGATTCTCCTGCCTCTCTATCCCGTCTCCGGTAGGAGTGCTGGGATTACAGGTGTGCACCATCACATCCAGCTTGTCACGTGGACTGCAGAGGTCAAACCCGAGTTGACAGGCTTGCACAGCTAGTGCCTTAGTGGCTGAGAATCCCGTATCTCCAGCCCTAAGCAACTCTCTTCTTAGGCGGCAGTGTTTAACTTCGTCTCTGTTTGAATTTCCAGGGTGACAATGAAGAGCAGGAAAAGTTACTGAAGAAAAGCTGTACACTGTACGTTGGAAATCTTTCCTTTTATACAACTGAAGAGCAGATTTATGAACTCTTCAGCAAAAGCGGGGACATAAAGAAGATTATCATGGGTCTGGACAAAGTGAAGAAAACAGCATGTGGGTTCTGTTTTGTGGAGTATCCTTCTCGGGATCTAATCTAATGCAGCTGTTGAGCCAGGACAGACCTCAGGGCCTGAGTACCTGCCTTTTTGTTTTGTTTTGAGACACAGTCTCACTGCATGGCGCTGGCTAGCCTGAACTCTAGCCATCTACCTTCCTGGTGTTAAGACTGAAGGTGGGAAGTGTGTACCACTGCACCCCCACTTGTTTTGTTTTGGTATTAACTTGTTACAATCTCTGTACGTTTCTCTCACTGCTTCCTGTAAGTCCTGTGCACATACCTTTAATCCTAGCACTCAAGGGGCAGGCGGATTTCTGTGGGTTTGAGCTCAGTCTGATCTACACAGTAAGTTCCAGAATAGCCAGAGCTACATAGTAAGAATACTACCTGAGGAAGTAGGGAGCGCAGGCAGCACCTTCTAAGACTATGAATTGACGAGACATCTGGCTGTCCTGGACAGCTCCAGAATATCTGATAGACCTTACATGAATTGGGAATTATGAAGGAAAGACCTCCCCCCCCCCCCAAAAAAAGAGATGGTCTCTCAAATCTCATGTTGCTCTGACTAGGTCTAAACTCCTGGGCTCAGCCCTCTAGGCAGCTGAGGATACAGACCCATGCCACCACAATTTTGGTGTCTGGAGTCAAAAACACTTCTTTCATTCCTCCCTTAGACATAAAGGACCAACCAGATTTCCAAAGTTTTGAATCCTAGGAGCAGTAGCATGAAAGAGCTTGCAGGGGTCACCGGGTGGGAGAACAATAAAAAGCCCCATAAGAACCAGAGTGTTTCCCATTTGCCTTGGAAGCCACAGATCAACATTCGTGTTAAGTGCACAAAAGCAAGCCTACTATTGCTCATTGAGTTTGCTTTGTTAAGCATTCGTACAGTAGAAAGTCATCAAGTGCCTACTGCTTACTAGGCGTTGTCTATGTGTCAGATACTGTAATACTGTTATTTCACTAAATGTTTCCCTATCTAAAGACAAAGAATCTAGACCAGCAAGTTCAGCTGCTAATTATAGTTGTTTAAGTCAGTAATTAAGACTTTGTTTTATTTATATATGTATAAACATGTCTCTGTGTTTATGTATGTGGGTAAGGTTTTCCTTTTTTTTTTTTTTTTTAGTAGTTGCTCTTAAATCTTTTATTATGTTTTTGTGTGAGTGCTTTTCTTGCAGGTATGTTGGTACACCTTGTGCACACCACTAGCTGTGGACTACCACATAGGTTCTGGGAACCAAGCCTAGGTCCTCTGAAAAGCAGGTGCTCTTAACCACTGAGCCATCTCTCCAGCCCCTTCTGGGTTTGCTGTTGTTTTGTTTTGTACTTTTTGTTTTGAAATAAAATACAGAATCTTGGTATGTAGTCTAGGCTGACCTCAAACTCACAGCAATCCTCCTGCTTCAACCTCCTGAGTGCTAGGATTATAGACATGAACCTCTATGTTTAACTTTATCATTGTTCTTGCATAAGAAGTTCGTGGTCTTATATTACATTAACCATATTTTCTATTTGCAAAAATCAAAACATGGGCTAAATCATTATTAGCAGATGTATCTAGGAAATCATGACTGACTCAGGCCTGGACAAGTGTTATTTACCTGCCCTTTACCACTCGTAAGTATTGTTGGACCAACTTTAAACTGGCTTCTACAAAATTAATTTCTATGTAAATAATCTGGTTAGGTTAGATTTTCCACTTTAGTTATTTTTATTCATGCATCATATAGGTGTGTTGCTTCCTGTCTCCAAAATGTTTTTAGTGTTCCTTAATACTTACACTCTGAGATACTATTCAAGAGCGGATGCAGAGAACGCAATGCGGTACATAAACGGGACGCGTCTGGATGACCGGATCATAAGGACAGACTGGGATGCAGGCTTTAAGGAGGGCAGGCAGTATGGACGGGGACGGTCTGGGGGTCAGGTATGCTACAAGGGCACCTTAGTTGAATCTTTGCCTGGGGTTGTGGTTACAATACAGGTCTTTTGTCATTTTGTGGTAATTCTTTGGTTAGGAGCTTCTGCTTATTTGTTTTGATAGGGTGGGGGTGGGAGTCTTGAGACAAGATCTTGCCATGTAGCCAAGCTGGCATCAAACTTGAGATCAGATCGACGGGTGCACACCAGGCCAGCGATAAGGAAAAACTATCCTGTACATTCTTTAAGTAGTCATTATTGAATTCATGCTAGGGGCCTTCCCCCTGTAACAGTGCCTAGAACAAAAGTAAAATGCACTCAAATGAACTTTACTCTTAATTTTTATGCTCTGGTGGTTTGTGGACACCTGAAACAGTTCAGCTATGTCTGGTATGGTTGCAGAGGCAGGTCTGTTGCATCAGCATCCCACAGTGCTGGTTCTTTGTTTTGTTTTCAATTAAGGTTCGGGATGAGTATCGGGAGGACTACGATGCTGGAAGAGGCGGCTATGGAAAACTGGCACAAAAACAGTGAGTGGGGCGAGCGCCAAGTAACACAGCTCACAGTACATCAACACGGTTGATGATGCTGGAGAACGTTACCCAAGGTCTCATCAGTGTCTCTGCTGTACTGAAAGCCACTTCTGGTTTTCCTCTGAAATATTAAAAGACAGACTCCAAAGAATGCCTTTAATTCTAGTCTTATTAGGTCAAAACTGTTTACCTGGGCAACAGACACAATCTGCTGATTAAACTGTCAGCTGGATACTACACTTTAGGGAGACTGGAAAGTGTCAGAATTTACAAGTAGGTTGGTAATCTTCATGGGGACTGAGATGATTTTCTACATTTTAAGTTTTCATGTTTATCAGTGAGGTTTTGCTATAGTCTGTATAGCTTTGCTCTAAATTAGGAATGGGTATTTGTCAACTGGATTTGCTTTTTATATTTCAGTATAGTCGGCACAAAAGTCAGCCTTAAATGGTCCTAGGGATGCTACCTGCTTCTATGCTTTATGCATCAGGATACTATCCAGACTTGGGGAGTGTTCACTCAACACATTTCTCAAAAGATGCAAATGTTTCACTGAAAGTTTAAAACAAAACAAAACAAAAACTTCATTATACAGAGAGTCTCGATATCCTAAGTAGGGATGGCCCTGCCAGCGGGGAATGGGATGAAAGCTCCGACACTGTCTTGGTATGGAAACTGAGATTGGAACCATTAAATTATTTCTTCCCATTTTCAAAAGGACGTTAGAATAGAGTGGGCTTTAGAAAAGAGCTTCACCCGGGCCTGTAATCCCAGCTGCATGGGAAGCTGAAGCAAGAGGATCAAAAGTTCAAGGCCAGCCTGGGGACCTTGTGAGTCTGCCTCAAAATAGAAACATACAGGGGCTGGGGAAGGCACTGGGCACAGCACTTAGAGGCTTCTAAGCCCGACGAGTGCTCCTGGCTTCAGTCCTTGGGATTAACAATAAAAGAGTCTGAGCGTTGGGAGCGTTTAACAGAAAGCCTCTCTGGCAACGTCTGATACAACTGATGTGCATATTTTAGTCTTTTCCCCCTGGAATTGTGCTTACTGAGGTCCATGTAGTAATAGTAAGCTAGAGGCCAGTTTCTACAGGAGTCTAGAGATTTTTTTTCCATTTCCTTTGTATTATTATATATGAGTAACTTTTTTGATACAAGAGAAGGAAATCTTTTCATGTTACTTTGTTACTAAAGCATCTTCTAATTCGCACTAGTTTTTCAAGGTTGAGGCAGAACATCTTTGCTGTATTAAGTGTGGTTTTCTTGGAGCTGTAACAACTGTAATGCTTAGGAAGCCCATTTGCAAACACTCAGTAAGGAGACAAGTTTTAAAGTAAAGCTTTTTTATACTGTAGCTTGAACTGTTTGTCATACATTCTTTTGTAGTAAAATATAAGTCAGATTTGAATAATCTATGACTCAAAACAGTGGGAATTTTATCTTGTGTAACAATTTTCAATAAATTTAGACCAACTTATTCTGTGTATATTTCCTCGCCTATAAAGTAGGACATGGTTTGGTGCCCCTGGGAGAGGAAGCGTGGATGCCCTTGTGAAAACAAGACACACTAAGCAACCACTGAACGAATAGGGTAAAAAGAGGCCATTTTTCCAGAAGACATAACACTGTAGATGCTGAAACAGGAGGGGAATGGGGCTGGATCAAGAGGATGTTTCTTGGGCTTGAGGATGCTAATTTTGAGTCTTTTTTGATTATATACCTCTTTCCTATGTCAGAATATCTGAAGTTTATCTCACTGTAATCAAAGAGAGTGAGATCTCAGAGATACATGCCAAATTGGGTGTGGTGACATGTGCCAGTAATCCTAACATTTGGGAAGCCAAGGGGAGAAGATGGTAGATTGCCAAGGTTACACAGCAAGAACCTATCTCAAAAGGTACAACCATCTCATCTCTATTCCAAAGAACAGCAAAAGCAACAACAAAGACACAAAAAAGAGCCAACAGAGACATGTAGGCTAAAACGTGTGAATGAAGAGTAAGAACGGCCATCTTGGCGTCTCTAAGATTAATAGCTTCCTATATATTGTAAGCTGAAGTGTAAATTTTGAGACTTGTGGCCAGACACCACAGGTGGCTACTTAAAAATAATAAAATTGGGGCTGGAGCAATGGCTTAGTGGTCCTTGCTGTCTCCCAGAGGACCTAGGTTCACTTCCCAGCACTCATGTGGTAGCTCACGACCATCTGTAACTCTAGTTCCGTGGGATCCAAGGCCCTGTATGAGTACTGCATGCACCATGGTACACGTACATGCACAACACTCACAAGTAAACAGTATCGAATGACTGTCAGCTGGACATCGATGGTGCACACTTCAGTCCTACTAGGGACCAATGGGAGGCAAAGGCAGGAGGGGCTAAAGAACAAGTTCCAAAGACAGCCAGAACTGGAAAAAGACAAAACAAATAAATGAATGGATGATTAAAGGTGTGCGTTACCACACATGGCAATAAAAAGAGAATTGAACCCTGAGTATTGAGCCGCACCAAGCACATTTTCTATACTCGTAGCTGCACGTGGCAAGTGACTGTGGTATCGGAGAAAGAGCAGGCCCAAGAAGGGAGCTCCTGCGCAGTGCAGCTCTATGGGCAGAGCTAGGTAGGACTTACAGTGGTCACTGGTCTCTAGTGAGCCTAGTCACCACTGGAATGACGCTAAGAAATACACTATCCACCACACAGTACATGTTATTCAACACAACAGAACACATGTTTATAAAGGCATTTAGTTTATTTTTCAAAAAAATATTTTGCTAGAAGGGTTGAGTACTGACTATAATTTTACATGATCATAATCTTTTAATAAAATCTTTCTGACCAACAGGTATCATTCAAGTGAACAACTTGTCTAGGTCTGCTTTTGTAACCCCCAAATACAATAGCGCTTCTTGGATGCTAATCCCCAGATCTTAGATGTCAACTAGCCAGGAGGCAGAGCCTAGCACATAGTAAAACTATGTACTTTATAATTGCTGATTAACTTGGTCTTTAACATAATGAAGCACACAGCAGATAATCAGTGTGTTTAACTGACACTATTAACTCACTGTCTCCGACCCACTGAGACCCCCAATGGCTCCTAAGGCAGGGAAGAAGCAGTGAGCCCCAACTGCAGAGGAAAGGGATAAGTCATATTAAATGAGTACTGGCTGTGTCCCTAGTTAGCTCTGTTACTGTTGTATTCCAGCCATAAACTCACGATGGCCATGTTATTCATATTCAATGGTAAACAATACAGTGCAAAGCCAAAAATGTGCTGTGAAGTTATTGGCAGCAACTTTTCCTTGAGAGGCCAACTGAAAATTAATTTTTTAGGAATCCATGATTCCTAAAAAAACTAAAAGATGAATTAAATCTATATTGACTGCTAGAGGTTTAACAAAGGGAATACGTCTGGAAAGCAGCAGCTCCAACCAGGTGAGTCTGCCCATGAGGACTGGGCAGCTTGCTCAAGGCTCACCATATACGAATAGCTCTTAAGTTTGTGCAAGGCTTACATTCATCCCCAGTGACATAAAGTCTGCCAGTACTTTAGGGGTATCAAAATTCAGTGCCAAACCAGTGACAGTAAAGCATTACTGCAAACATCAAGACAAAAGATTCTGCAATCTAGGATTTGAAAACTAGAGATTTACATGTAATTATAAGAAGAGAAAGAACAACTGTGTGCTGAAACCAAGTCTCACTAATGACAGAAACAGGTGTAGAACATACTGAAAACACCAGTATGGGGGCTAAAGCAAGCTGAATAGCACACCAGAAGGTGTTTCTATCATGCTAGAAGGTAAAGAGTAACTGGATCTGGAGGGCTCGAGTCTGTTGGTTCCTGCACACTTCACAGCTGGTATGACCAGTTCTCAGACTAGGGAAGTGGCAGCGCAGGCTCTGGCCTTAGGATTTTCTCAGGCATTGAACCTATGGAGTCTAAACACCAGGGAGGCTAAGGCAGAAGGACTGCAAGTATGAGGCCAGCCTGGGCTAAACAGAGATCCTGTTTCAACAAGATTCTCAAAGGAACACAACTGTAACTTGTATGAAGTCTCTCAGTGGGGAAGCAAGATACTTCCTTAAGACATTTGAGTCAGTCACTTACTACTGGCTATTTCAGTATAGGCACACCAATAAAATCCCATAGGAACGTCTTGAACATAAATTTTGAAGAAACTCATGCTGGTATGATTATGTCTGAAAGTCTTAAGGCTACTACATCCTTAGCTGGGCATGGTGACAGACCTATAATCCTAGCACCTGAGAGAGGACTAGGAATTCAAGGTCATCTTCAGCTACACAGTGAGTTTGAGGCTAGTCTGACACATGAGACCCTGCTCCCCAAACCCCTTCCCTAAAAGATCCTCAAGCAGCCTGGCCTATAATCCTGGTTACTTGGGTACAGGAGTATAAACTGAAGACCAGGCTCAGCCACCGAGCAAATTCAAGGCCAGCCAAGGCAATGTCATAAGACCATGTCTCAAGATACAAAACAGTACCAAGAGGGCTAAGGTAGCTCAGCGGTAGAGCACTTACTTGCCTAGCATACAAACAGGCCCTGTATTCAATCCCTGGTCCTACAGAAACCCTATCTTAAGTTCTCATCTTCCCCAGTGGTGACACAACCTTCACCTGTAGCAACATAAAGTGCCTCTACCTCAGTCTTTTTAATGACCTGAAGCACAAGAGATGCTGACCTGGTTTTATGTTAAGGACCCAGTCTGCCTAACTGAGGAGAGAAGAGCGCCATGGCTGCTGCCCTGTGCCCGTGCTGCTGCTGAGAATCCAGCATGTAAACCTAGGTGATTGAACCCTAACGGAGGCAGTAAGCCCTACTCAGCCATTTTGCCTTTTTTGTTTTTCAAACATCTCATGCCTAACTAGGGAGTTATCCTCTGTCATGTACTTCATAGTTTTCTACACAAGTTTCTTACGCTTCCCTCCAATTCTGGGAGAGAAAAAAAATTGGTTTGGCTTAATATGTGTATTATACTCTTTTCAAATATGTCACAAAAGGCCAGGTTAAAGATGCAAGCTCTCATCCTAATCCATAGGACAGGACTACTGTACAGCCTGTTAATAAACAGGGCGGTTCTTGAGTACAGGATTCAAATTGTTCTTGTGGAAGCCAAAAGAGCCCTTTGGGATGCTGAGCCACCAGAGAAGACTGGAGAGAACATCCCTCGCCACTGCTCTCCCAGGGACCTCGGTGCTGCCTCCCTCCCCTCTTCTCCCACCATCTGCAAAAGACCATACACCAGTCTTCTACTTTTGAGTGTTTGTATTATATGCCTAAAGTAGAACCATTTTTGGTAAATCTTAAATGCCTTGGAGTACATGGGCAGCAACACAGAGAGGTGATCTACCAAATTACTTCCATGAAAAGCCAAATTCTCATTTATTGAACTATGAGTTTGATGGATGCTAAGTTTTTTTCACAAGTCAAACCCAGAAAAAAAAAAAAAATCCAAGAAAATTCAATGTCTCAGGAAAAGCCTTTATGAGATTTATCTATGTATTATAATTCTTAAAACCAAAATGGGAATCTTACTGTAGAGTGTATTGGTATGTACCTATTACCAGCACTGGGGAGACAGAGACAGGTTTAGCTTGAGTTTGAGGCCAGCCTTGCTACTGTGAGCTCCAGGACAGCTTGGGCTACATAGTGAGACTTTGTCTCAGAACAAAACAAAATACACCCTACTCCCCCCACCCCCATCTTTTTAAAATAAAGTAACTGGCACCCAAGGATGCTGCTTTTTTTTTTCTCATACCTTAACTCTTCTCAAATCAGCACTGTACTTGCAAGCACCATATCCCTAAGCAGAGCAGCCCCTGTCACCTTCAGAAGGAACATGTCTCATGCTGGAGACTCGTCTGAGGGATACTTCAGCAAAGGTGCTGCTGGTATCTGTAAGACATGACTGGCTTTTCCACAGCACTCCTAGCTACCCTTTATGCCACAGGGAACATCTGCTCTGAGCTATGCTGTATCAAAAACACCTTGCATTTTTAGGTTCTGGGGTTAACTTTTAAACCTGTATTCAGTTCACATCTAACTATGTTTCAAAAGCTGCACCAAATCTACTAGGCTTTTTTTTTAATACTCTTTACTGCATGCTCTGTCTATATGCATGCGTTTGGATAATAAATATTAAATATGGGAGGGACGTATGGAATCCATAAAGTTAAAAATGAAACTAAATTGAACATTAAAAAAAAAGTACATGATAGCAGGAGAAATGAAGGGCAAAAACAAATCTGAGGTAACAGTAAGTGGCCCAATACCACCAATCTGAAATATCTGTAAAGATTCAGTAAGTGTTTGGAGATTCAAGTAACAAACCACCTGCTCCAACATGGCGCCTTGTGGAGTCCCTGCTGAGTGAGTCTCAGTCCAGGAGCCGGCACTCACACAGCTCCTTGTAGATCCTCTTCCGCACTCGAGGCATGTCTTCTTGAGAAAACTGGAAAGGCTGCTCTAGGGCGAGGCACTTGCAGTACTAAAAAGAAGGAAAAAACCAAACTCTGTCCCAGAGACACCTGAAAGGCACGCACAGCCACACTCCTGCCTGCTGCCTTTTAGACACACATAACTAACAGTCTAAAACTGCAAAACATTTGTGGGTCTTGTAAAATCATGCTGTTGTTTTTTGAGACAGGGTTTCTCCGGATAACAGGGCTGGCTATACTGGAACTCGGATTTGTGGACCAGGCTGGCCTCGAATTCACAGAGATCTACCTGGGATTAAAGGTGTGCACCACTGTTTTAGAGCACTGACTTCTAAATGAGAAGTCACTTTCCAGGTAAGTGAATAGCTAGGCATGCTTCCACTCTCCACAAGTGCAACTTGCTGAACCTGCACTTAGAGACCTCACAGGGAGAGTAACATTCATGAGGTGTGGTGTACAGTGGTGTTACAAGGTCTTTGTAAATCTCTGAGTTCATGTGTAAAATCATTTGCCCATAAATACATGTACTTCTCTGATGCACTTAGAATAACCTCCCGTAAGACATGGACAAGACCCTCTGTTCATTCTTGTCCCTGAGAGGCAGTTCTTCCTAATGATTACATCTGCAAATACAGAAACCAGTGTATCCCAACAACAAAGGGAAAGTGTTGTCTTCCCTAATACTGTATACACAAGGTCTATCACTTCTTCTCTTGAAATAAAACAACCGACTCCCACACTGTAAAAGTAGTATTTACCTGGAGCACAAAGACTCCACAGTCACTGTCGTTTTTCTGTTGTGGAATACACTGAAGAGAAAAATAAGATGACCATTAAAAAAGATCAAGTATCTCTCTTCACATAAGAAAACTGTTTCCATGGGTAAATGAACAAGAGACAAGAAACTCCTCTGTTCCAGACAGCTTGCTATACCTCAAGTATTTAAATACCTTATCAAGGGAAGCCTATGGCCACATGAAAAGATCTTTCAAGTGGCAACCACAATTTAAATGTGGGAAATGGGAAAACCAAATTATAAAACCTCTTACAATCTAATTAGCTGGGCTGACCATGGAAACAAGTGGCCCTGTGGATCAGAAAGCACATGCCTGGGTACCAGTCCTCACTCCTCTGTGCTTCCTGGCATCAGTGTTAGCAGTGCCTCTGCCGCCATACATCCCCACCATGACAGCTGGTCCAGACTCTGAGCCACAGAAGACCTTTCTCCCCTCATTTGTTAAGTATTTTGTCAGAGCAATGAAAAAATTACCTCATAAAGTTCTTTGAAGCCTTAACATTTCACCTCAGATCAAACAATTTTGTTTTATTCTTTGAAGTAACTCATAAAGGCAAAGAAGTATGTTTCCAAAAGAACTGGTTACTGTATCTAGGCAGGGATAGGAAAGACCCTGGAGGATGCAGATACCTAAATGTACTAGAAGACAAATCAGTAAAGCAGACAACTAAAAAACCAACAAGTCCATTTCTGACGTGAACTAGTATGTAGGTTATCAGAAATATAAAATGATGGCTCAATTATAAAGCGTAGTACTCAGCTCAGCTCAAATATGAACTAATACTGATCTTTTGGCCTTGGGTTTAACATTTGTTTCAAGACCCTGCCTAGACCATTGGGTCAATAATCTAGCAGACTTGAGTTCAAGGATCAGCCTCTAACAACTGTCCCAATGTCCAGTTTTGTTGTCTGTGAAATTAAAGATGTGGCTTATCCCTAAAGCACTGACACACAGGCTGTAAGGGTCAAATGAGATCATTACAAGGAAACAGAACAACTGGAGGGATTCAGCATGACTGGGCCCTTTGCTCCGTGGAGAGCTACTTTATTGTCTATGGTCAAACAACACAGTGGGTCTTACCTATATTCTTGGAAAGTAACCCCCGTCTTGGTCCCTTTGTGGCCCAAGTAGGCATTTAGCACATGTCTGGGTCTATATGGATCATAAGGAAATCACAACTACAGGGTAAGGAGCCACCCCTCCACCAAAACTCTGTTTTCCACAGAACACTAACAATTACTAACTGTACCCAAGGATGACGTGATGCTACCTGCTATCAGCAAGTACTAGGAAACTTGAGCCTGGAGATGATTTAAGTACTAAATAGGTTTGCTCTGAGTTACGTAGAGCCCCCTGGAGGCTCTCCTCAACCCATCTTCAAACATCTCAGCAGGCACCACTCCTGGATCGCTGCCTCCCATGCACACGCTGGAGTTTCATTTGTGCCACATTCTTACCTTTGTAACAGCAGTCTGCCAACCCTGAAGAAACTCAGGTCTATTTTTTTCTCTGGCTTCAGTCAGCAAATACTTTCTTATATTCTGGTTAAAAAGAAACCACAACACACATGTTGTGCTCTATTAGTTGGTGACCAAATAGAAAAAGGAAGTCTGTACAAGTGGGTGGCATCCACATTTGGGTTTCCAGCTGGAACTTACTTCCGAGCTTGTCCTCACCCCTGTCCAGTATCACTCAAGACTAAACACCGACTAGAACATCTTACCAGTCAGCTTCCTACATTTGAAACCTTGTATCTAAAGACAGAAGGAGAGCATGGCAGAAACCATTAAAAACTCAAGTTAAGTGAAGAACATTCCAGCTTTTTGTCCATTTCCCAGCTCTTACTCAGTTGTAGAGATTCAGTTAGTTAATATCACAAACATTTTTTCCAAGTCTACCACTCATCTGCTAACTTTATAATGTAGGTAAGATTTATTTGGTTTGTTTATTTGGTGGTGCTGGGGACTGAACCATGGGCCATGTGTATGGTAAGCCTGGACTATACCACTGAGCTACAACTCCAGATCTAACAATAACACAGATTTTGATACATTTACATTTATCAAGCTGATTCTTGGTATTTTTTTTTTTTTCTTCTTCAGTGTAAGGCCTTCCCTACTCCATGAATCAATAAAACACCAAAATTTAACCAGGATTTCATGGGGTCCCTCCCCCCTTTTTTTTTGAGATATCATCTTAGTATGCAGCCCTCACTGGGCGGAGTTCCTAGATCTACCTGTATCTGCCTCCTGAATGCTGGGATTAAAGGCACACACCACCAAGGCCAGCATGTTTCTATCTGCTCTTATAATGCAAGCCTCTATAACTCTTCCAAGTAACAGCTAATTTTCCCAATGCCATAACTGAATGGTTTGTCTTTTCTTAACCTTACCATATGCTAAATTCTCTCTCTCTCTCTCTCTCTCTCTCTCTCTCTCCACACACACACACACACACACACACACACACACAGAGGCATGTAGGCACGCACATGATTCCTCTGGATACTTTATGGTGGATGTTCCAATCAGTCTATGTCCATAATATAAATATAATTTTCATTTATATAAATAACATTTTAATTGTAAACTTTTCATAACACGCCTTGACATCTAACAGATGAGTATGCCTTTACTGTTCCAATTCAAGTTCATGTTCATGAGTTCTGCAGTGTGAATTCTAGGAGAAGCTCATTGGGCCTTTCAAACTCCTGTTAGTGGGCTGGGGCTGCAGCTCAGTGAGTAAAGTGCTTGCCAGCATGCACAAAGCCCTGGATTCAACTCCAACACCAAGTAAAGCAGGTATAGTGACACATACCTAACATCTCAGCACTGAAGACCAGGAGTTGAAAGATATCCTTGGCTACAGAGCAAGTTGAAGGCCAGCCTGGGCTATATTAGACTTAGTCTCAAGACCAAGCATGGTATTGTAAACCATAATTCCAGGACTTAGGAGGCTGAAGGCAGGAGGATTATATGTTTGATGCCAGTATGGGCTACATAGGAGACCTTCAATCAATAGAGTAATAAAAAAAAAAAAAAAAATCTTGGTAAATTGATGTGATGAAAATTGCTATTTTAGTCTGGTGAAAATTGAACTCTTTTTAACATGGAGTCTGCTTGATTCTCCAGCTATTTAGATTTCCTCCAAATAAGGCTTTAAAGTTTTCACCCTAAAGGCTTTGCACATTCCTTGCTACAGCTCACCCGGGATGACGAGCTCTATTACGTTAGTAAATAAATTCTCCCCCCCCCCCTTTTTTTTTTTTTTTTTTTTTTTGTGAGGCAGAGTTTCTCTGTATAGCCCTGGCTGTCCTGGAGCTCACTCTGTAGACCAGGCTGGCCTCAAACTCAGAAATCTGTCTGCCTCTGACTCCTGAGTGCTGGAACAAAGGTGTGGCCACCACTGCCTGACATCAGGCACACTTCTCTAACTGGTTCTTCATTATGCAGAAAACCCAGGGGAGCTGACTGTGCCTCCCATCTTGCTACAGTCTTGCTGATAGCAGCGGAACTCTACCAGGCGTGAGAGTAGGACTGTAATCCCAGCATTTGGGAGGCAGAAGCAAGAACACCAACAAATTCAAGGTTATCTGGCCAGTTTGAGAGCAGCCTGGGCTATGTGAGATCATGTCTTTACCTGAACTCTAATATTTTGTGTTAGCATATTAGTTATTTAGAAGATCTGAAGTAATATTAGCTCTAAAAGAAATGAAGAAAAAAGTTTCTATCCATACTCAAGCATTTTTTAAGAAAAGGAATGTGTTTTTCTGCATTTCCTTAAAAATGCTGACCCCAAATAGGGCACACCTCTCCAAAGGGGGCCTCAGACCAGACAGCCCAGTCATCCTGCCCTGAACACTGTCCTCTGTTCATCCTCAAGCAGCTGCTGACTTTTGTTGCTGACTTCTAGAGCTATATCATTGTCAATCACAGATTAAAAACAACAACAACAACAAAAAAAAACCAAAACAAAACAGGCAGAATATTAACTTACCTCTACACAAAATTTAAAATGAATGCCTTGGGAATCATAAAATGAAATAATCCGACTGGAGAGTGTCACGGTAATGAGAGACCAGTGGACCTCCAGGTGGATGGGAATCAACAGAAGACTCTTTTTAAACAAGTCCACCTGGTTAAAAGAAGGAAAAGAAATCGAGCTATCACCACAGAACCAACGACAGTGCTCACCTACTGACCTTTGTCTGACCTGCTAAAATCATAAAATGGGGAAGTGGTGAGGCAGAACTTGAACCTATGTCTCACCTTTTTTTGTTTGCTTGCTTTTGGTTTTTCAAGACAGGGTTTCTCTGTGTAGCCCTTGCTGTCCCAGAACTTGCTCTGAAGACCAAGCTGGCCTCGAACTCATATAGATCCTCCTGCCTCTGCCACCAAGTGCTAGGATTAAAGGTGTGTACCACCACCACCACCACCACCACCACCACCACCACCACCACCACCACCAGGCTTCCTATGTCTCAATGTAAAGCCCATGTTGTAATTATTAAGTTAAAATACTAAAAGGGGGGATAGAAAAAGCATTACTTCTATTTTTAGTTAACCTACAGACCAAGGCTGGTCAGCTGTCGGATGTGACTCAGCTTATTTATTCACGTGTGAATATACATGCATGATGTGTATGTGTTCGGAGGACAACTCTGGAGTTGGTTCCTTTTTTTTGGTTTTTCGAGACAGGGTTTCTCTGTGTAGCCCTGGCTGTCCTGGAACTCACTCTGTAGACCAGGCTGGCCTCGAACTCAGAAATCCACCTGCCTCTGCCTCTGCCTCCCAAGTGCTGGGATTAAAGGCGTGTGCCACCACTGCCCGGCCTAGAGTTGGTTCTTTTCTTCCACCTTTATGTAGTTCTGTTTGTTTGTTTTAATAAAACACGCAGTCTCATGTAAATCTGAAGCTCCCAGTTTGGCTCCTGTACCTTTGTTCTGACAGTTTTATCTGCTCTTTTCGTTCTGCGTTCTAGAGTGTAACATGTAGGAAACAACAGTTTCCTTACACAGTTAGTTCTAAATAAGAAGTGATGGTACCTGCCTTTAATCCCAGCACTCAGGAGGCAGAGGCAGGCGGGTATCTCTTGAGTTTGAGTCCTGTTTTGTCTGCAGAGTTAGTTCAAGGACAACCAGGGCTAAACAGAGAAACCTGTCTCAAAAAACAAAGGGGGTAGGGGATGAAAACCCGTACAAATGTGCTTCGGCACACTTTAGCCAGACAGTCTTGGCTACTATTATCACTTCCATATGTCTCTGATGTTAAAATGGAGAAAATGTTCTTGATAATACATGCCCTTTAGCTCAAATATATCCTTAAAATCCTAACACTCTCCTTTTTATCCTAAAACATGTCTTCTCAAATCTAGAAAAACTGCTATTCCACTCCTAATCCTAGCGAATGTGGGTGAGATGGTTCAACAGGTAAAGCACCTACCACCAAGCTGGGATCGGAGTTCAATGCAGAACCAGCATGGGAGAAGGAGAGAATCTACTCCTACAATTCAAAACGGTCTCTGAACTCCATGCCTGTATCATGGCATGTGGGCACCCACACACTCTCACACAATCAATAAATTGATGTAATTAAAAACTCCAAAGGATAGCAAAGTAGTAGGTGCTCCAAAAACTCTTGTTAAGAACTGAGTTAGGTGGGCATCATCACACATCCCTGTGCTCCCAGCATTTGGGAGGGGACAGCAAGAGGTGTTGTTCAAGGTCACCCTGTGCTACAGGGAGAGCTCAAGCCAAAGTAGGCTGCAGGAGACCCTATCTAAACAGCAGTGAATAAAAAGCTGGCACAGTGCGTGGCACATGTCTATAGTAAAGGAACCATGCACTCAAGGCTGTCTGTTTAACTTTGCACGATCCTATCTCAAAGCTAAAGTTGCTGGGCGATCAAGATGGTGCAGCGGGTCAATCAAGCTGCTCGCTGTGCCTCGTGAGCAGTTCTGATCCCTGGGAACCCACCTAAAAGTGGGAGAAGAGAGCCTAGTCCACAGAGCTGTCCTAGGACCTTCCTGTGTGTCCTGTAGCATGCAGGCACCTGCACACAGACAACACACACATAGAGAACACAGAGAACTACAAATTTAAAACTTAAAAAGCTATCTTCCATATTTTGTTATTACTTTTATTGTGTCTTCATTTCCCCTATTTACATCTTCTGTTAACTTATTTGCTTTCTGGAATTAAATTTGGTGACTACTTAATAACAATGAGATTTAAAGACATTAATTTTTCCCTCTTCTGTGCTTGAGAAGAACCTGGAACTCGCTATGTAAATGCTGGTGACCATGAATTCCTGTATGGTCCTCCAGCTTCCATCTCCTTAGAGTCAGGATCATTAGGTGTGATCCTACACGGCTCCCCGCAAAGCTTCAGCTGTCATTTTGAAATTCGTGTGATATGTTTCAGCACGTGTGTCTGTGTGCACGTAGTACATATGGGAGGGGCTCTGCCATGAGCACAGAGGGTCAGCATCAGCTGTCTTTCCTCCATTGCTTCTCTGTCTTATTTTTTGAGATAGAGTCTCTTACTGAATCTGAAGCCGTCAAGTCCTTATGGTGTAGTGTGAGGAACTCATCCACGGAGCCTCCCTGGCTGCGGCCCTTTATCTTCCTGGCCCTTATTTTCAATTGGATTCATAATGAGAAGAATGTCTCCACAACTTTCTAGAGGACAAGTATATGATCTCGCAATGTCCCTTAGGTGCAAAAAAAGGTAATAAATACCACTGGGTCAAGTAACAAGCTCAAGGCTAGCTTGGGTACACATATACTGTGAATCTATATGGGTAACAAGTTCAAGGCTAGCTTGGGCACATATATACTGTGAATCTGTATGGGAAACGCCGCTGGGTTGGGTAACAAGTTCAAGGCCAGCTTGGGCACATATATACTGTGACTCTATATGGGAAATAATAAAGAGGAACCAGAAGAGAAACATAGGTTCCATCTTAAAAAAAAACAAAAACAATCTTTTAAAAATTTTCTCGTTTTTGTTTTGTTTTGATTTTTGGAACAGGGTCTCTCTATGTAGTTCTGGCTGTCCTGGAACTCACTACATGCTCCGCCTGCCTTGGCTTCCCCAGTGCTGGGATTAAATATATGCTCTGCCACACCTGACTTTTTACACTTCAACTTCGTATTTTTGTGTGTCTGGACAGTGCATGTCACAGCACATGTGGTCAAAGGATATCTTGTGAGTCAGTTTTTCCTTCAGCAACATGGAGTCCAAGGATTGAACTCAGGGTTGAAGTGTCAGGGTTGAGGTTAGCCACGTTACCAGCTGGGCCATCTCACTTTTTAGGGTATAATGCTCTATTGTGTATCTATGCAATCACATTGAACGCATTAGGTTTCATGAGCTTATGTGTTGTCTACTACGTTATTCAATGAGAGATGCCATTATATACATTTATTAATGTGTCTGATGGTGTTGTGTATACAAGCATGTCTGTGTGTTGGCAAGTGAGTGTAGCTATCTGAGAGGGTCAGAAGAGGGCACTATGTAGAGCAGGCTACCCTTGAACTCTCAGAGAGTCACATGCCTCTCATTGGGGTGCTGGGATTAAAGGCATGTACCAGGCACCAGCTTCATTTTGGTTTGCTTTGCATAGAACATCTGTTAAGTGTCAATTTATTTTCAAGCACCCAGTTTCATATTATTTTGTTAGTTTCTTAGCATTTAACATATGGCTGGAATTTTTTTTAGTTATCCTTATTTGAGAATCCAGAAAAATCGAATAATTTCTTTTCATTTAACAAAGTAAAATATGTATTTTTCAAATACTTCCTTTGAACATATACTTTTTCCACAAAGAAAACCATTCATGGGAGCTGGAGAGATGGCTCAGCGGTTAAGAGCACTGAGTTTAAATCCCAGCAACCACATGGTGGCTCACAACCATCTGTAATGAGATCTGATGCCCTCTTCTGTGTGTCTGAAGCCAGCTACAGTGTACTTACATATAATAAATACATAAAAAATTAAAATCTCAAAAAAAAGAAAACCATTCATTCTGTTTATAACATTTGTTCACCTCTGTCTTCCAGAGCTATGTAAAATTTCCTGCTGAAACAGCATCCACATATATGTTATGTGATATGCAATATAGACATAAATATACACATGCTGTGCTGGGGCAGAACCCAGAGCCTCCAGTAGTAGCATGTGCTTTACTACTGAGCTGTACCCCAGGCCCCTGCACCTGCACTTTTAGTGAGCTGTCCGCCATAGCTCATCTCGTCCTAACTCGTGCATCCGAGGTCATCTTTCACACTTGCTCTCCTTCAGCCACCGAGGACACCATGGAAGTGTCTGCGCATTTCACTCCCACGGCACACTTATCTGTCCTCATCCTGCACCGGCCCGCTATCATTCTAGGCCCAACAAGCATCATCATCCCTGTCTTATCCCCGTCAAGTTTGATATTCTTCAGGGTTCCTGGAGCAAAAACTGGAATGTAGACTGTAAACTGGACGTCACCTAGAGCTCTTTAAAAGATTCCTAGTCCATTTATGGTAGAGTAAAAACTGCAGCTGAGTGCAGTGTGACACATCTACAATCCAGACACTCAGAAAGCGGAGACAGAAAAATTGTTAGAGGCCAGCCTGGGCTATATAGTGAAAGAGAAAGTAAAGAATGGTGAGGGGAGGGAGGGGAGGGGGAAAAAGGGAGTGTGCGTAGCAGGGGGGGGTGGGGGAAAAGGGAGTGTGTGTAGCAGGGTGGGGTGGGGAAAGGGAAATCAGAGAAGCAGCAAAATGAAAGAGAACTAAATGCACTGGACTTAGTTAATGAGGAAATTTTGGGGAAAGCCCAAAGGAGACAGGGGACTGATTGCCAGGGAAACCACCTGTGGCCAAACAGGAAGGATTCTCAATCCCAACCTTCTACTTCAGGGAACCAGGGAAGGGAGAGGGCACTCTAACAAAGTTAGTGGGTCACCAATGGCTAATGGCCTCTAAGCAATTATGCCTACATAGTGACCCTAAAGACAGTAGTGTTTGGGGAGCCAGGCATCCCAGCACCCACTCAGGAGGCAGAGGCAGGCAGATCTCTCGAGTTTTTTTGTCTAAAAAACAAATCAAAGCCACACACTCTCTTCCCTTCTGTTCCACAGTCTCCACAAGCAAACTACAGGAAGCACTCTCTTATTAGCTTTTATACCTTCCTCATCCACCACGTTAGAAAAGCGCTTAGCATACCTTAGCTAGGGAATGGCTTAGTGGGTAAAATGTTTGTTCTGAGACTGATCCCCAGGTTAGAATGTAAAAGACTGGGTGTGTAAGACATACATACCTATTATCCCAGCACAGGAGAACCCGAAAGACTAAAATAGGTAAAGCTCTAGAGCATGCTGGCTAAACAGCCCGGCCTACATGTCAAAATCCAGGGCAGTAAGAGACCCTGTTTCAAAACACAAAGTAGGCCTTGAGCAAGCAAGTTTTTCATCCCAACACTAAAAGGTAGAAGCAAGTGGATCTCTACATACTGAGCTCCAGGACATCCAAGGCTATATATAAACCCTGCCTCAAAAATAAACAAAACAAACCAAAAAAGCAATATAGATGGCTTCCTAGAAGAACAGTACCCCAGACTATCCTCAGGCCTTCCATACATGTGTACACACACACCACACGCCCCAAAGGTAGGGGAATTCAGTCAATGTTTAAAAACTGAATGTACTCTTTAAAAACCAACTAGATCTCACATTTCATGAATTCCATAATGGTTAGAACTAGAAACAATACTAGAACAAGCTCCTAGGTATTGGGGTTTTTTTGTTGTTGTTTTTGTTTTGTTTTGTTGTTGTTGTTGTTTTGAGACATGATCCAGAAATCCTGGCTGGCACTGAATTTATGACACTCTTATACCTTAGCCTTCTGCATGCTAGGCTTAAAGATCCTCGGCCTCCACACCCAGGCTCCTAGAGTACACTTTAAGTTCGTCCTGGTGTCTACCTTCACACCCTACAGTCATTCACCACTGATTATTAATCCATAAAAACAAAGCTCTCATGAAAAGTTCACCCCAGTAGAGAGAAGGGACAAGAAATACATTCTACAAACCAGGCAGTGAAGTATACTGGAAAGGAGAAAAAATAAAGGGTGAGCCGAGCCAAGAGAGTGAAGGAACATGAAAGAGAGAGCGATTATAGGATATTATAGTGCACGCAGGGGAGAGAGAGAGAGAGAGAGAGAGAGAGAGAGAGAGAGAGATTGAGATTATATAGAATGTACTGCACACAGGGAACTTGAGTGTTACAAGAAAGTGAACACACAGCAGCATGAGATTGAAGGAGGAGGAGCAAACGGGGAGTGCATGGTTTTAGCCTTTGCTTTTCAATTATCAATCCCAGAAATAGAACTATTGCCTTTCAACTATGAAAGAACTTAATAGAAGCTGGAGCAGAGCATCAGTGTCTGTCGCATGCCTTTAGTCCCAGCACTGAGGCAGAGGCAGGCAGATCTGAGTTCAAGGCCAACCTGGTTACAGAACGAATTCAAGGACAACCAGAGCTCCACCAAGAAGCCCTGCACAGAGGTTGTAATGTGACTCAAGGGTAGGACAGGCCCCACTTACAGAGGTTGTAATGTGACTCAAGGGTAGGACAGGCCCCACTTACAGAGGTTGTAATGTGACTCAAGGGTAGGACAGGCCCCACTTACAGAGGTTGTAATGTGACTCAAGGGTGGGACAGGCCCCACTTACAGAGGTTGTAATGTGACTCAAGGGTGGGACAGGCGCCACTTTTGCAGGGCATGCACACTGTAGATCATGACCACCTTAATTAACTCTGCCTCCAGGGCATCTTTGATTTTACAGATTTGTTCATTCTTATTTTATGTGCTGAGTGTTTTACCTGCATAATGTAAATATTCTACACAGGCGAGAAAGGTTGCCAAATCCCCAGGAACAGTCTCACAGACTGTTGTAAGCAATCGTGGGAATATTGGAAACCGAATGTGGGTCCTCTGCAAGAGCAGCCAGTGCTCTTAACCACCAAGCGAACACTAGCACCATTAAAATAATAAAGTTAAATTAAAATTTAAAACCTTTAATTAATGGCATGTCTTTAATTTCTGGCATTGTTAATATTTTATCAGTTCAAAATATATTTACTACAAGAAATAGTGACTAAAAACCATAAGGCTTATCAATGGCTTAAAATTCCACCTAGCTGAGGTATCAATTTATTTAAAACCTTAATTTTACTAAAATTAGCAAGTTCTTTCATAGTTGAAAGGCAATAGTTCTATTTCTGGGATTGATAATTTGAAAAGCTAAGGCTAAAACCATGCACTCCCCGTTTGCTCCTCCTCCTTCAATCTCATGCTGCTGTGTGTATCTTCTTACAAATCTTTCTTTTCTCAGATTTCTTTTTAAAAAAAGACCTAGTGATTGGATCATCAAAAAACTGAAATGCACACTTGGTGAGTTTCAATGTAAATCATGACAATCAGCATTTTACTGTGTATTTTAAAATGTATTTAGTTGTTTGCTAAAAATAGATTTTTTTCTCCCAACAAAGTAAAGACCACAGGTGCTCTTGTACAGAGAAAGACCGACTTTCGGAATAATTACGAAATTTGCTCAAGTTATAGCTAGTTAAGGCACTAAACTGGCAAATGAATTCTATTTCTCTTCTCAGATTGGTATAATTCAATCAGATACTGTATTTGGGGATATGGCTCACTTGGTAAAGTGTTTGCCTCAATCCAAAAGCCCTGGATTGCATCCCTAGCACGACATAAATCAGGCATGTTGCTCATTCTGGTAATCCAAGCTGTGCCATGTAGAGGCAGAGAGATCAGAAACTCAAGGTCGTTCTCAGTCATGAAGTGAATTCCAGGCCAGCTCGGGAAGTCTAAATGAAGAAATAAACCTTATCCATTGATTTAAGAGTTATTCTTGTTTTGGTTGGTTGGTTGGAGACAGGATCTCATTGTAAAGCCCTGGCTGGCCTGGAACTTTCTATGTAGTTCAGGCTTGGCCTTGAATTCACAGAAATCTACCTGCCTCAACCTCCTGAGCGCTAGGATTAAAGGCATGTGCCACCTCACCCAGCCATCTTCTTAAAATAACAACAAAACAAAGTTTCACATAGCCCAGACCCACTTCACACTTTTGACCTTCCTACCTCCTCACAGGCTCACAGAGTTGAGCTAAGACTCAATTTCTCCGATCCTCCCAACCACCTGAAAAAGTGACAAGCATGCCAGCTACTGCCCACCTCCTGCTCAGGAGGTAGAGACAGGATGAGCAGGAGGCCTACATGGCTGCACACTGAGTGTGAGAGCAGCCTGAGCTACATGAGTCTGAGACAAACAAACAAACAAAAAACAAAATTATTTCTACATTCATTGAGTTTGAATTTACTGGTAATTCTGTTAAAATACAAAAAAATATAAGACTCTGAAGTCACTTGGGAGGCTGAGCCAGGAACACTGGACGTTGGAGACTGGTCTGAACTACATTAATACTTGCAGCTCAGTGAGAAAAGCCCTTGCAAAACAACGGTTCTCAGAGTGAGGGGACTTTAGCTCCATCAGCATTTTATACCAGTCAGCAACCTAAAACAAGTTATGTTGTCCAAGCTGTCCAGCAGATGAATAGTAACGCTACAATCATGACTCCTAGGCCGGAGCCCTCTCCTTACAATGCATTCTAACCCACAGACTCAGAGTTTACTAGTGTCTTATTTTCCAAACATTAAGACAGAAAATAGGAAACACTCTCATGAAGGTTCTAACTGACACCATAATGTCAGTAAGTTCCAATCATCCCACCAAGAGTAGGTTATCCATTTCAAAGTCAGTACAAAAGGAAATAGAATACCTTCTTAGTCCATCTCTTAACTCCATTATAGCCTTTGGTTACCAGCTGTCTATGGAAAAAGCTGTTGAAGAAGTGGACCTAGAACAAACAGCAAACAGTCAGCCAGGCTACACAATGCTGCACCCACATTCAACTTCACAAGCAAATGGAAAGAGCAACTAAGTGTTTTTTGTTTTTTTTTGTTTTGAGACAGGGTTTCTCTGTGTAGCCCTGGCTGTCCTGGAACTCACTCTGTAGAGCAGACTGGCCTCAAGCTCAGAAATCCACCTGCCTCTGCCTCCCAAGGAGATTAAAGGCGCGAAGCACCATACCTGGTGTTTTTTTTAACATGTAGCTTAGACTGACCTCCAACTCTATATAGCTAAAGATGGTACTGACTTTCTGATCCTCCTGTCTCTACTCCCTAAGTGTTAGGATTACAGGCATGTGCTGCTGCACCCAGTTTTTGTATGGCCCTAAGGGATCGAATCCAGGGTTTTGTACTTATGAGGCCAGCTCTCTTCTAACTAATCCACATCCCCAGGCCTTGATTTCCTCATTTGTTTGGGGTGCATTGTTTGTTTGTTGAGACAGGATCTTTCTCTGCAGCCTTTGCTGACCTGGATATCACTATATAGATGAGGCTGGTCTCCAACTCCCAGAGATTCACCTGACCGTTCCTCCTGGCTACTAGGATTAAAGACATTCACCCACATCTAGCCAGGCCTAGACTTTTATTTGTTTGTTTGGTTTTTGGTTTTATCGAGACAGGGTTTCTCTGTGTAGCCCTGGCTGTCCTGGAACTCACTCTGTAGACCAGGCTGGCCTCGAACTCAGAAATTCGCCTGCCTCTGCCTCCCGAGTGCTGGGATTAAAGGCGTGTGCCACGACCGCCCGGCCTAGATTTGTAATTTAAAACGAAACAAAACAAAAAAGAAAGAAAAAAAGGGTGGGATGGAGGCTGGTAAGATGGCTCAGCGAGTAAGAGCACCGACTGCTCTTCCAGAGGTCCTGAGTTCAATTCCCAGCAACCACACGGTGGCCCACAAACATTTGTAGTAGGAGCTGATTCTCTCTTCTGTTGTGCATGAAAACAGAGCACTCATATACAATAAAGAAAGAAAGAAAGAAAGAAAGAAAGAAAGAAAGAAAGAAAGAAAGAAAGAAAGCTGTGTGTATGGCTAGAGAGAAGGCTCAGCAAATAAGAACACTGGCTGCTCTTCCAGAAGACACAGGTTCAATTCCCAGTAATCATACAGAAGCTCACAACTGCCTGTAACTCTAACTTCAGGAGATCCAATACCTTTACAAAGACACACATGCAGAAAAACACAAATTCACTTCAAATAAAATTTTAAAAAAACATTAAAAAAATATGTAGAAGTAGAAAGAAAAAGAGAGGGGGGAGAAGAAAAAAAAAGGAAAGAGGGAGGAAGGGAGATCAGTTCAGAGGAAGAAAATGCATTGTATGGTTAACACAAGATGCTATTTCAAAGTTTCATTAGCATTATTAGCAGGCCTTTAATTTCAGCACTCAGGAGGCAGAGGCAGGTGGATCTCTTGAGTTTGAGGCCAGCCTGGTCTACAGAGAGTGTTTCATAGCAGCCAGGGGATATACAGAGAAACCCTGTCTCGAAAACCAAAAAAGAAAGAAAATGAAATGACTTTGTCTTTTCATGATTGTTGGAGAGGAGTGAGTCTCCAAATTCACACCCTTCAGACTGGGTTAGTTTTATAATTCTTGCCCTGGAGTTTAAGGTAATCATTAATTCATTTTCAAGTTTTATTTAAAATCTGTAATAATCCTTGTTGAATATATCTTTAAAAAAAAACGTTGGGCAGTGGTGGCGCACACCTTTAATCCCAGCACTTGGGAGGCAGAGGCAGGTGGATTTCTGAGTTCGAGGCCAGCCTGGTCTACAGAAAAAAGAAAAAAAAGGAAAAAAAAAGTAAGCTCTGTAAAAATAAACGCAACTAAATAAGGAAGAAAATATGGGCACTGTGATTTTTTTTTGTAATAAAAAATAAGATTTCTGTTGTTTCCCCCCCCCCCCTTTTTTTTGAAACAGGGTCTCATGTAGTCCATGCTTGCCTCAAACTTGCTATGTAGCCAAGAATCCTCCTGCCTCCACCTCCCAAAGTGCTAGGATAAAAGGTGGTATGCAACTGCACTCAGTTTAAACAGAAATGATTTGATAGAAAACACAGCAGACTCTGATGCACAGTTAAGACATAATCCAGCCCATTTCATCTAAAGAATGTCAAAGAATTACATACTGTTCAAAAGCAAAACAGACAAAAGAACAAAAACAACAAAAAACCTAACAACCACCTTACCATCAATAATACAAAGATGCTCATGGAGAGAGAGCTTCCACTTACTTTGTCTGGGACTGCATCCATTATCAGCTCGCCATACATATTAATAACCTGTAAAAAGTAAAGCCAGCTGATTAATCCTGCACAATTCAGAGCATCCCCAGCAGGATGAGTGGCCCGTTCAATATAGTGAAGGCAATAAGACCTTGTTTCTAAAGATAAATGGAAAGCTAACCCAAAAAATTATTGGCCGGCATCCTGTACCGGTTTCTACCCTGAGAGCGCTGAGAGCGCATGTGCACCAACCTGGTCATTCAGCCAATTGTGGCCGTCCAAAGTTGCCAGGTCATCCATATCCAGCATGTGCTTATTGTAGAAGATTCGGAAGTTACACTTTTGATGTCTGGCCCGGTAGTTTGTTATTTCCCTATTGATAAATGGTTTTCTAAAACAGATTTTTAAAGAAAAAGTTAAAATGAAATGCATTTTATTCGATGTATAATTTTCTCTTAAAGGAAAAGTCACTTATCTTTAAGGGCTTAACTTTAGCATCACTGACATACCTATTAGAAAAGTCTTCATTAAAGACATCTTTTAATCTCCCAAGGACATCTTTTTCACTGAGTGGGACCAGACTTCCATACTTTTTCATAACCTCATCTAGGAATCCTTACATAAAGGAAAAAAAAAACATGGAAATTGTTTTCAGCAAAGTTGTTTTCGTAACACACACTTACATCTATTACAGAGAGCATAGTACCATAATCTGTAAAAACAGTTACATCATTTAAAAAAAATAGGTATCTTGAACCTTCACTATTGTAACCCATGAAGAAATGCTCACAGCATTTTTTGTTGTTTCAGTTGATCTTAGCCAAAAGCTGGGCAAGCAAATAGGGGGCGTCAGAGGGTATATATATATATATATATATGAATGAGGCTGAATCTAGTCAGCCTCCTACACTCTGGCATTACAGGTGTGTGCCACCGTGCTCAGCTCATACAGTATTTTTAAACTACTGACACACTCCAGAGTGACTAGTTAAGAGCATTATTTCCATTGTGGGACCTTGAAGAAGAAACCTCTCCTTGGACTCCTAAAAGCCCAAGCACAGTGATAAACTCCTGGGCTTCCAGCTACTGGACAGGCTGAGGCCAAGGATCACTTAGGCGTGGGAATGCTGGGCTAGCCAGGTGTGGTTTGAGAACGGCTCCTACAGGCTATTTGTTGGAGGAAGTGTGTCACTGTGGGCAGGGTCTGAGGTTTCAAAGCCCACTCCAAGCGCAGCATCTCTGCCTGCATGCCACCATGCTCCCTGTAATGATGATAATGGACTAAACCTCTAAACCTGTACACCAGCCGCAGTGCTTTCTTTTATAAGAGTTACCTTGGTCATGGTGTCACTTCACACCAATAGAACAGTGACTAAGACAGCAGGGAAACACAGCACAATGTTACCTCGTAGACAGGACGGGGGAGATGAGCGCTAATCATATGGTTAAATGTCTTTTCTCCCCCAGGAGTTAAAGGAGTAGTTTCATTATTTAAAAAAAAAAAGTAAAATTGATAAGATTGTTATCACTGTATTATTGCAACTTGACTGTTTTGTGTTTGGTTTTTCCAGACAGGGTTTCTCTATGTAGCTTTGGCTGACCTGGAACTAACTCTGTAGACCAGGCTAGGCTTGAGAGATCCATCGGCCTCTGCCTCTTGAGTGCGGGGATTAAAGGCATTCGACAACACAGTACTCAGCAGCAGCAATTTGATCTCTGTTACCCAGTCTCAGCGGTGCATGCCTGTAATCCCAGCACTCAGGAGGCCAGCCTCATCTACACAGCAAATCCCAGACTACATGCTGAAGTCTTATCTCCAAACAAACAGCAAACCTACTAATGTCACTCATGACACTAAACCTGTGCAGTAAATTTAACTGGTAACAGGGAGCAAGCCCTTTCTTCTCCATGCTGCCTAAGGTGGCCTTCAGATCCTCCCACCTCGGCCTCCACAACAGCTGGCATTATGGACCAGGTCTAGCTCTAGAGAGGCTCTTTTAAAATTGGGAATAAAAATTTTTTTTTTTTTTTTTTTTTTTTTGGTTTTTCAAGACAGGGTTTCTCTGTGTAGCCCTGGCTGTCCTGGAACTCACTCTGTAGACCAGGCTGGCCTCGAACTCAGAAATCCACCTGCCTCTGCCTCCCAAGTGCTGGGAATAAAGGCATGAGCCACCACTGCCCGGTAGGAATAAAATTTTTAAAAACAATTTTTATTGTTTATTTAGCCGTGGTACAAGAGATCAAACCCTGGCTTGGCAGTGTCTTTACCCTTCACCAACTGGATCATCTCCACAGCCCAGCCCTAGATTTTTGAAATCATTATCTCTGATGCTCCACCCAAGTCTACTTGGAGGTTCTAAGCTAAAAACAAGCACATAACATTTTTAAAAATTGTTATTATTTTATGTGTATGGGTGTTTTGTCTGCATATATGCCTGTATACCGTGTGTATGCCTGATGCCCACTGAGGTCAGAAGAGGGCGTCAGAACCTCTGGAACTGGAGTTACAGATGTTCCTGAGCTGCCATGTGGGTACTAGGAACTGATCCTGGATCTTCTGTGTACTGGCTGGTTTAGTGTGTCAACTTGACACAAGCTGGAGTTATCACAGAGAAAGGAGCTTCAGTTGAGAAAATGCCTCCATGAGATCCAGCTGTAAGGCATTTTCTCAATTAGTGATCAAGGGAGGAGGGCCCCTTGTGGGTGGTACCATCTGTGGGCTGGTAGTCTTGGGCTCTATAAGAAAGCAGGCTGAGCAAGCCAGGGGAAGCAAGCCAGTAAGTAACATCCTTCCATGGCCTCTGCATCAGCTCCTGCTTCCTGCCCTGCTTCAGTTCCAGTCCTGACTTCCTTTGGTGATGAACAGCAATGTGGAAGTGTAAGCTCAATAAACCCTTTCCTCCCCAACTTGCTTCTTGGTCATGATGTCTGTGCAGGAATAGAAACCCTGACTAAGCACTCTGCATGGTCATCCAGGGCTGTTCACCACAAAGCTATTTTTCCAGCCCCGACAGCATATGCTTTTGTTATATTCCCAGCCTTTATATCTTAACAGTTATCTTGTTTCTATATGGTGGTCTTATTTCTACATGAAAAAATGGCCCCACCAGAAGTCAGGAAACCTTAACATTTGAAAAGACTGCATTTGAGTGAGAAATTAAATATGGGTGGAAAGAGAATACTGACTGCACAAAGCTGTCCTGACCTTCACATGGGCATGGTGCCATGCACACCCACACGGAAACATCATGTATGTACACACAATAATAAAATAAGAATAAAAATAAAAATTTTAAATTGTTTTAAAATGTAATAAGGTTGGAGAGCTAGCTCAGAGGTTAAGAGAGCACAGTATTCTTCAGAGGACCACAGTTTAGTCTCAGTACCCTTACTCGATGTTTGAGGCCAGACTGGGCTACCTAAAACTCTGTCTAAAATCAAAGACACCCAATATTAAAACCCAACAACATAAAATTCTCATCTGTAATCTGGTAAAACTTAAATTTGACCATCCTCTCAAAATTTTTAAGTACCGGGCTGGAGAGATGGCTCAGTGGTTAAGAGCACTGACTGCTCTTCCAGAGGTCCTGAGTTCAATTCCCAGCAACCACATGGTGGCTCACAACCATCTGTAATAGGATCTGATGCACTCTTCTGGTGTGTGTCTGAACACAGCTATGGTGTACTCATATAAATATAAACAAATAAATAATTTTAAAAAATTTTAAGTACCAATATTCTTTTAGCAGTAATTTGAATGGCAACTTAACTTGCAGAAACAACTGCATAAGAGAGTTCATTGCACCCTTACAGCAAAATGCAATCAAGTGTTCACCAGCAAACTGAGCAGGGAACTAAGCAACGTCTACGTAATGGAGCAGTGTAAAAGGCATCACGCTATCGAAAGGTTTAAAGGGAAAGCCATGTGTGGGAGGTAAAACCGAGGCTGTCTGGAAAGGAAGGCGTACAGCAAGTGTGGCAACGAAGAACAGTGCATACCAGAAAGGCAGGTAGAGAGCTGCTCATCATCCACTGGAGACGCTGTCTGGCTGCTCTCGCCACCTGCCGTTTGGTTTTCTACTTCACTGCACACCAAGGGAGCATCCAGTGGACTTTTACAGTAAGGGTGGTCCAGCAGCTTAGAACTGAGAATGTTCTGCTTGAGAGACCCACCCTCCTCCATCTGGAAGCTCTCGTTCTGGGCAGGCTCCTCAGACACAGGCCCATCTACACTACTCACAGATTTGTCTGCTCCAGACACTGACAGTTTCACTCTGTCGTCGCTGACAGTACTTGTCCCACTTTCCTGACCCAGAGTCATAAGTGCTCTTTCAGTTTCCAGAGTGAGCTTGTCACTAGAAGGATGTTCCATTAAAGGGACTTCATGAGTTTGCTCTGTACACGCCCACGTAGGAGAAGAGGATGACTGGTCCCAAGTGAGGGTGGCACTGCCATTCTGCTGGTCAGGGAGTGCTTCATGGAAACCATGCGCCTTGTCCAAGACAGGGCTTTCTTTAGTGTGGCCATCAGGCACATGACAGATTTTTCCCTTCACCACAGCACTGCTGTCCATGTCTGGAAAGTATGGCTGACACCGACAAGGGTCTTTAGGTTCCAGGGAAGGGACTGGGCTGCAATTGCCACCCTCAGTGTTATTATCCCTAAGGTTCTCTTGGTGGTCCCCAGTGACCTTCTGCACCCAGCTTCGCTGGGCTTTTCTTAACTTGCAAACTCTGCCTTTCGTTTTGAAGTGCTGGGATCTGAAAATCCTATACCGAAATCTAATCATGGATAATTTCTCATACATCATAAGAGACACTTTGACTCTTCGATGTTGGTTAAGTTGAAACTTTTTTGGAATCAAGGGTCTCCTGTTCCTGTGGTGCTCCAGCCCTTGGTAGCAGCCATAACAAACTCGCTTTCTATGTTTGTTCAAGACCACAGTCTTGCCACTGTCACCTGGACTTTGGCTTTCCCCATTGAACTTCATGGGAAAGTCTGAAGCTCGTGGGTCTGTGCTGGGTCTGTGACCATTGGCCTGATCTAAAACAGTATTTGCTGACAAGCCAGTAACTGCCTTCAGAAGGCTTTTCTCTCTGCAGTATTCATGGTCCAAGTTCTTTGCTGAAGATAGTGATTTATCTGCTTGGAGTTTCAGGATACTCTGTGAGGAGGAAATGAAGTGTTTAGTCTTTCTTTTCCCTTTGGCATACAAAGTACTAACATTTTGAGTAGCCACGGCAGACTTTGTCTTTGAACAAAGCGGTACGTCCTGGATCCATGTCTTCTGACTGTGAAGACCCTTCCTATCACACTGGAAACGCTTCAACTGCCGATGCCAAACAAGTGGTCTTCCCAGCTTAGCTTTCAGAAAGCCCAAGGTTTGGGGAAAATAGAACTTCTTAAAGCTTCCAAACCCCGCATTCCACTTCTCAGAAAAGGCTACGTGAATTCCTTTCTTCCATAGAATTTTCTTCTGCTTTTTCATTTTTATGATGCATAATGAGAACTGGATGTACCTATAAAAGAAAGCAGGTAAGTCAGATCAAAAACTGAAAGAGAACCTGTCCACTTCAATTTATTCTGTCAGCTCTAAGGAAATCCTACCTGACTGAGGCTCCTATTACAAGATCTGGGAAGAAGGAAGGCATAAGCATTTAACAAGGCCCCATTTTCTCTATACCTGGCTCTGGTAGAGATGTTTTTAGAACCATTTCTGGCAAGATGTGGGACACATGCCTTCAATCCCAACATTCAGGAAGCTGAGGCTAGGTAGAGCACAATCTTTGTGAGTTCTAGACTAGCCTGCTCTACATAGTAAGTTCTAAGTCAGCCAGACACCTTGTAACAGAAACCTTTTCTCGGTATGCACTAATTTCTGTTTGGGGGTGTCTTTTGTCTGTATATGAACTTCACCTGCATGTACATAGGTTCACCAGTGTCTACTGCCTGTGGAGGCCAGAAGACATGTTGGATTCCTAGAACTGTAATTATGAATACTTGTGAACCACCACGTGGATGCTAGAAACTGAACCTAGGTCCTCTGCAAAAGCAACAAGTAAACTGCTAAGCTATCTCTTTAACCCACTGGATCAGTTTCTAATAGAACACACAAGGAAAAAAAAAAACACACACACACACAAGAGAATTTCTGGGCTTTTAGTCCTTGAGCTACCTTGCCAGCCACAGAATTTCTAGCATTGACTCTGTGTTCTCAGTTGTAAAGTGAAAAATAGTAAAGAAGAGGGACCAAATACCTCTTCAGATGGATTTTGTATCTACTAATTTGGTCCACACAGTCATCACCCTCAAGGAGACCAGGTTCCATTCCACTTTTACAGTCAGAGTCTAAGTGTCTATAAAGGAACAGGACTTCATCGGGTACTCTCATATAGGGACCACAGACAAACACAAGCGCACATAGGATTTCAGGAATAGCTGAGAGAGGTAAAACATGAGAAGGAATAAATGAAAACAGGACATGAAGCTGGAGGTGTAGTCAATGCTAGCCTAGCATGCACAGGCCCTATGTTCAACACACAGACATGGTGGGGCTGGAGACAGACTATTTGCCTAGCATGCATAAAGCCTTGGATTCAATCCCCAGCATAAAACCAATCACGAAGGGGCGCGTGTGCGCACTCTCTCTCTCTCAACCCCAACACTGGGAGAATGAAGAAGCAAGATCAGAAGCTCAAGGTCAGCCGGGCAGTGGTGGCTCATGCCTTTATTCCCAGTACTTGGGAGGCAGAGGCAGGTGGATTTCTGAGTTCGAGGCCAGCCTGGTCTACAGAGTGAGTTCCAGGACAGCCAGGGCTACACAGAGAAACCCTGTCTCGAAAAAACAAAAAAAAAAGAAGTTCAAGGTCTGTGGAAGAAGGTTCATCAACAGTCTTACTCAGATATGAATCCTTCAAGCTACAACCTACTAGGCAAGATGTGTCCCAGGAGCAATAACGGCAAAAAGTATGAGGATACCACACAATTCCCAGTGAGATCTGAGGCATGCCCCCAAGAGAAGAGCATTCATGCCTGGTACTATAAACCTGGTCAAAACTTCATGACTCGGGAGGTGACAGGCCCTACAGGTAGCCAGACTTGGTGGTATATATCTTTAATCCCAGCAGAGGCTGAAAGATCTCAGAGTTCAAATTGCTAATGAGCTCAAGGTCAGCCTGGTCTACATAGCAAGTTCTAGATTCACTAAGGCTACATAGTAAGATCTTGTTTCAAAAAATAAAAAGCAGATCAATGAGTAACATACTTAGCAGGTCAAAAAAACTAAAACCTAAGGCCATGAAGTAAGCTACATGACATCGGAAACGTCCTAAATTAGAAGTAACAAATACCTCTGAAGGTTAGGAATATGGAGGCCATCCGAAAGTCTGAACAACACCCCACACAATATCCTGCCTCCTTCCCTGAGAGAACCTGCTCCCTTTCTTGGCAAGGATGAGTCAGGAGAGTCACACCAGTAGGAAAGCACAGTGGCGGACAAGCCGAGGTGAGGGGATTCCTGCGGGAAACTTGTTCTCTCACCTTATAAGGATACGCTGCTAATGAGGACCCGTTCCTTCAGGGTGAGAGAAGGGCATGTAGGGAGAAAGGTTATAGATACTTAACACTCCCCCAAAAAGCTCAACAACTAGTCCTCAGGGTGTTCTGAAGTCAGAGAAATGTCTTAGACTCTGGATCCTAATTACACTGCCCCTTTCTACCCCCAGAGTGGAAAGTTACCCCTCAGAAGAGGTAAAATCCATGGACTGTGAGGGCAGTTTGAAGGAGAAGGCTATACTCAATGAGACACACTTTTTGTTAATTTTATTCTTTCCAGACAGGTTTCTCTGTGTAGCCCTGGCTGTCCTCAAACTCAGAGATCCACCTGCCTCTGCCTTCCAAGTGCTGGGATTAAAGGCGTGCGCCACCACCACCCCCCCAGCAAAACATAACTTTTTTTTTCAACTCACCCTCTGAGATTGTTGCAATCTCTGATTCATCCTCTAAAAAAATTGGTTTATGAAAAAAAAAAAAAAAGCCATAAACATACACACATATTCCCCCACAATGGCCTTGCATGGCCCATAGTGTACCCAAACTTGACAAGTCTCATCTATTCAAGATTTCCCATAGAGTCTTAGTACACACTGTTTGAGGCTGAGTCCAGGGCCTCACACAGGGTAATGATGTTCGTCCACACACCTGCAGCCCCATTCTTAAAAACCACTCAACAATCACCACGTGTGGTGCCACCCCAGCACTCAGGAGGCAGAAGCAGATGCATCTATGAGTTCAAGGCCAGCCTGGTCTACAGGGTGAGTTCCAGGATAGCCAGGGCTACATAGCGAGACCCTGTCCCTCCCCCAACCCCACTCCTCACATACACACAAAAGGGGTTAACTACCAAGAATCACCAGATTTCTGAGGAAGGAAGGTAAACCAAAACAATGTCACAGGAAACAGGATAATCCAGATAGAAGGCAAGGCAGCGCCACCAGTGGTAGAGCTGCCATCCCAGGGATGCAAGCGCCCATCCAAAACCACAAAGGGAAGGAACAGCTTCTCCCCAAGAACCTTCCAAGAGAACATGGCCCCACACTCACCCTTATTTTGACTCAGTAAGACTAATTTTGAACGTTAAGGCCTCCATATCTGTGAAAAAGAAAAAAGTTCTACTGTTTCAAAAAAAGAAAGAAAGAAAGGGAGCTGGAGAGCTCAGTCAGTGGTTAATAGCATCCTGCTCTTGCAGAAGACCCAGGTTCAGATCCCAGCACCCACATGATGGCTCACAACTACCTGGAACTCCAGTTCCAGAGGGTCTGTACTGGCTGGTTTTGTGTCAATTTGACACAAGCTGGAGTTATCACAGAGAAAGGAGCTTCAGTTGAGAAAATGCCTCCATGAGATCCAGCGGTAAGGCATTTTCTCAATTAGTGATAAGGGGACAGGGCCCCTTGTGAGTGGTACCATCTGTGGGCTGGTAGTCTTGGGTTCTATAACAAAGCAGGCTGAGCAAGCCAGGAGAGGCAAGCAAGCCAGTAAGCAGTATTCCTCCATGGCCTCTGCATCACCTCCTGCTTCCTGACCTGCTTGAGTTCCAGTCCTGACTTCCTTTGGTGATGAACAGCAGCATGGAGCGCAAGCTCAACAAACCCTTTCCTCCCCAACTTGCTTCTTGGTCATGATGTTTGTGCAGGAATAGAAACCCTGACTATGACAGTGTCCAACACCCCTTTGATGTCTGAAGGCTTATGTGCAGATGAAATGCACATACATTCAACCATACACACATAAAATAAGTTTAAACAATAATTTTTTTAAAAAGAAAAAACAAACGAAAACCTTGTAACTACTGGCTCAAAACAAAAACTAAGAAAGAGTCATACAGAGCTGCACACTATATTCCCAGTACTTAGAAGATAAATGTAGGAGAATTAGTACTTTGCCTGGGGACATGAGATTCTTTTTTTTTTTTTCCCCCGAGATAGGGTTTCTCTGTGTAGCCCTGGCTGTCCTGGGATTCACTCTGTAGACCAGGCTGGCCTCGAACTCAGAAATCCACCTGCCTCTGCCTCCCAAGTGCTGGGATTAAAGGTGTGCGCCACCACTGCCCAGCAGGACATGAGATTCTGTCTTAAAAACAAAGTAATAAAACAAGAGTCAGACTGATGGTTCTTACCTATTGTTCTATCTCAGGAGACAGAGGCAGAATTACTCCAAATTTGAATCCAGCCCAGTCTACATAGTGAATTATTGGCCAGCCAGAGCTACAAAGTAGCTATTCTGTCTCAAAGTAACTTAACAGTAGCTGAAGTCTATACCTAGTATGCAGGAAGTGGTTCTCAGCCTTCCTCACCGTGCAACTCTTAACTGTAGTTCCTCATGTTGTGGTGAGCCCCAACCATAAAATTATTTTGTTGCTACTTCATAACTGAAATTTTGCTACTGTTGTGAATTTTAAGATCGTTTTCCAAATGGTTTTAGGCAACCCCTGTGAAAGGGTCGTTAGACCCCCAAGGGGTCACAACCCACAGGATGAGAACCACTGCCCTAGATCCAAACAAAAATCAAAACAAAAAAAACCTCCACAGAAGCAATTACAACACTAAGAGGGAATGAGAGGGCTCTCTTTTCAGTGGGTACAGAACTGCCGTCTGGATGATGAAAAGGCTCTGAAGATACATTGTGGTGACAGCTACACAGCATGAATGTACTCAACAGCTCTGTGCTATAAACCTAAGACGGAGCTGTCCATATGCCATACATTTGGGAGCTGAGGCAGGAAGAGGCCAGTTTGGCTAAATAAGACCTTTGCTTGGAAAAACAAAAAGGTTAAATAGAAAAAAAGAGGCCAGTGGTGGAGCAGCTCAGCAGTACTGCACATGCCCAGCATAGACAAGGTCCTCAGTTTGATCCCTAGTACCTCCAAATAGAGGAGGAAAGGCAGAGTGCACAAACAAGCAGTAACAAAACTTTATACTCTGGCAAAAACTGAGCAAGGTTTTTTTTTTTTTTTTTTTTTTAAAGGAACAACCAAGGGCTGGAGAGATGGCTCAGGACTTAACAGCACTTACTGTTCTTCCAGAGAACTCAAATTTTGTTTCTAGTACCCATGTCTAATAGTTTACAACTGCCTATAACATCAGCTCTAGAGGGTCCGACCCCTCTCTTCTCTGCTGGCACCTGCACTCATGTGCACATAGCCACACACATAAATAATTTTTTAAATGAGCAATAAAGAGACTGGAGAGATGGCTCAGTAGCTAAAAGCACTTGCTGTTCTTGCAGAGAACCCAGGTTCAGTTCCCAGAACCCACTTGGCAGCTTGCAACCATCCCTAACTCCAGCTCTGGGAAAGCCAAGGCCTTTTTCTGGCCTCTGCAGGCTCCAGGCATGTATGTAGTGCGCATGCATGCATGCTGGCAAAACACTCAAAAACTTAGAATAAAAATAAGTATATTTTAAAAATGAACAATCATCTCTGAGTTCAAGGCTAGCCTGGTCTACAAAGCAAGTTCTAGGGCAGCCAGGACTACACAGAGAAATCCTGTCTAGAAGAACAAAACACCCAAACACTTGGGAGGCAGAGACAGGAGGATTTCTGAGTTCGAGGCCAGCCTGGTCTACAGAGTGAGTTCCAGGACAGCCAGGGCTACACAGAGAAACCCTGTCTCGAAAAACCAAAAAAAAAAAAAAAGAACAAAACACAACAACAAAAATTCTACATGAACAGGCAGCTTCAGCCACAAAGGAAGACTCTAATTTAGTTCCCCCAACCCCAAGAGGTGCACTGTGGGCTGCCTTGGGCAGAAGGCAACTTTTTTGTCATCTAGTCCTAGCTGCATACAGAGGAGTCTCAGGCAGGGCCAACTGTGGAACCCCATTGGCTGGCCCCCTGAGCCCCTGCATTAACTTCAGAATGTAAAATTTCTCAGCTCTAAAGACTAACCATTGCACAGTTCCTTCTATCAACTAACACACACACATACACATACACATACACATACACATACACATACAGAGAGAGAGAGAGAGAGAGAGAGAGAGAGAGAGAGAGAGAGAGACCAAGATTACCCAAAGATCAGGAGACACAAAACACAAAACAGAAAGCACAACAATTGCATCAATGAGA
>CM052713.1:23905678-23932877 GCA_028551405.1 Uromys caudimaculatus
TGGTTTTTCGAGACAGGGTTTCTCTGTGTAGCCCTGGCTGTCCTGGAACTCACTCTGTAGACCAGGCTGGCCTCGAACTCAGAAATCCGACTGCCCCTGGCATAAAGAACTCTTAAGAAAGAAAAGACAAACCAGGCAGTGGTGGCACATGCCTTTAATCCCAGCACTTGGGAGGCAGATGGCAGTTGGGACTTCTGGTCCAGGCCACCCTGGGCTACAGAGTAAGTTCCAGGGCAGCTAGGGCTGCACAGAAAAACCCCATTTCAACAAACAAACAAACCCAACAAACAAAAAGGACAAAAAGCCTGATAACCTAATGAGAAAAATCCATAAGGAGGCAATTCACAAATATTTCCAAATAACCCTTAAATATAAAAAAAGTTTGTCACTCCCCCCACCAGGGGTTCTTTCTGTAGTCCTATCTATCATGGAACTCACTTTGTAAACCAGGCTAGCCTAGAGTTCACAAAGATTCGCCTCCCTCTACCTCCCTACTGCTGGGATCAAGGTGTGTGCCACAACCTGCCAGCTCAACTTCACCCTTAAGAAAAGAGGTCAATGGTCTGGGGCTATGCTCAAAGATAGTGTTAATTCACATGTGTCAAAGTCCCAGGTTTAATCAACATTGCCAAAGAAAAAGAAAAGCTGTAACATTCTCCTTCAGAACATAAGTTACTTTCTTAACATCTGAGAGGTCATCCAGCCAGTTACTTTCTTTCTGTTTTGAAGGTATCACTCTGTAGTCCAAACCTACCTCAAATTAAAAATCCTCCTGCCTCTGCCACCTAACTGAAAAAGGCATTTTCACACTTTGCTGATAGAATTCCTAACTGATATAATCATTTTGTAAGAGAATTTGGGAAGATTTTATAAAAACCACAAAATTATTTATCCCTAATCCGGCACCCCACTTTAAGCAATTTAGACTGGAGACACAGCTGTGATAATAAAGAAAAGGCTATCGGTTGAAACATTGTTTATAATAGCAAATACTCAACCAATGCCCAAAGGCATGATCATGGCTGAATAAATAAATTACTTATCTATGTGATGAATGAAGCTTCCCTGGAGCAAGGATTCTCTAGCACCCTGCACACAGGGATTTACAGAATGCATTTTAGGGGGGGGTGTTTCGAGACAGGGTTTCTCTGTGTAGCCCTGGCTGTCCTGGACCTCACTCTATAGACCAGGCTGGCCTCGAACTCAGAAATCCGTCTGCCTCTGCCTCCCAAGTGCTGGGATTAAAAGCGTGTGCCACCCCCGCCCGGCTCCAGAATGCATTCTTAAAGGAAGGGAGCAAAGATCACAGGTGGGAAGGTGGAAGAATGGAGGAGGGGGTCACTTCTCTGAAAGCCCTTTTCCTACAGACCTGGCTTTAGGACCAAGCTAATGCTTCACATATTTAAATGAGCCTGGAGTGCTTGCTTTCGGTTCCTTTTGATAGTACTGGAGAATTAAGCTGAGACTTCACAAATGCCCAGCAAGTGCTCTACCACTGAGCTACATCTCTAAGCCCCTGAATTTCAAATGATTAACACAATCATACATTAAAAGCAGAAAACTAACAATTTTGGAAAACGATATTCTGGCTACATGCTCAAGAGCTAAAGACTAAGAAGACTACATACAGGTATTGTACAATGCACAGAAAATCTGTTTTTTCATAGAAGTAGGAGTCAATTCTGGTATTATCAGTATTCTAAAGTTGAGCAAATAAGTAAAACGTGTAGTGGATAGTTAAAGCTAGGCTTTCCACCACCAGGGAAACAATGAATCATGAAATGAGGAGGAAGAGGAGAGACAAAACTGGAGGTACCACTATGAACTCAGGTGTTTAATATAGATAAGGAAGTGTACATATACATATTTTTGACTATCAATGAAGCAACACAATTCCAGTAAAAAGTGAACACTCTAACAATCAGATCTTGGTTTCTAAATATAATTGTCTACTGAAAGAAATTATGTCATCACTGGTTACGTAGTCCATTGGAAGGCCAGTCTGAACTACAGGAGACTGTCTCAAAAATAAAAACCCAGAACTGGGCAGAGAAAGCAAAAGAAAATGAACCTAAAATGTGACTGTGGTGCTGGTGTGGGACTCAAAAATTATGTCATGTCAAAAAGATATATCAACATGAAATCCCACAATGCCCAAAAGTCCACTGAGCAACCAAATACATGATAGTTAGAATCCAAGAGTATAATAAATAACCTGGGGGGGGGGGTTCCCCACTATATAGCCTTGGCTTGCCTAGAACTTCCCATGTAGACCACAGTCACCCCAAACTCATAGAGATTAGCTTGTTTCTGCCTCTGGAGTGCTAGGATTAAAGGAATGTATCACTATGCCCTGTATAATTTTGAAGGGTAGCAAAACAGGTAGAAGGGACATCTTCCTTACATATAATTTCAAATAAAAAATACAGAATGAGCCGGGCAGTGGTGGCGCACGCCTTTAATCCCAGCACTTGGGAGGCAGAGGCAGGTGGATTTCTGAGTTCTAGGCCAGTCTGGTCTACAGAGTGAGTTCCAAGACAGCCAGGGCTACAGAGAGAAACCCTGTCTCGAAAAACCAAAAAAAAAAAAAGAAAGAAAGAAAAAAGAAAACAATAGGGAAATGTCTTTGACGTTCTGAGGGAAAATTATTTTCAACAAGAGAATTTTAGGCCCACCTAAAAACTCATGAGAATAGAAAACAGTTTTCAGACAGGTGATTTACTGAAGTACATACTTCCCATACGCCCTTCTAAGAGTCACAAGACAAGAAGTACCATGACAAAATGAGGGGCTGAATCAGGAAGACAGGGGACCGAGGACTGTGGAACCAGGCTCAGCACTTGCCTGGCATGCGAAATGCTTGTGTTCACTCCACAGCACCTGAAGATGGTAATAAAAGGAAAAGTGGGGCGAAAGGCCAAGAAAACTCAAACAAAAGACAGGCAGGGGGTCTGGCTACTAAAAGAAACAAGTGGGCATGCTCAGGGATGGCTCCGTGGTTACGAGCACCCATTCTATTCCCAGCACACACATGGTGACTGAAAACCATTTGTTACATCCAGGGGACCCAACACCCTCTCCTGATGCCCACAGGCATCAGACAAGCATGTGGAGCACATACATAAGGCAAAATACGCATGCACCTTTTTTTTCCCCTGAAAGAAAATGGAGGGAGAGGTGGCAAAAGAAGTGAGAGAGCAAAAAAGAAAAGATGCACAAACTGGGCTTGTAATCCCGGCATTTGCGAGGTCAAGACAAGGGGTTCATGCAAGTTCAAGGCCAGCCTAAGCCACACAGCAAACTGCCAGCCTGAGCTACACAAGAAATGCTTTAGAGGCAGAATATGGGATTCTTCTGAGATGTAGGTGCGAAGGCCTCCTAAATGGGACGAGACATAAATCAAGCATCTCCTAGGCAGACGCTTTTCTAAAGGCCTAGCACACAAATACCATCTCATAACGGGAGAAACTGGTAAGTTACTCTTCCTAAACCAGTGTTTTATCTATAAGCACAAGGCATCTGAATGACTTGATTTCTTGGATGCTGCACACTCAAAGCAAGCACAGATTGCAGTTAAGTTCCAGGATTCTGATCTCTCTCCTGGCAGCCTTCTCCATACCAGCTTATTCTGTACAAAAGGCAAAAGCCTGATTAGGAATGTGCCATGTGTCCTGAATATTCTTAAATGGCGTTTTAGCCAGATCTCCAAAAATTTCATTCAGTTATTTCAACTAATTTGTATTAGTATAAGAACATGCCTACGTCCAGGTGGTGAACTAAAAACAATACCAAATGGCAGGCTAGAGCTTCAACTCGGCTTCTCCGGACTCTTAAGTACAAACTCCCATGACCTTTCTGCATCCCACTTCTCCCAACAGAATGGCCCTACACTGGGTTAATTAACCTCATCATGGGGTTAATACTACCCAGCAGGGACAGAATAAAAAAGTAGCTTCCCACCATCCCAAAGTCCAAGGGTACCATGCATGAGCAGGGTGGGAAGGAACCAAAGCAAGGAGCAAGCAGAGCTGTCGGATCAACTCAAATCCCTCCACTTCCGACTCTGCGGTAGCTGGGAGCCTGACAGCGATCTTCAGGCAAAGCTTTCCCCGGTTTCGGAAGGTACGGCCCGGGGAGGGGGTTTTCTGGCTGTCTGGATCTCAAGGCTTGTGCTGCAGAGGAAGATGGAGGGCCGCGGTCCCCGGAGACCAGCGCCCATTAGGCGGCCTGCGTGCGGGCCTCGGGCGGCGCTGAGCTGGCGCGGGGAAGGACTGGTCAGTAACGCTGCGGACGTCTCCTGGCCTGAGCTGCTCTGTTCCCGCTTACCTACGTTCTTTGCTCCTGGCACCTAACCTTCTGCCTGGACGAACGCTGCACAGATCCGGACTGCTGCCTCGCCCTCGCCCACGCCCGAAGAAGCCAGGCCAGCGACCGGGGTTCCGGCCTGCTTTCGGCCGGCGAAGCGGCCGAGCTTCCTCCCAGCGGCAGCGCGACACCGGCGCCTGCTTTTCTCGTCACCTCATTCCTTGCCCTTCCGCCAGAAGCTCCGCCCACTCCCTGTGCAAAGGGCGTGACTAGGGCGTTAACCTCTAGGTTCTGGATGCACTCCGGTTCCTAAAGTCCTGGATCTGCGAGGGCAGGCATTGGGGAAACTGCAATCTTGAGCGGCCCAGGCGCCACAAAGCGGGTTTCCGACTTCCGGTCATCAGCTCTCCTCAAGCTTTTACTGTCAGAAAGGCTAAAACTGACTATAGCTGATGTACCATCCACTGAGCCCTCACATTCCTGCTCTGGATTACAGTTTAAGGTCATGCCCAGTCTTTCCCACTCCACTTTCCCATTTGATATTACCCCTTGGTCATGTAATTTACTTCTTTAACATTTTCCCAGGAGGGCAGAGCCTTCGTCTCGACCATAACCGGCCTACCCGAACTCAGGAAGTCTTCTCTTTCTGGTAGGGCGCTTCAGCATCCATCCAATGAACCATTTGTTTAAAGATAGGGTCTGACTATGCAGCACTGACTAGCCTCAAACTTAGATCCTCCTGCCTCAGCCTTCTGAGCTACCAGTGTGCGCCGCCACATGCAACTCAGTAAAACAGTTGTGGGAATCTTTCGAGGTTTTTTGTTTTGTTTTGTTTTGTTTTTAAGACAGGGTTTCTCTGTGTAGCCCTGGCTGTCCTGGCCTCGAACTCAGAAATCCGCCTGCCTCTGCCTCCCAAGTGCTGGGATTAAAGGCGTGCACCACCACTGCCCCGCTAAGTTTTTAGTTTTGTTTTTTTGTTTTGTTTTGTTTTGTTTTTTTAATCTTTCTAGAATAAGTACTCCCAACACCAGTGAGAGAGGAAAAGAAGATGTACTGAGCCGGGCAGTGGTGGCGCATGCCTTTAATCCCAGCACTTGGGAGGCAGAGGCAGACAGATTTCTGAGTTCGAGGCCAGCCTGGTCTACAGAGTGAGTTCCAGGACAGCCAGGGCTACACAGAGAAACCCTGCCTCGAAAAAAAGAAAAAAGGAAAAAAAAAAAAAGAAGATGTACTGAAAGGTTTCGATCCCAGGTCCAGTTTGTATACTCACTTTATACTCTAAAAACACAGGCTAGCAAGGGAGATACTATCAGGTTGTTACAGGAAACGACCTGTTTTTTATAGGTGGTTCTGTTTCAGGTACACATGAAGTCAGGCTTGGTAAATAGGCAGCACAAGCAGAACTTTAAGTCACTAAATCAACAAACCGGTATCTAATAATTGGTCTTTTACCTTATTGTACTCTACAACTACTTTTCACTTTCAAGTGGAGGGTGGTAGCACATAGCTGTAATTCCATAGGCAGAGGCTGAGTAGGAGGGCTGCCATGAATTTGATACGAGCCTGATCTATCCAGTGAGATTAATGTGATAATTAATTTCAATTGTGAACTTTATTGGATTAAGAAAAGCCTAAAAAGGAGTGGTGTCACATGCTTTTAACCCCAGCACTCAGGAGGAGGCAGAGACAGATGGATTTCTAACTTCTAGGTCAGTCTAGTCTACAGAGTGAGTTCCTGACCAGCATGGAAGATATTTTCAAAAGAATCCTAAGAGAAAGTTTCCCAGAGTTAAGAAAACCTAGATGCTCCCAGGCACCTGTGAGGCAGAGGCAGGCAGATCTCTGAGTTCGAGGTCAGCCTGGTCTACAGAGTGAGTTCCAGGACAGCCAGGGCAACACAGAGGAAACCCTGTCTTGAAAACGAAACAAACAAACAAAGAAGAAGAAGAAAAAAGAAAGAAAAGAAATGAAAGAAACAAGATGTCGATCCAGACACAGGAGACATTTAGTACACCAAATAGACAAGACCAGAATAGAGCTTCCCTTCCCTACTGCAATTAAAACATTAACTATACCGAATAAAGAAAGTATATCGAAGTGGCAAGAGAAAACACCAATTCACAAGTAAAGCCCTGTCTATCAGAATAACACAAGAGTATTTACCTGAAACCTAAAAGCCAGAAGAATTTGGAATGATGTACTTCAAGTTCTGAAAGCTAACAATTGGGGCTGGATAGTTGATTCAGTGGTTAATAGCACTTGTTACTGTTGCAGAGAACTCAGGTTCAATTCTCAGCACCAAAATGAAGGCTCACAACCAACCATCTGCAACCCCAGACCCAAGAGATCTGGTGCTCTCTTTTGACCTTCTCAGTCACCAGGCATTCATGTGGTGCACACATATACCTATGGGCAAAATACTCATACACAGAAAACAATGAGATAAGTAAATCTAAAAAGCAATGAATAAAACTAACAACTGCCAACTTAGACTTAATATGTCCAGCAACACTCATAACTGAAGAAAAAGAGAAACATCCCACAGTAAAAGTAGACTAAAGGAATGTATAGCCAATAAACCAGTTATACAGAACACACTTGAGTGAATCCTAAGACTGAAGAGAAAAACAAATCCATCCATGAGAGAGACCACAGGAAAATATAACCCATAGAAGAAGAATAGTTAAGAAATGAAACAAACAGTGCCAGCTCAACGAAATGGCAGGAATGAATAACCAGCTTTCAGTGATAACTCTGTACATTGATGGTCTCCACTCCCGATCAAAAGATTCTGACTAGGACACTGGATCACAGGGCAGGAACCAAGTCTTTCTTTGTTCCAAGACACTCAACACACACACACACATGCACACGCGTGTGTGTGCGCACACACAGGTAGAGCATGGAAAAGGATGTTCAAAGTAAACTGGATCTAGGAAACAAGCAGATATCACTGTTTGTTGCAGGATATTTGATCACATTGTGAACCCCTAGATCGTGAACTGTGAGAATGTGTTTGTAACTGTGGCCAGTCATTGATCCCAGAGCTTTCTGTTTACTGTAAACAAGTAGTTGTGGTGTGGCTCAGCCCTAGCACACATCTTCAATCCAAGAGCTAAAATAAGGTCAATTTAGGTCAAGAGACGAGCAAGCAGCCAGCTGATTGGGAGTGAACATAAGTAAACAGGAAGGAGGGCCTTTGAGTTGAAGGGCACCTAAGACAGCGTGGAGAAGGGAAAGGAGTCCTTTCCTTCTAGGACATAGGTAGAGTAGGAATGTCAGCTGGGTGCTTTCTCTACCCCAGCTTCTGGCTCCTGAGTTGTCATTGGTAAAATTAAATGGCTGGGATTTTTGTTTTTTAAAACAACTGTTCTTTCAAATACCTTAAATTATAATTCTCAAAGCAAAGCTAGTAAGATGGGGTAAAGAAGGTCACTATGTACTAATTACAGGAACAAGCCAATAAGAGGACACTAATATTCTAAGAACATATGTCCTGAACACAGGTGTGCCCAATGTCATAAAACATGTATTACTCAATCTAAAGGCACAGGTTAACCCCAGCATAATAGCAGTGGGTTACTTCAATATGCCATGGTCACCAAATGACTGGTCATCCTGACCAAAAAGCAAAAACCAACCAAACAAACAAACAGAAACATCTGGATTATATGACACCATGGGTCAATGGATTCAATAGATATCTACAGAATACTGCATGTCAACACTACACAATACACATTTTCTCCGCAGCCTTTCTTCTAGGTCATATACGAGGACACAGTGGCTCTTAACAAGTCTAGGAAAGTTGAAATGATCCCAGGTAGTCTCTCTGATGGCAATGGAATAAAACTACCAATCAATAGCAAGAGAGGAGCTGGAGCATGGAGACTTCCTGGAGATTAAGCAGCACACTGCTGAACAGCAAATGTGTCCTCTCAGAATGAGGGAGACTTACATCACAGAATCAAATGAAAACCAAAACATATCAAACCTATTGCATATGATGAAAGCAGTCCAAACAGGGAGGCTCTAAGTGCCCACCTTGGGTAATCAAATAAATCTCAAGCAACTCAATGATACAACGTAAAGCCCTGGGAAAAGAACAAATGAGGCCACCAAAACAGTAGAGGAAAAGAAAACATTAAGATCAGGGCAGAGGCCGGGCAGTGGTGGCGCACGCCTTTAATCCCAGTGTTTGGGAGGCAGAGGCAGGCGGATTTCTGAGTTGAGGCCAGCCTGGTCTACAGAGTGAGTTCCAGGACAGCCAGGGCTACACAGAGAAAATGTGTCAAAAAAAAAAAAAACAATAACACGGGCTGGAGAGATGATGGTTCAGTGGTTAAGAGCACTGACTGCTCTTCCAGAGGTCCTGAGTTCAATTCCCAGCAACCACATGGTGGCTCACAACTATCTGTAATGGGATCTGATGCCCTCTTCTGGTCTGTCTGAAGACAGCTACAGTGTACTCATATAAATAAAAATAAATGAATCTTTAAAACAAAAAAAAAACAAAAACAAAAACAAAACCCAATAACAAAACCTGAGTTTGATTTCTAGTACCCACATCAGGTAGTTCACAACTACATACAGCCCAAGTACAAAGGGATCCAATGCCCTCTTCTGCCCTCCATTCATAAGACACAAACTTATATAGACACATACACATAGGTTTTTAAAAAATAAAAGTAAATCTTAAAAAACAAAAAAGGTTAAGAGGGAGACAGCTCTTGCTAAGCATTAAAACTAGACCAGTCCTGTGACGCTGCAAGTGTCTGGACATGCAGGTTATTGTTTGGACATGCAGGTATTGCTCCGAGTGTCTCTCCATAGAACTAAGAGAAGACTAAGGCTGGGTCACGGGAGGATGTAAAACTAGGGTGAAAGGCTGAGATGGGATAGAATCTTTGGTGCCGTAGCAGTTAGAAGGGAGTGAAGGGAGAGTTGGCTAGGTTAGGAGGGGTCCAAAGATTCTGCAAGATGGTTACAGAGGTTTGGGTAAGACTTCAAATTTGGGAATCCAGACACAAAGATAATTTTCTAAGCCCCGGAAGAGGAGAAGGTGCTGTTAAGGTTTTGTTTGTTTGGGGAGGGCATATCCTGGATTAGAGACTTGCAGTTTTGAGATATGGAAAGGAAGAGGGAGTCAGGGTGAGACCAAGGTCAGTGACATACTCGGAATGCTATCTGGACCTTAGGAGGGAACACCAAGTATTCTAGGTCATCCAGACAATTAAGGGCAGTGGAAGTGTGTGGTAGAGACAGTTTACAGACAGGCAGTAAAAAAGAGGCCCTCTACAAATTAGGGGAAAGTGCTGGGTACAGGAGGCTTCGCAGGTAGCCAGCAAGAGTCTGGTCCCTAGAGCGGCTGCTGTCTCCTCCTCCTCCTCCTCCTCCTCCTCCTCCTCCTCCTTCCTCCCCCTTCCTCCTCCTCCTTAATTGAGCCTTTAGGCGTGTGGTAGATAAATCTGTGAGGAGCCAAGACAGTGTTCCTAAGCATATTAGAAAGGTTTTGGTCCGTGGCTGTGAGGAGGGAACAGAAAGGAGATATTTCCTAGCAGGAGGTAGGCCAAAAAACGGTTTCCTAGCTGGGCATGGTGGCAACACATTTAATCTCAGAACTCAGGAGGCAGAGGCAAGAGGATCTTTGTAAGTTCAAGGCCAGCCTCATCCACAGAGCTAGATCCAGAACTATATAACAGGAGGGACCCTGTCTTGGAAAAAAATTTTTAATTTAATTTAAAAAGGACATCCACGCCGGGCAGTGGAGGCGCACGCCTTTAATCCCAGCACTTGGGAGACAGAGGCAGGTGGATTTCTGAGTTCGAGGCCAGCCTAGTCTACAGAGTGAGTTCCAGGACAGCCAGGGCTACACAGAGAAACCCTGTCTCCAAAAAACCAAAAAAAAAAAAGGACATCCACACGAGTTAGACCTCTGTCAATGAGATGCCCACTGACAGGAGGGTCGTGTACCTGAGGCATGTCAAAGAAGTTCCACTTGGCACCAAGGATTCGGAGAAGTCTACCTGGTGGGTGACTGCCAGGGTGTGTCAGTGCTGGGCCGCCTGAGAACGGCACAGGAGGAGCCAGGAAAGGATGGAGGAGGGGTGGAGGATCCCCAAGGGGGTCACCGCAGGAAAGGTCGACAAGCTCAGACCGCTGAGTGTTAACACCTCAGGGCAGGCAGCACAGGCCCAGCCGTGGAGCAGGAAGAAGACCTGCACACTGGGCCTCTAGTGTGAAGCCCAGGGCAGGTCGTAGCTGCAGGGCCGGGAAAAGGAAGTGAGAAGAGGACTAAAATATCTCTTTCTCTGGTCGTTGCTAGGGGTATCCAGGGAACCAAGATGGGCAGTGGGTTAAAGAATGTCAGGTAACAGACAAACATCTCCCCGGGGGAAGAATCTGGACAAACGAGTTACTTTAGTTTTGAGAACTGTTATTGTTTAACCAAAATGGAAACTCTTTACAAAATGATGGTGTCATGGTGTGCTCCAGCCCCCCCCACCCCCCCACCCCCCAAAAAAGCACAGATACACAGGGTTGGGGAGTAAATAAATTCTCTTTGTCAATAAGTTTTCAGCCATTTGTCACCAAGGGCGGGGTCCTGAAAGACGTTCACAAACTTTTGCAGAGCAGCACTGGTTACTCATTTGTGCCAAAAAGTTAACTAAAGGTTGAAGGAAAGTCTAGCACCTCTGTCTTTTGTTTTGGTCTGTACTTCGACAGAGGCACAGAGGTCAGTGTCTTCTCGAGTCATCTTGAATTCCATGAGGAACAAAACCTTACAGAACAGGCTCACCTCCCCACCTAGAAGAAGACAGCAGTTCTCAGCCTTCCTAATGCTGCGACCCCTTTAATACAGTTCCTCATGTTGTGGTGACTCCCAACCATAAAATTATTTTCATTGCTATGCCATAACTGTAATTTTTCTTTTTTCTTCTTTTTTTTTTTTTTTTTTTTTTTTTTTTTTTTTTTTTTTTTTTTTTTTTTTGGTTTTTCGAAACAGGGTTTCTCTGTATAGCCCTGGCTGTCCTGGAACTCATTCTGTAGACCAGGCTGGCCTCGAACTCAGAAATCCGCCTGCCTCTGCCTCCCAAGCACTGGGATTAAAGGCGTGCGCCACCACTGCCCGGCCATAACTGTAATTTTGTGACTGTCATTAATTGTAATGTAAATATGTTTTCTGATGGTCTTAGGGGACCCCTGTGAAAGGGTTGTTCAACCCAATGATCTCAGAGGTTAGCACTGCCCCCTCACAGATTGATAAACAAGCAATTGAGCAATGTATCAGAGCAACTTTTGGGTAAGACAGGAGCCGACAATAACTCTGGGATGGCCTCAACTCCACCTTAGCCAGGACTGTTTAGTTATGTGTTTGCCCTCATATCAGCACCTGGAAGATGAATACTGGACTCTCCAATACAGATGTGGGATCACTGGGCTCCATTATTTCTCTCTGGCCACAATGAGTAAGTCTCCTCTGCTTTTCACCACTCCATGTCTCTGTACTGGTGTACTAGAGACTGGAGGACTAGCCTAGTGTTGAAAAGCTGCTCAGACAAGATATTGCCCTAAAAACTCCAGTCTCTGCCCCTTTTACAAGATCTTTGTGTCACAGACAAAGGATACTCAGAAGGAAACTCAGGAAGGACAATTTTATTGCACCCAGCGTGACGATGCACACCTGTAATCCCAGCACCTGGGAGCTAGTTGGAAGCAGAAAGATCCAGAGTATGAGGTCAGCCTATGCTAATAAGACCCTATCTAAAAAAGAAAGGAGAAAAAAAAGAACGATAGCAAGAGTTACTTACAGGAGTATGGGTGAAGGGTGACTTACAGGAGCAGAAATGACTCAAAGACAGCTGTATCACCAGAGCCGTGGGTGACGACAGCTCATGAAAACTGGGAACCTGGAGCACACTGCACAGCCTGCAGGCAGCTTGACAGGCTGCAACGTCTCCTTTTTTAGGCAGCTCAGATGGTCTGGGAGTCTCTCAGCAAATCGTGGGGAAGGTGGAGCCTCACACAGCTGGCTGAATTGGACTTTGTGGTATCCTTCCTTGGGTCTGTCCCTGGTTATCGATCTGGGGGAGTATGTGTTTAGTCATATCTCTTTGGGTATGTGGTGACACACGGGCATATACACGTTCCATCCTGGTTAGCTTGTTAACTGGACACAGCCTAGAGGTCACTGGAGAGGAGAAGCTTCAGTGGAGGAATTACCTGGATCAGACCCGATTGTGGGTTACGTTCGTGAGGTTGTCTGGATGGTTGCTTGATGAAGAGGGGACAGCCCACTCCGAGTGGCATCATCACTTAGCAAGGGGTCCTGGGCAGCATAAGAAAGTCTGCAGAGTATGTGTGTGCAGCAAGCAGTGTCACTCAGTAGCTTCTAATGTACTTCCCCGGATGGAGTTCCCTGGCCAGAGGAAATGCTGACTGGAATAGCAGGTACTCCTGCCTTTAGCCACTTTGTGTTACTGCCCTAGCTTCTTTTGATGACAAACTGTGACCTGGAAGTGGAAGTTTAACATGAAATAAACACTCTTACTTCCACAGGTTGCTTTGGCCAGTGTTTTATCATGGCAAAAGAAAGAGAGCACACACACACACACACACAAACACGTGTGTGCACACGCGCACGTACGTGTCCATGAAACACCCCCCCCCAAAGCATTTTTTTTTTTTTTTTCAAGATAGTCTCACTATGTAGCTCTGGTTGTCCTGAACTCACTACGTAGAAAGGCTGGCCTCTAACTCACAGAGATACACCTACCTCTGCTTCCCAAATGCTGGAAATAAAGGCTTGTACCACTACACCTGGCAATACATGTAATTTTTAATTTTTGTTGTTGTTTTGTCTTTGCAAGACAGAGCTTCTCGCCGGGCAGTGGTGGCACACGCCTTTAATCCCAGCACTTGGGAGGCAGAGACAGGCAGATTTCTGAGTTTGAGGCCAGCCTGGTCTACAGAGTGAGTTCCAGGACAGTCAGGGCTACACAGAGAAACCCTGTCTCGAAAAACCAAACCAAACCAAACCAAACAAAGACAGAGCTTCTCTGTCCTGGAACTCCATCTGAAGCCCAGACTGAATTCAGTCTGCCTCTGCCACCTGAGTGCTGTAATTAAGACGTGTGACACTACTACCTGGCTATTTTTTAGAAATTTAAAAGAAAGGTTCTGGTTTGGGGTTCAAGGGACACTGAGGTGGTGGATTATCCTTTTGGGTGAGAAGTTTATCAGCAGAGTCATTTTGTACATTGTTATTACACTTATTTGTGGAGGGATGCATTCCAGAGCATGTGTGTGGTGGTCAGAGACAGCATGTAGGGATCAGTTCTCTCCTTCCTTCATTCGGGTCTCAGGATTGAACTGAAGGAGTCAATCTTGACAGCAAAGCCTTTATCTGCTGAGCGTCTCACCTGCCCTGTGCCGTGCACTTCACACACACTCTCTGGGGATCTGCACACATACTCTGACTCTGCATGGATACTCTCTAATGGTTTGTCTGCTCTGACTGAACCTCTAACCCAGGTGCTGCCTCAGGAGGAACTCGTAAGGCTCAGTGGCCCGGGGAGCATGCAAACTCTTCCACAGAGACCATTATGATAAGGCATAGGAGATAATAGAGACGCCAACATCATGGATCTCGGAGACAAGGCTGACTACACCCCAGAGGGGCAAGATGGAACTTTGGGATGACTGCCGGCCTTTGCTCCCACCCTTATAAAACATGCAAGTTTTTGACAGTTTCTGAGGCAGGCCTCATATAGCCTGGGTGGCCTTAAACATAGCATGTAGCCGAGTACAACTTTGAACTCCTGATGTCTTGCCTCCACTGCCCACATTCTGGGTGCCATACATACCACTGCACCTGGCTTTTTTGGCCGTGCTAGTGATCCAATCCAGAGCCTCCTGTTTACTTACTGTGAGGACACTCTACCCAGATCTACAGTCCAAGATGAGGCAGTGTTTTAAAGATGTTAATGTGTCACCTTCTCAAATCACCAGCTCTGTGAAAAAGGAACACCTCAGGGATTCAATTCCTGACTCACTGGTGACAGGCAACACAAGCTCTGGCACCGTGGTTATAGTTACATGATGTCATCTTTTTTTTTTTTTTTTTTTTGGTTTTTCAAGACAGGGTTGCCCTGGCTGTCCTAGAACTCACTCTGTAGACCAGGCTGGCCTCGAACTCAGAAATCCGCCTGCCTCTGCCTCCCAAGTGCTGGGATTAATGTTGTGTGCTACCATACTCTAACTTTATTTGTTTGTCCATCCATCCATCCATCCTGGTTGAAGGGAAGGTTTTCATTGTAGACATGAGGGAAGACTACAGCATCTGGAAGAGTTTAGAACAGGCAAAGTAGACTAAGCATGGCCAGTGGGATGAACTTGGCCATGAGAGGAAATTTGGGAAGACAAGACAGGAAGAGAAGAGGGAACAAAGGAGTGAAGGCCAAGAGCCCAGAGGTAGTTTACTTATCACTGGGCCTATGTATTCCTGGCTGACCTTGAACCTAGAGATCTAAGTGTTTCTGCTTACTGAGTGCTGCAATTAAAGGCAAAACAACCATACCTGTTTTGCACAGCTTTTTAAAAAGATGAATCTGTCTGTCTGTCTGCATAAAGGTGCATCTCTTTGTGGCGCAAAGCCCAGAAGAGGGCACTAGGCCTCTTGGAGCTAGAGTTACAGGCATTTACTGAGGTCTGGACTTTTCATGCTTGTGTAGCAAGTGATTTTAATGACTGAGCTATTTCTCCAGTCAAACTTTATTTTCTCCTTCATCTTTCTTTAATTTTGTGCATGCTTGGACACAACTGTGCATTTCTTTACTCCCAGCACTCGGGGGGCAGAAGCAGGTGTGTGTTATGTATTTCTATCTCCAGGCAGCTAGGACTGAGAAACCAGCTTTGTGATTGTATACCACCATGTTCTGTGTGAGTAGTTGTGTCCATGTGAGTACACGCCTTACAGTGAGCAGGTCAGAGGATAACATCAGGTGTTGGTCCTCAGCGTCCACCTTGAGACAGGGTCTCTTTTTCTGCTGTACACCAGACCAGCACGCCCAGTAGCTTCTAGGAATTATCGTCTACACGTCCCACCTGCCCACGACAGGTTGGGATTACAAATGCTCCTGCTTACACATCCAGCATTTACATTGGTTCTGGGTATTTGAACTCAGATCTTGTTCACAACAAGTACGTTAGCCCACTGGCCATCTCTCCCACCCAGGGACACTTTTTCTTTTTGTGAGTTAAGTCAACTACGCCCAATGTGACAGAAGTCATTCAGAAAGACTAAAAAAAGAGCTGGTAACAGGCCAGGAAGATGGCTCAGTGTTAAATGCCCTTGATGCTCTAAGACCTGACTTAAGTCCCCAGAACCCACAGTGGAAGGAGAGAACTGACTCCTGCCAAGTCCTTCTCTGATTTCTTTCTTTTGGGGGGTAGAGTGGGGTGGGAGAGAGCAGAGATTCTCTGTGTAGGCTTGGCTGTCCTGGAATTCACTCTGTAGACTGGGCTGGCCTCGAATTCCCAAGTGCTGGGATTAAAGGCATGCACCACCACTGCTGGGCTTTCTCTGATTTCTTGATGGTATGTGCACACATTAACACACACACACACACACACACACACACACACACACACACACACCCCAAATATAAAAGATTTGTTAAACTTAATTAGGAAGTCATTGGTAAGCCGGGCAGTGGTGGCGCACGCCTTTAATCCCAGCACTCGGGAGGCAGAGGCGGGTGGATTTCTGAGTTTGAGGCCAGCCTGGTCTACAGAGTGAGTTCCAGGACAGCCAGGGCTACCCAGAGAAACCCTGTCTGGAAAAAAACAAACATAGAAACCCTGTCTCAAAAAACCAAAAAAAGAAAAAAAAAAAAAAAAAAAAAAAAGGAAAAAAAAAAAAAAAAAAAGAAAAAAGAAAAAAACAAACACCCCCCCCCCAAAAAAAGGAAGTCATTGGTAATGTTGGCAAGAGTGGTTTTGCTGAGAACGGAGGGAGAAATATGACATTGAGAAGCATACAGTAAGTCATAAAATAGTTGGTATCAACCACTGAGGCACTTCTCAACTGTTCTTGGGCACACGCTTTGAGAACTGTAAGAAGCTGGGCATGGTATGTTGTGTCTATGGCCCTGGCTACTGGGGAAGCTCAGTTAAGGGCAGTACTTGATTCAAAGAGCTAAAGGCCAGTCTGGGGAGCACAAAAAAAGACCTTGCTTCAAGAAAAACAAAACAGCCGGGCAGTGGTGGCGCACGCCTTTAATCCTAGCACTTGGGAGGCAGAGGCAGGTGGATTTCTGAGTTTGAGGCCAGCCTGGTCTACAGAGTGAGTTCCAGGACAGCCAGGGCTACACAGAGAAACCCTGTCTCGAAAAACCAAACCAAACCAAACCACCCCCCAAAACATAAAAAAACCTTTAGAATACAGAATTATGTATGTACTCATGAATGTATGTAAATGAGGTTCATTAGCACCCCCACCTCCAGGACTTGCAGGCAGTTAATGTTTGATGAGGGAAGAGAGACATCATTTTCTTCATGGTATAGCCACTTGGGCAAGATGCCCATACTCCTATAAGCAACCCTAATTAAGTTCATTAGGGGTCTCTCCCAATAAAACTAAACATGAAGTAGAAAGGGGACTAGTGACATGAGAGAAGATAATGGGATGTGCGTGACTAGGACCGAAGATATTATACATATTAAGAAAATATAATGAAATCCATTATGTATAGTATATGCTCTACATAATGTGTGTGTAAGCTGCCATATAGGAAACCCAGATCCTCTGGAAGAGCAGCCAGTGCTCTTAACCACTGAGCCATCTCTTTAGCTCCCAAATAATGTACTCTTATGTCCTTTGTGCATGACAGAAATTCTGGCTAGATGCTTATTACCAAGTCAACCAGGTTAGTTTCTAAGGTTTTCAAACAGATCTCAAGTGCTTCCCTTCCTCCAGCACAGGACAGTGTGTAACGAAGTCCACACGTGCACCAGGATGCAGAGGTTGATGTCGGCTGTCTTCTGCAGCTCCTCTCCACCTTGTATTTCAAGGTAGAGTGTGTGTCACTACTGGATCTGGAGCTTACAGGAACTGGCAGTGTGGCTGGCCAGTGAGCCCCAGAGATCTGCCCACCTCTACACCATCTTCATCACTGGGATTCTACATGCAGAGCACCACACCCAGCTCTTTATGTGGATGGGAGAAAAATGAACCCGTCCTCATGCTTGCTTGCCAGGCACTTTACTGACTGAACTCCTAGGAGTCATTTTTTTTTTTTTTTTTTTTGGTTTTTCGAGACAGGGTTTCTCTGTGTAGCCCTGGCTGTCCTAGAATTCACTGTATAGACCAGGCTGGCCTTAAACTCACAAGAGATCCACCTGCCTCTGCCTCCCTAGTGCTGGGATTAAAGGCGTGTGCCACCCCCCCCCCCCCAGTTTTTTTTTTTTTTGAGACAAGGTTTCTCTGTGTAGCCCTGGCTGTCCTGGAACTCAGAAATCCACCTGCCTCTGCCTCCCAAGTGCTGGGATTAAAGGTGTGTGCCACCACTGCCCAGCTACTAGGAGTAATTTTAAGAAGTTTGTTTTAAATCAGATTTAGAACAGAGAAGAGTTGTGCTTTCTGCCTCAACCTTAGTTATTTTTTAGAATTTCATGTTCATGAGTTGTTTTTTTTGTTGTTGTTTTTTTGTTTGTTTGTTTGTTTGTTTTTTCAAGACAGGGTTTCTCTGTGTAGCCCTGGCTGTCCTGGAACTCACTCTATAGACCAGGCTGGCCTCGAACTCAGAAATCCATCCGCCTCTGCCTCCCAAGTGCTGGGATTAAAGGCGTGCGCCACCAGTGCCGGGCGTTCATGAGTATTTGGCTTGCATGTGTATGCCTGGTGCAGAAGGATGTCAAAAGAAGGCATCAGATCTCTTGGAACTGAAGTTACAGATGGTTGAGTCACTATGTGGGTGCTGGGAACTGAAACTGGGTGCTCTGTTAAGACTAAGTACTCTTACCCCTCAAGCCATCTCTCTGTCCCCCTGCCTCAGCTTTATAGACCCTTTTTAAATTTGGAGCTTTGGTATAGAGTCAAATAATGCCAGGTGTGACGGCACAGCTTGTAATCTCAGCACTTGGAAGGTGGAGGCAGGGATCAGAAGTCTAAGACAGACGTTGGCTATGTATCAGATTTAAGGCCAGCTTGGGCTACATGAGACTATTTAAAAAACAAATATGGTACCATGACACTATTAACAGGTTTAAAACATTTATCCTCAAAAATACAGCACACAGAGTGGGGATCCAGCTCAGTTAGTGGAGTACTGCCCACCGTTGTGAAATCCAGGGTGTGAGCGTCTGTACTGCAGAGCTGGATACGGTGGTGCGTTTGAGAGTGCGACCTTCTTAGCCCTGGGAACGGGAGGCAGGGGAAGTTTGTCATCCCAGGCTGTACAGAAAATCTGGAGTCAGCCTGAGCTACGTGAAACCCTGTCCCCTGCCCCCTTCAAAATACTAGTATTTTCTTTGAAAATCTTATTTTTTTAAAAACTTTTTTTGTTTTTAAAAATGCTTTATTTTACGTGCACTGGTATTTTGTCTGCATGTATGTCTGTAGAGGGTGTTGGATCCTCTGCAACTTGAGTTACAGACAGTTGTGAGCTGCCATGTGGCTGCTGGGAATTGACTCAGGACCTCTGAAAAAGCAGCCATTGAACTTAACCGCTGAGCCATCTCTCCAGCCTCCTCCCCCTTTTATTTTCAGGATAGGTTTCTCTATGTAGCCTTGGCTATCCTGGAACTCTGTAGACCAGGCTGGCCTCTACCTCCTAAAGACCTACCTGCCTCTGCCTCCCAAACTGCTGGTATTAAAGGTAGGAGCCACCACTGCCTGGCTGAAAATCTGTTAAGACTTTTAAATATTTATGCTTTTATGCTATTCTGACAAAAATGGAAATTTAAGAAAAGAAAATGGACATGAAAGTTTATTTCTAGCCCTGAAAGAACAAAATTATTCAGTCATCAAATACAGCAGTTAATAGCAAAGTACAATTGATTGTGTTAGATTAAGTTAAAAATAGAAGGCAATATAAAATTTGAAAACAAAACAGAAATAGGCTACTTTTACCCAACTCAACTTCTACCTACCAAAACAAGGAAAGCAAAACAAAAATATAAATAAATAATAAAGTGACTACTTCCCAAATACTTTGAACTTCAACCAATTATTTTTCTTGACACAGAATGAGCATGTTTGACAAGGTTATCTTTTTTTTTTTTTTTTTTGCTCTTCGGGTAGTATAGAGCAGTGAACTGAGAAAGACTTGAGTTCTTTCAAGGTCAGGCCAGTGCTTGAATCTGTTCCTAACTCTAATATCATCAAACACAGCATCTTTGCTAGTGGTCAGCAAATGTTCTGACAGTAGAGGGAATGTTTCCCACACACACGCTACAGAAAAACCACTTAAATATCTATCATAGAATAGCAGTGAAAGACCAATTTGTTCTATATAGTGCTATGAGATTCTGTTAGAAAAACCAAAAAGAAATATTTAACAAGATTTTAGCAATTTTTTTTTAAAATTTGAAATTATATAATATTATCAAGTAGTGGCCTAGATACTTTTTATTTTTAGTGGAGCAAGGGGTCAAGCTTGGGGCTGTGTGCCTGACAGGCATGTGACTCACCTCTGAGCTACACCCATGGTCCCATTAACTACAGTCAAAATCTACACTAGAAAAACATTTAAACATAGGGCACAGTGTTGCATGCCATTATCCCACTACGTGGGCAGCAGAGGCAGGTAGAGAGTTGTGGGTTCCAGGCTAGACTCCTCTAAGCTAGCCAGGCCTATGTAGCAAGACCCTGTCTCAAAATGAAAGAAAACATTTCGTTATCTATGAAACCGTGTGTATGTGGGAGTGTACACTGAGGTCAGAAGCCAATGAGAAGGAATCAGTTCTTTCGCTCTCGTGGCTAGGCTCAGCAGACAATGGCCTTGCCCACTGTTCACTGGCCCCATAACATTCTGACAATGTACTGTTTACAGATCTCAGGATAACTGGATGCAGGCTGTTTCAACAGCTGCCTTCTACCTCTAACCATGGTCTGATAAGGTCCAAAGCATGCAGGCAACCGCACAGTGCATACAAATGAGCCTGTGGAGAAATATTTCCTGGCAGCTTTAAGCTGCCTGTCAAGGCACAGCATGCTCAGGACTGGTGGTCACTGATGCATGTCACACAGTGTGATCTTCTCTGTTGAAGGGAACTCAATGCATGAAGACAGAGCTGTTAGTCATGGTGCAGCAGGCTGCACTCACGCAACTTTTCACTGTTCTAGGTGGGTACAGTGCTCTGTAAATGCAGCGGAAGAATGACAGAAGATACCTTTGCGGCCACCACAAAGTCTGTAAGGTAATAAATAAGCAGTAAGGCAAATAGTTCCTAACGACACAAGACGACTACTACGGGAGGCTCCGATGGGGACTCTTACTCTAAGAGATGGTAAAACAGGGACTACAGAGGCAATTATTAAGAAAAAAAAATATGAATCTCAATTCATACAATTGTCTTTCAACAGGATCTCAACATTTTAATTTAAAATTAACTAATAAATCACAATTCTATATTGCTTTAAAGATTATTTTGTTTAAAAATGACACATCTCAAAATTAACCATTACTATTAGCTATTCCAGGTTAGTTTATCCAGGTCAGGAGAGAATAAACCACAGTGCAGCTCCCTTAACCTCGGAGTCAGGTTTGAATGACAGAGTCCGTCGCCAGCAATGGACATGCAAATAACCATCCAAGAAACTGTAAATACAAACCCCAGACTGCTTCTGTTGCATCAAAGCCCTTGTGGAGTCACAGCAGCAGGAGGGGCAGTAGCATGTGTTCCGTGCGCTCTCTATGACTTAGGATGGAGCACCTTCAAGAGCAGTCCCACCATGTAGTTGGCTCTCTACTCTGCTGGCAGCATTGCCATCACAATCTATCCAGACAGCTGCTTACAAACAATGCTCACAGCCAGAACTCAAGAGGCAGCACAGCTTCCCACCACAAACAAACCAGTTTGTTTCTGTAATTTAGTGACAGTTGTAGGAAAATATAGTCCAGAGGAAAAAAAAAAAAACTCACATGGAAAACAGGCCAGTAAGTGCTCTAGATGTTGACTTTTGCTGGAAACCCTTCTGTTATCAAAAATGGGAACAACAGGAAATGAAACCCTGCCCCTTTCCCCGAATACCCTGAAGAGCAAACTTATTCATTCATGATTTGTACTCTGCAGAATGGCAAGCGTGTGTCAAGTTCTTTGAAAGGGCATGGTGGGGATGAACCTGAACCAACCACAGAGATTTCTTTTCTATGGCTACAGGACCGTAGAATAGACAGCAACACCTCCTCCACAGGCAAAGCAACAAAGCAATACAGAGAAGAAGACAAGAGGGAAGACGGAAGGGGAGAGGGCAGATGACAGCTAATACTACAGGTCACAGACCTTTTATTAAATCTTTAAAATAAAAAGTATTACTAACAATACGAACACTGCAGTTTTCTTTCTCCAGTTTTTTTACAATGAATACCCTACTCATTGGAAAAACAAACGCTAAAGTACCCAACACCTCAAATGATCCATCAAGTACTGTGCTATTTCATCTCTCATGAACAGTAAAACATTGATACTGGGTTGGGAACACTGTAGATTAGATGAGTCTTTATAGTTTACTGCCATAAGCTTCACCTCTACAATATTGACATTTCATTATTACAACTAGCCTAGAACTCACCAAGGTTCAAATCTCACTTGGGTTCTGCTAGTCCCAAATATTTTTCTTTTTAAATAGGAAAAGTCTTTTAACTTGTAAATTCTGAAAATTCAATGGTTATTACTTGTTAGAGGGTGGAGGGGTGTATGTGAAATAAGGGTTGATTCAAACAAAAACTGACACCTAAAATCACAACATATACAGACACTCATTTCCAAGGAAACACAGGGGAGGGGGTGGTACCAAAGTCATAAAGCCCGCACGAACAAGCACAAATCACTTTGGTTGCTAAAGCTGAATGAGGAGAAACAGGCAGAAAAGACAAAATGGTGAGAAATACAGTCAGTGGGATTTTTTTCTCTGTATCAATGATTTAGTTATAAATATAGATTATTAGTCCTCTTTCTATACAGGTAACAAATGTCAAACTCACTACCATGAAATTTCTAACGCTGACTTTCACATTTGTTAAAAAAGGTAAAAAATCACATATTTCCCCCTTTCAGTTTAAGCTCTGAACTGAAAGACTACATGTGCAACAGCTGGTCCTAACCTCTATAAAACGTTAAAACAGGTCAAGCTCCTTTCCCAAGATAAAGAGCTACGTAATTTTATCACATCTGCCTTGAATTTAGGCATTAGAAAAACCCAAAGCGAGGGAAGGTTATGAAGGAGAGAAAAGACCAGCAGATGAAATACTTGGAAACACTCGAATCTGACATTCAAGTATGGGAAATACCCCAAAGGAGACAATGAACAGGATCTACCACGCTAAGAGTCATCAAAACAACGGCAAGCGCTGTCTGCTGAAAGTGTGAGGCTAGCGATGCAGTCCGCGATTCCTTTTGGACCCTAAAGCAGGGGCTCATTTCAAAGTCGTCGTAACTCTCTTACTGCAATTTTCTCTTGGTCATCTTTAGAAAATAATAGTTTGCTTGTTTTCCTCCATGTGATGTAGACTGTCTCTTTACTTCCCTCAGAGTAACAATTTCGTGTATTAAAAGACTTCTTTTAGAAAACGGATAAAGGACATGAGGCCTCGGTGACGATGTTAGCGGTTACTCTTCATTGCTTCTTTAGCTGCCAGGATCAGTGGTGTCAAGCTGGATAATGGTTTGGCCAGTTTCAGGAAAGGATGCTGCCAAATGCAAGGGAGAGAGGAAGCTCAGAAGTATTACTCATTTAGAGACTAAAGCCCCGAATTACCTCTGGATCATCACTGAACAAACGAAAACCCTCACACTCAGCACATCACAAGGAGCGGTTGTCTGTGTGTGGTGCGTGAGCTTGTTTGTGTCTGTACGCTGTTATCAACTGTGTGCATCTGTGGAGGCCAGAGGTCAATGTCAGCAGCTCTCCTCTGTCATTCTTCCCCTTACTTCCTGACAGTCTCCCACTGAATCTGGTGTCCACTCACTGCTTAGGGGTCTGTCTGTCCCCTCAGCACTAAGGTTTGTAGACATATACAGCCACATTTAGCTTATGTGGGTGCTAGTGATGGAAACTCAAGCCCTCATCTGTGTAGCAGGCACTTTATCAACTGAGACGGCTCCCAGCCCTGGTTTTAGCTTTCTGAGCTAAGATCCATATAGCTTATCCTGGCCTCAAACTCATAGCAATCTTCTTGCCTACTACCTACGAAGTTACCCCTCTCTCTCCCTCTTCCTCCTCCTCCTCCTCCTCCTCCTCCTCCTCCTCCTCCTCCTCCTCTTCCCTCCCCCCCCTCCTTTTCTGTTTTTTGAGACAAGGTTTCTCTATGTAGCTCTGTCTGTCCTTGAACTCAAAGATCCTTCAAGTGTGAGATTAGAAGTATGCACCATTACACCTGGATCTTTTTTATTTTCTTTTTTCTTTTCTTTTTTTTTGGTTTTTCAAAATAGGGATTCTCTGTGTAGACCTGGCTGTCCTGGAACTCACTCTGTAGACCAGGCTGGCCTTGAACTCAGAAATCCGCCTGCCTCTGCCTCCCAAGCACTGGGATTAAAGGCGTGCGCCACCACTGCCTGGCTCCTCTTTATTTTCTTAAATTACATTTATTTAGTGTGCAACTGTGTGTATGTGTGTGGGAGTGCTCTAGGGATCAAGCTTAGGCATCCAGGCTTGGTGGCAAGTACTTTTACTCAGAGAACCATTTAACCAACACCAAATAAGTTTTGCTAACTGCTTACTTAACATCTACAGATGTAAGGGGCCAGAGAGATGGCTCTGAAGGCAGAGTAATTACTTGCCTTATATGCATCAAGCCCTAGGTTCAATCCCTAGCACTGCACAGGCAGGACACTCAAGATTATTCCCTATCTTTTTTTTTTTTTTTTTTGGTTTTTCGAGACAGGGTTTCTCTGTGTAGCCCTGCCTGTCTTGGAACTCACTCTGTAGACCAGGCTGGCCTCGAACTCAGAAATCCGCCTGCCTCTGCCTCCCGAGTGCTGGGATTAAAGGCGTGCGCCACCACCGCCTGGCTTATTCCCTATCTTTAGACACATTAGTGAGCTGTAGGCCAGCTTGGGCCACATATAAAGAAATGAATAGAGAAATAAAAATTAGTTCTTCAGAGTTAATAGTCATATACTCACGATAGAAATGAACAGGTACAAGAGTTGATTAATTACAGAAACTTATTGCTATGATAAAAAAAATTATGGAATTAAACATTCTTTTTTAAGGGCCAAAGAGATGGTTCAGCAGATAAAGGCACTTGCTAACAAGTCTGATGACCTGCCTCCCATCCCTGAGACCTACTTGGTGGAAGGAGAGGACCAGCTCTTGCAAGTCTCCTTCATGCGTGTCTGTATGCACACACATGCACTCACATGCACTCACACATGCACACACATACACACAGTTAAATTCTGAAACAAACTTTACTAGCAGAAATGAAAGCCAAAAACGCAGCAGCTGCTGTATTCCCGGCAAGTAAATAGGGAACCATCAGCACCGTCAGTTACCAGAAGCCACCCTCAAACCCACCTGTAACAGCTACCAGAAGTCACCCCCAAACCCACCTGTAACAGTTACCAGAAGTCACCCTCAAACCCATCTGTAACAGCTACCAGAAGTCACCCCCAAACCCACCTGTAACAGTTACCAGAAGTTACCCCCAAACCCACCTGTAACAGCTACCAGAAGTCACCCCCAAACCCACCTGTAACAGCTCTCTGGCTGAACCCCTTTTCTCCACGTCCATCTCCAAACACCGATTTAAGAAATCCCGAAATATTGGGGAAAGTTTTTCTGGATTCTGAAGTTCAGGAGTTCCATTTGTTGCTATCAGGTATAATGCCTAAAAATAGAACATTTTGGCATATTAAGGTCACTCACAAAATGACAGTGCATCAAGTTTCACACTCTGGCCTCTACAAGCTGGTACTCCCCAGTGGCAGTTTTTCTCTTTCCATACTCAGGGACTAGAAAGACCCAGGGCTTTAGGCTCCTCACTGCTCTTCAGCACCCACCACTCATGCACCCAACGGCATACACTCTCTTCTTGTTTCAGTGCCACAGACATGCTTCTGGGCACGCTCTCCCTCCCTTTGTCAGGACTGGTAGCCGCAGTACACCTGTAGTGCCCTAACACCAGCAACTCTGGGACCCTGATCCTCCCAGTGCCCGTCGTGTGTGTGTGTGTGTGTGTGTGTGTGTGTGTGTGTGTGTGTGTGTGTGTGTGTGTTAGAGACCACGCCTCGCACTTTCTACTGAGCCTCACTGTCAGCTCATATCACTTCTTCTCCTACTTTACTTCACAGTATTCTCTTGGCTTAATGTAGTTCAAGTTCTTACCACTTCTTCCCTAAGTCTATGCAGTTAAGTATGGTGATAGAAAAGGCAAAATCATACTGGCTAACATCTCTTAAACTGACATCTGCTTAAACCGGGCATGAAATCTAAGCAGTCCAGAGGCAGAGGCAAGAGAATTAGTTGGTCTAAGCATAGCAAGTTCTAGGTCAAGCAGGGCTTCATAGTGCCCTACCACCCACCCAAGAAACAAAACAAAACCACAACCCGAATAAAGTAAAAATACCACTCATTACCTCATAGGGGCTTAGTGTTTCCAACAACCAGACTTCCCTACTCCCATTCTCCCTTTCCTTTTTTTGGGGGGTGGGGGTTGTAAAAATTCAAGACAGGGTTTCTCTGTGTAGCCCTGGCTGTCCTGGAACTCACTCTGTAGACCAGGCTGTCCTGAAACTCAGAGATCCACCTGCAGCTGCCTCAAGTGCTGGGATTAAAGGCGTGCGCCACCAGCCGGCCAGTCTCCTTTCATCTCTCATGACGAGACTGGCACCAAGACCACCGGTGAAGACATCCTTGTTTTCAATGCGGCACAGTGAAGGTCCACGATAGAACACAACCCCTCTCCTAGCCCACCTCTCTCTCTCTGACTTTTCCTTATTTTATTTCATGTGTATGGTTGTTTTGCCTACATATATGTCTGTGTATCATGTGTATGTCTAGTGCCTGTGGAGGCTGTTGGATCTCCTGGAACTAGAGTTACATACAGATGGTTGAGAACGGCCATATGAGTGCTGGGAACCTAACCTGGGTCCTTGCAAGAGCAACCCTGCTCTTAACCACTGAGCCATCTCTCCAGACCCTCTCCTTGTCTCCTGAGACAGCATTTTGGCTCTGTAGCTCTGGCTGGCCTGGTACTCACTACGTAGCTGAGGCTGGCTTCAAACTTGTGGTTATCCTCCTGCCTTTACCTCTTGGTGCTACATTACAGGTCTGAGGTACTGTAGGGAAATTTAAGGAAGGAGTGGTAGAATGTCACCCTCTCAGCTGCTGGAGTACACAGTTCAATCGACTGTTTGTGTCAATACAGGCTTTAACATTACCATGTAGGCATCTTATCTCAACGATCTAACCTTTCCTCTATCCTTGGAACATGGGGGCCAAGAACCTTCTTGCTATCCATACTAGGGTACCTAAATATGTAGGAAGAGGCACCAAATGGGCTGGCATGTGACTAAATCAAGGGTTCTTCCTTAGCATTCGTGATGCCATGGGTTCAGTTCTCGGCACCACATACAACTGTGGTAGTGGCACACATCTGTATTTCCAGTGCTTGGGAAGTAGAACCAGGAAAATCAGAAATTCAAGGTCATTTAAAAAAGCACCCTC
>CM052713.1:23932977-23947207 GCA_028551405.1 Uromys caudimaculatus
GGGAATATGGGAATGGGTGGGCGGGTAGGTGGGAGGAGGAATTCCCTCACAGAGGCGGGGAGGGGGAGGGGACACGGGGTTTCTAAAGAAAAGGGGAATCATCAGAAATGTAAATAAAATATCAAAAAAAAAAAAAAAAAAAAAAAAAGCACCCTCACACGCTGCAACCAAAAAGAAAAAACAAAACAACAAAACAATGAACAACACCTATTTAGGGTACTTCTTTAGGCGAAGAGATTGACACATAAAACTATATAACTCACTATCCCAAATCTACAAACCTTTGAACTCTCTACTTTGTAACTCAGAAGCAATACAATACTTAAATACAGAAACAGAAAGAGATTAGATCTCATCAACCATATATATTCAAAATTTTGTACAATGGTTGACACAAATAAGTGCAAAGTATGTTCTGAAGAGAAGAATGTTTTCTGGGTCCTGAGTGGTGGCTGCCAAGTGGGACAACTTGAGGTAAAGGGGATAAACCATCCCCACACATTGTTCCCTGGCCTCCGTGCATGTGCTGTGGCAAACATATACACAAAACATTTTTTTAAAAGGAGAAAGCAAACTATTTGTTTACAGTCCGGCTAGTAGACTAGTGCTTTATCAGTCTTACCCGTAGAGGATTTTCATTGAGGTATGGAGGCTCTCCTTCAACCATCTCGATAGCCATGATGCCCAGAGACCATATGTCAACTTTGGGACCATAGGCTTTCCGTGTAACCACCTCTGGTGCCATCCAGTACGGCGTTCCAACCATAGTACTGCGTTTGCTCTGTTCAGGGGTGATTTGGGCACAGAAGCCAAAATCAGCTAAAGAAAAAAGCAAAGCACCAGGGTTAATGGCTTCAAGGGGAGCCTCCACATGCCCTCTTCAGAATAAAGCAAAGCACCAGGGTAGCAACAGAAGCATCCACATCTCCACATCAGCAGACACGGCTGCACTTCCACCGTTCAACCTCTTCTCTGACAGAATGTGAAAAGAAAGCAAAGGAGGCTACATTTGAAGTTTTCTGAGGTTCTGATTTACTAAACATTTTCGCATTTATTTTTGACATGTAAATTATCAGGCCTTTATCTTCTGAGTAACTTAATTCTTAAGAGTTAAAATTGAAAGAGGTCTAAAAAAGTATCCAAGGTAAATAAAACTAAATGCAGTGATTAAACCTGGACATGTTCAGAACATGGAAACTATCCTTTCTTTTTGGTTGGCTGTTGGTTTTTAACACTTTTTTAAAATTTATTTTGTGTATACAGGATGCATGTCTGAGTTTAAAGTACAATTTCGAAAGTTCATTTTCTCTCCCTGTGAGTTCTGATAACTGAACTCAGGCTGGCAGGCTCGATAGCAAACATGTTTACCCGCTGAACCACCTGGCCAGCAGAAACTTACATTTGAGTAAAATAACCAAAGCCAGAATCACTATGCATCCAACTTAGCAGAAGGCTTAGAAAAGACCACACTCAGCTGCAACTGCACAGGGAGGGTGCTCCAACATCTTACCTACATTCAGGGAACAAGAGGCTGAGTCTAGTACCTGATGCTAAACTGACTGGGATAAGAAGTTACAATTTTTTCTTCCTTCTGATGTTAACCTATTTAACTCCTTATTTTACTTTTTAGATTTTATTCAACCGAGTTTCATGTAGCCTGGGCTGGCTTTGAACTCAAGATGTAGTCAAGAAAGACCTTGAAGGCCAGGCACGGTGGCACATGCGATTAATCCCAGCGGTTGATAGGGAGGCAGAAGCAGGCAAATCTCTGCGTTTGAGGCTGGTTTGTACAGTGAGTACCAGGACAGCCAGAACGACCCCTAGTGAGTGAGACCTTGTCTCAAAACAAAAATAAAAACAACAACAACAACAAAATCAAAACCCAAAAAAGACCTTGATCAAACTCTGGAGCCTCCTAACTCAGTGTTCTGAGTGCCAGGATGTGCTACCATGTCTATCTGGCATCCACTGACTCTGTTGCAAGTGGCCTTATAACCTTAGACGTTAATTATACATTTACTATTTATAAATAATATTGATGAACTGCTTGACTAGTTTTATTTTGTAACTTAAAAACTTTAAAAACTTTATTTTCTTTTTTTGGAGATAGGGTCTTAATTAGACTGGCCTTGAACTCACTAGAATTAAAGGCATGTGCCACCAGAGCTGGCTTTATTTCTGGCTTTGTGAAGATAGGGTCTCTTACTATAGTCCTAAAATTAGCTGACCTCAAATTAGCAGCAATCCTTCTGCCTCAGCTTCTTGAGTGTAGGGATTATAGGCATGCCCCATTCTAAATTATTTTTAGATTATCTTTTCATTTTAGTACAGTTATCAGTTGAATTCTTAAAACTAAAAGTATTAAATATCAATGTTCTGCTCAACATTTAAGATAGTTTAGTTTTCCCTTATAATGTTCTGGGACTCTTTCATACATATATTCAGTAATTCTATAAATGAGACTATTAAAAGTGTAACTGTGGGGCTGGAGAGGTGCTCTTAACCACTGAGCCATCTCTCCAGCCAAATAAATAAATCTTAAAAAAAAAGTGTAACTGTTGGGTAAACTAGTATTTATGGTGAAAATGAGTGTTTATAATAAGCCAGGGACATCCCAAGTAATTTCTAAAAAGTTATTTAGTATGTATAGGGGAGAGAAAAATTAATACACACACGTATCTTGAGGCTAGAGGAGATACAGGACACTGTCTCAAACACAAAGGGGGTGCACAGCTTGGTAGAGTAATCTAGGTTTAATCCTCAAACTGCATAAAACTGGGTATGGTGGGACACCTGTAACTTGAGAGGTAAAAGGCAGACTGCTGCAGGTTCATGGGCAGCCTAGGCTACACAGCAAGCCCCACAGCAAAAGAATAACAATTTTTGATTATTAAATAACATTTTAGAGAACATAGCTGAGAAAGGAGGGTGGGGGCAGGCTCTTTTAGCAGATCAGATTTGAAATAATCTTGGTTTCTTGATTCAATGTTTTGAGTTTTGAAGCTAGAGAATTCTTGAGTCTTGCTGAGTCCTCCAGAAGGTTTTGTTGGCACTGTGGAATTATGGTCCTAGAGGAAAAATATCTCGCTATTTCATGACCTTCCTGCACCTGCAGATAAGATCTTAGGAAAAGGAGATTGTTTTCCATGCACCCCCGAGGTTAAGGTCACATAGTCTTCCTGTAATTAGGCTATCTCTACAAAATTCTAAGAGGGTGAAGGGGGCAGGCTGAGAAAAATACTCCAAATAATTACAGACAACCAGTCACATTTCTCCTATAGGCAGATCAATATCAAGGTAGCCCAGACAGTCCTCTGAATATTAACTTTGTTTTCATTTTAAAAGTAACTCTCAACATTATTATTTTCCTTATTGTACATCTGCAAAAACAAAGAGATCAAGTAACTTGCTTAAAATATTCATTAAGCATTAAGTAGTAAGAGCTTTGCTATGAACACAAGTCGCTCAGTTCACAATGCATATTTAACAAGCCACCCACCCTACCCTTTACGCAATCACAGACGTGTTAATAAAACGTCACTTCATTACTACTCACTAAGTTTAACTGAGCCCTCCATTCCCAAAAGCACGTTGTCACTTTTGATGTCTCTGTGGATCACTTGATTAGCATGTAAAAACTCCAACGCCTGTAAACACTGAACAGAAAAAACACCTATCAGTGAAACAGCCCCAACAAGTCTAAGGGAGGTCATATATAGCTACAATAGCCTGAGTACTAGTCTACCTAGTAGGAGACCCTCCAAGATTTAACATTTGTAGAGAAAAGATAACCTCTCATCTGCAAAGTTAAGAAATACAAAAAAACCCACAACCTTGTGCGGACACGATGTAACATGACGATAATCTAAGCACTGGAGAGGCTCCAGGGCTGTACAAAACAACACTATTTTTAAAAAGCCTCAAAACCAAGATTTTCTTCCACAGTCTGCCCTTGAACTCTACTGTGTAGCAAAAGATGATTAGAACCCCTGATTCTCCTGCTTCACCAGGCTTATTAAATAAATAATGCCTCAGTAATTTTCTTGGCCACTGCTTTTGGGGGGTTAGGGTTTTCTCCTATACCCAAAGCTGGCTTGGAGAGCCCAGTGATCCTGTTGCTTCAGACTCACAAGGTTCTAACTGCACCTGGAGATGGGTTCTCCACTCATTAAAAAACAACATTTTATTTTTCATTATGTATAGGAAGGGTAGTTTTGTGCTTGAGTTCATTGCTTTCAGAGGCCATAAGAGGAAATGGGATCCTCTGTAGCTGGAGTTACAGGTAGTTGAAAGTAGCTGGTGTGGGTGCTGGGAATCAAACCCTGGTCCTCTGAAGAGCAGGAAGCATTCTTAACCACTGAGCCATCTTTACAAGCTCCACTTCCTACTCATTTTCAAAACTTAGTTTTCAGTGGCTTCACTTATAAAATGTTGACTGTGCCTATTTAACTTCTAGGTCTTTTCAGGTTTAAATGGCTAAAGCTACATTGCACTTGGTAAGTATACACAGGCTCTTGAGAAATTATGTTAACCTAAAGGGCACTTGTGACTAGGCATAGGGTAGGCGCACATCTTTAATCCCAGCACTCAGGAGGCTGAGGAAGGAACGCTTTTTTGAGGCCAGACAGAGCTACATAGTAAGACCTTGGCACACAGATACAAGAAGAAATTATGATTATTCTCATTAGAATCTGAGATACTTCAAAGTCTAATTCATGTAAGCCACAGAAAAAGTAGGTAAGATCTGGGTAGCTTGGCTCTGGTTGAGGGCTTCCCCGTGGTGTAAGCTGACATTCTCATACTCTTACTATATGCACAGTCTGATGAGATGAGGGCTGGCAATAGGGCTCAGCGGCACAGCACTAGCACGCATGAGGCTCTGGGGCTCAATACCAGCACAACAAGACAAGGTAAAGAGCCCTCAGTATAAAAAAGTAACTCTCCCCTGATGCCTAACACCAGAAAGCACTGAGTAAAACAGACTAGGTTTCTCTCTTCCTTAAAAGGAGATTTTTAGGAGGATTGGAGAGATGGCTCAGAAGCTAAGAGCACTGGCCACTTTTCTAGAGGACTAATGCTCACAGTGGCTTCAGTCCAAGGGGATCCAGTGCCCTCTTCTGGTCTCCTAAGGTACTGCACGCACACAATACACTGACACATGCATACAAAATACTCATAAACACAAAATAAAAATAAATAAAACCTCAACAAAACTGTTTGGTCCAGTGCTCTTAAATATCAGAGAAGATTGTAAACTGTGAATCTGAGAAAAGTCAGTTGTATTTTCTTAAAAATTATTCCTATCAGAGTGGAACAAAATCTGTACACCATTTATAACAACAAAAAAATCTTATTCCAAATACTCAACTACTCACTTAGGAGGAAAGAACCAGACACCCAATCAGGTTCTTGGAAAGAATAAAGGGTAGGAAAACACTATACAAATGTACAAATCTGTTCTAGTTCTAAAATGCTTAAATTTTAACCAGCTTTGTTGTCGTTGTTGTTGTTGTTTTTTGAGACAGGGTTTCTCTGTGTAGCCCTGGCTGTCCTGGCACTCACTCTGTAGACCAGGCTGGCCTCGAACTCAGAAATCCGCCTGCCTCTGCCTCCCGAGTGCTGGGATTAAAGGCGTGCGCCACCACGGCCCGGCTTTTATGTGACCAAACATAAACATGCTCTTAAAGGAATGTGTGCTATGTGGGATATGAAAGAGCTTAGTTGGCAGAGCGCTGGCCAAGAGCGGGTAAGTCCTGGGTAAATCCCCAGCACCATGTCACACTGGGGCTACATGAGGCCTTCTCCTACATAGCAGTTGTTAATATTTTCTAAGAATCATGTTTTAAACACTTTTAATAAAAGCTGAAAAAGAACGACCTCATATTTGCAATGTTTCCAACTCATATATGCATTACTGAAGCTGCTGAAAGCTAGAGCCAAATCACAGAGAGCACAGAACCATCCTGCAAACTTAGCACTGTGGCTCAAGCAAACAGTAGTCCAGACACTAGTAAATAGAAGTGCAGGCCAGTGAGGTGGCTCGGCAGTACGCATGGGCTTCCTGTTGTCAAGCCCACGATCTGAGTTCAGTTCCCCAGACACTCAAGGTGGGAGGGTGAGAACACACTCCCACAAGTCTTCCATGTGTCATGGTATGTACATGCTCACACACATGCATACACATACAAGTAAAAATACAGTAAAAATTTTAAAATATGTAAGAAAACAACTAGTCTCTTTACCGTCAGTGATCTTTACTAAAGCCAAGATCAATGCACAGATACTTCCGAAAATATGTCTTGTTTATCACGCTGGCTCTACTTTTCACTACTGAATTACATATTTAAAAAAAAAAAAAAAAGATTTATTTATTTATATGAGTACGTTGTTGCTGTCTTCAGACACACTAGAAGATGGCACTGGGTCCCATTACAGATGGTTGTGAGCCACCATGTGGTTGCTGAAATGAACTCAGGACCTCTAGAGGAGCAGCCAGTGCTCTTCACCGAGCCACCTCTCTAGCCCTGAATTACATTTTTAATGCTATCACATTTACTTTGTAGCAGAGTGTCCTATCTGGATGATATAAACCATTATGATCGTGCTGCTAAAGTCTGCCTGACTTCCATACCTCACAGGACTAAGTCTTGTTCCACTGGAAGGAAAGAGCTTTTTGTTTTTACTGGGGACACTATGCCGTCCTGGCTGGACTCCATGCCGAGCAGGGCTGAAGCTCTTATTTGACAAAATGATAGAGGAGAATCTTTCAGTATACAAAGAAAAATTCTCTGCCCACAACCACCTTTCTGTTTTCATCCTTGCTTAGCACACACTCCCTAATGTCCAAAAGGAAGGCAAACCCACCTCTCTGCATACGGCTGCAATCTGTGCTTCGTCCATGCAGGTTTCTGTTACAACATCAGTGAGGGACCCACCAGCAAGGTACTCCATGACCACAAATAACTCATCACCTACCAGGTAACTGAAAAGAACATACGAAATACACATGGCTTTTATTTTTTCTAAGAACATGGCTCTCCGTGTTGAGGAATTAAAATGCCAAGCACAATAATAATAAAAACAAAAAGCCAACAGTTTGAGAGCTAGGAACAGCACTTGACAGTCAGAATAGCACAAATTAAGATGTCCTCATCTGGGTGTAGTGGCGTATACCTTTAAAACCAGGTCTTGGGAGGCAACGAGACAGGCAGATCTTTGTGAGTTTAAGGCCAGCCTGGTCTACACAGTGAGTTCCCGAATAGCCAGAGCTACATGGTAAGACCCTGTCTAGAAAAAACAAAACAGAATAAAACAAAAACAAACAAAAAAATTAAGATGCTCTCAGCTGGGTGAGGACAATCCCAACACTTAGGAAACAATTAAAAAGATCACCCTAAATTAAAGGTCAGCTGGGTAAGATACTTGTCTCAAACAAAACAAAACAAAAGCCCCCCCCCAAAAAAAAAAAAAAAAAAAAAAAGTTTCAGAATCATTTTAAAGTTATAGTTTACCTACACCGTTTGAGCATATATGTGTTATTGCAATCAGAATAATACAAGGAAAACAGTATTTTATTTAAATTAACTTATGTGTTTGAGTGTTTGCCTGCGTATATGCCCGTGCACCAGTGTGCATGCCTAAAGGCAAGCAGAGAGTACTGGATCCCCTGGGACTGGAAACAGAGTTGTGAGCTACTTTGTAGGTAATTAAGAGTTGAAATCCAGTTCTCTGTAAGAGTAGCTAGTACTCTTAACCACTGAGCCATCCTTCCAGCAGTGTGAAATTAGTATAAAAGGCAAGAAAATGAGTGGCTGGAGAGATGATTCAGTGTTATGAAAATGTCCTGCCTTTCCAGAGGACCTGAGGCTGGTTCCCGGCATCCACACTGGAAGGTTCAAAAACACTTGTTGTTGTTTTTCCGAGACAGGGTTTCTCTGTGTAGCTCTGGCTGTCCTGGAACTCACTCTGTAGATCAGGCTGGCCTTGAACTCAGAAATCCACCTGCCTCTGCCTCCCAAGCGCTGGGATTAAAGGCGTGCGCCACCACTGCCCTCCAGCTCTAGGGTTCCGACATGCCTCTGGCCTCTCCATGCACCATCATGCCAAGTAGTGCATACAGACAAGTAGACACATACATACACAGCAGTAAAAAACATTCTTAAAAGGGGAAGAGTAAGTGATGTAACCATATTATATATAATTTAAAAGAATAAAGAAGATTCCAAAAAGAAAGCAAGGAAACAGACCTGAAAACTTTGTTTCTTTGAATATAGTCCTCACAAATAAGGCTTAAAGTCTCAAAATATATTATCTTTCCCCTATTCTAAGCAATTTAAATACAGAAGATCATCTGTAATCCATTATAACTAATATAATCTAGGTTATTATTCACTAAAGTAAATGTGATTCCTTTTTTAAAATGTCATTTGTAATATATACAATTTTATATATATAAAATTGTGCCCTCTGTGGCTTAACACAATACCTAAGCAGCTGAGACCTTAAGAGAGCAACCCGAGGTGGAGACACGGAAAGTAACATCTGTAATAGACCCAGCTGGGCGTGGGGGGCGCAGGGGGCGCAGGCTCTAACCCCAGCTTCCCCAGAGGCCAGGAAGCTATGTAAAATAAAAACTAATCTCACAGTTTAAAAACTGGGTGGCTGGTCATCTCTGAGATCACAGCATGTGTCATAGCCAGCCATTCCTTAATGTTTGTGCTCTGATCATTTCAGTGAATACAAGCACCACCAGCAGTCCCTTCGGGGAGTGTCCTCTCTTTCACCTGTCAAGTGAGATCCTTGAGAAAAGGCCCTCCAGTGCAGGTGACTGTTTTACCCCACCCCCGACTTACTTCTCGGCACTGCCATTTTAATCTGAAGTGCTATGCCTGCACCAAATAATCAAACTACAAATTTCTGAATTTTCTAAAAAGATATTTTATTTTGTTTTGCTTACATGTATGTATGTGTACGGAGACTGGAGGAAGGCCCTGGATGCCCTGGAACCACAGTCGCAGGTAGGTATGAGCCATTACGTGGGCGCTGGGGACCACCCCATGTCCTCTCGAAGGCTCTCAACTCAGCATCTCTCCAGTCCAACAGTTCCATATTTTTATTTCAGTGTATGTTTGTTTCTTTTTTCATTCCTTTATGTATTAAGGTTTATTTATGACTTTACATGTATATGTTTGCCAGTGAGTTTATGTGTACATGTGAGTGTCAGCAGAGGCCAAAGCTGGACAAGGCTCTTCTACAGTTGGCTTGCAGGCAGTTGAGAGCTGCCCTGTGGGTGCTGGACCCTCTCCAGCTCCCCTTTCTCATTTTTTACTTTCATTCATTCTCGTTTTTAAAGACAGACCCTCATCAGGCTCACTCTGAACTCTCAATCCTCCTGTCTCAGCCTCCAAGGCTGGAATTATAGTGATGATTTACCACTCCTCAGTTGATGTCACTTTTAAAGAAAATACTCATATTTACCTGTCCAAGAAGTTAACTATGTTGGGATTCTTTAACTCTTTCATCACCAGAATTTCATTAATGATCAGTTCCTTCTTTGGCTGTTTCTGTAAATTAATCTGCTTGATTGCAACCTGTAATAAACATATTTGAAACATCAAGACAGCATTCCTAATTCTCTAACAAAATTACAAGCAATGATTAGTTGGTAATCACCTCATACACAAGGCCGTGCCTTGCTCAAATTCGTATAGGCATTTTTACATGTATACAACTTATGCACAATGTTTGGTGATACAGATTCTAAATTATGCTTGAATTTGTATTTAAGACCTTTTCTAAATGACATTTTGTCTGTTTTACGTGTGTGGGTGTACATGTGCTGTGACTGCACATGCTGAAACAGGGAAAGAGCTCAGGATAATGACTGCCCTTTCCTATGGAGCCATCTCACTGAGCAGCCCTAGATCTATCTTCAGGTTTACTAACTAACCTAAAGTCAGTCTAAAGTCAAAACTGTTAAATATTTTTTTAAACTTTCTTTATTCATGATACTAAACATATTCATTCTTTGTTCACCTAACATAATAACTGCAGTTAAGACTTGACAGATCAATTCTTACACTCCACCTAGGGCTAGGAGACAGCTCAGCTAGTAAAGCTCTTCCACCCACCAAGCTCTGCGGTCCTTCCACCCCAAACCCTGCTGTGGAGGAGTACCCGGGCTAGGGAGGTGCACAGCCAGCTTCACTTATTTGGTGAAGACGCCTCTGGTTACTGCACATTCATATACATGGAAGCGTACGCTCATTCTCCTTTTCCCTATACAAAGAGCTAACATGCAAACATGCAGACTCGAGCAGTAGCTACCTCTTGCCCCAAGGCCACATCAGTTGCAGTAAAAACTGTACCAGAAGCCCTGCAGGAAAAAAAGACAGAATGAAATCCAAGTTCTTAAATTACAGCATTTACACAATTCAAAGACTCAGACTTCAAACAACTAAAACAGTATTTAATATGTTAGACTCAGAGTTATGAAAAACAAAGAGTTAAACGAAGAGGCAATCCTCTGGCCAAGACTTACACACGAAGTATTTCAGGCCTATAAAAATATAGAAAAAACAGCATACACTCACAAATCTACTTCTGTGCTTAAGAAAAGAAGAAGTGGTGTGGTGTGGTGGTGCACACCTATAAGCCCAGCTCTGGGGGGCAGAGACAGGGAGTTTGACGCCAGCCTGGTCTATATAGTCTATATAGTGAGTTCCAGGCCAGCCAGGGCTATGTAGAGAAAGACCCTGCCTGCCTGCCTGCCTGTTTCTTTCTTCCCCCCCCCCCCTCTCTCTCTCTCTCTCTCTCTCTCACACACACACACACACACACACACAAAACAACAACAAAAAACCAAACCAAAAAAAGAAAAAATTCCAAAACAGAAAACAAACCAAAAAAGTAACCCCTTCTCTGCAAAACCAAGAAATACGGCAGGCTGTACATGTCTACGACCCTGCTCAGAGTGTAAGGCAGGAGGGTAATGCTGACTTAATGCTAGTTTGGATGTCCAAGAGTTTGTCTCAAGAAAGCCAAACTCAAACCAACCACCAAAATCAAACAATAAACAATGACAAACTTCAAGGCTGCCTCCTACCCTCTGTAACAAGACCCTCTGGTCTGTGTTCTGTGTGTATCCTGGGTTTGATGTGTGTAGAAAGAATATCTATGTCTGTACGGATGCAGCACCTATCAATAATAAATTTGCTTAGGCAAGAAATAGAAGGTGGGGCATCTTGGAGGAAAAAGAACTCTGGGAGAGAGCCAGGCAGGAGGTACAACTGGGAAGATGTGAGGAGACAGACGCATGGCATTTGAGCACAGGTAACCAGTCACGTGACAGAACAAATAATTAAAAAATAAATAAGATAAAAATAATTAAAATAATTTGATTATCTAAGTTATGATCTAGTCAGAGAAGAGCCTAGATATATGGTCAAGGTATTCGTAAATATATTTGAGTCTGAGTCTTTTTCTGGAAGCACGGGCCTGGGAGGAAGAACCGGGACCCAACTTTACAGATGTGCACCATTCCTAAGCATTTTTCTCAACTTCTAATCACAAAAAGACATGGGTATGTTTCTCAAGAAAATATATTTGACTTTATTGTTAAACTTTACAATGTTTTGTCTCATGAATTTCTCTGCAATTTCAACACTGGATTTATGATCGCCATTTATACACATAAGAATTATTCTTGTTCATTCATCCTTATTACTATATAACTTATAGATTATTATGCAAAAATACCGAGGTTAAAAGGGCTGGAGAAGTAGCTCAGCAGTCGAGCTCTTGCCCGGATGCACAAAGCACAAAAAATGACTTTCATCTTTTTATTATTAAACCAGAGCTGCAATTAAGATTTGTACAGAGAATAAAACAAAAAACCAAGACTGCCCAAAGTCTGCAGTAAATATGTTAAATGTCTTTAAAATACATTATGAGTGTAATTTTTCTATCTATCTGACCCCTCACCACCTATGGGAAATGACATACAGCAAAAAGCAATGAAAACACACATAGCGACACACAGCTGTTGTCCTAGCACCGGGAAGCTGAGGATGGAGGGTCACTACGATTTGAACTACATAGTGTACATGGGGCCAGCCTGGGCTACACAGGGAAACCTCATTGAAGATGATGGTGATGGAGGAGGTGAAGAGGAGGAGGAGAACAAGGTCAGGGAAGGAGGGGGCGGGGAGGGAGACAGACGATGTAAAGCTACTATTAACCAGTGCTGGACTATATTTATTTTTTTGAGACAGGTCTCACTATGAGCTAAGGCTATTCTCCAACCTGTGGCAATCCTGCCTCAGCATCTCAAGTGACAGGTTAAAAAGTGTGTATCATTACAGCCAACTTAGAAGTGCAGTTGTATTTTAATATACATACAACTGTGTGTGCATTTACACTCTCTCAAAACCCCATGCAGAACAGTTCTGTGCTTAGTGTCAGAAGAAAGCACCATACTGAATATATGTCAGAAGAGAGCAACACTTACCCTTGCCCAATTTTTTCATATCTTGTGTATTTTTTCTTAGGATCACCTATGCTCACAATAGTTCCTGTTTCAAACAAAAATTAGAAATCAGTCAAGCAAACTAAATGCAAACAAAATTTGACAATTATTCCTTTTAATAATCTATACTGATTATAAAAGTGCTCTTCCATACACCAAGCTTCATAATTTGATTTAAATAATCAACACTAAAGAAAAATAAGTAAGGGCTGGAGAAATGTCTCAGTGGTTGAAAGCACAGGACCTGGGGTCAGTTCCCAGCACCCATGTAGTGGTTCACTTCCACCCGTAACTCCAAGGGGTCCAACACCCACTCTGATGGCACCAAGGTATGCACTCAGTATACACACACACACACACACACACACACATACATACCGTGCCCCCCATAGGCAAAAGGCTTAATACACAGAATTTTCTTTTTTTTTTTTTTGGTTTTTCGAGACAGGGTTTCTCTGTATAGCCCTGGCTGTCCTGGAACTCACTCTGTAGACCAGGCTGGCCTCGAACTCAGAAATCCGCCTGCCTCTGCCTCCCAAGTGCTGGGATTAAAGGCGTGCGCCACCACTGCCCGGCTAATACACAGAATTTTAAAGTTGAAAAGAAATCAAGAAAAAGACGCAATAAAAGGTGGTTGCACTTTTCTATCAGGTTGTTTGTTTGTTTTTAGAGACAGGGTTTCTCTGTGTAGTCCTGGCTGTCCTGGAACTCACTCTGTAGACCAGGCTGGCCTCAAACTCTGAGATCCACTTGCCTTTGTCTCCTGAGTGTTGGGATTAAAGGTGTGCATCACCATGCACGACCAGGTTAGACTTCTTAATCACTTTCTTAGAAATCATGACATTTTAGTACAACCAACTGTCTTAGTGAGTCAAAACTCAGAATGTAGGGATATAACATTACTAACTTAAAAACCAACCAAAACCAAACAGGGTCTCATCTATCCCAGGCTAGCCTGGAACTCACTATATAGCTGAAGATAATTTTGAACTTTTGACCCTCTTGCTTCCACCTTACAAATGCTGGGATGCAAGTATTCAGTATCCTATCTTATTGATGTAATTCTGGGACCTAACATCTTAGTGCATGCTAGGCAAGCACTCTGCCAACTGAGCTCCTTTCTTAGCCCTTTTCTTAGACTAACTCAGAACCTACTCTGTAGCCTAGGCTATACTTAAAGACATACCAATACTCCTGGCTCAGCCTCCCAGTACTGGGATTTCAGATAAGAGTCACTATGCCCATCTAGGACTTTGGTAAACTGTGAAATGACTTACTATCAGAAATAATAAATGAACAAATAGCTGAATAACTGTTAAGTGGCTGTTCAACCTTCTACTTTTCTGTATCCTTATAAAAACTAAGTATACTGAAAAAAACTTCAATATGCTAAGATTTTAAATTCAGGAAACTGGAGAAAAGTCATAATTTAAACTCATATTTACTATTAGGTCAAATGGGAGAAAATGACACAGCACTGTCACTTTCTCAAGGTAAGACAGGAACATGTGACTCTCAGTCAGAGTAGTCTACAAGTCCCCATTGCAAACCAGCCACTTCACTCTGAGCTACACAACAAAGTCAAGCCCACAGTAAGACAAAGCTGCAGAGAGAAGCACGGCAAAGAGGGCGAGGTAACTGAGCCGTGACTCAGCGGCAGCATCGCTGCTCTGGATGACTGCTTGAAGCAGCAGCTTTCCTAGG
>CM052713.1:23947307-24017176 GCA_028551405.1 Uromys caudimaculatus
CCACCACCACCACCACCACCACCACCACCACCACCACCACCACCACCACCACCACCACCACGCCAGTGCTCTTTGAAGCTGCCAGAGATTTGCGAGCAGATATTATTGTTACCTTTTCATGCTTAACCTAAACCAACGATGGTGGGCTGTGGTTAAAGGGAAAGAGAAGGCCCTCCCCCTACCGACTTTATGGTCACTTTCCTTAGGGACACTCGTGTTTACTGCGCTGTGTACAGAGGTCAGAGCACACTGGGAGTGGTTCTCCCCTTCCTACATCTGGATCCAGGGGATGGAGCTCAGGTCGTCAGACTTGGCGCTGTGCCCTTTCTCACGGGACGGGCTGTCTTGCCAGGCCGTAAGAGACATTTTTATATAGGTTTGTACTGACTGTAAGTGCACATACGAACATACAAACCCCCTTTCATAGAGTTTCAAATTATTCCCTTTCAATGTGGCTGGCAGGGATCAAAGTTTTGCACCCACTAAGCAAGTGCTCCCAAATGAGCAGCAAATATCCCCACTCTGGGACAAATGTTTTTTTTTTAAAAAATAAAGTACAGATTGCATACTTAATTTCTCCATAATCTCTTCATCAGTCATCTTGGCTTTCTTTTTCTGTTTGTCTGACGACTTGGCACCACTGTCAACATTAGAATCACCAACTGGAGCAGGAATAGGGTCAATGACAGACCGTGTGTAAATCTGCAGAGATAAAGGTCACTGATGAGACTTGAAAAAAAACATTTTCAGATGATCTGGGTAGCAGAAAATTCCTTTTTTTTCTCCCCTTTTTGCAAATCTAAGTTATCTCTCCCACTGCCTTGAAGAACAGGAATAGCGCAGTCACACAAGGAACACACAGCTAACAGGCAGAGGTGCATGTCTGTAAGGCAGCAGGTATAACGTGGTGTACAGATACACACATCCAAACACATAAAATGAAAATAACAGAAGAGCAAACTGGCAGCCAGGCAGGGTGGCACACACCTGTACTCAGGTGCTGTATTGAGGTGAGAGGCAGAGACACAGGTCAGGAGTTCCAGGCTGGCATCAGCTACATAGTGAGTTTGAAGCCAGCCTAGACTACATGAGACCCTGGTTCAAACAAAAAACAAAATGAAACCCAACATAAGTTAGTAAGAGAAAAAAATAAGGGTCTTTTTTTTGTTTTGTTTTTTTGAGACAGGGTTTCTCTGTGTCGCCCTGGCTGTCCTGGAACTCACTCTGTAGACCAGGCTAGCCTCGAACTCAGAAATCCGCCTGCCTCTGCCTGCCAAGTGCTGGGATTAAAGGTGTGCGCCACCACTGCTCGGTAAAATAAGGGTCTTGATATTGAAAAAATCATAACTACCTGCTCTGTAATCGTTACACAAACTCAACATTTTCCTTTCCTTCCAAACAGCCTGTCATAAAGAACACAGCCCTGTATCCCAGCACCAGCCTCAGGTCTGTCTGCTGAGCCTGCCCAGCGTCCTGCGGCGGCACAGGTGTCCATTTGCACTCTCTCCCCACAGCGGGAAGGGCAGTGCTGGAGCAGTTTCTTACTGTCTGGAGCCACATAAACCCCTGACTTAAAGTTCTCTTAGTTGGTGAGTAATTTCAGTCTTAAATACCTTCAGCAGGCATACAGCCTTTTGAGAACAAGATTAACATTCACAATCCAGGGGACAGCAATGATCTAAGTTTTAGATATCATAGTAACCTATATTGAGAAAGGTAAAGAAATACATACTCCTTAGAATAGGGGGGGAAATCTAGAAAGGAAAGCCTCATAAGTTAAGCATTTTAACTTCTGAAGAAGCGTTAATTTTCTTTTCTGTTTGGTACTTCAGAGATAGGACCTAGCATATTGGTATGCAGCTCTGGCTGGCCTGCAACTTACAGAGACAGCGACCTGCCATGCTGGGGCTAAAGTTGTACACCACCACACCCACTCAGGACATTACGATTCAAAGTAGTTTTTATGAATTTTAATTTACTTATTGTGTGTATGTGCGTGCACACATGCCATAACGCACATGTGGCAGTCAAAGGCCAACTTGCAGGAGTTAGCTCTCTTCTTCTACCATAGGGGTCCCAGGGATTAGGTGCAGGCCGTCAGGCTCAGGGGCAAGCACTTTTACCTGCTGAGTCATTTCATTAGCTCCAGAAAGCAGGTTCTGAACAATAACTAAGTCTCCCACTATACAGTATTTAAGCTTGAAGACCATTAAACATTTTGACTGCAAGTCAAATGCAGACCGATGTTTTCAAGACACACAGTTGCAGGCCGAGCCTGTCACTCACTGATTTCGTATGATCTGGCCGAGGGGCAATAACGGGAGGGGCAGCATCCTCGTCGTCATCATCTTCCTCTGTCACAGCAGCTGTCGTCTCTGACCCCTTGGTGTTCAGCTGCATTCACCACAGCGGCAAGAGGGGGATAAACCAATACATTAAAGGTTACAATGGGGCTCCCCTATAAAAATAGTCGTAGATGTTTATTTCTTCAATAGCTAATATAAAAACTACTGAACTTCACTGTTTGCGATACAACCAATTAAAAAGTAAAGGAATACATGCGGTGATCATTTCAGTGGGAGGGGACTCTGCTAAGAACCGATCCTGAGGCTTGTGTGTGGTGTGACTGCTCCTCCACTGAGCTACATTCAGAGCTCCCAAGTATACTGGGGCACTATTCTTGCCCTTTACATAAGCACAAAGGGTGCTCTGTAAGTAAGCAATCTTCTTCTTAGGACCAAACTGAAGGTTCTCTGGACTCCGTAGACATAAACCTCATTTTGAGGGATTTAAAAGATCCAGATTCACCAGTGAACAAAGCAAGAAAAGGAGCTGACAAGTTTTTAACTATTTAGAATATGACACAGTTTACCACACTCAGAACGATACTGGTGGAGATCTGGGGAGGAGAGATTGTGCCGTGCAGTTCATCATATTCAGGTTCAATATGGCAGCAATGGAAAAGCAGTTAAATTGCTCTGGAAGCCACTATAAAGATTAGTTGCTTTAAACTGCCCAAGAACCAAATCCTATTTACTTAATATGGTTTCCTCAATTAACTGAATGGCTAACTTTAAAAAAAAAAGAAAAAGAAAAGAAAAAAGAAAAAGCAACTAAATAGGTATTTATCTGATGCTATTTTCACTTTAGTTTTGTTTTTTTGAGATATGGTCTTGCTAATCACCCAACTTTCAAATTCACAGTGATTTTATGACCTTGGCCTCTAGAGAGCTGGGGTTGGAGACATGGCCACCACATCTAACTGTTCATATATATATCTTCATATTCTTTTTTTGAAGATGTATTTATTTTATGTATGAGCACACTGTCACTGTCTTCTTGCACACCAGTAGAGGGCATTGGATCCCATTACAGATGGTTGTGAGCCACTATGTCGTTGCTGGCTCTGGAAGAGCAGCAAGTGCTCTTAACTGTCAAGCAATCTCTCCAGCCCCCTGTTCTTATGTATTTACCAAGCAAAATAAAAATAGACTTGTTCTAGGCAACCTAAATTAGAACAGAAACTATAATAAATTATTAACTTACTGCTGGTGTTCCAGAAGGGAAGCCATCTTTCTCTGAATGTGAAACAGAAAAGATATTATCAATTTGAGAAAGAAAACTGGGAAATGACACCCAAAAAAAAAGAGGGGGGGATGCGGGGGGAAGCAGACAGGGTTTTGCTATGTAGCCCTGGCTGGCCTGGCATTTGCTATACAGCCCCTGCCCGTCATTGTCTCTCACCCCCACTCCATTTTAGGTTTTATTTATTGCATGTATAGGGTTAGGCATACCCTTGGCTGGTATGGGGCTCAAAATATAGACCAGTGTGGCTTTGAACTCACAAAGATCTACCTGCCTACCTCGGCCTCCGGAGGGATGGGGTTAAGGGTGTTTTCCAAAACACCAGATGAGTAGAAAAGTATTTCCCTTTCAAAGCCTGCCATTTCTGTATAGTAAGTCACTCCCACCGAGCCCACTCACAACCACCATCTCTAGCACGGACTTGTCTACACATGTAGACACTTTGCCTTCTACTGCTGACAATCATTTAAAAGCATCAAAGAGGAAAAGATTAAATAAGCAAAAGCCCAAACATCAACCAACTCTATTTCTGGCAAAATGATGAGTTAATATAATCTCCAGACTCCCAATCATGCTCTGAGCCAACCTCATCACTCTCTACAGCTGTACTTCCGTCTTAGATTCTCCCAGAAGGAATCTTTTATCTGGCCTACAGGGCTCAGCACTCTGCACTCAGCCCAGCCTCTCAGCACTGTCTGGGTCTTACCAGGAGGAGTGAAACTCAGGTACTTCTGTTTCACGGTGTTGGAGTCATAGAACTTCAAGACATCCAGCACGGCCTGAGGGTTCTTCTTCTGCTCGAGTTTGGTAATGTTGGAGGTCTGCAACAGCCTCGCCCACTGTTCTGGCATGCCCTACCAAAAGAAATCCAAAATTATTTATGGTTTAATGCTCTAATAAAAAACATTTCACAGACCAATGACAAGGCCTGCAGAGCATGTGTTATGGAAAGCTGTGAGCTGCTGTGTGGGTGCTGGGAACTGAACCAGGTCTTCTGCAAGAGCAAGTGCCTCTAACTACTGAGCTAGCTTTACAGCCCGTACTTACTCTGTAGACCAATGCTGGCCTCAAATTCAGAGATCTGCCTACCTCCCAAGTGCTGGGATTAAAAATGTATGCCACCATGTCCAGCCGAAAGTCTAGGTTTTTCTTAAAGGATTGTGTGGACAAAGCACAGGCTCTAGTGCAGTCATCCAGTACCTCCCAAATTTTGTTTGAGATAGGATCTTCTACTGGCCTAAAATGCTACCAAACAGGTTGGGAGTGCAGGATCACACCACAGCATTTGGCTTTTTATGTGAGTTTTAAAGACCTGAATCCAGATCTTTTCATATTTGTAGGATAAGCATTTTGCCAACTGAGCCCATCATCCTATCCCTAAAAGCCCACTTCTCTGTGTCTTAGGGTTCTACTGCTGTGAACAGACGCCATGACCAAGGCAACTCTTATAAGGATAACATTTAATTGAGGCTGGCTTACAGGTTCAGAGGTTCAGTCCACTATCATCAAGGTGGGAGCATGGCAGCATCCAGACAGGCATGGAGCAGGAGGAGCTGAGACTTCTACATTTTCATCTGAAGGCTGCTAGCAGAATACTCACTTCCATGGAGCTAGGATGAGGGTCTTAAAGCCCACGCCCACAGTGACACACCTACTCCAACAAAGCCATACCTCCTAATAGTGCCACTCCCTGGGCCGAGCATATACAAACCATCACACTCTCTATCTGTTTTCCATAACTATAATTGATTGGCTTGGCTCTCTAGAGAAAAAGGTCATCCAATTACTAATTTCTTTGAAGGTTATTTTATGTATGTGACCATTTTGCCTGCATGTATGTGTATATCCACCTATATGCTTCGTGCCCTCAGAGGTCAGAAACAGGTATCAAATACACTGGAACTCGAGTTGTGGATGGTTGTAAGCCACATGTTGGTGCTGGAAATGGAACCAGGTACTCTGTAAGAGCAACAAGTATTCTAAATTTCTGAGCCACCTTTCCAGTCTCAATCACTAATATTTTTATGACAAGCAAAAACCAGTAAGAATTGACAACTAAGTCTAATTGTGGTAGTCAGTGTCTAACTCCACACTCTGACGTCTAAAAGGCAGAAAGATATAGAGTTCCAGGTTTTACTGGGACATAGTGAGACTCTGCTTTAATTAAACAAACAACAAAAAAAGAAAGAAAAAAGAACTGATAATCATATGGGCTAGGAAAGTTCAACACCAGTCATGTGACCTCATATTATCACCCTAGCAGATGGAAGGCAGAGACAGGAGGACTAAATTCAAGACAAGCCTTAACTACAAAATGAGTTTGTGGGAGGCCAGCCTGGGCTACATAAAAGTCCTGTCTCAAAAAAACAGAGAGAAAAATTATTTCAAATCTAACATTGAACAAACTGCCTGAGTATCTTTTTTGGTTTCTTTTTTCTTTCTTTCTTTCTTTTTTTTTTTTGGTTTTTGAGACAGGGTTTCTCTGTGTAGCCCTGGCTGTCCTGGAACTCACTCTGTAGACCAGGCTGGCCTCAAACTCAGAAATCCACCTGCCTCTGCCTTCCAAGTGCTGGGATTAAAGGCGTGCACCACCATTGCCCGGCCTTTTTTGTTTCTTATTTTAACTGTGTGCACATTTTCAGAGGTCAGAGGACCACCTCAGGCACAGCTGTCTTCCTCCTGGAGACAGGTCTCTTGCTCATCATGACCACAGTAGCTGCCCCATGAACACGCAGAGTCCCTCATCCCCCACTACACAGTAGGAGCACTACAATTACATCAGCTGGTTATGTGCACGCTGGAGATTTGAACTCAGGTCCTCAGGTGTTTCTCTTTCTCTCTTTCTTTTTGGAGACAGGGTTTCTCCATGCAGCCTTGACTGTCCTGGAACCATGTAGACCAAACTGGTCCTGAAGTTAGAGATCCACCTGCCTCTGCCTCCCCAGTGCTTGGATTAAAGGCGTGCTATTAAAGGTGCCTCTTTCCACCGAGCTGTTCCCCAACCCTTTAGCACTGCTTTAAAGTCATAAACAAACCTCATTAGGTAAACTTACAGTGAACTCTCCCGTAACAGCATCAAAGCCAACATGGATGGTGTGCTCGAAATCAGATGGGGGAGAAATCTCTGGCCGTTCTTTTTCTTTCTTTTTACTTCCTGGGGGATAGGGGAGAAAACGATCTCTTTAAGCAAGGCTAATTATGGCATTTATTACCGTGTTTGTCTTTTCCTGAAACCAATTAGGAACAAAATTATGATAGGAAACTGGGCCACACAGCATGCACCCTACGGGGTGCCTCCAATGGCACAGCCTGTGGGTGCCACTTGTGAAAGCTGACTTCTTCCTTCTTCCCCTCCCTCCTCCTCCACTTGTGAAAGCTGACTTCTTCCTTCTTCCCCTCCCTCCTCCTCCACTTGTGAAAGCTGACTTCTTCCTTCTTTCCCTCCCTCCTCCTCCACTTGTGAAAGCTGACTTCTTCCTTCTTTCCCTCCCTCCTCCTCCAACTTGCTTTTCTGAGACAAGGCCTCATTCTCCAGCCCACACTGGCCTCAAATTCATGGCAATTCTCCTGTATAGTCTAGGAATATTAAGGTTTAATACATGAGCCACCATACCTGGCTTACACTTTCCTTTCTATTACAGTACATAAATATTACATCTTTAAATTACCCAACTCTCCTATAGTTGCCCTGTGAAAAAATTCTTGCAACGTTCTTGCAACATCAGTAACATTTTTTGCACATTCAAACACATCAGTTCCTTCTTCTCCCCAGTCCTCCTCCACTAATCTGTAGCTCTTAAAACCATGGATCTGTTTCTGGATGCTCTGCTCTCTTAAAGTCATCTGTCTACCTTGATTACTGTCATCCTTCTAACAAACATGCAAAGTACAGTCTAAGTCCTTTTTTTTTTTTTAACTGTTTTCAAATCTGCTGGGATTATTTCAGGTCCTCTACATGTCTATATGAAATTAACAATGTTTTACATTTCTACAAAAAGCCTTCTACCGCTGTGACAGAACTGCATTCATCTATAAATCAACTTAGAATTTATACACATCTTGCATTCTGATCCATGGCCAACAACATGAATTAGGTGTTTAATTTCTCCCAGCAATGTTTGCTCGTTATTGGGAGACAGAATACTGACCCTGCCACTACTCTCCTACCTCCGTAAAGAAATACTTATTTTTGATGCTACTACAAATGGCAGTTTGGGGGTTGGGAATGTAGCCCAGAGGCAGCTTGCTTGCTTAGCATGATTAGAGCCTTGGACTCAGCCCCACCAGAAAACACAAATAAACCTCATTCTTTAGGCCTGACCTTTGGACACTCTTTTATTTACTTTTAAAATTTTCGTAGGCATCCCAGGATTTTCTCTAAGTAATATGCTACGGGGAACTAAGGAGAGGCTGCCATGTCCTGCCTAATCACTCATCCATTCATCTCACCTTACTGAATGGGCTACCCCTAGGCCATGGTTAAGTAAAGGTGTTAATAGGTATTTTTATGTTTTTACTGAAACAGGGAATGAAAACAGTCACTGCTTTTTTTTAGTTTAATAAACAGTCAATGTTTCTAACATGCCCTTTATCAAATTTATTACATTTCCTTCAATTTCAAGTTTGCTCAATACTTATGTCAGAAATGAATATTGAATTATGTCAAATGTCTTTTCTATATCTACTCATATGACCATATAGCTTATCCTGAAGCACACCGATTCCCGAATGTTCAGCTGGCTTTGCTTTGTCCTGCTCTATTGCTCTTCTCACACTGCTGGATCACCACTGCTAAAAACCCCGCCAACTTCAAGAGACATATAGCTCTCATTCTTTGGAACGTTTTGGTTTGGGTAAAGTGAAGTCACTAAATGTGTCAGAAAACATCTCATATTCTATTTCCTGGAAATTATATACAATTGTTTTATTTCTTCCTTAAGCATTTCATTGATTCACTAATGAAGCCAGAAAGGTCTTACAATTTTCTTTGTAGAAAGCGTTTTAGCTATAAATTAAATTTTTCGAAGACATACACAGTCTTTAATCTTTTTTTTTAAAAGTAAACTTTAGAAATCTGTATCATTTAAGAAAAAAATTCATTTTCCATAACTTGAATTTGCCAGTATATACTTGTATATAACATTCCATTGTGTCTTAGTAGAGACTGACCCTGGACCTGTAGGTGTTAATCATATGCTCTGCCCCGACTTTCACTCTCAATTCCAGCAAACTTTTCATTATAACCTAACACGCAAGTTTATAAAACAAACAAACAAACAAACAACCCAACAACTTCATATATACAGGCGGTAGTGGCACATGCCTTTAATCCTAGCACTCAGGAGGCAGAGGCAAAGGTAGGCAGATCTCTATGAGTTCAAGGTCAGCCTGGTTTACAGAGCAAATTCCAGGACAGCCAGGGCTACACAGAGAAACCTCATCTCGAAAAACAAAACAAAATAACAAAAACAACTAAAAAATGCCAAATAACAAACCAACAATAAACCAATTTCATACAAAAAAGTAGACTTCCCATAGGCTATAGTTTTGGCTGCTTTATTGATCATTTTTGCAATTGTTTGAATCTAGTTTTATTATTCCTTTCCATCCATGCTCTATTTACCTGTTTAAGTTGTTCAACCCAGTGAGGTTTAGTATATTCATAATTTCACACTCATCACCATATAACTAGCATATTTTATCAGCCCCTAAAGAAACCTTTTCTCAATTAGCAATCGCTCCTCATTCTACTCTAACCCTTATCAAATAATGCCTTTTCAGTTTTTTATTTATTTTTATGTGTATGTGTCTGCTTGAGTGTATACCCTCAAAGGCCAAAAGAAGCCCTCAGATGCCCTAGCACTGGAGCTCCAGGTAGCTGTCAGCTACGTGATGTGAGCGCTGGGAACCAAACCTGGGTCCTCTGTAACAACAGCAAGTGTCATGCTCTTAACTGCTGACTCGTCCTTCCATCCTCCAATTTCTTTAAAAAAAAAAAAAAAAAAAAAATTATTTTGTTTCCTAATGTGTATTAATTATTTTGTGCCATATGTACATAAGTGCACCAACTATATGCAGTGTCCCCAGAGGTTAGAAGATAGCATCAGATGCCTGGAACTGGAGTCTCAGATGGTTGTGAACCATCCTGAGGGTATTAGGAACCAAACCCAGCAGTAACTGTTCTTAAACACTGAGCCACCTCTCCAGCTCCTGGGTCTTTTTTTCATATTATTTATTTCCCTTATTCGATTTAATTTGTTCATTTGCAACATATAACTGTTATCTTTTACATTTCCTATCCAGGTGCCTTAAAAAAAAAAACCTCTGGAAGAATTTTCTTGATTATCTTCTAAGCCTCCAATGGTATCACATTTGTTCTGTTAATTTGTGGTTTTGTTTTTGTTTTTTCAAGACATGGTTTCTCTGTGTAGCCCTGGCTGTCCTGGAACTCAGAGATCTGCCCACCTCTGCCAGGGATTAAAGGCATGCACTACCATTGCCTGGCTTGTACTGTATGTATGTGTGTGTGTGTATAAAAGATTTACTTTATGTATATGAGCATGTTGTAGCTGTCTTTTTTTAATGATTTAGTTATTTAATGTATATGAGTATATTGTAGCTGTCTTCATGACACACCAGAAGAGGACATCAGATCTCATTACAGATGGTTGTGAGCTACCATGTGGTTGCTGGGAATTGGACTCAGGACCTCTGGAAAAGCAGTCAGTGCTCTTAACCAATGAGCCATCTCTCCAAACCCCTATTATGTTAATTTTAAATACCCATTTCCCAAGAATTATTTTCTTTTTTCTTTTTTTTTTTTGGTTTTTCGAGACAGGGTTTCTCTGTATAGCCCTGGCTGTCCTGGAACTCACTCTGTAGACCAGGCTGGCCTCGAACTCAGAAATCCCCCTGCCTCTGCCTTCCAAGTGCTGGGATTAAAGGCGTGTGCCACCACTGCCTGGCTAAGAATTATTTCTTATTGTTCTTTAATCATTGTTTTATTCTGACAATTCATAAATCTGTCTTCTTTCCTCAAAGATTATGCTATGTATACATGTATAAATGTTGGCTGAGTTATTTGGCTTGTTGGTTTTCTGTTTAAGTGAAATGCTTCTTTTAAATTTCTATTTAATAAACGTACAGATTTTTGGAGACAGGGCATGTAACCTTGGCTAGCCTTGATTTCACTCAGTAGTCCAGGCTGGCCTCATAAGCATGTGTCATCTGGTACTCCCTGTTGCTCTAGGCTCTTCTGTCTGCATGTTTTCTTCAGATGTCTGGTGACTCTTTGTTGTCCACTTTTACAGAATAACTTTACACAACAAACTGGGAGACAAGCTAGATCAAAGATGAGGCTAGGGTTCAGTGTGTCAGAAGTACTTTCCCCAGAACATTCTGTTTATCCAGAGAAACCTTCCAGTGTCTGGTATGAAGGCCAGGTCAGACAGAAAGTACTCTGAAAGCAAGGCAGACAAAGAGGTTTTGTGTGATGACTTGGACCAAATCTTTACTTTTTATTCTGATGCTTCAACTTTTCAGCTTCCCCCAAGAGAACATATGTACGGTCTGCTAACGGAGGGAGACAGTGAATCCTGACACGTGTATTGGAAGCATTCCCACGTACATTTAAAGGACTTTGCACTTCACTCTCCTTCCCTACAGTTTCTAAATCCTGAGCCAGAGACTCTTAGACGAGAAAATGGTTCCCTTCTCTCTCACACTCCATTTTGTAATCGCTGTCTGTCCGCTTAGGCAGGTGTGGTCCTTCCACTGCACACCTCAGTGCCTGCTGAGAATTCCTGAGCCTTAGTGCCTCTCTTCGTTTTCTTTACCCTTACAGTGACTTGAAAATAAAATGCCTTTTAAACTGTCATTTTAGTTGGGTTTTCCAGTTTGGCACGTACAAGCATGTGTACACACACACACACACACACACACACACACACACACACACACTGAAAGTACTTTAAAATAAAATATTTCAATACCTTAATACCCAAACCTATTTAATTCCACTTGTTCCTCACAAGGACTTGTCATATTTAGTCATCCCAGGGGGGAAGAGCAAAGTGTTTTTTATACAGAATCTGAATAAAAATGTGGTCTACATGTCATGTTTAATCAAAAGATTCTACTGCACAGCTGTTTGATAAGTCTGTACATATTAAGGAGAACATGCTAGCACATGCTTTCTTTGCTCACAAAGACACTACTAATCTAGTACTCACAGGAAACAATACCAGTTTTTGACCAGTAATGACACATTTCTGAAAAATGTCCATACTTCCTCTAGATCCTCCAGGTACATATATTTATCAACAAGAGATGTGGCAAGAAGGCAGGTCACATCCATTGTGGAAAGGAACATAGGCAAGGCAGTTATTAAGCTTGCATAAAATTTTGCTGTCTTTACTAAAACACACAATTATAACTACCATATGCAACCTTTCATTTTCCACCAGACTGACTGGAATAATCTGAGGTTAGGACTCCAGTTCTCTTTATGTTCCTGTATTTCTAACTCATACTGCAAACAGGAGAAAGTATTTGCTGGCCATGAACTAATAGTTTAATTTGTATACTATTTTTGTAGAAATGACAGAGAAACAAAACCTTGTGTATTAAGAAAAACATTTTTTTAAAAAAAATCCTCTCCAGAGGCTTTCGCCTGTTATCCTGGGAACTTCTTCACCATTTCCCAATGTATATTATTGGGAAAGAAGCCATCCTTTATATGACCTTGATCATGGCTACCTAGTCCAACGTGGGTATCAACTTCAATCTACATCAACCACAACTGTCCCCCACTGACCTAACATTCCAGCCAGTCGTTTCACGGGGTGACTATCTGAGTTCCAGAAAATCACCAGAGTTCCAGTGATCAGATTATAAGGAAAACCAGCTGGTGTCGACAGAACATTTCATGAATGTTAGAGATATAGACGAAAACATTACAGGAAGACATGAACATGGCTAAGCAGCCCAGAGATACGCCAAGGTATATCATTAGTCCACTGAAATGAAAACGATGGGTGAGCAAGACGCCTCAGTGGGTAAAGCTGCCTGCTGCCAAGCCCGACACCTGAGCTTGATCCCCTGCACATGCGTGGTAGAAGGAAAGAAACAACTCTCACAAGGTGTCCTCTGACTTCCACACATGCACCGTGATTTGCAGGCACATGCATGCACCCATGCTCAGGTAATGCACATTTTTTTTGTTTATCTGTTTTGAGACAGGATCTTGTGCCAGATCTTGTCCTGGCTGTTTGAGAACTCAGAGATCTTCCTGCCTCTGCTTCCTGAGCACTAGGATTAAAGAAGTGTCTCCACTCCTGGCCTAATAATTTCTTTTTTCAGATACAGTTTCTCTGAATATCCCTGGCTGCTATGAAACACTCTCTGTAGACCAGGCTGGCCTTAAACTCAGAGATCTACCTGACTCTTCCTCCTGGGTGTTGGAATTAAAGGTGTGCACCACTACCGCTGGCCAAAAAAAAAAAAAAAATAAGAAAGGAGGAGGAGGAAGAGGGGAGAAGGAGCAGGAGAAGAAGTAGGGGAGGAGGAAAAAGAGAAGGAAGAATGAGAAGGAGGAGGAAGAGGAGAAGGAGGAGATCTCTAATTAAAAAATAATTATGCAAGACACCCTAGCTTTAGAGAAGAAATATATATATATATATATTTATGTTTAAAAATAAAAGTCCATTTCTCACTTTTGCTTGTCACACATAATAGTCTATAAGCTATCTACAGGCAACAGATCATTTGATGGGAAATAATGGACCATGGTAACTTCTTGAATCACTTCTGAAACCTATTAAATAACAAAACAGCAGCAGTAGGAAGAAGCGGTACAATCCCAAGCCACATGTTGACATGAAATCTTAAGACCACTGCCTTTTTTGACATGTCACCTAGCTGAGGTCACAGTTAAGAAAGCTGAGCCTGGTGTCTTATGCCTGGAATCTCAGCACTTGGCAGAATGAGCTAGGAGCAGAGGCAGGAAATCTCTGGAGTTCTCAAACAGCCAGGGCAAGATATGGCGAGAGGTCCTGACTCAAAATAATACTGGACAACAAAGATGCTCACACATCATCTTTGTAACCCATTGGGTATGAATATGCACAGTCTTAATTATGGAGTGCAAAACTGCCTCAATTGATGACTGCTCCACCAACTCAACACTAGCTGTCTGACTAAGCCAAAGCAAAGGCTCATTGCCATTTTCATTATTAAACTACTAAACTGGCTAAGGGCTCCTGCAAAAGCCTGACAGTTCCCAAGGCAGTCAGTCTTAGACCTCCAAATAAAACCTTGTTTTGGTATGGCTATTACCAGGACTGCAAATAGAAACGTGGCCAGCTCTAGTTCTGATTTAAATTCTGCAATGGTTCCCCAGGAAACAAAAAAAACCTCTCAACTCCATACCACAGAATACCAGGCCCTTTGTGACCAGATCTTTTCCCATCTTTTCTGCTGTGTGCAGTTCTGTATGAATATCACACTTGCCTGTAATTATCAGGTGCCCTGTTGTTAAACCACATTAGCCTGTGGTAAGTCCCATGAGTGCACATGACCCTGTGGCCCGGCCATTAACAGCTCCTCTCTGGGCACAGAATACACTTGGAATGTTACTTCATTCCTACTCGTTAGTCTCAAGCTGTTTTCATTTCCATAGGAAGCCCTCCTAAATACTCAAATCAGTCAGACACCTTACACCAGCACTGTGTCACCTTTCATAGTTCACAATTACAAGCTGCAACATTTCCCCCCTGCTGAAATGAACCTAGGGCCTCACAACACGCTAGGCACTATACATGTAACCCATGGGTTATATATATAACCCAGCTCCACTAGCTTTTGGGCTAGTATCGTAGGATAGGGACCATCTGCTTTGCTTATCATTTTATTCCTGGTGACTCAGAGTATGCAAACATTAACAGGCAACAAAAAAGGACCCCTTAGTGAATTTTTATAAAGTCTAATTCCATGGGATTGTGTCAAACTGACAAGCTTTTCTAATACAAAAAAGTCAACAGAGTAAAAAACCTGCAGAATGAGAGAAAATATTCAAACTATTTAATCAACAAGACAAGCAAAAACAAACAAACAAACATCCTGAGAAAAAAATGGGTAAGTGATCTGAACAGACTGTTCTTTTTGGGGAGGAGACAGGGTCTTACTCTGCAGTCTTGGCTGGCTAGCCTGAAAGTCAGAGACCTGCCTGCCTCTTTCTCTCAAGTGTTGGGACTATAGGACTAAAGGTGTGTGTTACTACTTTCAGCCCTGACAGTTTTTTGTGTTTTTGAGACAGGGCTTCTCTGCATATCCCTGGCTGTCCTGGAGCTCACTCCACAGACCAGGCTGATCTTGGACTCAATAAATTGCCTGTCTCTGCCTCTGCTTTTGCCAGTTCTTTGTTTTGTTTTTTATAAAACCCCTTTTCTTCTTTAAAGATTTATTTTATTTATATGAGTACACTGTTGCTGTCTTCAGACACACCAGAAGAGGGCATCAGATCCCATTACAGATGGTTGTGAGCCACCAGGTAGTTGCTGGGAATTGAACTCAGGACCTTTGAAAGAGCAGTCAGTGCTCTTAACTGCTGAGCCATCTCTCCACCTTCTGCCAGTTCTTAAAAGAGGACAGGTTGAGGCTGCATCAATTCCTTCTGACTACGAGAGGACATAGGGCCAAATGTTGTATTACCACTGAAAAATAAGAAAAATTCTTAATTTCTAATCACAACTAACTACGGATTTTAGAAGAGTGCAGTCCCTATACTGTCGGGTTTGTTTAATGTGTATATATGTTTCTGGTGTATGCATGTGAGTGTACCTTGGAGGTCAGGTCTATGCTGTCCTTCTCTATCGTCCTCTCTGAGACAGTGTTTCTTATTGACTGGCTGGCCCTTGGAATGCACCTGACCGCACCCCCCAATGCTGGGGTTGCAGACACAGCTGGCTTTTTATACAGGTGCTATGCTCAGAACTCAGACCTTCAGGCTTCCAGAACAAGCACTTTACCCAAACAGTGTCCCACAGTGCTTTTTTTTTCTTGTGTGTGTTTAAGAGCACCATTTGTGCGGGTTGGTTCTCTTTCATTATGGGGGTGTTGGGACTTGACTGAGGCTTCATTCATATTGCCATTCTTATATCAGCAGTGTCTTAGTTTCATTTCTTTCACTGTCACTTTGTACCTGCAACTGGGAACCAAGAAAGATGAATGCTTCTACCTTTCACTCAGCTCCCTTTCCCACTTAGACAGTCCAGGATTCCAGGCAGGGAATATGCCACCCACAGTGGGCAGGTGTTCCTATACTGATTACAGATCAAGCTGACAACTGAGAGTAACCATTATAAGCAGGTACCCCCAAATATCACTGCTATCATTCAGGTATGGCTTGTTCTCTAATGGTTCGTATCCTGGAGGCTTGATCCCCAGTCAGCAGTATAGAAAAGTGGGGCATGGTTCTGCAATGCCTGGAATCACTCATGTTCTTTTAGAGGTGGAAGCAGAAAGACTAGCAGTCACAAGACCTGTCTCAGCTACATAGAGACTAATGCCAGCCTCAGCTACAGGAGACTGTCTAAACAAAACAAACAAAACCCAAACAACAATAAACGGTATAGAAAGGTGGCTGGAACTTTAAGGGGAAGGACCTCACAGAAGGCACCTGGGTCATGACCACCTTCAGAATGGATTAATGTTGGTGTCAGAGAGCATAATGACTTCTGAGTAAGCACATTCTCACAGGCTCCTCTTCTGAATCTTCACCATGCTGTGACACTGTCTTCATCAGACACTGGGGCTATGCTGTTTGCAGTTTCTAGTTTCTAGCGACCAGAAGCACAGACCAAATGAACAACTTCTTTGGGGGGGGAGTAAGGGTTGAGACAGGGTTTCACTTATAAGCCTTGGATGACCTGGAGCTTAATATGTAAACCAAGCTGTTCTTGAACTCATGAAGATCCACCTGCCTCTGCCTTCTGAGTGCTGGAATTAAAGGTGTACACCACCACACCTATATAAAGTACCCAGTCTTAGATACTTTGTTAAAGTCACCCAGAATAGACTAGAGAAATAAAAAATCTCATCAATGTTAAGAAGCTGTAAAAAGGTCTCAGAAAATGAAGTGCAGAAATGCACCATCTGCAGCAAGCACATTAAACAATCAATCACAGTTTAATAAGGTAATCTTGCTAGGTATGGCAGCACATACCTGCAGCCAGGAGGATCAACAGCTCTGTTTACATGGGAAGACTATGAATGAATGAATGAATGAATGAATGAATGAATGAATGAATGAATGAATGAATGAATGAGTGAATGAGTGAGTGAGCGAGCGAGCGAGCGAGCGAGCGAGCAGGCGGATGAATGAGTTTGTTTGGTTTTGTTTTGGAGACAGGGTATGTTCAAATACCTCTAGACTGGTTTTGAATTCTTGAGCTCAAGTGATCCTCCTGTCTCAGTCTTCCAAGTTCTAAGTGAGGGGTGTGCCATCAAGCCCACGAGATTCTGTTTAACAGTGCCTATTATCAGCACCAAGTGTTTTCATGCTTTCTTTATACCAAAGATTTGCTTATTTTTACTTTATATATATGGGTGTATGCCTGCATGCATATATGTGCACCAGCTGCGTGCCTGGTGTAGATGGAGCCTATAAAGGCCAGAAACTGTTGGATTCCCTGGAGCTGAAGTTACAGACTGGTAAACTGTCCTGTGGGTGCTGGGAATCAAACCTAGGTCATCCTCTGCAAAAGCAGCAAGTGCTCTCAACTGTTGCCATTTCTCCAGCCTTCATGTTTTCTTATATTTGTTTGTAATTCACCATGAACATGAAGATATCAAGATGGGCAAAATAGCTGGGCAGTGGTGGCACACGCCTTTAATCCCAGCACTTGGGAGGCAGAGGCAGGCGGATTTCTGAGTTCGAGGCCAGCCTACAGAGTGAGTTCCAGGACAGCCAGGGCTACACAGAGAAACCCTGTCTCGAAAAACCAAAAAAAAAAAAAAAAAAAAAAGATGGGCAAAATATCATAAGCCAATGTGAGACTTCTGAAATTATAGCAGCTGTTTACCTTTTTCCGTGCCTGAGAATATGGAGATGATTTTGTTCCTGGGTTTTTTTTCCTCTGGAACAGAAGGCAAAGGTTTCAAACTGTGATTGGCTGATAAAGGATCTTTTCCTCCGGTGCTAAAAATGGTACTGCTCATTCGCACTGGAGGTGCTGGGGGCTTGTCTTCTAGCTCTCCGTTATCAGACATGATTTAGAATTATGAAACGGCCTGAAAGAGACAACCCCCAAAGCATTCAATTAATCACAAGGTTAAAGACAGCACAGACAGTAATTACCCCCACCACAGCTGCAAATTAGAAAAATGTGATCCAGTTAGTGACATTTGCAAAATTTGGATAATAAAAGACAAAACAAATTTCATAAAACCACTCTCCACTAAATAGCTGTTAGCCACAGAAATGTTTGAAGAACATGTTCACACTAACTTACTATAAGCAATTTACCTAACGAGTCTGAGAGGATTCCAAAATACACAAGAAATGTTCGTATGTTGCCTCACGTTTGTCACCACGATACAAACTAAAATTACCTGGGATGAAGAAGAAGAGCCCTTAGCTGAGAAGCTGCCTCCATCAGACGGACATGTGAATAAATCCGTGGGTGGTTTCTTGGCTAATGACTAATGTGGGAAGGCAGTGCCACCCCTGGGTGGGTCCTGGGTCATCTAAGAAAGCAAGCTGTGCAAGGCACAGGGAAGGAGCAAGCTAATAAGCAGCATTCCTCATGGTTTCTGCGTCAAGCTCTTGCCTTGGCTTCCCCAGATAAGAGACCGCAATGTGTAAGCCAACTAACATTTTCCTTCACCAGGTTGGCTTTAGTCAGTGTTTCAATTTTTGTTTGTTTTCAATTTTTCATGTAACATCAGTGTTTCAACACAGCATTAGAGAAGCAAATTAGAACACTTTGGATGTTTTATGATTTATTTTTATTGTTTGTGCTGTGTTTTGCCTGTGTGTGTATGTGTGTGTGCACGCACGCGTACCAAAAGAGGGTGTCAGATCCCCTGGAACTGGAGTTGCAGACAGCTGTGAACTGCCCTGTGGCTACTAGAAATCAAACCCAGGCCCCTCCAACAGCCACTGCTCTTATTCACCAAGCCATCTCTCCAGCCCATTTGTTTTTAACTAATCAGACCTAAACTTGTAGGGCTCCTCCTGCTTCATAAATTCTAAGATTACAGGAATGGCACACCACATAATATGGAATCTCTTAAAAAAAAAAAAAAAGATTTATTTATTATATGAAAGTACACTGTAGCTGTCTTCAGACACCCCAGAAGAGGGCATCAGATCTCATTACGGATGGTTGTGAGCCACCATGTACTTGCTGGGATTTGAACTCACGACCTTTGGAAGAGCAGTCGGTGCTCTTAACCGCTGAGCCATCTTTCCAGCCCCATAATATGGAATCTTAAAAAAAACCAAATTTCCAAAGAAATTTGTCCCTTTGAGCAGCCACACTGGATATCTCTGCTAGGTCTGTTGACGGTCGAGATGACTGAGTGCTTGGCTCTCCTTTGAGCAGCCACACTGGATATCTCTGCTAGGTCTACTGACGGTCGAGATGACTGAGTGCTTGGCTCTCCTTTATATGTGTGTGTAATTACATGCACACATGCACAGGAGGACCAGAAGCTGATAAAAGTGTCTTCATCAACACTCTAGACTTGAATTTTCAGACAGAGTTTCTTACTGAAGCTTGAACTCAACAACTGCCCTGACTGGAGAGCTAAGCAAGCCCCAAGGACCCTCCTGTCTCTATCTCCCCAGTGCTTTGTGATTGTAACACCTAGCTTTTTTATGCAGGTGCTGGGGACTCAAGTTCAGGCTCTGTTCTTCGTACAACAAACTTTGTTGACTGAGCCCTCTCCCCAGATCCAGTTCTTCAGCTCATTTATTTATTTTTAGAGCACTGACTGGTGCTTTTCCTGCACATGTCTGTGTGAGGGTGTCAGACTACAATACAAACTAATCCTGTGGGTGCTGGGAATTCTCTGCAAGAGCAGCCAGTGCTCTTGACCTCTGACCACTGAGCCATCTCTCTAGCCCCCAGCTCCTTAACTCTTAAACCTGCCAACCAACACTTTTTTAATCTGACTGGATGCACAAGAGCGTTGTGACTGATTTTAATTTAGTCTTTTCCATGAACTTCCTAAAAGAATGTGCCACTAATCAAAAATGATGAAATGGAAATGAAAATACAAAGAATCAACGAAATGAAAATTTGGTTGTTCTCTGAAAAGAGTAAGATGATCAATAAACTCTTAGCCAAACTAACCAAAAACAAAAGAACAAAAAAACACAAAGCACGGGGCAGTGGTGGCGCACACCTTTAATCCCAGCACTTGGGAGGCAGAGACAGGCGGATTTCTGAGTTCGAGGCCAGCCTGGTCTACAGAGTGAGTTCCAGGACAGCCAGAGCTATACAGAGAAACCCTGTCTCAAAAACAAAACAAACAAACAAACAAAAAAAAAAACCCACAAAGCAAAGTTTAAAATTAAGAGTCAAAAAAGCATTATAACAAAGATCAATGAAACTCAGAAAATCATGACATACCTTAAAAACTTACATTCCACTAAACTATAGAATCTAAAAGAAATGAATTTCTAGATGCAGATAGCCTACTATAATTAAACCAAGATAAGATAAATAATTTAAGTAGATCTGTAATACGCAATGATATTGAAACAATTAAAAGAACAACAAAATCCTCCTAACTAAGCCGAGTTCAGGTCCAGATCAGAGTTAAAGACATCCTCTTTCTCTGCTCTAATTTCACTAGCACTTCCAGTCTTAGCTAGTGACAAGAGATCAGTAGTTTTCCTACACGTTGACAGTAAACATTCTAGAAAGCGGGGAAACAACCCCACAACTGTGCACTGTCTCAAAAATCAAAACATACAGTGGAATAAATCCAACCAAAGAAGTAACAGACTTCTAAAATGAAACCTTTAAAACATCAAAGAAATTGATGACACTAGAAAATGGAAAAAACCTACCACTCTTTTGGATTACTACAATTAATATAAAATGGCCACCTTACAAAAAGTAATCTGCTGGTTCAAGCAAGCATCAAAACTCCAATGCCACTCCTAACAGAAATAGGAAAAAGAATCTCAAAGTTAACAAGAAGCACAAAAGACCCAGCGAGCCAAAGCAATCCTTAGCAAAAGCAAGAATGCTGGACATTAACACCATACCTGACTTCTCTCTGCACTATAAAGCCATGGTAATAATGACAGCATGGCACTGGCACAAAAACAAGACATCCAGACCAGCTGAACAAAAGACTCAGACATGAAACCCCACAGCCACAAAAACCTGATTTTTGACAAAGATGTAAGAATACACATTGGAGAAAAGATAGCCTCTTCATCCAAGGGTGTTAGGAAAACTGGATGTCCACATACAGAAGAATTAGATCCTTCTGTTCCACAAAAATCAACTTGAAATGAATCACAGATCTTAATGTAAGATCAAAATTCTGAGACTGCCAGAGGGAAAACGATTTAAGACACCGGCTTGGCAAGGAGGCTCTGAACAGTACCCTTAAATTCTGAGACTGCCAGAGGGAAAACTAGGGCAAACACTTAACGCTGTTCTGAATGAATTCCTCTCACTCAGGAAATAAGGTCAACAAACGACAAACGGGACATCATGAAATTAAAGCTTCTGTACAATAAAGGAAAGAGTTAATCAAGTGAGAGACAGCCCAGATAATAAGGGGAGAACTTGGCTAGCTATATAGCTCATAGAGGTTTGACATCACACAGGTGTATTCAGCCTTTCCTACTGCAACACAGTATCCTACCAATGAAACAACCAAATCACAAACATACAAGACAAGAAAACTCATAATATTTAAGCTAAGCTTAATATTTTGTTTTGGGTCTCTTTCTATCCATGAACTACAGGCTGGACATGCCTAACAGAATATACAAAGAACTAAAAAAAAAAAAAAAAACTTAAATAACAAAAAAATCAAACAGCACAATCAATCAATGGGCTAATGAAATGAAAAGACAGTTCTCAAAAAATAAGGACTAGAGGGGGTGGCTCAGTGGGTGGGGGTGCTTACATCCGGGCCTGACAACACTTTGATAGACTACTTTAAGGTGACAGAAAGAGAACTGAATTCCAACCTTGTCCTCGGGCACTGTGGCATTCACAAACACATGGACACAAAACAAATCTGAAATACAAACAGCAATAAACACATAAAGAATTCCCAATCTCAATAAACCATCAGGGAAATGCAAATCAAAGCTAGGTTGAGACTCCAGCTTAACTAAGGGCAGTCAGAATGGCAGTCAGGAAGGGAACAAGCAACAGTAACTGCTAGGAAGGAGTCTAAAGGGAATGTTTCAACAAAGCCTTGCTGGTGGGAGTGTAAACTAGTTCAGCTAGTATGAAAGTAGTGGTGGAGGTTCCCCAAAAACCTAAAACAAGACCTTCAGTAAGGCCCAGCTGTATCACTGATAGTTTTGCCAACAGACTCCATGTCAATATGTCACAGAGACACTAGAAGGCCAGTGCTTACTGCAGCACTATTCAAAGGAACTACACCATGGCATGGACCATAGGCATCCAACAAGAGGATCAAGAAAATCTGAGCCATCTGACTCAGACGTGTAACTGTATAAAGGAACAAAAGGAACCAACGGGAAGGGTAAGGAAGAGGGAGCACAGGGCACTGTGAGAGCCAGAGTACAGGACGTGCTATGGGTGCAAGAGTCAGTCTCTGAAAACCTGAAACAAGAAACCTGACTGGGCTGAGTACAGTGATAAAAGTTAAATGTATAGCATGCCCAAGAATCAGTGTGGCTGTAATGCCAAGACTCCGTCATCTTTTAGTGCCTGCTCAGATAGACAAGTGACATAGCTAATTTGGTGAACATTTTAACTCCACTTGCATACATGTATAGATAAATATTCTGTCTTTTATATTAAAAAAAAATATGTGTGTGTGTGTGTGTGTGTGTGTGTGTGTGTGTGTGTGTGTGTGTGCGTATATTCTGCCCTTGTGGGGGTGCCTGAGTAGGCCAAAAGAAGGTACCTGATCCACTGGAGCTGGAGTTACTAGAGGTTGTGAGTCACCTGATGGAAGTGCCAGTAACTGAACTTTGTCCTCCTGAAGATAACTGCTCTCTCTCCAGTCCCCTTGCCTTTATTGAATCTTCTTGACAGTGTGTATGCACACACATGGAGGTCAGAGGGTAACTTCATTTAAGAGCCCTTGCTTTCCATTATGTTTTGAGCCAGGGTCTCATTTACTACTGTGCACGCCAGGCTACTGGCTCATGAGTTTCTAGGAATTCTCCTGTGTCTGTCTCCTATCTTGTTATAGGAACGCCAGGAATATGTGCTACTATATCTGTCTTTACATGGGTTCTGGGGATCCAAACTTGGGTCCTGACACCAGCTTGGTATGTTTTGCCCACCAAAACATCTCTCCAGCCCTATTTTTGCTTTTAAATCATACATCCACCCTCCACCCATCCACCCACCCACCCATCCATCCAGGATGCACATGAAGGAGTGCGTGTAGGTCAGAAAACCACAGGAGACAGTGAATTTACTCCTTTCTGTGTGAGTCCTGAGGACTCAGGTCATGAGGCTTGGAGGCAGCCACCCTGGCCAGACGAGCTCTAGGCTGTCTTATAAAAACCATGGAGCACAGCAGATCCCGACCTGACATAAATCCTGATGTAAAAGCATGTGTGTTAGAAACCAAACAACTCCCAGTAAACAAGGTATTGAATGGTAATTGGATCTTGATCTTTTGTGAGAAAACTTTTATCTACAATAAAAATGAGGCCAACTACATCCACACAAAATTTAAAGTAATATTTATTTCTTCAAGTTAGCTCAAATTCTAGGACTTGGAGAAAAGCAGCTATAATCTGAGAACAACTGAGAGATGCAAACATTTTTACTTCCCTCTGAATCTTGCAGCTTTTATTTCTTTCAGAGAGCACGCCACACGTTACTTGTTCTGATGCATTACTTTGACATACATTATCTGCCACATTTGATAGGTGAGTATCAAAAAGTAAGAGACTTATCTAAATCCTGCATGCAGACCTAATCCTAGTACCAGACCCCAAGTCTTATAAAAACCATGGAGTACAGCAGAAGATCCTTACCTGACATAAATCCTGACATAAAAGTATATTGTTAGAAAACCAACATTCTTCACGCTTTTCTCTGGATGACTTCTGGCACTGAATTCTAACTGTGACAATTAATCAATGACTTATGTCACTTTCCTCTGCAAAGGGCAAGGACTGTGCATATCTTAGACAGGACTGCTGACTGACCCATGCTGACCACGCTCTATTCCCCAGTGAAGCCTATCCTTCCTGAATGCAGTAGTCACTTTCTCACACAGCAGTTCACTAGACACAGATAAAGCATGCATAGTAACAAGATTACCTTTGAAAGGCTTTGTACTTGCCCCTCACAGCCGACTTATGACCTTAGTCTCTTTCCCACAAAGCAGCTTTTTTGTACACTGCTTCTATAGACAGTGCTAAGTGCCTGAAAAGTGCCTAATAAGGTCCCGAGGAAATTCTTTAATCTTATATTTTAGACAAGAACAATAGACACAAAAACAATTCACAGGACTGGAGATGTAGCTTCATTGGTAGAGAGTGCTTGCTTAGTGTGCAAAACCCTGGGTTCAGTCCCTGGTACTGTACAAAACTGGACAAGGGGGTGCATGCATCCTAGCACAGAGAGGTTGGAGGCAAGAAGTTCAAAGCCATCCTTGGATGCATAGTTGAACACAGCCTGAGACACATGAGACCCTGTCCCCAAACCAAAACAACAAACAAACTTCATAATAAAATGAGAGTGTAGCCTACATTGTTTTACCACTACTCAAAAATGCTGTATGAAAAAAAAAAAAAGCAAATAAGTAGTGCCTCTCTCCAATCTGTCCATTTTGATACTTTTCAGTAACAAACAAGTGGGCAAAACAAAAAGTGTGCCCAAAACACACTGTACTCTTTAACAGGCCCATTGTTTAACTGTGATGAGTCTCAAACACAAACAATTCCTCAATTGTGTACTGAAGAAGACCAGAGGTAGCTAAATACACCACAGAAATAAAGAAGTGGTGTTGGAATCAGTCAGTCTAACTAGTGGAAATGAATTTATTATTATCTACTGGGATCAACTGTGGCACAGAAGTGAAAAATACATTACCAGAAAACATGGCTCATGATTCAAAATTTTACTTAAATTTTATGTTTTCAGCAGCTTATTAATATAATAACACTGACCAGAACTCTAATAATCTCTTCATAAGCTGACGCCATTACATCCCAAATCTTAAGAACCTCTGTGAGCATAAGTATAGATGAAAATAAGCCCAAACGACCTACAGGTGCCGCCACACAGAGACAGAGGCTCTCACACTGGAAAGGAAGTGATGTGTTCACCAGAGAGTATGCCAGTCAGAACATCAGGCCAAGATGGCAAAGCTCCAAAGCAAAGACGTGGTGCAGAGAGGTGGAGAAACGCAGGGAGGACTTGCAAGGAACAAAGGAAGTGAAACTGCACAGAATTCAGATAAACACAAGTTCATGGGACTGATCAAAAAGATTTATGTCACGGGGCCAGGGAGATGGCTCAGCGGGAAAAGATACTTTCTGCCAAGCCTGACAACCTGGTTCTTTCTATTGCCAGAATCTACATGGTGAAAGGAATGCCTACATCTACCTACAAATTGACCTCCACACACATACATACACAAATAAATGTAAAAGCAAAAGTTTTAAAAATTTAGTAGACAAACGCACGCTAGTAAATAAAATGAAATTTTAGTGAATCCAAAAACAAACTGAAAATAGATGCTCTAAAGAGTGTGAGTGGGCCATTTATTACAACCCACTAATTCTCAATGGTGTCTGATTAAACCTTCTATGCTTCTACTTTGATGGGAACCAGAAGGGATAGGCAACAAAACCAGGTTTTGCCTAAGTCTGAAAGCTACACTAGTCCCTTGCACATAAAGAGGACCTAAAAAGCTAGAGTCTATAGGGACAAATCAAAAATAAATCTCTCTGGGCATAAAAGAATGAAAAAAACCTTAACTAGTGAGCCTCGTCACAGTGAAAAGGGAAAAAAAAAAAAAAAACACTGAGAAATCCTAATAACCTCCACTCTCCTTTGCTTGCTGTGTAGTCAAGGCTGGCCTTGAACTTGTGATCCTCCTGAACACTGAGGATACAGAAATGAACCACTACACTCAACTCTAAAGCATTTTAATCGTCTAACTCAACCTTCAGAATATAGTTTCATTTGAAAGTATTCTCTGATGAGTTAAAAACAAAACAAAAAAAAACAAACAAACCAGTATAAAACCTTTTCAGGAAAAATGAGCTTTAACAACTCTTATCAACTAATACTCACAGATATATACATTTGGCAACAGGGTCTAGTGTAGCCCAGGCTGACCTGGAACTTGCTATTTACAAAGGAATATACTGAACTGTTTAGAGACAGAGTCTCACCATTTAGCTCTCAAAGTCAAGTGCTGGGATTAAAGGCATAGCCACCAAACCTAGCAACTTCAAACTTCTGTCTTCCTGCCTCCATCTTCCAAGTGATGGGATTACAGGGGTGCTTGACCATGGCTACTTTTTAAGTTTTATTTTCTGTGTATAAGTGTTTGCCTGCATGTATAAGTATGTGTGCCCCATACATGCCTGGTGCTGATGGAGGTCAGGGGGGCATCAGATCCCTTGGACCTGGAGTTACAGACTGTTGTGAGCTGCCATGTGGGTGTCAGGAACTGAAATGTGTGTGGATGAACAAAACTGACTGGGTAGTGACTGCTAACTTTCATCTTGTCTTTACACATTCAATGATAACTGCAACAGGAACTTTCTGCACTGTGTATTAAACATATTGACCAAATTATGACATTGCCACTACAAAACATCTAATATTATGTATCTTCTTCCCTCTCCTTGTGGGAAGACACTAACTTTATAGGTCTGCAAGGGAGAATGGAAAGGCCCCAGCATATTCCAGGGTGGGCCTGAACTTTCCACCAGCCTACAGAGGCTGGGATGATGTGTGTACCACCATGTCTGGCATATCTTTTTGCATTATCTAAAAAGTACATAGCAAGGTATTACACAGACAACAAAACATAAACAATGCTAGCCAATTTAAGCAACTGCTGCCATTCCTTCAAGTTATATCTTTAAAACAAAGTGAACTTTTCCATTCAGATCCTTCCTTCAGTCACCAGCAAACTGATTAACACTATAAATTGCCTACTCTTTCACAAAGGTAGGGTGGGGAACTGACAGCAGATGTGCAAAGTATTTTGACGTTTCACCAGCTACTTTCCTTGTTGCTGTAATAAAATACCTAGCAAACAGCTCACAGAAGAAAGGTCTGTTTTGGCTCATAGTTTGAGTGTACAGTTCATCGTGGTGGGAAAGGCATGGTGGCAAGAAATGAGGCTGCTGGCCACATCGAAGTCACATTCAGGAGGTAGAGACAAAGCGCTACTTCTCAGCTTCCTTTTCCTTTTTATTCAGTCTAAGATCCCAGCCTATGGAATGGTGGTGTCCAGAGTTAGATGGTTCTTCCCACCACACACTCAATCCAGATACCCCCTCACACACATGCACAGTTTTGTTTTTATGATTATTATAAATCCTGTCAGGGTCACAACCAATGTTAACCATCACACCATCTAAATTCTTTTTTGTTGTTGTTGTGTTTGTTTGTTTGTTTGAGACAGGGTTTCTCTGTGTAGCCCTGGCTGTCCTAGAACTCACTCTGTAGACCAGGCTGGCCTCGAACTCAGAAATCCACCTGCCTCTGCCTCCCGAGTGCTGGGATTAAAGGCGTGTGCCACCACTGCCCGGCCAATTTATTTATTTTATGTATGTGAGTATGCCCCAGAAGAGAACATCAGATCCCATTACAGATGGTTGTGAGCCACCATGGGTTACTGGGAATTGAACTCAGGACCTCTGGAAGAGCAGTCAGTGCTCTTAACTGCTGAGCCATCTCTCCAGTCCGTACACCATCTAAATTTCTATTACCAAATTCTTTTGTCTCCAAATAAGTGTTATTGATCACAAATGACTGCCTATAAAATTCAAGTAAAGGTTAAAGACTATCATTGATTGATTGTTTTGTTTTGTTTTCTCCCAAGACAGGATTTCTCTCTGTAGCCTGGCTGGCCTCAAACTCAAAGATCCGTCTGTCTCCGCTCCCTGGTGTTTATGTTTACCACCACTGCCTGGCTGAGACTAGCTTGGCTGAAACTATCATTTATAATAACATTAAAAATAGAAAGTTCCGGGCTGGAGAGATGGTTCAGTGGTTAAGAGCACTGACTGCTGTAATAGGATCTGATGCTCTCTTCTGGTGTCTGTAAACAGCAACAGTGTAATCATATAAATAAAATAAGTAAATCTTTAAAAACAAAAAAGAGAATGCCTATGAATTCGTTTGTCCACTAATTGATTATATTAGAAAAAAGAAAAAAAAATTAGAAAGTTCCTAGGATACATTCTCAGTCCACTGTACCCTTCTTATCTCAGATTAATTACTTCATGGTACCCCAACACCAAAAGAAAAATGCTTAAACATGCCATCTCTTTATTGAACTGGTTGAAACAATTTCATTTGCCATTCGTGTCTTTAAAAGGTAGTGCTTATTTGGAAAACTATTACGTGTAAGCTGAGAGGAAACAATATTCTGAATGGGTGACATCAGTCAATGGGCACTGCAGGTCTCCGAGCCCCACTTACCCACCCTGACCCCTTTACTCCACACTGACTGTCGTCAGGCCAGCTCAACAGCCATATCACTCACTAAGCTGGACACCAAATGTACTACAACCCCATGCTGAAGCTAGTCTTCCTGGAACTAGAAGCCTGCTGAGACCAATACATTTGTTTACCATTTAACTTTAAAATCTAAAAAGACTCCATGGTGCCTATGACCTCAGTGGGGTGCCCTAGAGTCTACGCCTGGCTTCGGAACTGTGGGCTTACACCATGTCTAAAGGGGAAAATGTACTAAAAGTCATTAAAGCCCTAGGAGGAAAGAGAGATTAATGTTTATGAATTTACTCAAAATTGTAAAGAAATGACATGCCTCAAACTGATCTACAGATTAATTACAATCCTCATCAATTCTATGACGCCTTTGTGAAACAATGGAACAAATTCTAAAATATATGGAAGACCAAAGGCCCAGTATGCCTTGGAAGAATAATTATATAGAAATATACTTATGTATAATAGGAAAACATTTTATATTATAAGCTTAGTTCCTGATACTGCATTACTTGCAGCATGCTTTTCAGATCCTCTGGGCTCATCTTGCTCAAGCTACTACCCCAGCAAACAGCTTTTTGTTGAGGTCAACGTTTTTATTCGGGTACAGTACGGTAACAACACAGCACTGCCATGTTATGTTGCAGGCACACATACAGAATCTGGTAGCACAGGCTGTGTAGGGACTGTGTGGGACAGGACAAGCAGGAGCTCCGGTTACACTTCCCTCTAGCCGGCAGTACTCCCTCCAGGCCTCCCTTCCCTTTCCTCACACTTCTGTTCTCTGGGAATCTACTTCCTAATAAGGTAAATTTACATAAGCCCTCTGTCTCATCCACTGCTTAGAGGGACCCAGGCAAAGGAACAGGTCTACATCTGCATATTTATTCTCCCCCTCCCCCTCCCTGTCCCTCAAGCTAAAGACTGAAGTGACAGTCAAAATCCTTTAAAAGGTTATAGACTATCTTTACATAGGAGACCCTAGAAAGTGAATGTACAGTCTCTACAAGAGAATCAAAGCAGAAAGCTGGTTGATATTTAAAAGAAATATTCTTGAAATGTACTTTGGATTAAAAAAGAGAAAGAGAAGACAATCTAAGAAATGGGGCTGGAGAAATCTGAGAAATGGCTCAGCATTAAGAACACTGGGTATGACTCCCAGCACCCACTTGGTAGCTGGGACTCCAATTTCAGGGCATCCAGTTCCCCCTCCTCTGGCCTTCTAGGGCATCAGGCACACACGTGGTACCCACACACACATGCAGGAATTCATGCAGACTTATAATCTTAGTAAGAATCCAATAAATAATAAGCAAACAAGTGAACCTGACCAACCTCAGATATTACAGAAATGTAAATAAGCCACCAGCAGATACCACTTTATGCTATCAATACTGACTAACCAAGCCAGGAGTGGTGGCCCACGCTGCTAACGCTAGCAGTTGGGAAGTGGAGGAAGGGGCATCAGAACTCAAGGCTAACTTCAGCTACACAGCAAGCTGAAAGACAATACAACAGTGGTAGGAGTCTGCTTGAGGCAGAGGAGGGGAAATCTCAGTAAGTTCAAGGCCAGCCTGATCTACAAAGTCAGTTTCAGGACAGCCAGGGCTACATAGTGAGACCCTGTCTTAAAAGAAAAAAAAAACAAAAAACAAACAAAAAAAAACCAACCAACTTTGAGACATAATGGTGGTAAATTTGATGAATGGCATTTTGAGGCACTTTCTACCTCTGGTGTTCATACAACCTATTTTGTATAACTTCACTGACAGATTTTCACATAGACAACACGTTATTTTGATCCTCTTCAGGTGACCATTACATTTTTGATAGCCAGGCACAGTGGAAAAAGTCTGTAATGCCAGCTGCTTCAGAAGCTAAAGCAGGTGGATCCCAAGTTCCAGGTCAGCAGTGACTCACTGCAGTGAAGGGGGTACCATGGGGCACACTACAGCTTCCATGAGAAGATGTTTTCTGTGCGTGTGCGTGTGCGCGTGTGTGTGTATTTTAGGGGGGAAGTAGCAAGGATGGAGGGCTGATATGAGAGGACAGGGAGATGACTGGGACTGGGGTATATAATTTGAAACTCACAAAACAAGATAAAAACAAACAAACAAGCAAACAACCCCCCAAAAAACATTATGTCAGCCTGAGCTACAAAATGAGACACCTCTTTTCATTTTGACATTTTTTTATTATTATTTTGTTTTATTTCTTCGCCCAAAGGTGTGCCACTATACCTGGAATAATAATAATAATTATTATTAATTGTTATTTATTATTATTATTATTATTATTATTATTATTATTATTATTATTATTATTATTATTTTATGGAGAGCTAGAGAGATAGCTGAGTGGTTAAGAGCACAAGTTGCCCTTCCAGAGAGGTTATTCAAGTCCTCCATCCACATGAGTAACTCCAGTTTTAGGTGATCACATGCCCCTCCTTTGGTCTCCAAGGGCACATCAATGCACAGACATCTCTATGCAGGCAAAACACCATACATATAAAATAAAAATTCTTTTAATTTATGAAAAAATAACTAGGCTCTGCAGAATATACCAGTGTTTCTAAAGCAATTTTTAAAATGTTATTGTTCTAACCCTGCCCCTAGAGGCGGTGCAGGTGTGGTTTCTGTGCATATGTGCATGAGAAGGTGACAAGAAAGAAGAGGCTGTGTCTACTCTCAGTGTTCTGACCTATGAACATCTGCATGATTAGTAGCCTAACATTTCCTGAAAAAAGCGAGCCTGAGATGACCATCCTGTGCCAGGGGGACATGGACAAGGAGCTTGCCTGAGATGACCACCAATCCCGTGCTGGGCAGGCCATATCCAAGATAATCCCTGCCTGGTACCAGTGCATGAGCAGGGCATGGCACTCCTGAGACAACCCCAGACACCCAGAGCCGCAAGGTGCCACTAAGAGGAGCAAGTAAGTGGTGGAAAAATGGAAGAGAAAAAGAAACAGAAGGATGTGGGCACAGTGAAGAGAGGCAGAACTAGAGACTCGAGGGTGGTGAGGCATATCCTGATGTGAGTAGCCAGTGATGCCACCTGGGACCATAGTGGGGGCCTAGCCTGTGCTGCCACTAGGGGCCATGTCTGGGTCTGTTACCACCAAAGGCCAGGCTCATGTCCCTGGTCTGGGTTGCTGCTTGAGTTCGCCTGATGTCTAAAGGCTGGGCAGAACTGGCCCCACCCCTCATCTGGGAATCATGAGAGCGTTGGCCCTAGGGGAGTGAGAACAGAAGAGCTGACCCTGCCCCTAGCCAGCTTTAGTACTGGGGAGAGCAGGCTCTGAACATTTTGGGAGTTGGAGGTGGCTGACTCGGAGGATATGAGCGAGGGATAGCTGGCCTGGCCGCTGGTCTCCCATGTGGTGGCATGGGCAAAGGAGAGATACCCTCCTACCCTCCACCCGTTACCACCTGCAGCAGGTGGGAGACCTAGCCCTGCTATCATGAGAGCAGGCCCTGCCCCTTGTCTGGGCAGCACAGAGAGTTGACCCTGGTGTGTTTGGGGGGGACAAAGGCAAGCTGGCCCAGACGGATGACTGCAGGAGAGCTAGCTCTGCCACTTGTCTGCAGTGTGGTGATATGGGCAAGGGAGAGATGCCCTCCACCTCTTGCCACCTAAGGTCGTTTGTTAGGAGAGGTCATCAGAGCGGGAGAGCTGGCCCTGTCCTTCACCTGCTGCAGCACTGGGGAGAACACCTCCCTGCACCTCGCCTGGGTATCACAGTGGAGCTGGCCCTGGACGAGGAGATTATAGGTGAACTGACCCTGACGGCAGGAGAACAGGAGACTCAGCCCTCCCTTGTCTGCTGGGTGGTGGTGCAGATGAGGGAGAGATGCCTCTCCTCCATCATTCCTTGCATCCTATAGCAAGAGGGAGAGCTGGCCATGGCCCTCACTGACTATAACATTCAGGACAGTGAGTGGGCCCTGTACCTCACCTGAGCGGCAGGGGACCAGGAGAGCCGAGCCAGTAGGCTGACCAGCTCAGATACCTCTCAGACCCAGATCCAGGGCTTTGAGTGGGCCCACCCCAACATCTACCCCACTGAGTAATGCTGGAGTGTATGAAGGGGCCAGCCCCACAGATCCAAAACTACAGGATCTCCATGACACAGGGCAACAAACAACATGATAACCTTGAGGACTCCTCTCTAAGGAGTCTCAGTGAGATTCCAGGATTTATAGACTCCAGAAGCCAAAGGCCTCCTACCAGACCAACGAGTCACTGCAAACAGCCATTTTGTGAGAAAAGAAATATGGACAAAAGGCTATACTGTAGGACATATAGCTTCCACAACAGATTTTTTTTTCTCTGTTGGGGGTAGGTTCCAAGGATAAAGGGTGGGTACAAGGAGAAGGAGAGATGAGTGGGACTGGGGTGCACGATGTGAAATTCACAAGGAACCAATAAAAAGCTTTTTAAAGGTTCTAAAGTGATTTGAATGATGGAAGTGTCACTGGAATAACCACACAGCTTTGGAGAGTGGCTACTTTAGAAAGAGACAATACCACTTACAGATTCTGCTATGTTCTGGAAAAGAGTCATTTTCATGATTTTATCTTTCTGTTATTTTATTTCATCTTTCCTTTTTCTTTGAGTCAAAGTCTCACCATGTAGCTCTGGCTGTTCTGGAGCTCACTATGAAGACCAGGCTGTCCTCAATCACATAGAGATCCACCTGCCTCTGCTTCTCGAGTGCTGGGACCAACGTTGTGCACCTACACCACACCACGCTGCTATCACAGTTCACTATACAAAGTGTGTGTCCCCCAAACATTTATCTAGATTTACTCTTCTAGTAACTAGTGACAAAAATCATTAAAGTAAAAATATGGGACTGGAGAGAAGGCTCACAGGTTAAGAGCACTGGCTGCTCTTCCAGAGGCCCTGAGTTCAATTCTCAGCAAACACATGGTGGCTCACAACCATCTGTAATGGAATCAGATGCCCTCTTCTGGTATGTCTGAAGATAGCTACAGTGTATTCATGTAAGTAAAAGAAATAAATATTAAAAAATAAAATAATAAAGTAAAAATACTTAGTTTTTTCTATTTTTAAGAAATTAACATTTTAGAAGATGATTTTTAAAAGCATTTGAGTTTCATAACTTCCTTGCTCCTACTGACAATTCCCAAACTCTCCATACCTTCCAAAGTAGATTCCTCAATTCACTCTAGCCTAGCACTTATTCACTGCTACCAATCCTCCTCAGTTTCCCAGAGTCTATCCCTCACAAGGCTGGTAGTGACTTTAGAAATATCACATGCTTCTGGCTCACTGTATAAAAGCCTTTCAAGGGGGTTGGTATAAAGCCCATAACACCTTCAGGACCAGGCTGCTTCTCTGTCCAGAGGCACGGCTCTCTCAGCTTTAAAAATAGCCATTCTTTAGTTTTTCTACCAGCCTCCTCAAACATTTACATCTGACCATCCTGAAAAGGCTTTCTGCTCGGTGATTTAACCATTCCCCTCCTCTTGAACCAGGAGTTCCTGGGTCATAGGACTTTTCATTGCTACAGTCAGAGGCCTCAGGGCAAACTAGGATGGGCTGATCACCTTTCTCTACCCCAGAGCGCCCATTCTAAGGTCTGGCCTAACTGCCACATTCCCCAGGAAACTACCAACCACACCCATGACATTAATTTTTTTCTAACTTAATACTACAGTGAATGAATATTTCTTCCCTTGCTCCTTCTAAGTCCCACAAGCACAGATCAGTGAATCATCTGATTAACTAGCCAGACTGTCTTTAGCCCGCTGCAGGTGATGGGTGGCATCGCTGGGTGGCCAGATGTCTCAGCAGGTGAAATCACCTGTTTACCAAGCCTGAGAACCTGAGTTCAACTCCCAAGACACACATGGTAGGAGGAGAGCACTGTGGCTTGTGTACCCTTAAACATACAAGGACACACACACTCAGAGAGAGAGAGAGAGAGAGAGAGAGAGAGAGAGAGAGAGAGAGAGAGAGAGAGAATGAATTTAATTACCTGTAAAGTGAATATATATGAAAGGGGTTTTTATGTTCAATTTTATTAGTTGAATAAAGGGCTTTTTTTGTTCTTTAGGATGATAAAGACCCAAATATTAGAAGACATATCACTATTATTTAAGGTAATATTCTAGAAAACCAAGACAATAAAAAATTTCATTATCTTGATCCTAATGACTAATCAAACAGACAGATCGGAAGTCTCACACTTTCACCACCTCATGTTTAAGACAAAACTCAGGATGTTAATGCTCTGGTTTTGCTTCGATGTTAACTTACTCATCCAAGCAGCAAGCAGCAGCAGGTGGGATTTAGGTAAGAACAGGTATGATGTAGCTCATGAGACAGTAAGGTCAGAAGGCACACGGCGGTGGGAAATAAGGCTACCTGCAGTTCCCGGGTGATAGGAAGAAACACCTACAAGTCTGTGAGGGGTTAGTTTTAATAGTGTTTTATTCTGAAAATAAAAGCAGTATATTCATTACAAAAACCTCAAACATTACAATGTGGCCCCCCCCCTTTTTTTTTAAAGATTTATTTTATTTATTATATGTATATGAGTACACTGTAGCTGTCTTCAGACATCCCAGAAGAGGGCATCGGATCCCATTACAGATGGTTGTGAGCCACCATGTGGTTGCTAGGAATTGAACTCAGGACCTCTGGCAGAGCAGTCAGAGCTCTTACCGCTGAGCGGTCTCTTCAGCCCCTACAATGTGGTCTTACAGACCATATCCATGTCCTGGGGCAAGTCTTCCTGAACACCCCTCTTCCTCTTACTTCTCTCTTAAGCCTATCTAACCTGTCTAAAAATAACCCCTCAATCCAGAATGAAGTCTGAAATAAAAATAAAGAACACTCATTATCCTACTTTCCAGAAATAACCCATTTTTAAATATTTTCACACTAGAAGTTAAATGGCACTACTTAAGAATAAAGATTCTCAGTTCGTTCGTTCATTCATTCATTCATTCATTCAAACATTTACTTAACCGGACACAGTGGCTCGTGTCTTTAATATCAGCACTTGGGAGGCAGAAGCAGGTGGGTCCTACTGAGTTCAAGGCCAGTTCCTGGTTTATAAGGTTTATAAGAGTTCCAGACTAGACAATGTTACATGGTGAGACTTGTTTTAAAAACAACAAGACTAATGTATTTATTTAGAGTACAAATTTGCTCAATATTATAGAATGAAAATTTAGTCCTGGTTCTGAGTGCAGACCATAGGAAGGCAAACGGGCCAGTGAACACGCTGGGGGAAAGGCTCCTGACTGTACACACATTAGTCACAGCTGGCTTTTAAAAATAAAGAAGAAATGTTCCAGGTATGCAGAGGAAACAGTAAGTGTAAATAAATTCTGCAACCCACACTGATACTGCCTTTCCTCCTTGGCCTCCATCCAAGCTCCATCCCCTCAGAATAAAACATGACCAACAACGACATTAAGTGAGAACACACAAGCAACAAAGATTACTAAAAACTAAAAATAAACAAAACACTTTGAAATTTAGCTTTCCTTAAGTTTGGTCAAACTCTAAATGGCAATCAAAATATGGGAAAGGAAAAAAACCCAACACACACAGAACAGAAGGCAGAAGGGGCAGTAAGTACCTCACTCAACAGCAAAGAGGAGCAAATTGGGACAACAGGACTCTCTCCTATCAAAGGAATGCCCACACGGTCTAAAACAAAGTATTGTTTAATGAAGAATGAAGGTCAAGCCTGAGATAACTAAGTAGCAACATGTCTTCTTCCTTTCTTTAGAGACTACAACTCCCAGTCTCTCAACTCAGCCTCTGGAGTGCTGGGATTCCAGGTCTGTGCTACCACTCCTGGGGTATACTGTATCTTAAAAATCCAGAATAAGGGGTTGGAGAGATGGTTCTGCAGTTAAGAGCACTGACTGCTCTTCTGAAGGTCCTGAGTTCAAATCCCAGCAACCACATGGTGGCTAACAACCATCCATAATGAGATCTGATGCCCTCTTCTGGTGTGTCTGAAGACAACTACAGTGTACTTACATATAATAATAAATAAATCTTTGGGCCAGAGAGAGCAACAGTGTACTCACATACATTAAATAAATAAATCTTAAAAAAATTTTTTAAAAATCCAGACTAAGGCTGAAGAGATGGCTCAATGGTTCCAGTGCTGGGAGTGCTAGCATGAGGACCAGAGTCCAGATCCCTAGAACAAACATACATGCCAGGTGAGATGTTGACTTGCCAGAAATCTCAGCTCCTAAGAAGGTGGACACACACTGGGGGATCCCAGGAGCAAGCTAGTTTACCAGACTAGCCCTACTGGCAAGCTGTGGGGTTCAGCTAGAGACACTGACTCAACAGATGAGGTAGAAGGATCAAGGAAGACATCCCATGTCAAACTGGGACCTCCATACACATGCAGGTGCATACGCGCCCATGAGTGTTGTGTCTCTGTCTCTCTCTAATACACACATATACTCAAACCGAACATGGCTGGGAACATGGCTCAGTGGTCACAGTGCTTCGCATATGGCGTCTTAGGTTGGGTAAGGGGAGCAGTCTAGTAAAAACAATCACCAAATCTGGAAAGTCACATGTTTTAGAGAAAAAAGATTTGGGTTTTTTTTTGTTTGTTTTTTTCAAGACAGGGTTTCTCTGTGTAGCCCTGGCTGTCCTGGAACTCACTCTGTAGACCAGGCTGGCCTCGAACTCAGAAATCCACCTGCCTCTGCCTCCCAAGTGCTGGGATTAAAGGCATGCACCACCACTGCCCGGCCGAAAAAAGATTTTTTTATTTTAAATGTATGTCACTATGTGAATGAACACCATGTGGACGAAGTGTCCATGGAGTCCAGAAGAGAGTGTTAAATCTGGATGTGGGTTCAGTGACTCTTTTAAGACTGCTCTTCCAGAGGACTAGGGTTCAAATCCTAGCACCCACACGGCAGCTCACAACTGTAACTCCAAAATCTAACACCCTCACACAGACATACATGCAGGCAAAACACCAATGTAAATAAAATAAAAATAAATAAACTGTTAAAAAATAAAAAAGAACCCCCCCCCATCCCCAAAAAAGAAAAAGAAAAAAGTTAAGGTAACTTCATAGTACATGGGTTCAATAAAATTTAAAAACAACCTCCCAACCGCAATTACAAAGGCAATCATTAATAAATATCAGAAAGCAATCACTTACTATCATCTTATACAATAAAACATATTTTTTAAACATCCATTTTAGAATAAAACAAAAACCATGGCAGGTTATTCTTGAGACTATGCAACCAAAGTTAGGTTCCAACTCTCTATCCTTTTGCCTCAGCCTCCCAAGTGCTAGGATTGGCCTGCATGCTACCCACCAGACTACATGCAGTTTAAAAGACAGAGCAAACCCAAAACGCAAGAAAGACAAAGTTTAATAATATATTGAGTCAAAAAACAAAATCCAAGACAGAACAGAGAAAACTGCACATACCTATAATGCTAGTTATCCCAGCACTAGGAGGATGAGAGATTAGGAGGTCAAGAGTTCAAGTTCATCCTCAGCTACACAGTGAGTTCTAGGTCAGCTTGGGCTGCATTAGACTCCTTCTCAAAAGGAAAATATTGGACTGGTGAGGTGGATAAAGGTGCCTGACAACTTGAGTTCATTCACTGAACCCACATGGGGAGAACCAGATTCTGCAAGGTGCCCTCTGATGTACTTGTGCCCCCACCACAGAAATAAATACTAAAAATAAGCATAAATACAAAAATATTAAATAGGACAATTATTTTACTGATAACATTCAATCTGTAAAAAAGATCTCAAAAATGCAGAACCTTGTTACCAAACAATACCACACCAGAGCACATCATAAAGTCATCAGTTAAGAGAATGAGGAGACAAGCCACAGACCAGGAGAAATGTCCCCAAAAACGTTCCTGATAAAAAAGACTCTTACATGAAACACATACAAAGAACTCATTACCCAGTAACAGGGAAATGAACAACTCTATTAAGAGACACACTATTGGGCTGGAGAGATGGCTCAGTGGTTAAGAGCACTGACTGTTCTTCCAAAGGTCCTGAGTTCAATTCCCAGTAACCCATGGTGGCTGACAACCATCTCTAATGGGATCCGATGCCCTCTTCTGGTGTGCAAGAAGACAGCGACAGTGTACTCAGGTATAAATATGAAATAAAATCTTAAAAAAAAAAAAAAGAGACACACTATCAAAGATGGCATGCAAATGGCACAACAGCAAATGAAAAGATGGTCAACATTGCACATCCTTGTGAGGTTTTAAGAAACAATGACCACGCACATACTGCTGCTACTGCTGCTACTACTACTACTACTACTACTACTACTACTACTACCTGTTTTAGAAAAGGTAAAATCCACATGCTTGCAAGGATGTGGAATGCATGAAGATACAGCTTTGAAAACTGTACTGAAGTTTCTCATGACACTAAATTTATCACTGCCACAATCTAGCTCGTTAATTAAACCCCATCCATCAGTAGAAAAGTTAAGCCCTCAGAAAAACTAGCCTGTAAGGAGCTGATCTGACAAAACTTCCAAGTTAAGAAATGACAACAAACACATGAAAAGACATTCAATGTCACTAGTAATTAATACAATGAGATATGTCATACACAGTAAGATGGCTACTACTAAAAAACTTAAACACAGCTAGAGGTGGTTGTGGTGGTGGCTCACGCCTTTAATACTAGCACTCAGGAGGCAGAGGCAGGCGGATTTCTGAGTTCAAGGCCAGCCTGGTCTACAGAGTGAGTTCCAGGACAGCCAGGGCTACACAGAGAAACCCTGTCTCGAAAAACAAAAAATCTCAAAACTCCTCTTGGTAGGGAAAGTGAGTTCAGTGGGTGTGTAAAAGGCGCCTGCTGCCAAGCCCAACGACCTGATCAATACAACCCCCATGGGAGGAAGAGAGCACAGGAAAGAACACAGACCTTCACATGTCCCTCCCCACAATGGACATATTTTTTAATTTTAATATTAAAAAACATGTAATCCTCTTAGAGGAAGAACATAAACACGCACATGTGCAGATCCATGGGAAGCTCATTAAAGCTCTCGAGGCTCAGAATTAGAAAATCATAACTGAGCACAGATAAGAGTACCATATAACAGGGTAGCTCATAACTGTAAAAAGATGAGGCACCACTGTACTATGTATATGGAAATCAATATACAAGGGTTCTTTTTTTCCAATTTTAATGTCAAGGTAAACAGGTCATTGTAGCAACCTATAATCCTGGCACTTGAATGGCTCAGAAAAGGGGGATCACCATGAGTTCAAGGCCAGCTAGGCTACATACTCAGACTGTCTCAGGAACACCAAACAAAAGAATTAAAATCAAGTAAAAAACACATACCCTAAACAGAGGCTTACTTCTAACTTCTTATTAAATAAAATAACAATGGGGAACTGGAGAGATGGCTCAGTAATTAAAAGCACTGAGTTTGGGCTGGAGAGATGGCTCAGTACTGACTGCTCTTCCAGAGGTCCTGAGTTCAATTCCCAGCAACCACATGGGTGGCTCACAACCATCTGTAATGAGATCTGACGCCCTCTTCTGGTGTGTCTGAAGATAGCTACAGTGTACCCATATTCATTAAATAAATCTTAAAAAAAAAAAAAGTACTGAGTGCCCCTCCAAAGGACTGGTGTTCAATACCTATCACCCATATGGCACCTCACAACTGTCTGCAACTCCAGGCCCAGAGGATCTGCTGCCCTCTTCTAGCCTCTGAGGGCACCAAGCACATAGCGTACACACAGACATACATAGAGGGAACACTAAGACACATAAAATGAAATTAGGAAAAATGTAAAACTGTTGACAATGGCCAGGGGTGGATACATCAAAGGGGAGCTAGAATGTAAGGAATAGCAATTTTCACCTTTTACTCTAAATAATCAAGTCACTGGAACCTTTATGTATTACAGAATCTATTTTTAAGATAAGGAAATGTATTCTACTTGGTTATGGTGATAATTTTTGTACTGCTTAATAGTGTCCACTACTTTACTCATTTTATATGAGAAATATGTATACCTTTTACATTTAAGTGTGTTTTGGTTTTTGTTGTTGTTGTTGTTGTTTTTTAAAATCTAGCTAGGTAGTGGCGCACATCTTTAATCCCTGGTTGTGATTCCAACTTCCCCTAGAAAGCCATTTTTGAAACAGGGTTTAAGTAGCCCAGGATGAACTCACACTCAAAACTCTTCTGTTAGCCCCATGCGTGCTGAGATGCCACTTGTGTCATATTTGGCCAGAAAACAAGCTTCAAAGTCGTCTTCTTCTTTTTTTTTTTTTTTTTGGTAGAGCAGAATCACCTGTATTCAGGCTGACTCAATTCCCTATAAATTGAGGAACGAGGAATGACCTTCATATCTCAAGTGTTGGGACCACAGGTATGGACTATCACAGGTGTGGTTGCTATTACCACCATGACCAGTGTAAAAAACACATTTTTAAAGTATCTTTAAGATCAAACTAAAACTACTGTTTGTTATTCACGTAAAGCACTCCACTGCTCAGTATCTGTATTACCCCGCTTGATCTAAACAGCTCTGTGGAATTGGCATTTACAGTACTATTTTTACATATAACAGATGAGAAAGCAATATTAGTACCACAGACGAGGCCTATCACCAGCTAACCATGGATCAGGGAGAGGCCGAGGTGATGCCCTATGCAGTCCTGACTAACAGTTGGCTACGTGATGGATTCTGGGAAAGACACCATCAGTCTTCAGTTGTGTACTCGCTGTGCCCACCAGGCTCCAATGTGGAGTCTCAGGCTGTTCAATCATTTCTGTCAACTTGATGTAGAAGAGGGGATCTTAAATGAGAAGTCTTCATCAAATTGAGGTGGAGGCATTTCCTTTTCATGATTGATGAGGGAGGGCCCAGTCCACTGTGGGCAATGCCACTCCTGGGCAGGTAGGACTGTGTCATATAAAAAGCAAGCTGAGCTAGCCATGGACAGCAAGCCAGTAAGTATGGTCCTCCCTGGTCTGTGCTTCAGGTCTCATCTCCAGGTTGTTGCTTGAGTTCCTGCCCTGACTTTCCTCAATGATGCACTGACTACAAACTACTCTTAGATGAAATAAACTGGTTTTGGTCATGGTGTTTATCACAGCAATAGGAAACAGAGACACAAAGCCATGATCAAACAGACAGAGACAAGCCGGGCAGTGGTGGCGCACGCCTTTAATCCCAGCACTCGGGAGGCAGAGGCAGGCGGATTTCTGAGTTCAAGGCCAGCCTGGTCTACAGAGTGAGTTCCAGGACAGCCGGGGCTATACAGAGAAACCCTGTCTCGAAAAAAGAAAAAGAAAAACAACAACAACAAAACCAGATAGAGACCTTGGATCCCAACTTAATGGAGCTCAAAAAAAAAAAAAAAAAGAAAAAAACCACAAGAACAATAAAAACCATATAATATATATATATATATATAGTAAAGAGATTTGTAAGGGAGGGAGTCTTGCAGGTGGGAAATTAAGGAGTACAATAATCAGAATTCCCTTCCTACATACATGTATGAAATTGACTCAAAGAACAAACTCAAGGAAAAAAGGTATCTTGCTCAAGATCAATTAGAAGAGCCAAGATTCAAACCTAGGTCTCCAGCTCCTGGGATATACCGGAGTAAGTTTCACTACACAAGACAGGAAAGAACTTGACCATACTGAACGAATATCCAGGCTAATCACCAAACCAGGAAGTAGTGGTGTACACCTTTAATCCCAGCACTCAAGCGGCAGAGACAGCTGGATCTCTAAGCTTGAGGCCAGCTTGGTCTACACAGAGTGAGTTCCAGGACAGCCAGGGCTACAGAGAGAAACTGTAAAACAAAAAAATAAAAAAGAAAGAAAAGAAATAAGAAAGGAAATGAAGCAGTGAAACAAATGTTGGTCACAGAAAACAGTATTTCTTGATTATAATTAGGGGCATTTTTACCTTCTCTCTCTGCTTCTACAGAGGCTTAAAAAATAGAAAGGGCAGGAGAGATGGCTCTCAGTTCAGCACCCAGCACCCTCGGCAGCTTACAACTGTGACTCCAGTTCCAGGAACCTGACACCGTATACTGGCCTTCATAGGCACCCACATGGTACATTTACACACATGCAGGCAAAACAAACATACAAATTTTAAAAATCCTTTAAAAATTAGAGATTTCACATATAAGAACTCAGAAGCAGTTTGCAAGTAACAACCTCCCTCTAATTAGACATCAGTTAATTCTGTAACGAGAAGTGCTTGAGGAAAGAAAGACCTGATCTAGTCTCAAGACTTGAACACAGTCCAATCTGAACCAGATCCAGAAAACCAAAAGAACTGTATAGTGAACACTATTACTGTAATAACCAAAACTGATGAAGAGAGTAATGACTCAGCCAGAGCTGCTTGTTTTATACTTGGCAACTTATTCAAGCTCCTGCATTTTGTGAAAGTATAATTCAGAGTTTATCCTTAGTTAACCAGAACAAGTTTTAAGTTCCCTCCTTTAAAACATGTAAAACTAGCCTTCATCATGTCTACTTGGAAACTTGCCTATCATAAAGAGCAAAGAAACATGAGAACCCTTTATCAGACATATATCAATTAAAAACTATCACTTCGTGAATTTAGGTTTCAGGGCTGGTATCACAAAGCCCAGAAGAATTAATCTCTTTCTCTCAAAAGGTAAATTTGGAATCAAGGCCCCAAGATAAGTGAAACACCCAGGAATTCTTTTTTTAAAATCACGTCTGCTTGCCCAGCACTTACTAGGATTCTGATGCAGATCTTCTATCCAGAAGTGTGGAACAAGCCTGGGTATCATAGAAAGAGCCGGCCTCAACAGAGAATAAACAAACACCTGCTTTTGAAAGAAACGAGACATTCTGCTGGCACAGGTTTGCAATCCCAGCTACTAGGGAGCTTGAGAAGAAAGAATACCAGTTCAAGGCTTACCTGGTCGAGAGGGAGTTCAATACCAGCCTGGGAAACTGAGTGAGATTGCCTCAGAAAGTGGAGAGAGGGACGGGGTTGTAGCTCAGAGGCTGTGTGCTTGCCTAGCATCACAAGGAGGTCTGTGGCTCAATCCAGTACACGGGTTAAAAAAGAGAAAGAAAGAGCAGAAGCTAACTTCAAGGTACTTTTCATTCCCTGACATTTCTACACCTAAATCCCTAGTGCCAAGACAACTCACTAACTTAAGAACAATTCACAGTACCAAAGGATGGCAGTACTTGATACTAATCCATTCCCCCCCCCCCACAGTCTGGTAGAGAGAAAGGTAGTAACAGACTAGTGAAAACAAGAACAAAACATTTTTAATTTGGGGCAACCTCTTTTACCAAAACCCAAAAGTTACATTATCTATCTATCTATCTAAGCAACAATATAAAATTCAGTTTCCCTGATGTAAATGTACAATAGTGTTCCTGGCTAATTAATCTCAACAAAGATCTAAAAACAGAGGCTGCCAAATATGTTGGCTAACACGTGTAATCCCAGCACATAAGGCTGACACAGGAAGAGTGTCACAACAGCCTGAGCTGGAATGAGGCCCTGTCTAGAAAAGGCAGAGGATGGGTGTAAAGGTACACGAAAAAGGCTTCACACACACACACACACACACACACACACACACACACACACACACACCCCCCAACTGAAGAACTGGGGTAGAGACAAGCAAGAATGTTCTACAAATGCCACAGAGCTTCTGGCAAAATTGACATGCCCTAACCTGCTTTAAAAATTACTATTCACTGCCTTCATCCCAACCTAATTTAATTCATACTATTCTTTTGGATGGCTCTACAATAAAACAAAATCCCCACAGAAAATTCTTGTGTATTTATTTCAATATCCTGCCTACTTATAAGAGCGGAAGAGTCGAACACAGCAGGGGAAAAACGTGACGTGCACAACCTTCATCCAAAACACAACTCGTCGTTGTCTAATTTTGGGCCTAACCGGTTTGGTGGTCTTTTTTTAAAGGTTAGAAATGAAAGCTAGAAAATCTACAGGTCACTTGTAAACAAGAACCTAGTGGCTATCGATAGGAGTTGGTGATTTGTCAAAGAGGAAACAAATCTCACTTCCACTCTACCTATTTCTATTAAGACAGGGATGGGGAGACCCTCTCATCAAGCCACAATGCCAATTATTTTACAAAATTCTGTGTTGGACGACCTGATCTAGAACTAATCAAAAGGCTGAGTCCACTAAGTTATTTGCAGCAACGGTTTTGGTTTTTTTTTTTTTTTTTTTTTTTTCGTGAGTGAGGGCGCGTGTGTTTCAGACAGCCAAACATGGTGAAAAGTCAACCTCAGCCCAAGTTAACCTTAAGAAGCAAATATTCACCTCCTGGCTGAAGATCAAGCAAAAAACTGTAAGAGCCTTAAGTTCTGTTCTTAAGCGCAGGCTCCCAGAGCCTTGCAAAACTTTCTCTTAATGTGGAGAATGAGGAAGAGTTTACAGACTGAACTTAAGGGGCTCGCGACAGGATTCCCGAGCGACGAGGCTGCAGCGAACGCAGCTGGTAAAGGAGGGAACATCCAGGAACAAACCCGAGCCGTCCGGTGCAGCGCCGGCGGGAGAGAAGGGCAAGGGTGGCCGGAGTGGCCAGGGTTGCCACAGCCTAGAAAGCTTCCTCTCGGCCGAAGCAGAGGAAACCCAGGGCGCAGACAATGAGCCACCGCCCGGAGCCGCGGGCCCGCCCGCAGGTGCCGGCGTCCCGGGCCGCTGGGCCCAGGCCGCGGAGGCGGGAGGAGGGCGGCGGCTCGGCCCGGCCCGGGCAAGCGGCGTCCGCACTTACCAGAGAGGAAAGGTCTCCGCCCGACCCAGGGCGGGCTGCCGGGCCGACGCGGGCGAGCACTGCGCTGGGGAGCAGAGAGGGAGGAGGGCAGGGCGGAGGGGAGCGGCGCGGGGCGCGGCCGTCGCTACCGAGGCCGTGAGGCGCAGAACCCCCTGGACCAGGGAGGGGAGGGCAGGAGCTTTCGGCAATGGCGACGGCCCGGGCCGGAGGGGAAGCGGAACAACCGCTGCCGCTGCGCGTGGCCACAACCCTGGGGGAGGGCGACGGCGGGGCGCGGGGCGGGGCCGTAAAAATAGCCCCGCCCCGAAAGTGGCGTCATGCCCCGAGGGACGAGCTCTCACAGGGCTGCTGGGAACCGTAGTACAGTCGTCTGCTGGGGAGACTCGGACAGTGGGCATTACAGAGAAAACCTGTCCCTCATTTCATTCAGCATTCTGCATTGTCCGCAGTTACGTTTTACCTACTGAGGATGCTGACGGAGAACAGCTGGCACACACATGTTTGTGTATAGAGGGTCTTTGTTCCTGAGAATTGCTCCATTCACCACTTGGCTTTTTTGGGGGAAGGGGAGGGTTTTCGAGACAGGGTTTCTCTGTGTAGTCCTGACTGTCATGGAACTCACTCTGTCGTTCAGGATGACTCTGAACTAGAGATCAGCCTGCTTCTGCCTCCTGAGTGCTGGGAAGCACTGCCCAGCTCACTTAGCTTTTTTTTTTTAAACCTACAAATTTAACCAGATTATGGTGCTAAATTAGGTCCTCCCTCTTTGCAAACAAAGATTTTTTTTTCTGTATTTTATCAATGGAGGAGTTAGTCTATATATTCTTATTCCACAACTATGTCAATAGCTAATATCTACAAAGGACACCATACGGCACCAGGGACTCGAGGATGGGCATGCTTTCCCCCAGTCTCTGTAAAGTTTAAAAGTATGAAAACATAATAATCAAAACATTGATGCTTGTTACAAGGGGGAAAAACTGAGGGACTACTGTGGACAGAGTGGGTAGAGAAGCTGGCATTTGAAGTGAAAACAGAAAAAGAAATCCAGAAGAACTGAGGGGAAAGGATTACAAGTAGGAAGAGGAATGCCATCATCAGTGAAGAAGACACATGTGGGACTGGAGAGATGTCTCAGCCATTGAAGGCGAGACTCTCAACCGAAACCACAGCTTGTGTAGCTGCAGCGTGGTGTAAGATGGGTCTATTAGGAAGATGGGAGGTAGAGGAAGGATAAGGGGACTAGGAGGTCATTGGTTACACAGTGAGCTGGAGGTCAGATGAACTAGCCTATTCTCTGCGCCTATCAAATCCCCAGGAACATAGGATGTATGCTTGTGTCTCAGGGTTTCTATTCCTGCACAAACACCATGAACAAGAAGCAAGTAGGGGAGAAAAGGATTTATTCAGCTTACACTTCTACATTGCTGTTCATCACCTAAGGAAATCAGGACTGGAACTCAAGCAAGGTAGGAAGCAGGGGCTGATGCAGAGGCCATGGAGGGATGTTACTTACTGGCTTGCTTCCCCTGGCTTGCTCAGCTTGCTTTCTTATAGAACCCAAGACTACCAGCCCACAGATGGCCCCACCCACAATGGGCCCTCCCACCCTTGATCACTAATTGAGAAAATGCCTTACAGCTGGATCTCATGGAGGCATTTCCTCAAGGGAGACTCCTTTCTCTGTGATAACTCCAGCTTGTGTCAAGTCGACACACGAAACCAGCCAGTACACTTGAGTGACATAGGACTGAATGTCACTTTACATGGATGTTGGCTGCTTAACTCTAATTCTGTTTTCCTATAATTAGCATTGAACATGGATTATCAAATAAGTAGCTTCCCTAGAATAATCCTTAAATCCATTATATTCCAATTCATTAGAGCTGCAAAAGATCATTTTAGTTCCTAAAGCATGTAGCATTCTCCAAAATAACTAGCTAACACAGATATTCTTGAAAAGTGATTGAGATACACATTAATACACACCTGCATCCCTACCACCACCCCTAGTTGAAGTAAGCTGTTTTTCTGTTTTCTGCATCCAAAAGAACCTAACACAACTCTTTAAGATAAATAAATCGTAAAAATGGAACAAATCCTGGAAGATAATGAATAGGTCAACAATATCCATGCTCTTGGACTGAAACAAAAAGGACCACACACAGAATTACAAAACTGATTGAAAATATAAAACACCTACTCAGTGTCTATGGAAGGACGATAATAGAAAGCAGCCAAACGCAGACATATCAGGCAACACGAACCATATCAAAGTTGGTGTCATTCATGATTTTCTTGCACTTCCCAACACCCCTATAAATGAATATAGCACTGGATTATATAGTAAGACACATCTTCAACATTAACATTATGTTTAAAGACTGATGAAATTTGGTTCAACTGAACAAAACTAGTATTTTATGTATGTTTGCGTGCACACACATACATACACACATATGCACTCATGTATGCAAGAACATGAATGAGTACACATGCATACCCATTCTTAAGCAAAGGTGGACTTTACTGAAAGAAAAAAAGGGTTTAGGGTGGCTAGAGAAATGGCTCAGCAGTCAAGAGTACTGGCTGCTCTCCCAGAGGACCTGTTCCATTCCCAGCAACCACACAGCAGCTCACAACCATCTGTAACTCCTGTTTCAGATCTGATGCCTTCATGGGTACCGGACACATGTGGTGCACATATATCCAAGCAGACAAAACACTCAGACACATAAATAAACTGGAAACAGTCTTAATGCAGTTTGAATCTCCACAGGATAGAGGAATAAGTAGTAGGATCTAGTTTTTTATCTGAGTAGGTTTTTCTCTGCTTTTGTTTTATGTTTAAATCTTCCTTTCTCTTCCTTGTGTACACACACAACAACAATTCAGAAGTCAGTTCTCTCCTGCTACTCTTCAGGATCTAGAAATCCAACTCAGGCAGAGTCAGGCCTGTGCCCAAGTGCCTCAACTGACATGTCATCTCAGTCCCCATGCCTTGTTTCTTTTGAATTTCAGAATACAAAAGAGGCAGTGCTAAGGCTTGGTAAGACTACAGAGCAGCGGTTCTCAACCTTGCTGATGCTGTGACCCTTCAATTACAGTTCCTCAGTGGTGACCCCCATCCATAAAGTTATTTTCATTGCTACTTCATAACTGTAATTTTGCTACTGCTATGAATCATAATGCAAATATCTGTGGTCTTTCCAATGGTCTTTGGAAGTCGTGACCCACAAGTTGAGAACCACTGCTCTAAAGACCAAGACAAAAATCAGTTCCCACTCACAAGCCACCCTACAATTCCCTCCACTCACCAACACCTGAAATCTAGAGTAACCAGCTGTGGATGGGCTCAGCTGTCGCTGAGAACAGTGCAGCTGTCCCAGAGTGCCTCACTGCAGAGGTATTTGAAGTGGCAGGAATTGCACCAAAGGCATATTACCCCATGTACTGGCTGGTTTTGTGTGTCAACTTGACACAAGCTGGAGTTATCACAGAAAGGACCTTCAGTTGAGAAAATGCCTCCATGAGATCCAGCTGTAAGGCATCTTCTCAATTAGTGATCAAGGGGGGAGGGCCCCTTGTGAGTGGTACCATCCCTGGGCTGGTAGTCTTGGGTTCTATAAGAGAGCAAGCTGAGCAAGCCAGGAGAAGAAAGCCAGTAAGAAACATCCCTCCATGGCCTCTGCATCAGCTCCTGCTTCCTGCCCTGCTTGAGTTCCAGTTCTGATTTCCTTTAGTGATGACCAGCAATGTGGAAGAGTAAGCTGAATAAACCCTTTCCTCCCCAACTTGCTTTTTGGTCATGATGTTTTGTGCAGGAATAGAAACCCTGACTAAGACATCCCACATCACTTACAACTTGTTACTTGAAGAGATAAGGAATTGGACTCTCTCATCAAGACTACAGGTGCTTCTGGCGGTGTCACCTTGCACTACCATAGCTCTGTAACTGGAAAGAAAGGAAGGCGGATCTCTCTCTCTCTGTCTCTCTCTCTGTCTCTCCCTCTCTCTGAGGGGTTTGGTTCAGAATGGTCTCATGTAGTATGTAGTCCAAGCTAACCTCAAATTGGCTATATATATAGCCAAGGCTAGTTTTGAAAGCCTGATTATCTTCTCTCCAAGTGCTGAGATTACAGGTGTGACCCAGCACCCCCAGCCTGCCCCCACTCTCAATAGCCTGTTTTTATTTTTTTTGTGTGTGGGGGTGGTAGGTCAAGGTCGCATTAAATGCAAACACACTAAACAAAAACACAAACTCTGGCTGTCCTGGAACTCACTATGTAGATTCACTTGCCTTTGCCTCCTGAGTACTGGAATTAAAGGCATGAGCTACTATGCCTAGCTCTAAAAATTCCTGACGGTTGTCCAACACTGGTGAGTCTCGTGGACTCTGCCTCTGTGAAGACACAACTTTTGTGATTCTATTTGAGCAAGCTGGAAGTTTAATTAGCTTTCCAACTAACCAAGTTTCTGCATTCAGTTCTTAAACCCTCTTTAAGTATTACTGTGGCTTGAGAGAAACCGTTGATTCTGAAGTAATGGGTTTTGACTGAGTTTGCTAATTAAAAAAAAAAAACCCACTTTGGATTTTAATTGTGATGTGGGAGCTGTAGTAACAAACATTTGGATGTTTATAGACATTTCCATTCTAGTAAATAAACACAGTAAGAATATCATTCCAGAAGAAAAAAAAAAAACCAAAAAGTAATCCCATTTGAAGGTCACACTATTTTTTATAACAATATTAATATCTATGTGTTTCATGTATTAAAATATATATTTGGAATACACACATACAAACATACACACACATTTTTTAAAATATATTTGAAACATAGTCTTGCTATGTTGTCCAGACTATCTTCAAAGTCCTGATCCTTTTTGACTTTGACTCCACAGTATAAAACTGCAGTCAGGTGCTATCACACCCAGTTTGGAATTCTTTCTTATATAAAAACACAAAACAGGTATGGAACTCATTTGTTTTGAAACTTTATAGTCATTTTAAAGATTTCTGGTGGTGGCGCACGCTTTTAATCTCAGCAGGACTTGAGAGGCAGAGGCGGAGGCAGAAGCAAGAGAAACCCTCTCTAGAAAAGCCAAAATAAAAAAATAACAACAGAAAAGATTTCTAATATAACTAACTTTATGGCACTGGGTGGGTTGCTTCTTCTAATATTGAAACCAGTAAGGATTGCTGTGGCAAATCAAACCTTATATGTAAAATTATAAATGATTTATTCTCATAAAAACACTAAAACACTTTAGCAGAGTAAGAAACTGTAAGTATGTAAAGAGTTATCATCTCCCATTATGAAACATAAAACAATGTCAATCCACTGTGCCTCCTGCCTCTGCCTCCCAAGGGCTGCAGTAGAGGCACATACTGGGCCAACATTTTTATTCTAAAGAGACGCGTGTGTGCACATGCGCAGGTCTGTAAAGGCCAGAAGTCAACTCTGGGTGGGTGTTCCCAGGAGCTATCCACTCAGTGTTTTCAGTTTTTGTTTCTGAGCCAAGCCCCCTCCTGGGACCTGGGGCTCACCGGTCAGTCTAGGCAGATCCTGGGACCTGGGGCTCACCGGTCAGTCTAGGCAGATCCTGGGACCTTCCTGCCCTCAGCACTCCTGACCCCTCGCTTCCATACCACCAGGACTCAGACTATAAACCTTCACCATACGGTGTTTTACAGGGGTGTTGGGGAATGAACGCAGGCCTTCATGCTTATGTGGTGAGCACTTCGCTGAACTGTCTCACTTAGCTGTAGAGTGTGTTTGTTAATTAATCTGTATTGTTTTGTCCCTATTTTGCTTTCACCAAGTGTAACACTAAATCAAGACTATTTGTTTTTGTGGGTTGTTTTTTTTTTAAGTCACCTGAGGATTGCACTTTTTTGTAAATAATCATCTAAATTACTTCATTCTTAATTATAAGGGTATCTCCATGTTTAGTGTAAATTAAAAGGTTCTATTCACAAAACGAGAATAATTTGATACTAATAAATAATGAACTCATTTTTCTATACCAAATGAAGACAGTCACTTCTAAGTATTAATTTAACATAACAAAGCCTTCTCTACTAGACTGCCAAAGAGCACTTGAAGGTTATATAATAGAACACTAAAATTTTCAGTTATCTGACAAGGACCCAAAATTTCTTCTGGGAAACAAAATATTTCTGTTGTTTGTTTTTCCAGACAATGTCTCACAATATAAACCAGGATGGCCATGAACTGACAGAGATCTGCCTGGCAAACACAGTTTAAACCATAAATGAAAACAAAATAACCAGTTAATTCTGAAAAGAGTACTCTTGTCACAAATGAATAGGTCTCGTTTATTAGGTTCATAGAAAACTCTTAACTGTATAAAACTTACAGGGAAAAATGGCCATATTTGAAAACAGCTAAAAGGATCAAAGTAGAACACAGAATCGTAATGAGCAGCGTCACAGAGCACACTAAAGAGGTGTGAATAGTCAGTCCCACGGGAACCTGTACTGTCAGATTCTTAAGTATCTGTGGAGAGAGGGGAACAGAAAATGAGACATTCGGGTACTCATCTATGGACAGGTCATCTACTTCAAGCTCCTACCTTTCAAGGCCTAAGAACATCTCACAAGAGGGGCAGACAGAGTGCAAGAGCCAGAGATGTGGAAGACAGCTGTAAAATGCACACTTCTGGACATGCTACGGCTGTTACTCTGTCAGCTCACAGCAGCTGGAGTTACCCCTGAGGCCCCCCTGTTACTGAAGAAGCCGTGTAACCGAGGATGGCCTTAAGCCTTAAACCTCTCGTCTTCCTGAATGGATCTGCACTGCTTTTCCTTGCCATTTCACACCCACACAAAGGGCGCCAGCTATGTTGTATTCTGAACCAATGAGGCATGGCACTGCTCTACACCACCAGCTCCCAGTGACTTTACCTACTGTGGCCATCAGTAGCAAAGAAACAATATTAAAACAGCCAAAGTGTTCTGCATTAGAATATAACTGCAAACCCTTTACATACAGCAGACAGACTTTGAAATGAGGCAGTACTATTTGAGAGCAGTGTGAAGCATCTTACTGATTTGTACCGCATGTTTTTCCACTGGCAGATCTCCTCACTCTTCAAAGCACAAGGAGCTGCTACTTCTGACTGAGCCCAGCATTTCAAAACTGGGAACTCTGGAAAACAAAGGGGGGGGGTATACAAGATGTCAGAAAACTTCTATTTAGATTCAAGGCTACAGCTATCTTGCTATGACCAGGAGTCTCTCCTGTGGACCCATCTGTCAGAGGCTGGTACGCTGGTGTCCTTTCTTACGTGGCTGCCTAAGACATATGAAGTTGCAGTGGTTATCACAGAATCAAAACATGGTTTGTTAACAAATTCCACTAAAAATGCAATGTTACCTGTTTTTGAAGGATCACTCCAGAAAAGAAAAGAAAAAGACCTATTGTTTCAAAAACCTGTTCTGTAGTATCCGAATTATATTCAGAAAAGTACACATCGTCAGTATACAGCCTGATAAATTTCCATATCAAACACCCCTGTGAAGAACGTGCAGATCAAAGCCAACAGGATCAGAATTCTGTGTTTTCTCAGGAGAAAAACTTCTTCAAAGTTTATTTAGATAAGTAATGGTGTCATTCAGAGGAACAGAAAACGAGTGAATAAAGAAAGTAAGCGGAGTGAAGTCTTGATGCTCACTCACATCAGAGACAAGGGAAGATTAAAACCCCCTCTCTGCTAGTCAATAGTAACAACACTGTGGAGACTAGGAGACATCAAAATCTGAAAGAGCTTTGCAAACTAAAGAAAAGGCCTCGGTTCTGAGGCACTAGGAAGAAATAATCAAAGAAGAGGACTTTCAGTCTTATTTCGCTGTTTGACAATTTCATGTAGCCTAAATGGCCTTAAACTCACTACGGAGCCAAAGATGGTCTTTAACTCCTGATCCCTGATGCTTCTGCATACCAAGTTCTACAAGCATACAAACATCTGGCTTTTCCCCCATTGTATTTTTGAGACAGGACCTCAAATGCCTTCAAACTCTTGATCCTTCTATCTCAGCCACTGGGATTAGAGGTATGCACCACCAAGTCCAGCAAGGATAGTTTTATAATTTACCCAAATCTCCACATAAAACAGAACTGTAGAGTGAGCCCCAAAGCACATGAACAATGTCTTTCACCAATGTAGGTGAGCAAGCACCCCACAGATACAGTACCCCACAAACACAGTACCGCACAAACGCAGCACCCCACAAACACAGTACCCCACAAACACAGTACCCCACAAACATAGTACCCCACAAACGCAGTACCCCACAAACGCAGTACCCCACAAACACAGTACCCCACAAACATAGTACCCCACAAACGCAGTACCCCACAAACACAGTACACCACAAACGCAATACCCCACAAACACAGCACATGACAGAGGAAACAAAGCACAAAAGTCTCGAAGCCCAGTGAGCCATCCTAAGAATGGACAGCAGGACTGGACTCTGCAGTTGAGAACATTCGCTCTTCTTAAAAAGGACCCAGGTTCAGTTCCCAGCATCCAGATAGCAGCTCACAGCCATCCATAGGCAAGTAATTGGTACATATACATACATGAAGGCAAACACTCATACACGAAATATAGCTAAAAACAGAGCAGAATGCAGCAAAGCAGAGACAGATCACTATAAAAAGGAGAAACCATCAGAGTATAGCAACGCCACCGCTCAGGAGTCTGAGGCAAGAGGATCGTCAAGACTGTCAAGGCTGGGCTGTAGCTACAAAGCAAGTTTAAGGCAAGAGTGGCCCACGTAGGAAGAGCTTATCTCATTCCCTTCCCCTAAAAAGAGAAATGGCCAGTTATTCCATGTCTACTCATAAAAGAACAATGTCACCTATGAAAAAGGAGCCATACATGAGTGAATCTGATCCTATCTCTGAAATCACCAGCCACTTCCAGGAAATAAGAATTACATGAGCTCAATCAGAAAAGCCAGAACATGTCTTCACATCAATTGGCCTTCCAAAGGACCTTCAAAACAAAGGGAGATACACCCGGGCATTGTGGCATACACTTTTAATCCCAGCTGGAGAGATGGCTCAGCGGTTAAGAGCACTGACTGCTCTTCCAGAGGTCCTGAGTTCAATTCCCAGCAACCACACAGTGGCTCACAACCATCTGTAATGGTGTCTGATGCCCTCTCTTGGTGCATCTGAGGACAGCTACAGAGTATCCATATATAAAATAAACAAACAAATCTTTAGCAGAGTAATTGTGGCACATACCTTTAATCCCAGCACTTGGGAGGCAGAGGCAGGTGGACTTCTGAGTTCGAGGCCAGCCTGGTCTAGAGAGTGAGTTCCAGGACAGCCAGGGCTACACAGAGAAACCCTGTCTTGGTAAAAAACAACAAAACAAAACGGGGGGGAGGGGAGGCGGGGACTACAAACTAAGGAGTCTTAATAGAAACAACACGGGTTTTGTTGTTGTGTTGTTTTGTTTTTTAAAAGACAGACTAAATTACAGTATTTAAGAATAGTGCCCATTCAGTCAGGGGTGGTGAGTGGTGGTGCAGCACGCCTTCAATTCCAGCGCTCAGGAGGCAAAGGCAGGCAGATCCCTGAGTTCCAGGACGGCCACTGCTACACTAAAAAACCCTGTCTCAAAAACACCAGGAACAAAAGTATGCCCATTACAAATTGACGGTTGGGGATGGAGAGAAGGCTCAGAGGTTAAGAGCACCTCCTGCTCTTCCAGACAACCTGAGTTTGGTTCCCAGCATGGTCGGTGGCTCACAATTGCCTTCAACTGCGGCTCCTCCAGGGAATTCCACACCGGCTTCTGGGTGCTTTGGGTGTTGTACTCAGAGGTTCACATACATACACACACACATACACACCCAACACACAGACACACATACATAAAATCTTAGAATAAAAGAGGAAGCAAGTGTTGAGTGAGTGAGCTCATCCTAGAGCACAGAGGAAACTGATAGAGAAGAACACATGGAATAGCTGTGGGGCGGGGAAGGTCTGTTACTCTTTAAATAAAAAATAAAAATAAAAAGTAGAGCAGGATGGTGGTGGCTCACACCTTTAATCCCAGCATCTGGAAGGCAGAGGCAGGCTGATCTCTGAGTTCAAGGCCAGCCTGGTCTAAGTTGAGTTCCAGGACAGTCAGGGGCTGTTACGCAAAGAAACCCTGTCTCAAAAACAAAACAAAACAAAACAAAACAACAAACTATTACATTTGTGTGTGTGTGTGTGTGTGTGTGTGTGGTGTGCGCCCGCACATGTGCACTATGCACAATGCACAATGTGGAGGTCAGAGCAGGTCTTGGCACTCATGCAGGTGGTCAGGCCTACCAGCAGCATCTTGCCTGCTGAGCTATCTTACAGGTGGTCCTTATAGGCAGGCACCTGCCTTACAACAATCCACTAAATCACAGAAGTGTGTGGTTTTCTGTATGAGTTTAAAATTGTAACAAAGTTACAAAGGAAGATGCATTTGCCCTTTCTGCCCTTGACTAAGCCGTGCACCTCTCCTCTTGTTTTCAGCCCTCACCTTGGTCACAGTACATTAGTAAGTCGGGGTTGTTGACCACAATGAGGGTGTCTCCATCTTTCCTGTGCGGCCGGTGGTAGCGATAGTGCACAGGTAAAAAGGCCTGGAAGCAGTCGATGCACTGTGTGTCCTGCCGGGCATAAATGAGGACTGCAGACTCATTCGACAAATAGTTGGGGGCTTCTATGTTAAAACTTTCTGATACCATCACTGCCTGTGGGAGAGAAAACAAGCATCAGTCAAGGAAAAAATACAAATGAAGAAAAATAAAAAACACAAAAAGTAAACCCAGAGACTGCTGTACACACGGGCAGAAGCATCAGCTGTACCCTGCCATAGGCCATTCCTCGAGTGTACGTAGAGAACACAGGATATGATGCATGATAATAAAAGTAGACCAGGGAACAACTATTGACAGACACCGGCCAGCTTGTGTTAGGCTAAAATGACTGGTGCCAGCCCGGCCATTTCCTGTTTTTTGTTTTTTGTTTTGTTTTTTGTGAAGACTGTACTGAGTTAAGACAGAGCAGTGCAGGCAGGAAGCCAAGAGAAGATCAGTCACTTTCTAGGGTGCGTAGAGAATGGAAACAATTTTTTATTTTTGAGGTGCTGAGGCTCAAGACCAGGGTGTTATACACTCCAGGCAAGGGATCTCCCACTGAGCAACATTTAACCACTTACAATAAATTACATTCTCTCTCTCCTCCCTCCCTCCCTCCCCCACCACAAGAGCAGCTCACTGTTTAGCTAAGGCTGGATTAGAACTGACTCTGCAGCTCAGGCTGGCCTTTAGCCTGCAATTCTCCTGCCTCACCCTTCCAAGTGCTAAAACTGTAGGTATGCACCAAACAGGAAATGACATTTTTTTTTTAAACTCAGAGAGATGGTTCCTTAGATAAAAAGCTTGCTAAACAAGTCTGACCACGTAACTTCAAACTCTGGCGTACGAGGTGGAAGGAGACAGCAGACTCCACAGGTTCCCACGGGGCTAAAGAGAAGGCTTAGTGGTTAAGAGCATCTGCTTCTCTATCCTGTAGGCCATCATTCGAATCCTAGCTTCCATGATGGAGCCACACAAATGCCTGCAAACTCTAATTCCAAAAGATCCAACACCATGTGCGGACACTACACATGAATGCGCACTCGAGTGCGCACGCGCACACACACACACACACACACACACACACACACACACACACAAATCACTAATAAAAATATAAACAAATCTTTTTTAAAAGTTGTCCTCCGAGCCGGGCAGTGGTGGCGCACGCCTTTAATCCCAGCATTTGGGAGGCAGAGGCAGGTGGATTTCTGAGTTCGAAGCCAGCCTGGTCTACAGAGTGAGTTCCAGGACAGCCAGGGCTACACAGAGAAACCCTGTCTCGAAAAACCAAAAAAAAAAAAAAAAAAAAAGTTGTCCTCCGACCTCTGCATGTCTGCCATGGAATGCACACCTATACTAAATAAAACAGGTGCTAGAGACAGAGGGCGCAGTGTTTAAGAGTTCTTACATGGGACTTGACTTCAGTTTGGTTCACATGCCCATGTTGGTCAGCTCACAACTGCCTGTAACTCCAGTTCCAGGAAATCTAATCCCTGTTCTGCCCTCCACAGTCACCCGCACATACATGCACATATCTACACAACACACACACACACACACACACACACACACACACACAATTAAAAATAAAATAAAGCTTTAAAAAATAAAATAAAAAAATATGTGTTTTTAAAACTGTGCTAAGATCCCAGCATGGTGATGTACACCTTTAATTCCAGCACCTGGGAGATAGAAGCAGGCGGATTTCTATGAGTTCAAAGCTAGCCTGGTCTACATAATGAGTTCCAGGCCATCCAAGGTTACACAGTGAGACCATGTCTCAAAAAACAAAACTAACCGAGCAAAAATAAAATGTGTTTAGAACCATTTTAAAATAAATATTCTAAGCCAAGCATGGTGCACACATCTATAATCCCAGCATTTAAGAGGCTGAGCCGAGATTACGGCAAGTTCAATGTTACCCAGGGCACCTAGTGAGCAAATTCCAGGTCAATCTAGACTACTGTGTCTCAAAAAAAAAAAAAAAAAGGTTCATATTCTACACTAAGAGAGAAAATACAGAGATGCAGGCATTTGTTATCATTGAAATCTGCATACACATAGATATTCCTGGCTGGCCTGGAACCCTCCGTAGACTAGGCTGCCTTCTAACTCACAGATCTCACCTGCCTCTGCCTCCTGGGTGTCGGAGCTTAATTACCACAGCTGGCTGTGGCTGCATTCTGATATTTGCAAATCTAGTATAATAGAAAACAGAATTATTGCAGACAGCATAAGCGAGAACTAGTGAAATTCTGTGTTATAATGTATTTACTTAGCAATACTCATATGACATATATTCATATATCTGCGCATGTACACCCAGAGATACTGCCGAGTGTGTATATGGATATGTGCGCACGAGTGCACATACACAGACTCATGCGCTCCTCTCTTTCTTTAGATTTTCTATGCAAAGCTCTGATACACCTCAGAGACACCACCAGCATTAACTCCCTGCCGCGGCTAGCACTATAATGTTCCTATCTGGCTGTGACAGCAAGCCCCATGCGCTTCTTACATGTTCCCTCCCTCCTACCCACAGGAATAAGAACCCACTAGCAAATGTCAGGGTTATAGACAGACTTAGGAATCACGGAAGGACCTCGGAAGTGACCACATTAAACCACAGTCTCAAGAAGGAGATTTACCAAGTATTCAGCCACTACTTCAATAATTTAATGGCCACAAGGGAGCTCATTCCTTTAAAGCTTATCCTACCTACTGTTGAAAGGGTATTTGTTTCCATAAGTGGAAACTTTATGTACTGGCCTATAATACGGGTTGTTCTTGCTTATGACCTTGCAATAATTCTGCTCCCTATTCTACAGGCATCATCAGGTCCTCCAGGAGCCAGAGTTTACAGGCAGCTGTGAACTGGAAACCAAAGGACAGTAATTACTATTACCACTAAGCCATTTCTTGGCCTCTTCATTTGCTCTTCTTAAAGGAGCCTAGCTGAGATCTCTGTGTGTGTGTGTGTATGTGTGTATGTGTGTGTGTATGCATGTGTGTATGCATGCGTGTGTACGTATAACACACATGTACACATTTGGGTACTAAGAGGACAACCTCAGGTGCCGGCCCTTGACTTCCAACTTACTTGGGACACTGCTATGCCTGCCTAGCTGGATTGAGAGCTTCTGGGAATCACCTTCAATCCTCCTCTCTCTGTCTCCCTTCTCCCCACAGAAGCACCGGGATTAGACACTTGCTCTTCAGCATCTGGATTTTACATGAGTTGTGGGGACTTGAACTCAGGTCTTCATGCTTGTAGAGCAAGTGATTCCACCCACTAAACCTTCTCTCCAGACCCTTATTTATTTGAGAGCTTTCTTCTTTCTTATATAGTCATTTAGCACTATGAATTTCTTCCTAAGTAGTTTTAACAGCAATCTACTAATTATGACATTGTATTTTTACTTTTCTTTAATATACTATTTTTCATTTCCCCTAGAAATATGTTATTAGTCCCCAAATACTTGAGGTCTGGAAGATGCCTCAATGTGTAAAATACTCACTAAGCAAACTTGAGGACCTGAGTTCAGCTTTCTAGAACCCACACAAAAGCCAGACCAGTCCTGCTATCTGGAGGCCTAGAGCTGGTAAGGGATGGGAGGGGAGACAGGTAGATTCTGGTCTGGCTGGCCAGCCAGTCTAACCAAAAAGGACCACGCCCCAGGCTCAGGGAGACCCTGTGGCAGGAGTAGCAGGTGTGTCCCTATTGGAGGAGGTGTGGATCATAGGGATCACGAGGGGAGGAGCAGGCTTTTAGGTTTAAAAGCCCGCACAAACACTAACGTGTGTTCTGCCTCCTGCTTGTGGATGTGCTCTCAGCTGTTGGTCCAGCAGCGCGCCATAGATCCTGGAACTGTAACTCCAACTAAACTTTCGTTTATAAATTGTCTTGGTAACGGTGTTTTATCACGGCAATAAGAAAGTGATAGAGACCCAGCCACAAAATATAAGAGGGAGAGATAGAGGAACACATCCTATGTCAACCTGTGGCCTTCACACATGCACATACGGAGCATGCACACATGCAAGGACACGTATACAGCAAACACGAAAGTGTCTTTCCTATTACCAAAGCTGACCGCTATCATCTCCTCAGAGGCTGAGACACACATGTATACATTAACTTTCTTAGTCACTACCTATGAACTATACCCCTGAAAAGCATTTAACTACCTCAGATTGGTTGGCTTAGTCCTGACACCTGTCACTCCTTTGAAGAATATGCCTACGCTACTGCAAAAAAGTACTTTAAAAACTTTAACAGAGCTACAATGTTGTTTTAGCTACCATCTTACCTTAATCTACATCCTAGCTTTCCTATATTAATTTCTTTTTAAAAATTCCCCATTATATGTACCTCTGTCATGTTTCTTTCTCGTAGTGAAGCCAACTCATATGGGTCCACAAAGAGTCCTGTTGGAATGTAATGTTTAATCAAGAGCCGGCAGGTCTGTAAGTCCTCAATACTTTCTCCAAATTTCACTTTTATTATAAGGTCTCTGTAAGACAAGGATAAAGTAAATCTCTGCACTCAGTTATTAAATAAGATAGATTTATATTACATTCATAATAGCATAGACACTATATTTAGAATTCATTTTCTAAAAGTAGATTATTGTGTCAAATGAAATATTTACACCACAACTCATGCCATGAGCCATAGCACAGTGCTGGTGTGAAAACAGAAGAAGATCAATGTGAAGGAATAAAATCCAAAAGTAGTCACACCCATGTTCGTGTTTCCCAGAGAAGAACCAGTAGGATTTGATGGGGAAAGCAGTGTCTTTCAACAACGGTACTGACTCTGCTAGTCTACGTAGGAAAAGACTGATGACTTCATAAGCATCTACAAGAATTAACTTAGGTCTGGAGATGCTTAGTGCTTAAGAGAGTGCTGCTCTTGCCGAGGACCCGAGTTCAGTTTCACACCCATGCCAGGTTGCTCACGCAGCCTGTAACTCTAGCTCCAAGAGACTAGACGCCTCCCTTCAGGCAGGCACCTACACTCACACATGCCCACAGGTCCACACACTCCTGCACTCATGTACACATGCCCACAGGTATACACACACCTGCATTAATGTACACATGCCCACAGGTCTACACACACCTGCATTAATGTACACATGCCCACAGGTATACACACACCTGCACTCATGTACACATGCCCACAGGTCTACACACACCTGCATTAATGTACACATGCCCACAGGTCTACGCATTCCTGCACTCATGTACATACCTACAGGAATACACAGCTGCACACACTTACCCACAGGTACACACACTTACACTCATATACACATACCTACAGGTATTCACACACATGCATACACATACACTAACACACACACCTACCTGGACTCATGTATACCTATCCACAGGTGCTCATACACACACACACACATACACACACACACATATAAACATACGGTAAGTCTTTTTGCTTGTTTTGTTTTTCAAGACAGGGTTTCTCTGTGTAGCCCTGACTGTCCTAGAATTCATTCTGTAGAACGGGCTAGCCTCAAATTCACAGACATCTACCTGCCTCTGCCTCCTGACTGCTGGCATTAAAGACAGGCACTACCATACTTGGCTAAAATACGTCTTCTTTAAAAATTAGTTTAAGCCAGGAGGTGTCTCAAAAAACAAAAATAAAATTAAAAAATAATTAATAAAAAATAATAAAAATTAGTTTAAAATAGGTTACGAACTGGGGGAGGAGGGTACCATCTATAATTTCAGCACTTAGGCCAATACAGAAGGATTTCTGAAAATTTAAATCCAGTTTACGATATTTGGTGAGACCTTATCTCAAAACAAGCAAAACGATGACATAAAATAAGATGTGTAATTGTCCCAGCTTTCTGTCCAGAGGCAGATTCTGGACTACAGTGCAGAGGAGGTCCAAATGCAGCACGGTGCTTTGCTTAAGGAAGCAGCAAAATAGGTCACCGGAGGCTAGAGTGGCTGGAAGCCACAGGGTTAAGTCCAGAAAAGAGTGCATCCTAAAATCAAATAAACAAATAAAATCTAAAAATCCAGATAGAAATTCCTGAACGCTAAGATGAAAGTCCAGAAGCCTGAGCAAAAAAAGTGACCAAGGAGCTGGAAACGAAGGCATTCCAAAACTCCATGCATGATCAGAAAGCATGCAAGTTCTGACCAGTCAACACAAGCATGGGATACAGACCCCAACAGGAAAAGGTCTTAGATAAGTTAGCCTCAAAGCGAAGACCTCCGTAACTTTATAACTAAACAAAAGAAAACAAGAGCTACAAACGACAAAGCGTTGACAGGGTCAGAATTCATCATATGCTCCTGAACACGTAAAGAGTCAAGACAACGTGAGCAACAGCAAGAACAATACCAGTCAACACCGAGAGGACCTGCTGTTTCTGTCTCGTCATGTGAATGTCCAGTGCTACCTTTAGATCTGGTCAGCAAGAAGGTCACTACCTACCAGGTGTGGCCTCTTGTGCGGGTTAGGTGTTTCGTTTTGTCTTTATTATTTATTATCTATTAGTCTACTTAACACAAGCTAGGGTCACATGGGAGGAGGCAACTTTAACTGAGAAAATGCTTACATAAGGTCTGTTGGGGGGCTTTCTTAACTGATTGATGTGAGAGGGCGCAGCCCACTATGGGCGGTGCAACCCCTGGCCAGCTGTACTATGAAGCAAACTGTGCAAGCCGTGCAGAGCAAGCCAGTAGGCAGCACACTCTTCTACGGCCTCTCCTTCAGTTCCTGCCTCTGGGTTCCTGCACTGACCTCCCTTGGTGACAGACTGACCTGAGAGTTGTGAGATGAAATAAACCCTTTCCTCCCCATGTGGCTTTTGGCTCACAGTGTTTAATTGCAGCACTAGAAACCCTAACGTAAGACATACTTCACCCTTGTACCTCCAGAAATGGGGTCAAAGCAAACCTCTTTTCTTTGATATCATGAAATGGAATGGTAAGTGGATCTTAAAAGTCTTTTTAAGAGACTGGAGACGTGACTCAGAATAAGCACATCTGTTGTTCGTACAGAGACCAGGGCTTGATTCTCAGCACCCACGTGGTGGCTCACTACTGTCTGTGACTCCAGTTCCGGAGTATCCAATGCCATCCATCTTCTGTCCTCCATGGGTACCAAGCATGCTTGTGGTACACACACACACATACATGCAGGCAAAACATACACAGAACGAATGAATCTAATACATTTAAAGTATCTGTAAATATACCTAATATGTCCAAGGATTTAAAGATAAGCAAAAACTTAACGAGGGAAAGGGAAGTATTTTTAATAATTATTTATTTTGTGTGTGTATATATGTGCAGGCATGCTCTTGCCACGGTTAACATGTGGAGGTCACAGGACAACTTGTGGGAGTCAGCTCTCTCCTTACGCCATGTTAGCCCTGGGGCAAGCACCTTTACCTACTGTGCCATTTCACTGTCCAAGTCTGTTTTTAATTTTTAAAGACGTAAAATTTCTGAATACCTAACTAAAAGCAATTAAAGACCGAATAATGAGAGACCAAGGAGTCAGTGACAGCAACAGAAAAGTATGAAAACTGGAACATAAAAAGAAGGAAAACCAACAGAAAGAAAAAAGACTGGTAGCGAAGAAGGAATGGGGCAGTAAACTCGAAGTAATAGCACACAATCTAGTAACTACTGAAATGGTAAATAAACCACGTTCAGTAAACCAGGCTGGCCTCCAACTCAGAGATACGCCTGCCTCTGTATGCCACCACTGCAGGCTAGTCTTTTATTTCTTAATTTAAGAGTCTATGTAATAGGAAAATTGTTAACATGGCAAGAAGTAATCTTTTTTAAAAGTAAGATAATTAATATTAAAAATAAAAGAAAAATAAGCCAGGAATCACAGTATAAAGTCTAAGTCAGATCAACATAAGTTTCAAGCCAACTTGAACTACACAGCAATACTTTGTCTCAAGAAAGAAAAATAATAAAAAAAATGAAGACATATAAAATTAAATAAAATCACACACACACACACGTATGAACACAGCAAGCAACTCTTTCTCCATTGTTATTTTAATAACCTAATCATATCAAAGTATGAACCACATGTGACAGATCTTTAAGAAACTTTAAGAAAGCCAGGCTCGGTGGCACACATCTGTAAGCCCCGCCCTTGGGTGGATGAGCAGGAGGATCAAGAGTTCCAGGTTATCCCAAGCTACAAGGCAAGTTTGAGGCCAGCCTGGACTATATGAAACCTTGTCTCAAAACAAACAAGAAAAAAAATGAAATAAATTTTTAGTTTATCCCTATTTCAACTATTAATTTCTTGCTGCAAATTATGAGACAGTAGTTTAATGTAAGTAGAAATCAGCGGGCAACCTACCTGTGGAAACCATCTTTCAAAAATTCTTGCCGCAAAATAATTTCAGAACAAGTGGGTCTTATACCTATAAAAATCAAGACATTAAAATGAAAATATAATCAGGGAAAGAAATCTTAAATAGTTAGAAACAACTAGAGTAAGCTTTACTTTACTTGCTAGAAAAGTCTAATCACCTAACAGCCCAAGGTCAAAAATTTAAATGTAGGCAGTTTCAGCTACATAGAAATCTTCTTCCACTTCCGGTAGTACATCACTGAGGTAGAGAATCCCACTGGAGTTGGCTTGTCTGTTTTCCATCATTTAATAGCTGTGTCTTTGAGTAAGACCAGTCCTCTCTGTGGTTGTTCTAGGCACTTAATACATGTAGAAGCAGTCAGAAAAGTGCTCCATACACAAAGGACAGTGTTCATGTGACCTTAAGACATACATTATCCTGGCTCATCAAATCATGTTTGATACATGATACAGCAACTTCTGTATTTTTTTTTTTTTTTCGAGACAGGGTTTCTCTGTGTAGCCCTGGCTGTCCTGGAACTTACTCTGTAGACCAGGCTGGCCTCGAACTCAGAAATCCACCTGCCTCTGCCTCCCAAGTGCTGGGATTAACAGCGTGCGCCACCACTGCCCTGCAACTTCTGTACTCTTATGTCCACATCTACAAGTCTTAGAAGATTGTACACTGATACTTTGTAAAGATGTTGGGAGAGTTTGAAAAAAAAAAAAAAGGCAAGAAAATGAGGGGCCCGTGAAAATTCAAAGACTTCACACTTGGAATAAACAAATCTTCAGAAACTGATTCCATGTTTATTTTGGTCACTAAAACTATTAGTGACTAAAAATTCAAGACTGGTGAGATGGCACACACCTTTGGTCTCAGCACTCCGCTTGGTCTACCTACCAAGTTCCAAGACAGACCCTTTCTCAAATATCAAAAATTAAGAAAGAAAGAAACAAATAAAAAAAAACAAAAAAAACCCTAAAGATTCAGTAGCCAGGTACCGTGTTATAAAACACTGGCTAGAAATGTGTGGGGAGAACATTAAAACAGTGTGAATCACTGACGAATCTGTTACTCAGTAATGTGAAGCCAGGAGAATAAACAGCTGGGAGATGCATGAGGGGCCTACCAACAATACGAAAGAGAGTCAAGAGATGCTGGGGACAAACTGCAGGGAGAAAGAGATGGGGGGGAAAGCTCATGTTGGGGATGAAGAGCTGTCTGGAAGTAGCTTAGTGAACTCCAGGGTTGCAGTTTTCAGGAGTCACCCATTTTGTCTTTCTAGTGATGCAGCTTCTTTTGAGTTATCCCTGCTCCTAGTAAGCAACCCTTCACCCATACTCCTACTAGTAACCCCAATAAAAAATTCATTGGTTTACCAGATTGGACACTGGTACAAATGTTACCTTTCTGGAGTGAGCAGGTTGCGTGTGTGCGCGTGCATGTGTGTGCGTGTACGTGTGCGTTTCCCTGGGAAGTGGGTCATATACACACCACCTCACCCCTTCTCCTATACAGGCTGTTTGGGCATTCTCACACTTTGCTGGACGCCAAAGGTTCGCTGACTGTCAGGCAGCACAAAGCATCTTCAGAGGTACCATAAACATCCCAAGATACTTCGTGGCTGGCTGTACTTGTTTGGTACTTTAGTCACAGCGTGGCCAGTCCCGCCTTGGAAAGACAAAGCCTGGCTCTGAAGTCCGGAATGGAACACCCAGGAAAGATCACAAGGAAGGAAGAGCGCACAGGGCCTTTGTTGCCAACCTCCTCCAGCCTCGGGTTCCCCAGGCGCCGCGGGTGCTCCCCACCTCCGCCCCAGCTCCGCAAACGCTCGCTCAGTCCCCTGACCTTTACCAGCAAAGAAGGGGGCGTCGCTGAAGTTCGCGGCGAGCCTGCCGACTAGCCCAGCTGCCCAGAGGAGCAGCCAGGCCACAGAGCTGGCAGCCAGGACGCCGGAGCCCGATGCCCGCCCGAGAGGGGCGCGCGGGGCGATCTGCGGTCACGGAAGGAATCTGAGCACGCCGGGCGTGTTCCCACCTTCCCCGATGACCGCGACAGAACGCCGCCTGCGCTATCACCCTAGGATCCCCCTTTAACTCCAGGTTCCCGAGAGGCCTGCCCCCTGGCCCCGCCCCTCGTTATCCCTGTCGGGGCGGGGCGAGAGGCTGCGCAAGCGCAGTCCTCGCGCCCCTGTTGCCTAGGGAACGATCCTTGGGGCGCCCTGGCGGGCCTCTGGACCCGGCGAACTCGCCACGCTCAGTCCCGCTTCCTGTCTACAACCGGATGCGTGCGGGCTGGGCCCCCTGCCTCTGAGTTCACCCCATGGTTACTCCTGTAGGCTACGGCTGTCGCCGCTTCCTGCAGCGTCAGGCTCCACCTCGCCTCAAAGTCGATCTAAGTGCTCCTCTGTGCAAAGCGGTAGGATGGAAACCACCCCTTCACTGCTGTTCAGATGTTCACTTCCTGTACTTCTTCGAGGGTAAGAAGGGTCGCGTAGGGTATGAATCGGGAACTCTGTATCCCCTAGGTGCTGTGGGGAACACAGTCATTGATCCCTGGTAGGAAACGTATATCAGGTAAAAGTACATTAGGTAAATGTGATGTCTTTCCCATTTGCTGAATGTGTTAGCTGACTTTGAGAGTGCTGGTGCTGAACGGCAGATCAGAAGGCTGCGAGGTCTCAAAAGTGGGAAGATAGTGTAGTATAGCATTATAAACAGGCTATTAAAATATGGACAAAAAAAAAAAAAAAAAGCACTCGGTAAACAGAGACAGTCAGATCTCGGAGTTTGAGGCCAGCCTGGTCTACAGAGTGAGTCCAGGACAGCCAGAGCTACACAGAGAAATCCTGTCTTGAAACAACAACATAATAATACATTAAAAGGAAAACTTTATAAGCAAGACCTTACATTATTATCAACTCTATTCACAAGTGTGGCCATTTGCTTGTGTTTGCAGACCATATAGTGTCTAGAAAGTTCTAGAAAGTTTACTAACATCACACTTTAGTGAGGTGAACTGGGAAGAGTGTCTGATCATTGACTCAGATCAAAGGTAAAGAAAGCACAGCAGCATGAAAATCAGGTCTTTATAAAAAAAATAAAATAAAAATAAAGACTACTCAATACAAAAAAAGAAAGAAAGAAAGAAAGGCAGCTTTCATTATGACTGACCTCAGAGGAGTAAAAATCTCACATCTTCAGTAGGGGTGAGAATGCAGATTCTGATCCTATATGATAAATCTACTTGGCAACCTTAAAATTTGCATTTTAATACAGGAAATCATATGTATGATATAAAACTAAGCTGTAGCTTATATGTATTTATATTTATGCATATATGAATGTATCTATGCATATATGTATGTATGTATATGTATGTATACATACAGATAGCTAGAAAAAAGAACAGAAGTTAGAAGGACATTTCATTTTCTCCTCTCCTTTATCCCTGTTTCTATAATGAACAAATATAATGTTAGTTACTTATACAGTGTACGTGTGGTTGTCCCCCGACAGTAAGTTTATGAAGATATGTTTACCTTATGCTGCCTTACCTCAACAATTTCAACACTGGCAAATCAGAGCCACTATGTAATTGTAAGAATCTAAGCAATTCTTATAATTGAGTATACTTTGCTACTGAGGATAGAGAAGGAACGAGAGAGCAGAAAGTATTAATCTGAAAATATCTGGGTTTCTTATACCTGAAAAACTACTGGAGTAGGACAAATGAGCAGCAGTAAAAGCCACATAAACATTACTGTTTTGAATATGGAGAGGCTGATTACCTACACACACACCCCTTTTTTCTTTCTTGAGAGGTAAGGGAACACTCAAACAGCTGTCCTGGAACCCAGGGCAATCCTACTGTTTTGACCTTCTGAGCTCTGGAACATGCCTGTTCAGATCTGCCATTTTAACTGTGATTGATCCTTAGGTTGTCACTGGTCAGCTGGCTGGGGTCATTTGGCTCTAGCTGGATAGAACTCATGAGTAGAAGTTCCCCAGCCTCTTAGTGTCCAAGGCCTGGACTAGCACACTAGATGATTACAATTCCAGGCAGTGAGAGGTAGGGACTTAGGGCTCCTGGTTTTAGAAGCTGGTGACACATGGCTCTGGGTGCTCGGGTTGGATTCTATTGGCATCCATTTGGCAAGCATTTGCCAGATAATGTAACGTTCAGCATCCAGCAGCTGTGAGTGGCACCAGCAGACAACATCTGCTGGACTGAGAACTCCTGGGGGCCTTGAATTTTGAAACACTCCATTCCTGCAATGGCTAGTATTATCGCTTAAGGCCCAGAAGCCTCCTAAAGCTCTTCAGCACCTAGTTCTCACAGCTTCCTCTGCCTCTACTCCAGTGTTTCCACTTTGGTTACTTGTTCTCTGGAACCTTCTGTTGCCTTCTTGGGGCTTTAACAGCTACTGCCAGGATAGAAGCAGCTACCAGTGTGCCAGTTTTACCGTGTCTTCCTTGCATTGATAGCTCAGTCTGGTCTGCTAATATTAACCAAAAGCAGGAAAGAAAAAGACCACTTGAACGCCTGTTAATGAGCCTCATGTTGTAACATGTAACATCTGGAGCAGCACAATGAGAGTGTATCCAGGTGGCTCCGGAAGTGAGCTGCCAGATGGACATGAGGCAAGGATGTTTGCAGCAATCATGACATAACCCTTTGTGCAAAGGAACACTGTGATCTGCACCACAGACCTGCTGAGGAGGCACCATGATGACTGCCCCTCCGTCTTGGGTGAAGGTAGAAGGATTACTAATGCTCCCCGAGGCTTCTGCTCAGCATGCTGCTTTCTAAGGCCTGTGCAGGCTGGTGGAGTGCTCGTGATGGCTGTCTTCAGCTGTGCTTCTATAGTAACCTCAGAGAAGTAGAAATAAAGAAAGGAAGGAAGTCAGAGTCTGGACAGTTACGAGTAAGGGGCTGACAGTTCCACCCCAGGCTGCTAGGTATAAGAGAAAGGCCTGTGAAAATGTTGCCCTAGATGGTCTTAAAGAAGCCTCACCTCGGACACAACATCTGTCTCAACACCAGGAGTAACTGGGACCAGCTGGATCCAGGAACTCAGGTTCCTTCCGGTCTGGGCCAGTGCCCTGAGCAGACCTTGGGTGCAAACTCCTCAGCCAGTCCCATAATACCCAGAGAACGCTCCACTCCCAGGTGCTCTAACACGCATAGGATCACAGGATCACAGGGTCCCAGGAGCTTGGGCACACCAGGATCTCAGGGTGGCAGAGACAGCTTGACTCCCAGGATCTCTGTCATACCCAGGATTTCAGGATCCCAGAATCACAGGATCCCAGAGACAGCTGGTCTCTGAGGAGTTCTGACACGACCAGGATCACAGGAAGGACAGGTTCCAGTCAAATATAGGGAGGGCAGGTAGCACTAGAGATAACCAGATGGCAGGAGGCAAGTGCAAGAACATAAGCAACAGAAACCAAGGTTACTTGGCATCATCAGAACCCAGTTCTCCCACCATAGCAAATCCTGGATAC